>CM037879.1:180099158-180823665 GCA_021292165.1 Shinisaurus crocodilurus | reverse complement strand
CATGGCATGGAGGATACGGCACTCCTAGTGCAAGACTTACTCCTAGCATACAAGACATTCTGAAAGCTGCCCGCAACATCAACTAGGGCATCTTTACCAGAAATGGCTGGACTTCTCCAAATTTGTCATTGCGTTGGACAAGACCCAAAGACTTGCGCAATTCAAACTATCCTAAATTACTTGCACATTCTAATGCTGAGAGGTTTAAAGCTATCGTCTATAAGGTGTACTTGGCAGCAATTTCGGCCAATAGACCCTACCTATTACAGGGACAGTCTTCACTCACCTCTGGTGAAACAATTCCTGAAGGGCCTACGGAACATTATTCCTCCAGTTAAAGACTTAATACCGGGTTGGAACTTTCCACTAGTATTACGCGCACTCCAACAAAAACCGTTTGAGCCGCTCGCCCCATAGACCACCGGTTGCTAACGTGGAAAACGGCTTTCCTGGTCGCCATAACGTCGGCAAGGAGGTCCAGCAAAATCTGCGCCCTAAGGGAAGACTCACCTTATATGGTTTTCCATAAAGACAAGGTGATTGTCCGTCCAGACCTCTCTTTCACACCAAAAGTAGTGTCCGAGTTCCATACTAGCCAGGACATAATACTGCCAGCTTTTTTCCCGAATCCAACTACCAATCTGGAAAAGAGGATGCACGCCTTAGATGTTCATTGTGCATTGGCCTTTTACAAGGACCGAACAGCTGCATTCAGACAGTCGACACAGCTGTTCGTCTGCTATGGCGAAAAATCAAAAGGCCTACCTGTCTCCAGGCAAAGATTTGCCAAATGGATTGTAGAGACAATCAAGCTTGCGTACCATTAAACAACAAACAATTACCTGGTACGGTAAAGGCGCATTCAACCCAAGCACAATCACGTCCATGGCGTTTGGGAAGGGCATTCCTCTGCAAGAACTGTGTAGAGCAGCCACCTGGTCCGCGCCATCAACGTTCGTCAAGCACTATAGACTTGATATCCGAGCTCGGGAAGCGAATGCCTTTGGCCAGGCAGTCCTCTCACGGTGTTGCAGTGATATATGCCGCCGTCCCACTGCCGGTAAGTCAGCTTGTTATTCTGCCCATATGTGTGATGCACAGAGACCACGAAGAAGAAGGACAGGTTGCTTACCTGTAACTGTAGTTCTTCGAGTGGTCATCTGTGCAGTCACACCCCATCCATCCATCCCCGCTCAGCATCATTATCGATTTCGATGGACCTGCCAGTGGAGATTGGGTGCACTGCTCCAACTCATCTCATTCGATGAAATGGTTTTAGTGTTATAGTCCAAGAACAAATACTGATAACACCACCACGTGTCTCTCGGTTCATGGGGTCGCAATACGCAGTCTCATAGGAACTGAGGGAATGGGCGGGAGCTGTGCTAAGGAGCAGGCGCGGTGGGGGAGGAGTTCCCGCCCATTTCGCCTCAGCTAAAGAATCTTCCAAAGCTAGCTCAGCGCGGGCGCAGAGCCCATATGTGTGACTGCACAGATGACCACTCGAAGAACTACAGTTACAGGTAAGCAACCTGTCCTTCTGTGTTCCTTCACCAGCAGAAATACGACAGGTAAACACTAGAGGCAAGGTCTTTTCAGTTGTGGTACCTGAACTTTGGAATGCCCTCGCAAGGGAAGTCTGATTGTCTCTCTTACTCCTTGCCTTCTAGCAAGCAAGAAAAACATAGTTCTTTCAGCAGGCATTTGACTCAGTATAAGCTGGAATTAGTTCTCTCTCGTTATTTTAGTTGTTGTTTTTAATTTGCAATTTGTTCATTCTGTGTTATTTTTTGCTGTACTCTGCCTGGGGAGGGGTGTCCTCTGGGCTGGAAGTTGTGGTAAAAACATTTTTAATTAATAATGAAACCTAGTCATAGGAGCAGCATGTTATGCATAAACCACATCATGTTTTTGTTTTTACTGTGGAGCACGCTGTTGCCTGTAAATAATATGTAGTTGTCATTTTTTGTAAATGATATTATTATTAATTGGTATTTTACAAATGTGTACAAGAGGAGGTCACCAGTACCATGTCTAATTAGCCAAACAATGTAATTATTATAATATATAGCACTTACAGGTGCTGTACCAAAACACCAAAAATGACAGAATAAAACCAGCACGCAGCCCAACAAAGCATTTTACAAGCTGAAGGCCTGTTTGGACAGAAGTGTCTTTGCCTGTTGGCAGAAGAACAGCAAAGAGGGAGCCAACCTAGTCTCCCTTGGCAGGGAGTTCCATAGCCTGGGAGCAGCCACCAAGAAGGCCATCAGTTTGTACTCTTCATCTGTAAAAGAAGAAATAGTGCTAACATTACACTTCTTTTGTGTTTTATCTGCACAGCAAAGAAAGCTTCCAAGTTCCGAGACTGGTTGGACTGTAGCAGTATGGAAATAAAGCCAAATGCAGTTGCCATGGAAATTTTGGCTTATTTAGCATATGAGACTGTAGCACAAGTAAGTGAATGTATTTTAGAAAATGATTGCCCTTTTATTACAGTTCTTCAAAATAAATCAAATTGTTTTCTTCTTACCTACTACATAATCCTAAGTGTGCTTGTATATGTTGGCTATCATTCATTCTGTGCTATGCCTTGGAGTGTAAAATGGTACTATGGTCTAATAAAACATACCGTAATACCTTGGATTGCAAGTAACTTGGTTTGAGAGCGTTTTGCAAGATAAGCAAATTTTTAATATTTATTTTTTATTTATTTATTACTTGATATACAAGCGACGTCTTGCAATACAAGTACTGTAGTACGGCATAAATTAAAATCTCTGTACAAATTTTTTTGGGGGGATTTCGTTTTGATATAAGAATGTTTTGGATTACAAGCACGTTTCCGGAACGAATTATGCTCTCAATCCAAGGCATGACTGTAATGTGCAAGCTCTGTTTGGTTCACCAATTTTTCTATGTCATAATTAGAAACTCATTTGGGAACTTACCAGCCCACATGTGAAAGGCGAGGACCCAGACCTGTCCAAACACATAATACATAATGGCTGCAATGTTTTCCAGGATTAAATTGAAACGAAAACTTTAAAAGATAATTTCCTCTGGCAGTGCAGATCTTTTGTTAATTAAGCAGCTAAACAAGTTAATAATTCCAGTTCTTTAAACCTTGATATATATTTTTATTGTCATTGTTTCCTTAGCTGGTGGACCTGGCCCTTTTGGTCAAGCAGGACATGGCTCCCAAAGCCGGTGACCCTTTCAGTCATGCAATATCTGCTACTTTCATTCAGTATCATAGTTCTACCGAGGTAACTATATGTTTAGTCTTTTCAGTGCATTGATTTTCTCATAAGAATAAAAACAACCATTATACGTGTTTATCAGTACTTACTCTCAAATTTCAGGGAATAAAAATAGGGCTGGTGGCTGCTAGGCTGTTCCTGCCCAAGTCCCCCCACCACCACCCCATGCCCTGCTCTGTTCTTGTACTACTTTTTGCATATGTGCAGTCCACAAAGAGCAGCAGAGGAATTACCTGCACCATGCTGGGATGCTTGCTCATGAGAAGGTCTATTGGTGGGGAATAGTCTTTCTTTGTTGCTCAGATTGGGAAGAGGGATCAGGTTGCAGACCTTCATTTCAAGAAAAACTGAATGAGACTAAAGTAATTAGGAAGCCCCTGCAAATCTGTTTGTAGGAAAGAGCTGTAGCTTGCTTCACGAAGGAAGGACAGATTAAAATCATTCCATGTGTGGATCAACTGATGAGGAAGAGCGTTTAAGCACTTGATACCACAAACTGCAGCCCTCCTGCTTGCAAATAACTCTGCTAGCTGCTAATGTTGGCAGGGTAAGTGAGTACCTCCGGAAAGGATGTATTACTTAGTACCAGTGTGTTTAATGGGCTGTGTTAGACTTGCAAGAGGAAGAACTGGGTTCAAATCCCAGATTCTGTGTACATTTAAGTCTCAGCAATAAAACTGGAGCAACTAGAAGCTCTTCTAATCAGTTTACCATGTGACTCCTCTTACCACAGCTCAAATTAGTTAGATGTCCGGGCGCTCCAACTTTACCACAGGGACTAAAATACACAAAGATTCATTACCTGCCACCATCTACAGAGCTAATAGTAGTATATGTTATGGGGGAGAAATTTAACTGGGGTACCATGTGAAACTTTCAGTCTCTCAGCTGTCGAACTCCTATCCTAGACAGTTAGCATGCACTCTCATCATAAGTTGATTGAAGCCCTTCATGCTGTATTCCATGTGAAAGGGCTTCACACGATTAAAGGGCAGTGGGCCTACACTCCTGATCACATGGAGTAGCTTCCACGAGTACAGCCAGATCCTCCTCCTTCAGAACATCAGGATTGTATTGGAACATTTGGAAATACAGAGCCACTAGAATTCCACTCTGCACTGGTAACCTCACAACTAGACTACTGTAATGTGCTCTATGTGGACATGTCCTTGCACCTGGTTTAGAAGCTGCAGCTAGTACAGAATGCAGCAGGTAAGATGCTCAGTGGAACACCTAGCTATATAAATATTACATCTGTGTTAAAAGAACTACACCGGCTGCCTATTAGCTACCAAGCATGTTCAAGGTTCTGTTGTTGACATAAAATGCCCTAAATAAGTTGGGACTAGGATACTTAGCAGACCACCTCCCCTATGTACGTCCACTGTCTAGGATCTCAATCTCTGAGATCTTTAGAGGAGGTCTTATTGGTTGTTCTGTGACCAATAGAATGTTACCAGGTAATACCATGAATGGGCCTTCTCATAGTGGTATCCACTCTCTGGAACACTCTCCCATGTGTGTTTTGAGAGGCAGAGATTGTGCCAGGTTTCAAGGACTGTTTGAAAACATATCTGTTTACACAGGCTTTCCTGTGTAATGGACTATGACACTGCTCTGTTTTACATTTGTTTTGCGTGTAATGTTTATTATTAATTATTTTATATTGTATTTATATGCATTTTAATATAAACTGCTGAGAGATTTTATTATATTAGTGGTATATAAGTGTTGTAAATAAGTAAGTAAGTAAGTGAGTCTTGGATTCTGCCATTTGGCCTTTTTATGGCAACAACTTCCTTAAGAAAGGAATATTACAATATTATTCCCCTACTTGGAGTTCCCCAGCTCCTGACCAAGGTCTAGAAAGTTTCGGATTTATGCCTGCAATACCAAATGTATGACTGCCCATTGTATGTACTCAGAGAACACTTGGCAAACACTATATCTTTTGGTCTTTTTTAGATGCATGTTTTAGGGCAGACTCCGAGTATGAAGACCAGCCCAGACTCTCCTGAAAACACACCACCACCAACACCCACCCCTCTATCAACAGGCCCACAGCACCTTGGGAAAATTCCATCTGGAACCATTGGGAATGGCAACATTGGACAAGATTCCTCCAGAGTCAAACAACGAAAGAGGAAAAAAGTAGGCTTAAGATGACAGTGCGGGAAACAAGCATTTGGCCTCTTTCAGAAATGCATTTTTTACATTTCAAAAACCTACTTTCCACTATCAGATCCATTTTCCCGAGGGAGCCCCGAATTAGCGCCCTCACCTTTGCCAGCCTAGAGCTAGTATAGGAATTTTCTCTCCTGTTGTAACCAAAAGGAGGGGGAGGAATTTTAAACCAGGAGAAAAACAAAACACGCACACCTTTCTGCTCCGGCTGGTGTGAGCTGGCAGGGCTTTAGATGAGGCGGTAGATTTGCCTCTTGGCTCTCAGCCGACCCTACTTTGCACTGTTTGTTGTGATTTATGGAGTATCCATGGGATCATGTTACCCTGTGGAAATGGTTGCGATGGGTCATCTTATGGTGGCTTTTCCAACACAAAAAAGGATTATGTGACTCACTCAGGCTTAAGATCTCAGTTCAACACACAGTAAGGTACTGCAGTGGCTTTGTCACAAAAGTGTATCAAAAGAGAGGGTTTTTTCACCACCTGAGTTCAAATAATATTTCTGTGTACCAATGAAAATCTCACTTCAGGTCAGAGGGAGTGCCCAAAAATCTTCCATGCAACTGTTGTTTAGAACTCAGTCTGATTAAACATTTGCTTTATCTTTAGAGGTACTGAATACTCAGACCTTGAAATATGTACACATGCTACATCCATTCAATAGTAATATTGCAGAGAACCCTTCGTTTGTTGACTGACATTCCTAAAAGGAATGTGAAACCCAAATATTTTCTGCGTGACTAGACCCTAAGGCAATATGAACAGCATTTTTTATTGAGTGTTTAGGCTATCTGGACACCTTGACTGTGCCCAGCATATGACTTGTCAAATCTGGCTATGCAGCAGCAATAGGTAAAGCAGTTAAGTAAAATTGTATAACCATTGTAGAACACTAATTCAGGTTAAAAGTTAGTAGAAGTACAGGACGGGTGGTAAATTTAAAGCTGAACTTAAACAGAAGCATCATCTCTTCATTTGTGTTAAAAGGACATCAGAGCAAATAATCCACATCAACATTAGGCTTTCCCAATGTAGAAGAGGAAGGAAAAATGCCTGAAACTTCAAAACCGCCACCACCTTCCTTACTGGAGAGCAACAAGATAATGAAATTAGTGAGGAGAACTACCATTAAACTTACCTAGCACCAAACATTGTATCTATCACCATGGAGCTGCATGGTACACCTGGGCAAAACTCATGCAATTTTGGATGGGTTTTGTTTATTAATAAAGGTGTTTTGAAAGCAACTAGTTAACACAGATAAAAAGTAGAAGGGGTTCTGGGTGAGAGAACCTGCAAGCCACTATACAACTTGCTTAAGTCTGTTTAAACCTATATTAGTAGTATAAATAGGGACCAGAGGGCAATATATATTTTTAATTTATAGCAGACACTGTGTAGGAAATATGTGGCACCCCACTTCAACAATTTGCAGGTTGTCAGCTCACTTTTTAGTTTTTTAAAAAATTAAATAAAATTACCATACATGGTTGTAGAGCATGGTAACAATATGTGCCAACATGTCCTCAGGATCAGATGACAAGGATTCTCCTGGGAACCTATCAGGTGCCTCAGTCAGGCTTCCCCTTCTTTCCCCAGGCCTAGTCCTACAGGTAGGTTATCTTTCCTGGGACACACAATTTCTTTCAAAAGCCTGCACATCTATAAGTGGGGGTGCCATTAGATCTGGCCTTGTCTTTGGAGGCCCAAGTGGCCTCCCTGGGATGAAGCACTTTCCACCATCTTAGGCTTATGCCAGCTGCAGTGCTACTTGGAAAGAGATAAGAACATCAGTAGAGCCATGCTGGATCAGACCAAAGGCCTGTCTAGTCCAGCATCTTGTTTCCACAGAATGCTACATCATACTGCAGATATAATACACTGCCTCCGATTCTGGAAGTAATATAGAGCCATCATGACTAGTAGCCAGTGATGGCCTTGTCCTCCACTATTTTGTCTAATCCCCTTTTAAAGCCATCCAAGTTGGTGGCCATCACTACATCTTGTGGTAGCAAATTCCATAGTCTAACTACACTTTATCCTGTTTTAAGTGCAATTACCAGAACTGTACACAGTATTCCAAATGTGGTAGCACCATTGATTTGCATAAATGCATTATGATATTTAGAGTTTTATTTTTAATTCCTTTCCTAATAATCTCCAACATGAAATTTGCATGTTTTTACAGCAGCCATACTATCCCGTTGTGTGGTTGCTTGAGGCTCACAGGGGAATCTGGTAGCATCCAATGTGAGGCAGAACAAGGCAAGAAGAAAACAGGAACTCTGAGCTATAGGATGATGGCAGGGCTGTGCCCTCTGTCCAGGAGAGCCTTGAATAAGGCACTGACTGTTCTTCCCCTGAGGGAGTAGCCTGTGCCTCGTCCTCATAGGAATCTTTTCCTGCATACTGGAAAGTCCGAGGGCCGGGGGTCATGACATGCACACTGTGCCAACACTTTCATAGAACTATCTACCACAACCCCAAGATCCCTTTCCTGATCAGTCAACGCTAGCTCAGACCCCATCAGTGTGTATGTGAAGTTAGGATTTTGTGCCCCAATGCACATCACTTCACGCTTGCCCACATTGAAGCACATTTGCCATTATAATACCCATTCCTCCAGTTTGGAGAGATCCTTTTGGAGCTCTTTACTGTCCCTTGTTTTAACCAGCCTAAATAACATGGCCACCTCCCTGCTCACCTCTAACTGTAGATTGTTTATAAATGTTAACAGCTCCAGCCCCAGTACAGATCACTAGGGGACCCCACTGCTTAACATCCCTTCATTGTGAGAACTGACCATCCTTGCTGTTTCCTTCTGTTCTTTAACCAAGTCAGAGCAATGCTGCGAGTGCTCTTTGCTCATGAAAGGGGGTAGGTGCCTTCCCCCCCTTCACAGTGAGTTCCTCAGGGTTTTGAGTACCCCAGTACCACCCAACTTTTCCACCCTTTCCGGAGACTCTAGGTCAGTTCTCCAACCTTGGGCCCCCAGATGTTGCTGGACTACAGCTCCCAGAATCCCTTGCCATTAGCCATGCTGGCTGGGTATGCTGGGAGCTGTAGGCCAGCAACATCTGGGGACCCACGGTTGGAGAGCCCTGCTCTAGGTGCTCGGGAAGGTGGGAAAATGCACCCCATCCCCTTTTCGCTGTCACTTTCATTTGACAGCTATCAGAAGCAGGGCTTTTTTTGAACACAGGGATTTAGGCAGGGCTAGACAGGGTAGTTTAGACAGGGAAGAATACATATGAAATCTGTATACTTCCCTGTCCAAACTACCCTGTTTTGCCCTGCCTGTTTTGCCCTTCACTGGGACCAGTGGGGGGACACTCAAAACCCTGAGGATCTTGGTGCAAGGGGGGGGAAGGCACCTACCCCCTTCCGTGAACAAAGATCACTCGTGGTTTTGTTTCCCCTTGACAGCTCGCCTTTTGACACGCAGCTCCACAATTGCACAAGTCTGACTATAATTTTTTTTAAAAAAAAATACAAAAAAATTTGCACACATCTGGAGCACATCTGTGTTAATTTTTTTTAAAAAAACAGGGGGTGGCCAACCAGTGACAGCTCCTCCAATGTGCCCCTTGGGCACTTTGGATTGGCTGTCACTGGCTGTTTGCAATCTCCAAAAAAATGGAGGGGGGGGAAGCCACAGCAAGCCAAAAAATGGCTCGCAATCATGGCGGGGAGACAAGGCAGCTTCAGCCGCCAAGTCCCCTGGGATACTGGCTGGACGACTGTGGGGGAAGGAGCGGTGTGGGGGAAGGAGCGGTGTGGGGGAAGGAGCAGGAAAACAACCCACGGTGAGCCTGATCATCTGTTGGGTGCACCGTGGGTTGTTCATGAAACAACCAACCCACCCTAGCTTATTGCCAGGGTGGGTTAGTGTGATGTGCAAACCCACCCAATGTCAGGGATTTTTGTTATCACGGCTGGCTATAAGACTTAGCTTGTTGGAAAGGATTTGTTAGACTTTCCAACCTGGTGAGAAATGCTTCTTGAAAATGAAATACTATATAAGTCACAGAATTAAATCTAAGTGGTCTATGTGGAAGAGCAAACATTGCTGAACAAACATTAGGAATCTCCTCTGGTGGAATTTTACCAGCCTTTGAGCAGGATAAATATATGTGAGCTTGGCACAACAGGCACATAATACTAACTACTACTTTTTTTGGCAGTGTGCACATTTGCGAGCAAACATACCTGACCACAGAGTGTGTAAATTGAGATCTCAATTAGCCAATGATCACTGCCAGAATATCAGAAGAATTTAATTTTCTCAGTCTTGCATTGGAAAGTGCATAGATGACATCACTAAAAGTGTAACAGATCAACTATGCAGGGCTCTAGTCAAGATATGTGACTAGAGCTGGTCTTTCTTGACAAATATAGTTGGAAGCACTCAGGCAACACTATTGCTGATTATTTTGCCATGCTAACTAAAAATGCTGTACATCTAGAGTTTCCACAGAATTTCACTCAGGAAAAAAATGAGGCAAATTTGGGGGTGTGGGGCTGCAAGGGACACACACACGGACGGACACACACATCATAAGGAAAGTTAAAAGAATTTTGCTAGGATTGGTGATTTCAACCAATGACAAATTCCTAATTTCCTGGTATAAAGAAAAAAATCCAGTCTTAGTATTGTAGGAGGCGGCAAAGCCTATGATCACATTTGAGGCTGAAAGTGTTGGCATGATCAGACTTCTCTTTCTCTTCTTCCAATGCAGAAATTTGAATCAGCAGCACCCATTGAACAAAGGAGCAAAGAAGGAGACAGAGTTGGGGCTTGCTAATAGCCCCTTGTGCCTTGTCCTAAAGCAGTGTTCTCCAACCTTGGGTCCCCAGATGTTTTTGGCCTACAACTCCCAGCATGCCCCAGCCAGCATAGCTGACTGGGGCATGCTGGGAGTTGTAGGCCAAAAACATCTGGGGACCCAAGATTGGAGAACACTGTCCTAAAGGCTTCGGCAGTTCCTTACACACACACCCTGACTGCTGGAAGCCGTAGCAGGATTTTTCCCTTGCTTTTGAAACAAGCTTTCTTGACGCTAAAAGAATTTATAATTTGGATTTGAGCATTTAATCTTTCTGTGCTAAAATGCTAGGTGGAAGACTGAGGGCATAGATAGTGTTCTCTTGGTCTTCTAGGAAAAGTTCATACAAAAGTACCCTTTGATTTGTTAAAAGTGTTTTGGTTTTATTTTTAATATGAACGATGTGACAAACTGTTGTGTCCTCCGAAGAAAAGGAACCAGTCCATCTTGTGAAGGTTTATTTTCTTAATTAATGTGCTGTGTGTGCTTGTTGTGTGTTTTTGATTTAGGGACAACGTCTGCGTTTTTCTGTTGCAGAGCGCTGCAGCTTGTGGTGTGGAGGCTCAGAGCGATGCCATCCAGCCTGCCCACATCAGAGAGGCCATTCGACGCTACGGCCACAAGATTGGGCCCCTTTCCCCATACACAGTATGTAATAACAGAGTTATAAGGAGCTATATTTATAATTTTAAAGAACTTTGATTTTCAAGTGGTCAAATGAAGAAGCTTTGGAATTGTTGAGAGCAATTTGTGGGAGCTATAATTTTTCTTTATAAAATGGCATAATTCTTTTGGGAAATAAAACAGCATTTTCTGTGTGTGTTTTGGAAAGACTAAAAAGTTTTTTTTTCCTTTTAAATATTATTTCGTTTTACTTATAAATTATTATTTTTGTTTGTTTGGAATATTCCTGGTTTCTACATACTCTAAGTGTGTAGTTATTTAAATTATAGGTATTATAATGCTGTGAAAAGTGAATATTCTAAAATTAGCTGCCTGCCAGATCTTGCTTCTAACAAAGATTCATATCTGATGTGAGAGAATTAGAAATTCAGAAAGACTGTTTTTTATGGAACCTTCATCTTCTGTTAAAGTGCAACATAGGATGTAACTTATAAGAAAACCACACTGGTCTCTGTAGTTTTAGCACCAACCTTTCTTCCACAGAAATATGAAATAAAATTTAAACTTAGTCAAATTCTATTATTTTAAAAATTAGAAGCACTTTTTCACTTATAAAGTATTTTTTCCATGAAGAATAAAGTTTTTTTAAAAAAAAATTATTTACTTTTCAAAACAAAATATAGCAAAATACAAGAATAACACAAAAATATAACTTAAACTACATACAATAAATCATAAAGTGCACCCCCCCACACACCCTGCTAGGGACCAATTTATATATTTCCATCCCCTTGATCAAATGAATTCCAAATTCCAAAAATATAACATATCCTGACAAGGCATACTCCCTTTCCCCTTTATTAATACATAGTCTAATAATTGACTCCATATATCCATAAAATTATTCTTCTTTAGCTGTCCTTTTTTGCATTTGATACTACAAGTTAGTTTATCGTTTAGGGCTATATCCCAAACTTCCTTATACCAGTCAGTTATTAGGAAAACATGTTGTACTTTCCATTTTCTCGCTATCATTAGCCTAGCCACAGTTAACAAGTTTACAATTAATTCCTTCGTATTTTGGTCGCAAATAAGTTTCTCCGTTATTGATAACAATGCTAGTTTTGGACAGACCTCTAGATTAATACCAATAATTTCCGATATTTCTGTAAAAACCTCTCACCAAAAAGCCAGTACATTTTTACAACTCCACCACATGTGAGCATATGTCCCTTTTTCCTGACATCCTCTCCAACAAAATGCAGAGCAATTATTATCTATTCTATTTAATCTTACTGGAGTTAAGTACCATCTCCAAATTAGTTTATAGAAATTCTCCTTTATCCTAGTTGACATCACTTTCACAATCCGTCTATCCCATATATTGTTCCAACCCACCTTCGAGGTCACCTCTTCAAATTCATTATCCCATACTGTCTTTAGCTGGTCATCTTGTTCTTCTGCTTTTTGGAAGAATACAGTTCTAAGGGTGCAAGCTATCAGAATTTTTTTAATACTCACCTTTTGTCAGTATGAAATAGCTATTTTCTAACAGCCAGTTCAAAGGCTGCTGCTGTGGCTTGCTGCTGCTGCTGTTATACACCCACACATACTGCATATACTAACATTCAAAGCCCTAAATGGCTTGGGGCCAGGGTATCTGAAGGATTGTCTCCTCCCATATGTTCCTGCCCGGACACTAAGATCTGCATCAGCGGTCCTTCTCCGAGAGCCCCTGCCAAAGGAAGTGAGGCAGGTGGCTACCAGGAGGAGGGCCTTTTCTGCTGTGGTACCCCCGTTGTGGAATGAGCTCCCCAAAGAGGCTCGCCTGGCGCCTACTTTGTACTCTTTCCGGTGCCAGGTGAAGACCTTTCTATTCTCCCAGGCATTTTAATCATTTTAATCATCTTAATTTTAATCTTGTAGCTTTTAACTGTTATTGTAACTGCTGCTACTAGCTCTGCTGTTTGTTTTTAATCTGTGTTTTTTAATTTTTATATTTATTTTATATTGTATTTTTATGGTTTTAACTGTTGTAAACCACCCAGAGAGCTTCGGCTATTGGGTGGTATAAAAATGTATTAAATAAATAAATAAATAATATACAGTGAGAACGGAAGCATGTCTCAAGTTCATGGCTTGGATACAAAGGTCCTGTGGGCATAGTTACACCCACGGAACCTGCTGCTCATGGAAGCAGGAGCAGTGATTTTTGCCAGTTGCACCAGCAGCCCCCTACACCCTCTGAAAATATGCTTCAGAGGGTTGGAGGAGAAGAGCATGAGAGGCAGCGCAGGAGGCTGCAGGGAGGAGAAATCAGCAAAAATTGCCTCCCTCCCCCCCCCCTTCCATGAGTAGCAGCCTCCACTGGATCACCAGCCCTTCTGCAAGCAGAAGGATCTTTACTCTGGATCCAAGCCCATAACTTTGTTTCCCCAAGCCCCTCACCACACATAAATGCATTGTATAAATACATAGGTAGATACACCATACACCACACATTACTGCAAGAGCAGATTCCATGTGGTGGTGGTGATGAGATGGAGGAAATGTTTGAACCCGGGACCTGTGATCTCATTGCACATGGAAGTTTGGCGTGGGAAGTTTTACCTCAACCAACCCTAGATGTTTTAGGCATGATTGAAAATCACCAAAACAATTGTATTCATTAAAAGTAATGATGATGGCTAATAAAAAGCAATAAAATGTTAAAAGTATAGAGAAATGTTTGCCCCTTTTCTAGTACTACTAGAATTTGGGGTCACCTGATGAAATTAATAAGTTCAGGACAAAAAAATTTGACTTCTTTGGACAATGCATTATTTACTTATGGAACTTGCTGCCACAAGATGCTTTGATATGCCTTGACTTAGATGTTTTTAAAGGTGGATTAGACAAGTTCATGGAAGATGGGTATATTATTGGCTATTAGCCATGTTGGCTAAATACCTCTGGATACCAGGAGCTGGAGAAGCAGACACCTTTATGCCTTGCTGATGGGTTTCCTGGGTTTCTGTCTGCTTACTGTTGGAAACATGATGCTGAACCAGATGGATCATTGCTATAAACCAGCAGAGCTCCCTTCTTTTCCCCCTCTTCTCTTTAAATGAGTGTTCATGCCACTTTCTTTAAATGAGTGTTCATGCCACTCATTTTCAAAATATTTCCCAATGACCCAAAAGTGTTTAAAAAAAAATATGTAGGAGTTGGAACTTCAGTAATTAATGGACCAATAAATACACTCCAGAGTGCACCTTTTGCCCCAAACTGTGGTGGTGATCGCCCAGATTTTTCACTGTGGGAGAAACCTTAGTAGTTCTCTATGGAGGTCACACTGTCCAACATTTACACATTTATATCAGTTTAGAAATATTGCATGCTAGTCAAAATAATAAAATAGTACCAACCCCTTTCTCCAATCAGGTCCTACAGGGCTAGCAACCCCTACTTATCTCGCTTTCCTGACACTGGCTTCTAGGTACCCACATTTGTACCAGTTTCCTTTTCCTACAAACTTCCCCTGGCAATCCCTGGGCATCAGGACCAAAGTGACTGCCTCATGCTGCTCATCCATCTACATCTCTTATCTACTGAATATTTCCCCCCAAATTATACTGCTAGTATTTCTTCATTGTTGTTTGTCCCTTTCAGGGACTGTATTTTCATGCCCTTTCCCTCTGTATTTTCAGGCTCTTTCCCTCTGCTTCCTACCCTCCAGTTCCCACACACTAAGGTGGAAGTTTGCTAACCCATCTCTCTCTAGCTGGAAGAGAAGTGCTGTCCTAGACAGCTATCTAGGCTTGCTTCTTAGTAAGATTAGGGTAGGTAATAAACACATAAGTTATATATTAATATGTAAGTATTTTCTAGTGTAATTAGAATATTGTTTCTATGCAATTATATAACAAGGCCCTAATTCAATACATCAATTAAATATATTTCTAAACAGATAATGGTAAGTAATCTATCCACCAAATGCACTTTAGCTACATGAGCAAACTGGCAATTATTTCACCAAAAAACAAACTTTTTATCAGAAATGTTAGTTACATTAGGCTCAATCTAATGGAGCATAAGTAACTAAATTGGACAGAGTTGAAAGGCTGGATGAGGATATGGGACATGTGTATGGACTTCCTATGCCCCTTGCACTGCCTGCGCATGTGTTTCCCTTGGAGGGCTGATGGGGAACGCAGGGATGGGATGGTTCAAGCCCATTAGGTTCTCGTTCTTTTTTTAATAATGTGAATCATGGGCTCCCCAATGTGAATCATGGTGCATTGTTAATGAACATGTATCCCAAGAGAAATAAGAATGTTTTTGTTTATATGTCTTGAATGGGCTTGCAAGCATTAATCAATTGAAGTCTTAATATCAAATTAAAATTTACCTCTTGATTAACTGATGGGGCTAAAATCAATCAAAAATGGCAGGCTTTGAGACTTTTGAAGGTTTGCCAGTTCTCTTTCCCCTTTGCAGCTGTTGGATGTTTGTCTGTCTTGCATTTTAAAGTTCTATTACTTTTGTTCCAAAATTTGTTGAATAGGGAAATATTAAGTAATGGATTCCATTCTGATAATGTATGGTAGCTTAAGCTTTAAGTTGGCATAAATGGTCCCCTTTCCTTAGGATTTTGAAGGAGGCAATTTCATTAATGTTTTGAAATATGGATATTTATTTTAATATAATCAATTAAGAGGAAGATGGTGGCTGAACAAATAATTAATTAGCTTGCTGCCCCAGTGCTGAATTTCCATTTTAACATATCTTATTAGAGTTCCCCAATATGTCTTCATTTAAAGTGTATGATTGAATAATTTGCAGTTCTAGATTTTTTGTCCAGCTTCCCTTCATATATGCTGCTGATTTAAGATTAATCCACTTGTGCTAACAATATAGTCATTCAAAAGACAGTGTTGTTTTATGCTGAAGCATTAAAATATGACAGGCTGTGAGTTTCTGAGAGATTATTGAGCACCTCAGGTGAAACTGTTATGGCAGTGGGCCAAAAAGTGTCTCTAACTAAATGAAAAATAATCTTCTAAATGAAAAATAAGTTGGTATTCTCTACTGGGAATAAGCTGATGCCATGGGATGGAAATTGTTTTAAAAGAAATATATAGACTTCTGCACTTGCAAAGTATTTTCCTTCTTGGCCATTTGCCCGAGTTTAAATTTCATATCAATTTAATACAGGATGTAACACAGAATAGGAAAGCTAAGGGTCGTTGCATATGATACGACCACCACATAGCTGCATTAAGTTGTTCCCTATGTTGGCGGTCTCCAAGTGGAGCTGGTCATGTACATTGTCTATGCATGAAGGAGAGAAAGAGCCCAGTACACATGGTGGGCCAGTGCACACAAATGTGTTTCCATGTGGAGACAGACAGCCTAGAAAACAATGTAAGGCAGCCTCCACATGGCCATTATCATCTCCATGTAAAATTATATAAAGTTCAGGTAGATTGTGCCTTTGTGACAGATCTAGGAGCAGAATGCAAAATTCCCAGCTGTTTTGAGTGTCTTAATAACAATACAAAATATTGTTATGTATTCATGTGTGTTGAATATTCTGTCCCTTGCCTTATTAAGAATTCAGTTTATTACCATTTAAAACAAAATCCAATATAGCAAGGTAAGTTGCTCATATGCTGGCAAATGTGCATTACATGGTTTGACCAGTTTTGATTTGGTTTGCTCTTGTTTTGTTTTAGCAACTGCTACACCAAAGTTTGAAACTGTAGTTTAACTCAGTGGGATTTTAAAAGTAGTTTAGAGAGTAGTCCTATGCCCCCTAGACAGCATCTGAGGGGCCACAGGATGCTGCAAAGTTCCGACCTCAGAGGAGGAGACCCATGCCCCCCCCCCAGCTACCACAGACAGCTCCATAGTAGCCTCTTGTCCCAGGGTTGGCATCACAACCTAAGAAAAGGAGGAAATGGGTGTTTGGGAGGTGGGACAGTGGGAGCAGGAGAGAGAGGACAAGGATTTACCAGAAGCCTCTCAGCTCCTGCCACCACCCATAGCAAGGTAAGAGAGTTAGACAGGCTCAAAGGCCCATCTAATTTAAAATGCATTTAAGGAGGAATGGGAAATGAAAAAGCCTTTGTTGTTCCTCCTGTCCTGCAAGGCATTTGCTGGCAGAGTGTAGGATGAATGGAGAGCTCTGAGATCGGAGTCCTTTATCTAGTGGGCATCTAATCCATAGGACTGCACCCGTAGTGATTCAGCTGGGAATGCTAAACAGACCAGAAACCCATGGTGCTAATGTCATTGGGTTGGATCCAGATTTAAGCATGTGCAACTGGGTTGCTGGAAACAGATTTGCCCTATCCCCTCCTCCCCACAGCAGCCCCTCCAGCCCTACACATGTGTGTGTTCTGTTTATCCTGCCGAAAGCCACTGTGGGAATTTCTCCACTGCATTTGATAGACAAATACCACTTCACACTCTTGAGAATCTTAGAATTAGTCAAAGCAACTCCGCTGTTAATTTGTAATGAAATAATAGTGAGATGCTTTTTCTACATACATATAAAAATTGAATATTTCATTGCCTAGACTGCTACTTAGACTGCAATCCTATACTCACTTACCTGGGAGTAAGCCCCATTGGTTTCAATAGGGCTTACCTCTGAGTAGACACATATAGGATTGGGTCAATTGATTAATCCTATATAGGCACCTTGCTCTGCATTTCATTTGCCCCCTACTCCCTGATCTCTTTTCTCTTATTATTTCACTCTTTTGGCTCCAGCTAACGTGGATGGCAATTGTCATTAATAAGGTAAATTAGAAAACATTTTACTTGACACTCTGTAATGTATTCTCCAGCAGGGTGCAATTCAGTTTCAGTATAATGTCTCTTCTTGCTATACCATGGCTTAAAATAAGAAGTGGGATCATGATCGTCACAGTAGTTTTAAAACTGCTCCATTAATTTCTGAATATGTGGATCTGCACGTACCCATTCTAGGCATAGAAATGGGTGATAGGCACAGGCTTGTAGCAGGCGGAATGAGTAAAGGACCCTTGCACTGGTGGGGAGGCAAAGTTGTCCTTTGTCCTCATTGTCTATTCCAATGTGACATAGTGTGTGTTTAGTAATGGTGGCTCTGCTGGGCAGTTGATCTATGGAGCACATCCCCTCCAGCACACTCAACAGTTTCTGAATACCTGGCTATAGATAATTGATTTAAATATATCTGTAATCAATAAGGCATTGCCATAGTATTTGTTTTATAAAGGACCTACATTCATGGAAGATTGTAAACCAGAGTAGATCATTTATAGCTCAAAGTATATTAATGAGAATGTAAATAGAGTACCGTATTTAAAACCATGAATATTGTAAACCAGAAGTTCCCTGGTGGAATTTTTTTTTTTTGGGGGGGGGGATACCTTAAGTTTTGCCATTTAAATTTAGAGTACAAATTGCTAGGGTAAGGCACTCTAATATAATTTGACACAGCCATTATTTTATCCCAAACACTGAATTAAACATTTCCAGTAGAACCTTGAAAATGGAAGTTCAGTCTGCCTCATGGATATTAACAGAGTAAGTTATTCTCCCTTTTCTTACCCCCACCCACCCCCACCCTTTTACCCCATTTGTGGTAAATCATCCACTGCGGCACACACGGTTAGACTTTTGGAGATCCCGCTGACCAGGCACCAGCATTTCCTTTACTCTTGGCTAATGGTTATGCCCTGGTTTCCTGAACATTTCCCTCTACTGATGCTGCAGCCTCTGCTTGTTGCTGGTTACGGCTGGATTTTCTTTTGGCTGAATGCCACTTCCTCCTTTTATTGCTTCTCTCCCTCATAAGGTCCTGGCTCTCTTACAGCCACATCAAAATGTATAGAAAATGGGACTGGAAAAACACCACTGCCTGCTGCCTCCCATTGCTCTGTCTCGGAACTGCTACAGAGGCATGCCATTTATGTTGAACATTGCCTTAGAACAATTATTTTCTAATTTTTAGGTCATGCATACTACTAATCATCGACATTGCAATAGTGATCTTGGCAGGCAGTGATAGATGCAGTGTTAATGTACTTACCAGGGTTGCAAAAATTCAGGGCTTAAAAGATGCTGCACACTCTGTAAAAAGCCCCAAGAATAAGAGTTAATTCAAAACCTTTCCTCACAGACACAGTCCAAAAGTGTCCCAACATTTCTCGTGAACACTTGTTGTAGTTTCAGTATACTGAACCAGGCCTAGTGGAAGGAAATCTAGAGAGTTCCAAGGGAGGGGTAGAATCTGATCAGACAGCTGGATGCTAATTGAGGCAGGGGAGAGCTAAGGAAATGGCAGATGTCTAATGGAGTAGTGTTAAGTGGCTGCAGCTGAGATCTATAAGCGGTCACATCTCACAGTTCACTGCTGTCACAACTGGATGATTTCTCTGAATGAAAAGAGCATTCCCAACAAAGCACGTGAACCAAAGAGCATTGTTAATGAACATGTATTAAATAATAGTAGCATGTGGTAGTCATGCTTAACTTTTATGAAGCATAATAAAATACGTAAGGAGGGGGGGGAAGCAGTGCATAGGCAATATAACATTTATTTTCCTTATCTCTGTTGAAAGTCACTTTTATTTTTAATTTGAAACTAAACACAAACTTTGAGGTTTTGTCAAAATTGGGTTGAGCGCTGCAGTGTGAGGCAGCCTGTCTTTACAGCCTATGCTGTTAAATATTTTGGGATCAAAAGCTGGAAACCGATCCTTCCTATATAATTTGCATAATTTACAAACTGCTCACCAAGAGTATAAGACTTTTATGTAAATAAGTGGAGCAAAATACTCAGGAAATTGTTTTCTTCAAGGGCAAAATTCTTACCATGTTGAACATCAGTGAGAAGTAGAGTTAATGTCAAGGGGGCCACATCAGTTTTAAGTGCCTTATAAAATACCCCATGGTACTCGTTTTGCTACCAAACCATGATTATATTAAACTTTACATAGCTAGTGCTGTATTTCAGGATATTGTTTTCTTGTATATTACACGATGTATTTGGGGGGGAAAATGACCAGTTCCGTAAAAGCAGTAGGAAGTCAGGTCTCAGTATGGAGCCCCTGTTTTCCTCTCCCCTTTACCCAAGGTTCCTCCCTTTCAAATTTATGAAAGAAAACATTTCTTTCTGTGAAAGGTTTTTGTACACCAGCATCTGGAAGTGTTTATTTCAGTGGCGTGTAATCTATCTGTGGATTTAGTTAGCACCAGACCCCCTTTTGTGTATTCCCGACTTAAAATTTTTATAAATGATCTTGTTGAATTTGTGCCAGCATGCACATGGTTTGGCTGATTGCTGCATATATCCTTTACCTGCCAGTCACCTTTGATTTATATTCCTTCCCCTCTGCTTTTGCCTTCCAAAACTGGTGCCATTGAACTGTCCCCTAAATCATCTTATTGAATAAATTACTCCAAGATGAGATGGTACATTTTTGGCTGCCTGTGGATAAAGACACATTTCTACTGTTGGTCCTCACCAACTTAGTGCTGAGCCACTTAAGAAGGGGTATTACTGAATGAGAAGAATCAAGTTATCTTCTGTTTTATTTTAAACACAACACTGAAGCTATGGACAAAAATGCACAGAAATGGACTTGAGAAATAGCTTAAGATACTAGTTTGAAATGTCTATAAAATTTATAGACATTTTCATTTTTTTTCAGGAGCAGTATTCCTTTCTAAAAGGGGCTCATTACTTCTAAAAGATGTGGAGTTACACAACTGGACACTGAGAGGATTGATATTATGAAGCAGTGTTTGCACAGTGCAACTGAGTTAAGACTAATGCAAAGAACTAATTTAAAAACCTATTTAGTAGTCTATATTGTATGCATGATAGTTTGAAAAAATTATTTTTGAAACTTGAACAAAAAGGATTTAAAGAAATTATTTTTAAAACTTTTAAGGGCTCAATCCAGTTGGGATGCCCATGCCCCTTTGAACTCAGAGGATTACGGGCATCCTATGCAGGGCAGAAGGAGCACAGAGGCAAAGGTCACCTCTGTACCCTTCCTGCCCTGCAACAGCTAGACAGCCAATTTTGGCTGTCTAAGTGTCATGCCTTGGAGCAGAAGGGAAGGATGTTGAGGCACCTCCTCCAGGATACTTCTTATCATGGCAGCACCTGTCTCCTACCCTCCCTGCCCCCCAGAATACCCACAAAAAGCCCTTCTTTGAGGTCATGCTTGCGACCTCGGGGAAGCAACTGGCACGATTCTTTCTGCACCGGCTGCAGGGGGGAGAGCACTCCCAGCTCAGAGTTCCAGCTCCAACCTCGGAGCAAGTTTCTGACTTTGGAGCTGGGACTCCAAAATATCCTATGGCAATCAGATGCTGTCTAGTGGCCATAGGATTGCCCTGCCCATAACTTTTTATAAACTAACCATTCTTTCCAGAAAACCAAGGGTTTTGAAGATGTACATTAATTTTAAAAATATATTATGAAGTGTCCTCTGAAAAAACAGATGGCTGGACAGAAATTAAACAGTTCACTATTTTTGGTAATGGTGTCAATGAGTTTCATATTTCTAAAGTGATAGACCAAAGAATTTATTAATTAGGATTATCTGACATGATGTATTATTTTCGATCAGGTTTCCAGTAATTCACTGGTAATTAGGCATACTGTTTGACTTTATCTTGTACTTCCCAGAAATCTCCGTTAGTGGGGAGGAGGAATTAGAACTCAAGAAGAGTTTAGTAATGAAGATGTAAAAATGCCTGTGAAGAAAAAGACACTCTGCACATGTTCAAAGACACACATTCCAGGGCTGAACATTAGGATTAAAACCGGCCATAGGGCTATTCCCTGCCACAAGATAAGCCCTAATTTTATTAAATAGGAACTGAGGTATTAACACACTATTATTAAAATCAGAAAACAAACTGTTAATTTTAACGGAGCACTGGTCTGGATAATAAATAATTAGATAATTAAATATAATAATAATGATGATGATGATGATGATGATAATAATTTTTACAATTTTTTTTATTTATATACCACCCAACAGCCGAAGCTCTCTGGGTGGTTCACAACAATCCATAAAAGCACACAATACAATATACAATAAAAACATTATACAAAATTTAAAAACCCAATTTTTAAAAAAACACAAAAAACAAACATATAGATAAAACAGGAAATGCAGTGAGACTAATTAAAAAGTAATTTAAAGACTTTTAAAAATGGGATAGCAGATAACGGTACTTAAACTTTTGTGTTATTGGTCTGGGCAGAAATATTATAGTGGGTTATAGTGGGTACATCCAGACAAGCTTTTTATCTCTCGATCACCCTGCTTCATTCACGGAATTTTACTGTGTGTGGGGGGGGGAAGGTTCTTTCCACCCCCACCCCCCCAAAGTTGTCTTAAAAACATTGTGTTTTGGATTTTCTGCTTATTCCCCAATTTCGCCCATGTGCCTGTACCCTAAATTTCCTAAAGCAGAAGCAAAATACAGCTAGCTACTTAATGAACCCAAAACTTGGCTACTTCATGATCCCATCTCAAGTGTTTGACTTTTTAGGCACACTGCATGAGAGTAACAGAGGGTATATGGGTGCACAAATACAATTGTTTAAATATAATGTTGTTTAAGAAAATAAAAATCCAAGCCTACAGTTTGAGGAGGAATAACATGTCTGGGAAAGGCATGAAGATTAGTACTGTGAGGGTGGGAGAGAAAACTGTAATGAAATGTGTCAAGAGTGCTGGTCCATAGACAATTATAACACACAACACGGTACCTGAATGATTGTAGATACTTTAAGAAAGTTGAGATGTGTAGCCTTTCATATAAAGTGGCTTGGCAAACATACAGCAGCAGCATTCCTTCTGTGTTGCATTAGTCGTGCTAGAGAGAGAGTAGGTTTAACAGTGTACACGAGCAGCTTATCCTTAAGCTTTATTTTACTTACTTTAAGAGCTTGAACTTTTCTGCACTACACCATTGCAGCTGGAGAGTACTCGTCTTGCCCTTTAATAAAAATTAAAATGGCAAACAGCATCAAGACCACCACCCCTTTCACTGCAGCAATGCCATAATTCCTGAAGCACACTCAGAAACAACGAGACTAACTTAGAAAAGAAACCAAATGGCAGCAGCTAGCTACTGAAATGCCAGAAGCCACCTACAGATCAGTAGATCAGTCACAGCCAGAACACAGAGTAGTGCTGGTTCTGAGCTCTGTTCCCAAATGATGGTCTGGTAATCCTGGAGGCACTTCTAGCTGGCAACAGTAGCTGCAGCCCATACATTGCCTGATGCTGCTCGTTGCAGTTATCTGACACTGCTGTCCAAACTGAAATAATGTGTTTTTGTTAGTTTCTGTGTTATATAAGCAGCTGTCACAATTTTAATCCTATGCATCAATTCAGAGAAATGCTGAAACACATTTTTGTGACTTTCCCCCTTTATATTGTTGTACAGCTGTGAAAATATTTGCTTGAAATAACTATTAAATGTACTGAAAATATTTGGAGTATAAATAGCTGCAATGATTGCCTATATTAAAATACAGAGAATTGAACCAAAAAAAGGATATAATATGGGGGTGGGGTGGATAAATTCGAATTCAACCTGTACAAAAACTAAGGCAAAAAGCCAATTTCCCATTATGATTATAGCAACTGCTTCAGCTTCCATTATCGGTTCAGTATATATGACATGTACTAACATTAGATCCGCTGACAAGCTGTTGTACAACCCATAGTGTACAGAGCAGAGGTGCTCATACTATTACTAGTATGTTGTGAGCAAAACACATTGAACAAGCTACCTTAATTAGAAAATTGAGTAGAAACACAATTTTTGTTAATGTCATTGGTCTGTTTCCAGGTGTCACCAAATTTAAGTTAAATTAATACTAACCCAGTAACTACCTAACCTTTGCATAATGGAAAAATAAAATAAAAGTGCCCAGGCAAGTTTTTAATATCAATTTTAATACTTTACATTGTTTTGAAATGTTATAAAATGTGCTCTTTTATTACCCATTTTTTAAAAAGAGAGAAAAATGCACCAAGCTTATTACCCTGGTTTATTTATAGGGATGTTTTATCAAAATGGTTCTATTAAGATATAATATTTTCCTAAATTAGGTCATAAACGTGTAATTTGGAAAACTTATATATATATATATATATATATATTTCAGATATCGAATTATGTGTATTAAATAAGCAGCTGTAGAGAAGTCTGGATGTCATGGAAGTCATGCTTTACAGGATTTCTTTGTGTCTCCATATCTGTTTCATCTGCTCTTTAGACATATATACAGATAAACTTTATACAAACCAGAATATGTTGTTAAGGATTCAGGTCCAAAGAGAAATTATGCATTCACACACATGTTTTAATTAGTGTTTGTTTTTTTTTAGTTTTGTAATTTTTTGTTTGTTTTAACTTTATTGAATGCCACCCCCAAAGTTCCTTTGGGATGGCTGCTTGTGTGTGTCTGGGAAGAGACTTGGTCCACTGTTTTGTTTTTTTAAAAAAAATAGTTTAGTACATTCTATTGCTACCATTGTTTAACAAGAAAGCACAGCTTCCCATTTTAAAAGCCCTGGCTTAAAAAACCAACAACATACATGACAAACCAACAGTGATAACAATTGAACACCGCCAATTTTTGATCACCTAATGCAGTGTTCTCCAACCTTGGGTCCTCAGATGTTTTTGACCTACAACTCCCAGCATGCCCCAGCCAGCATAGCTGGGGCATGCTGGGAGTTGTAGACCAAAAACATCTGGGGACCCAAGGTTGGAGAACACTGACCTAATGTGTTGTTCTAGGCTGGAGCATGTGTGGATACTCTGGTCTGGTGTGGCAAAGTGCAGGTTGGGCAGGTGAGAGTTAGGAGTGGACTATGGAGAGCTCCCCATGGAGCAAGCCTCAGGATCTGGACAGACAAGAGACTCACTGAGAAGCTGGAAGTGTTACTCCAGCACTGGCCCTCCCTTGGGAGAACATAGTTGGAAGTGAAAGGGTCTGTATCCTGTTATGCAAATGTGTGCATGGGTTGGAAGATCTCCTGCGGTCCATGGACTTGGTGGGATGGAGGAGGAAGGTTATCTTGGGCTTCCAGTAGTTCAGGGAAGAAATTCTACAACTCCAAGGAGGAAGGCAGAACTACCTCCTGTAGAATTAAGAATAGACACTTTCTCCACACAAAACTTTATTTATATTTTTTATTTTATTTATTTATTTATTATATTTATACCTCACCTTTTTTCCTTCAAGGAACCCAAGGCGGCTTACATAATCCTCCTCCTTCTTTCTATTTTAACCCCACAACAACCCTGTGAGGTAGGATAGGCTGAGAGTCAGTGACTGGCCCAAAGTCACCCAGTGAGTTTCATGGCTGAGCGGGGACTAGAACCCGGATCTCCCGAGTCCCAGTCCAACACTCACCACTATGCCACACTGGCTCTCCTTTGCTAGGGGGACTGCCTTGTGGGGAGGTTCAGGGAATCATCCCTGTCCCCTGAGTTCTCCTCTGACTTGGGGAGTGGGAACAGGCCTGAGCCATGACACATAACACTTGAAGTCACAATATATGATTGTTATGATTATATCAATATTGTGGAACACCTTGCCCTGTGAAGTATAGGTGGCCCCCACTGTAGATGTTTTTCACTGGTTGGTGAAGACATTTCTGTACTTTATTGTATTTTTAATTGAATGTATGGTTTCATATTGTATTGCGGTTTTAAATTTTTTGTGAGTTACTCTAAGTGGTGCATGGACACTAGAAGAGCCGGATATAAATTTATATATAAGTAAATATAAATAAAACTGTGATCGTTTGTTTTTTCCCATTTGTCATGCTTAGTAAACTGTTAATTGCCTTTACTAGCTTATGTTGCTGTTTAACATAATTGGATCTTCTGTAAGCGACATCCAGATTCATACCACTAGGTCAGCAATTTAACCACTGATCAACATAGCAATGTCAGTAACTGAACTATTGATCAACACGGCAAGGTACCCCATGCTGTGCTTTTCATTGCTTTTACTGCTGCTACCACTGTTTTATAGGGTGATATTCTGGCCCCCTTTTTATTTGCTTTAGTTATTCAGCTACATTTGCAAACAAACTGACGGTAGTTTGGGATTTCACACTGATCCCTCTCTAGCATCTTTCTAATTAACCTTGTCTGAGCTGCTGCTGCTGCTTCTCTATCCAGCTTGTTTTTTGAGTCTGTGCAGGGATATGGCAAAATGTAGCATAGGCTATAGAAGCAATTAAACTAAAATTGAAGGCATGCCTTTGGATTGTCAGGAATAATTTGTGTGATGTCAAGCTCTATAAATCTATAAAGAAGCTTTAAGCTACCAAAGTAGCAAATTAATTTGACAATGAAATAACATTACATTTTGAATATCTAGCCCTTATTGCTGTTGCTTCCTCAGTAAGAGCCAGACAGTAGGTTGGATCCAGATGCAGCAGAGGTCTGTGGAGGAAATTATGAAGGAAAGGGGGTGCAAAGGCAATTTTCTCAAATTCTCCTTTCCTCCTGCCCAGTGTGCTGTTCTAGAGCAGTGTTCTCCAACCTTGGGTCCCCAGATGTTTTTGGCCTACAACTCCCAGCATGCCCCAGATAGCAACGCTGGCTGGGGCATGCTGGGAGTTATAGGCCAAAAACATCTGGGGACCCAAGGTTGGAGAACACTGTTCTAGAGGGTTGGAGGACCCTCTGGAACAGTATGGGAGGTGTCACTCCAGGCTGCAGGAGGTAGTGGCAATAAGAGAAAATTGCTACCCCACCCCATACCCTTCGTCCAGCAGTTTCCTCCACAAACAGATGGAATCCTTCTGTTCATGGAGGACAAGTCTGGACCTAACCCATGTGTCTGGAAAAAGCACATACTACAGCTCTTCTGAGACTGTAGAATTCAGATGGTAGATTACATGTTAGAATCATCCCATGAATACCTCCCTGCCTGTAGAAATCTAGACCATCAGCAAGAAGGATAGGTTAGATCTCTTTGATCTGACATGATTGCTTTTCCTCAGATGCATATAGGTATGCTTTTTTCAAATGTGCAGAAGAACTCAAGTTTTTGCTGTGTGTACTCATTAGCTACTAAATGATGTGGGATTGGAAGTTTGGGTTAATAATGCATAGTTCTCCAGCATGGCCACTTGTGGTTTACTTACTTGTAATTACGCATAAGCTTCAACAAAAGCGGACCAGATATCCCATAAGTATCCATTTGAAGATGGTGCCTATATGCCACCCATTCAAATGCTGAAAGCGTTATATGGTCTTCAATCCATTGCATTATAGGAGGTGAGTATTAAACCATTCCAATGTTGTTATATCAGTTTTTTAGTTGTCAAGAGGGCACAGAGAGTCCATTTACATTGACTGTTTGTTAATTTCCAGGTAGATAGTAAATAATTTAAAAGAACATGTACATCGGTGAATATTAAAGACTGTTCCTGTATAAAATTTATCCATATAACAACCTCCTCCCAAAAAGACGCAACTACTGGACATTGCCAAAACTTATATTTAAAAGAAGCATTAGCTGCATTGCCCCACTTGCAATTAGCCAAATTAGACAATCCCTTATTAAAGAGATGCTGCACTGCAGTGTCCAATAGACACAAAACAAATGTTTTTGCTGATTAAGAAACAGCCTAAGATCCAAAGACATGATAGGTATAGACGCCAAACAATCCAATTCCCTATTCCATTCCTGGTTAAAACCCTGTATATCATATTTATTCACCAATAACAAGTATTTATAGACATGTAGGTTGCTTTGCCTGACCAGTCTCAATTAGTGCTTCCAATAATGATGGAGACTCTGATGCTGTAAAAGCAGCCAGGCCGAACATAGATATCAACAAATACTGTAATTGCAAGTATTGCCATTCGGCCATAGCTGACAAGTCATATTTGGTATGCAAGATAGAAAATGACAAAAACTCATGATTGACACCCGCCAGTTGTTCCAAGGTAAAAATCACCTTATATGTCCATGTCCACTACAAAACCATTTTCTTACCAATTTTTAGATCTGGATTGCCCCATAAAGTCAATCTGGTATGAGAAAATCGATCAAAGTGTAATTGACAGGACGTTATGTGCCACACATCTCAACTATAGAAACTGTGGGAGGAACCCTATGTGTTCTTATATGTCTAGAACCTAATCTAGAACATTTAGAGAGAGGAACCAAACAAGAAGATTTGAAAACTAACCATGGCGGAAGTTCAGTGCAGATGGGAAAGACCAAAATTCAGTGCGAGTTAGCAGATAAGCCCAATGATATAAGGCTAGATCCGGAAAACCAAATCCACCTTCTTTAACTGGAAGTTGCCTTTTCAGAGATAAGCTTGGCAGAGAAGAACACCACAAAAATTTACGGGGGGAGAAGCATTGATTATCTGAAAATATTTGACACGTATCGATAAGAGAATCCCACATATAACATAAACAATCAGAGGTACAGTATTCATCTCAATAGTATTTATCTTACCCCACAAACTCAGCTTTAAAGATGCCCATCTGTCTAAAACCTGAGAAATCTCATTAAGCAATTTATTCAAATTAGGTTTAATCATTTGAGGTATATCTCTGGGAATAAGTATTCCGAGATAAGTAATAAGATCCGGGCACTATTGACATTGCCAATCTGCTAATACACTACAAAACATAGACTCTCAAATCTACATCAGTTCGGGTTTTGACCAATTAATTGAATTACCAGTCAAATTACCAAACATATTAATCATTTGCATCAATGCTGGCAACGATGACTGGTGTTTAGAAATACACAATAAACAATGATCAGCATAAATAATCATTTTAAATTCTAAAAGAGCCAGTGTGGCGTAGTGGTTAGAGTGTTGGACTGGGACTCGGGAGATCCAGGTTCTAGTCCCCGCTCAGCCATGAAACTCTCTGGGTGACTTTGGGCCAGTCACTGACTCTCAGTCTAACCTACCTCACAGGGTTCTTGTGAGGATAAAATGGAGAGGAGGAGGAAGATTATGTAAGTCGCCTTGAGTTCCTTGCAGGAAAAAAGCAGGGTATAAATATAATAAATAAATAAATGAACAATTATGCACAAATCCATGAATACTACTATTCTGTCTAATTTTAAAATACATGCTAACTAAAATGTTCTTGTCACTCCTTTCTACCCCAGCCAATTAGCAGGTCCATGAGTACCTTACATACTCCATCTAGCTTTCTCCATTGCGATAATGGCAGTAATTAAATTATCAGTAGTTAACAATGCAATCCTATTCATTTCTACTCAGAAGTAAGTCTCATTGAGTTTAATGGGGCTTACTCCCAGGTAATTATGCATAGGAATGCACCTTAAATTACTAGTTACGGGTACAATTCTATCGAGTGTGCCCTCAATGCTCGTAAGCCCCCAAACCCAGAGGCTTACGAGCATCCAGTACAGAGCAGGAGGAGCAGTGGAAGCGATCTCCACCTCCTCACACCTCCCGCTCTGCATTTCAGCTAGATGGCCAGTTTCAGCCTTCTAGCTGAGGCGCTTCAGAGGGGGAGGGAAGGAGGCTGGAGTGCCGTCAGGATACCTTGTATCCTGGCAGCCCCAGTCTCCTCCCCTCCCCAGGGTTGATTTCTCAACCGTGGAGAGGCAGCCAGTGTGATAATTTCCACTCCAGCAGGGTTTGGAGCATGGATCCCCAGCTCTGAGGTCAGAGCTCTGTCTCTGACCTCAGATCTGGGAATCAAAAGTATTCTATGGCCCCTAGACACCTTCTAGGGGGCCATAGGATTGCTCTCCCCATTATTTTTCATGTACTTGAATGAGTAAAGTAGCACTGCTGTATGAAAAGTAGTTCAAACCACATAGTTAAACTATTTTGATAGTAGTACACTGCTGCAGTTTAGATAACAATAATAATTACTTTCATCCATTGGAGAGAAAAACCTTACTGTTTAAACAATTCATGTATTATCATACCGCAATCTGCATGATTGACAACTAATGACAAGAGTAATGCCATATCAAGCAGAAAGAAGAATTACAGGCATGCCTGTACAGATCAGATGGTGTGGTAAATCCCTTCCATTCCTTCAACTAGTTGCTAGGACCATGCTTAGCATGTGGCATTTTGGGGAGCAGGGTAATCATAATATTCTAGGAATTCAGCCTGACCCAGGAAGAGTGCAGCTGCACTAGAAGAGAGGGAAGGCCTGTATGCAGTTTGCAGTTGACTCAAGTGTCTAGAAAAGAAGATTCTATGACTTTTAGAGAGTAATCTTTCTTTGAAGTTCAACTGGAACAGAATAATTTGCACAGATTATTTGAGTAAAGACCAAAATTCAGTGCGAGTTAGCAGATAAGCCCAATGATATAAGTAGATGTCTAAAGTCCCTAATAACTCCAGTACACTGTTTTGTTTAACCTGTTAAACAAACAAATACACAAATATTTTACATTTTAACTCAGGGGAAGTTAAAAGAAAAACATAGCCATCAAAGTAGTTACAAAGTAGTTCCAATTACTTTTACTAAGATGTAGTTAAATAGTAGTTCAAACTGCTTTTTAGGTAGTATTTAGTAGTTGTAGTTAAACTACTTTTAAAACAGTTAATGATCATGTGTGACCTAGGTTTTACCACTTTTCATGCACTTTGATATGCTTCTGACACGTTGGATGTGGTCCGTGCCATTCTTCAGTATAACATTCTTATGTATAGATTCTTCTATATAACAGTATAAGGAAGTGATTGTTCCAGAATATTGTGCCATATTACATTACCATTATTTACACACATACTGAAGCAAGAGCACAACAGGGCAATTGCAGCCTTAATTATCAAGGGCCAACAGAGTACTAAAAATAATCTCACATCCAAAATCATGAGTTTATTTATCTAGAAAAGACAATATTAAGTAAAATATTTTGAAAGGTTATTAAGCATCTTTCCCTGTAGGGATTTCATAGATACTAGACTGCTGCTGATACTGATGTTGCTTCTTTATCGTGTGATAAGGTATCTTATGGCTCACTCCTTGTTGGGGCTCAGTTCTTAAAATAACTTTTGTTCATAACAAATGTTCATGAACAAATGTTCATAACAAAAATTTACGGAAAGAGAGAGATGGTAAACAGTTTTTTTCCCCTTGGCTTCAAGGTTACTTTATAGATATATTCTCATGAATAATTTTTTCAAAAATACTATTTCATAACCTTGTGCTTTTTCTGCTCCTCTCTAGTTCAAACTTGGATTTTTTCCTCCCCAGGAACAATTGGATTTACTTAACTTGGCGGATAGTATTTAAAATTTTAGCTATGCTTTTAATTATTTTTTTAAAAATTTATTGAACTTGCTGTAGTGGATGGAAATCATTGCCGTCCTTTGCTGTGTTAGAACTGTCACCTTGGCTCCTAGTATCTAGTTCAAAATCCAACTGTTTACTCAATATTTCACTCAATAATTATTAGCTTATGTCTGGGTTTTATCACTTATCTTTACACACACACACACCTATTCCCAAGTTCTATCCTACTTTCCTGACATTCTGTCACCCTTACTGTGACCAGGAAATATAATCTAGGATGGAGCTATGTAGATAGGAGCAGGCTTGATTCTTAAAGGCTGGTGTCACCAGGGGCAAAGAGCGAGAACCGCCCACTTCCAAATGTATCCATTTACTTTCTCCTATATAAACCAACAGTTCATATTTATTTCTATGGGGGAGAATTCAAGCACTGAACAACATTGCGGTGAGGGCAAAACTAGCCCTCCACCCTCACGCTGGGTGGCCTGCCCTCACTGGCAGGAATCCTGTACCAAGAATGGAGAGAGCAAAGGAGTGTTTGGGTGCAGAGGTGCTTGGCATCCCTGCAATATGTAAGCCTTACCCCTACACAAATAATCTAATGAATCATAAATACTCTGGACACCCCATATAAAGGTTTAAGTATTAGTCCTTTTCAGTGCTTTTTTTCTGGAGAAAAAGGTACCGGAACTCTTGGATTACATTTCCTCGGGAGTAGATGGCGATTAAATTGTAATGCAATTAATAGAAGAAAAGGTGCTGGAACTCAGTTCCTGTGAGTTCCACCAGAAAAAAAGCCCTGGTCCTTTTTATTGATTATATGATTTTATCTACGGGTACTTTTAGTAAAAGAGTGGGATGATGATGATGATGATGATGATGATGATGATGATGATGATGATGATGATGATGATGATGATGATGATATAAACAGATCTTCGATCAGTTCCTTTGGGATATAGTTGTGTAGTTTCATGTGCTGTAGGGAGACAGGTCACTGCCCATAATCACTGGTATTGTAATACTGAAGTGTAAGGGTGTGTGATCTGTTTACTTGTGTGAAAGTCACCTAAAAGCTGATAAAGTGGCAGCTCTTGCCATAATGGAGGAACTGTTGTCCAGCCTCTAGTTCCAAGCTGACCATGATTATGCTCCCACAACCACAGAAATCAAGGAAATTTCTAGGGACATGATAATGCTGTTTAGCATGTGGCCAGAGGCTACACACATTGAATTCTCCATGTAGAAAATGTTTGTGTGATTCCTTTCTAAGAGGTCAGGGCATGGCCCTAGAACAATTCAGAACCCTCAGTATATCAGACTGTGTATGCATCTTGTGTGTATTTGTAGTTTAACCATTGTAAGCCATAAATAAACGATACCATAACAATATATGTGCAGGCTGAATGATAGGTTCCATGTAAAATCCTGTGATCAGCTACTGTGTACATAAAATAAAGTTCTATTGTTTGGTTTATGACCTCAAATTCTATTGCTAAGGAATGGATGGGATCTAACACTGCATTCATTGTAAGGAGGGAAGGAAATGGGAAGCTGGGAAGAAGGTAAGTTATTAGCCAGAAAACTTTTCTGTACAGAGCTGTGTGTTAATAAGAGTTGGAATGGGGCTTAAAGTAGTTATAATGATAAATGTACGATATTTCTGTTTGTTTTTCATTTAGTACAAAAAGGTCATTTTTACTCAATTAACTGATTTTCAGCCCTGAATCCTGAGAGACCTGTTGGCGTTCCTGATCAACACATTTATCAGAATATGTCCATTTATTTCACGGACATTCTATGGGTCTCTTAGGCACTAACTACTTAACTACACATTTTCACTGGTAACCATGTAATGGCTATACTACAAAGAGTTGCTGAATATTTCAGTAAGCGGGATATATAGTAAATAGACTCCTGACAGAAAAAATCCCTATAATGCAGATGAAGCTTGACTATAATTTATTCCAATTGCAGGAGCTTTCCATCTGAAAGTTTATAGAGGGAGGGTGGGGGGTTCTGTTGAATGTGAAGAACTGCAAATAAGAACAAGTGCTGCTCCAGCAGGGGAAACAAACATCTGCCCTATTTTCTCCTGCAATCATCCTTATGTGATATTAGATATTATTCCACTCTGGCGTTTTTGTCATGGGTACCTGTCCTCAGAGGATCACAGTATCACTCTCACCCTCTCCTGGTGTGAGACAATTAAGAACATTCTGATTCTGTGTTTTGCTATCCTGAGAGCGGACTGTCAGTTGTGCTACATTGATGTGGAATATTTTCACAACTATTACCAAGCCCACTCTTTTAGACTGCAGCAGGTTAAAGTGAGAGCTGTGCAAACTTTGAAATGCCAACATCCAAATTAAGCCTGGCAAACTCCCAGAAAAGTTCATAGTTGGCAAATTTAAATCATTTTCAACTCCAAACTGGTTTTTTTCCCCCTTAGCTTTATGTCATCACATGTGAGTTAAAACCTAGGAGAAAAAAAATGGGTTGTAACAGTTTAACCTATTTCAGCCTCCTGCTGTAGTTGAGAATATTCTCTTTTGTTTGAAGCTTTTTAAAAGATTGTCTGGTTTGGGAGCTACCAAAGTACGTACAGTAAATGTACTTGGGTAGGGTGACTGGTTTCATGGCAGCAGGCTCTGCCTTCTGACCTACATGAGTTCATTAGACAGTCTGTACAGCATCTACACATATGTAGGCTTTCTATGGATACTCAGCAACCCTCCAAAACCAGGGTTCCTGATGGTACAAACAAGCCTCTGCACATACAGTTTGTATGCATGTTGAGACCCTGCAAAAGCCTGTGGTGGAGGTGGTGTCTGCCACCATAATCCCATGCCCCATCTGCATCCACGGTATTTTCTCTGAACTTCTGAAGAGGGCTCTTATAATTTCTCAATCCCATATAAATTGACATGGGTTTTTTTTTATTATTATTATTTTTTACAATTTTTGCTTCAGAAGTTGGAACTTGTTTTCAAAATAATGTTGAAAGTGACAGCAAGGTCACTAACAGTCCCTCACCTGGCTACTCAGTCCTTTCCAGGTCCAATGAGACAGGAAGATAAAACTGTCTCATTTAAATGCCAGTTGCTGAAAAAACTATACACTAATTTCCTTTAGGCTTTTATCTTTTTTTAAATTAATAGTCCAGGATTATAAACTACATACAAAACTGTAAAACAAAAACATACCACTAGAATAAATCATAAGGTGCACCCCCCACCCGCCTAAGGACCAACTAATATACTTCCATCCCCTTAATCAATTGAATTTGACATTCCAAAAATATAACATATCCCAGTGATGGCGAACCTATGGCACGCGTGCCACAGCTGGCACGCAGGGACCTCTCTGTGGGCACACGAGCCATTGGTCGCCAGATCGCGAAAAGACCGTCCCCTTCTGCATTGAGCGTCGGGTTTCCATAGTAACTCCTCTCCACTCATTCCTCGCTGGCCTCCACAGGCAGGCACACTCCAACATCTCCACCCCCAGAAGCGGACTGCGCAGGCACCCAGCCCTCCTTCTAACTAAACAGACAGCTCAGAAGCACAGCACGCGCACGCCCGAATCTTTGCGCGCCCGGTGAAGAGCCATGCCCTGAGACAGAGTGGGATTGCATGCTGGGATTGTAGGCCAAAAACATCTGGGGACCCAAGGTTGGAGAACATTGGTCTATTGGATAAAATGCCAGACTTGAAGCAGGAAGACCCAGGTTCAAATCTCTACTCAGCTATGAAGCTGCCTAGATGCCCCTTGGCTTGTCACCAACCTTTAGCCTAATCTACCTCAACAGGATTGTTCTTAGGATAAAGGTGAGGAGAAGGACATGGACGCCACCCCAAGTTCTTTGGAGGAAAAGTAGGATAAAAATGAAGTAAGCATATTTAATAAATATTGAAATAGTCAAAAACAATATTTAAACAACAGCATACATTTTTGACTGATAGTTGCAAGTAAATTTTTAAACTCAGGTTTGTTATCTGAGATGCATTGTGATTCAACTTTCCACACTTGTATAAAGTACAGCAAATTATTGAGACCCTCTTCAACTGCACATTCTTGTGTGGCATGTTTTAGATTTCCACATGGTCATCAGTTCTTCTGGTAAAGCATCAAGTACTTAGACAGCTGCAAAATACCATCCACTTCCGCCCAGCCATAGTTCAGCGGATTCAAATTGTGAAGTCATGTTCCAAGAGGGTGAGTGACTCTCTGAAAGGAAGGAATACTTTTGATGTGTTCTGTCCTAGAGCTGGAGGCAAGATTCTCTGCACATCTGTTTTTTTATGGGAGTGTATGGCAGATCCAGGACTAAGTATGGCAATAGCTAGCCTAGCATTAGGTTGTATATATAGATCAGTGTTCGCCAACCTTGGGTCCCCAGATGTTTTTGGCCTGCTGGGGCATGCTGGGATTTGTAGGCCAAAAACATCTGGGGACCCAAGGTTGGAGAACACTGATATAGATCATCTTTTTCTTCTTCTTTGGAGGGCTCACTCCCCTGATTACAGGAAATGGAGAACATTTTGTTCCTTTCTACTACTGGGTACACTCTTGGGTGTGCCATGTGTAACTTTGTGCCTTGCCATCTCCCATTCTCGCAATATATTCTCTAAGCCAGGGATGGGCAGAAAGTAAATCTCCAGTTGTTTTGGACTTCAACTCCCACTATTCCTGACCATTGGCCATGGTAGCAGGGAACTTCTGGGAGGTGAAGGCCAAAACATTTGGAGATTAACCTACTGCCCACCCCTGGTCTGAGCAACATCATGATGAGAAGAAGCAAGGAAGAGGAGTCTCCTGGCTCCAGAATACAGCACCTAGTATTAAACAGTATCAAGCAGTGTTGCTGTTTTACATATCAAATAAAAATTGGATATTATGTGAATAAACAGTGGCTGTTCCCCCAGATTCTCATAATGAAAAGGCTTAATTAATCTTCAGTATAACATAATTCTTGCATTTTAGATTGCTTGCAAATTTTTTCCACGTTGGGATTAAAGCAACAAATTCTGGATCAGAGATGTAACATTATATTGAAACCTTTCCCAACTGAAGCTGAAAATAAATTCAGTAAGATGATTGTTATTTCCTTTTGGATTAGATTCTCTCACCAAAGGCATCCTGAGCTGCAAGCATGCCATTACTGCAGTTTGATGAATAATGGTTTGGCAGTGATACTTAGGGGTTTGCTTTTGGTTACAGCACTATCCTTGTGGGTAGAACACCAGTGTTCAACAGCAGAGGAAGATGATAGAATGTCAAAAAAGATTAGGTGTAGCGCATAAAAACAGACAAAACAGCCGTTTGCAGATTTGCATCCTAGTGCAATTTGGTTCATACTGAGTAAAAACGGTAGCTGCATTTGAACCTACTGAAGTCCTGTGCTTCAAGTTAAACTATTTTTCCTTGGCTTTATAAGAATACATTGAACTGAATGTCTTTTTCCTACAGCTATTTATAAGAACCGTTTGCTGTTAGCTCACCTGCAACTTATAGCAGAATTTATAAGAGTTTGCATGCTTAGCTATTAAATCAACTGAGTCATCCATTACCTTGGCCTTAAATTACCACAGCAGATAATTAAGGAAAGCAGTGCTGTGTGTTAATTCTCCTAGCAAAGGAGTCTTCCATATTATACTCCTAGCTTCACCCAACGCTTTCAGAGCTATTCTTTTCGAAATGTAATTTATAATGGGTGTAATTTTCATCTGTGTTTGCTGATACTGCTTTCCTGTTGTTTGTTAGCTGTTACTGTTAGATGAAACTAGGCTGAAATGTTCTCCAGTGAATGGCCATGGCTACAGCCACCCTCACTCCCTGAAATACAATTAAATTGGAAATAATATAGTACAAGAAGGCAGTCATTGAGTCCTGAGGTGAAAAAAACAGAACATCATGAAATGTCAACCCACATTTTTGTAGGACTCTTTTTTACTATATTTCCATAAATGCTGAGGGAATTATGTTGCATATACTTGAAACTGTTTATTTTCATTTTTGGCTTGATTTTCTAGCATTGAGAAAACCATGTCTAATGATCTTGAGCATTCTTGAAGAAGAAGAAAAAAACCTTATATTTTACATAATGGTTTGCATGTGTGAGTTCCCTCTGGCAGGAACACTATAATTAGCCTGTCGTCTTCCTGAGAGGAGACTATCTGTCTTAAAGATACAGTGGTTAGTCTTGCCTTCTAGAACATTGTGATTTTGTTTTTTAAAATTATCTTTTTTCACTTATTTGTTATTTCAAATTGTTTTGTTAAAAAACAAAAAAAACAAAACACCATCCTTTTCCACATTCATCTTTCTGCTCTTCCTGTTTCTTTGGCTCAAACTTGGGCTAGAGAAGCAAAGGACAACTGAGTACAGACAGTCTTCTTCCTTCCTTGTTCAGCAAACCATGGCAAAAAGGATCTTGGCTTCTTGACATTAATAACTTCTGAACTTGGAACAGTTTGGGCAGGCTTTCAGAAATAGAAAAAATACAATAAAAAGGATCTGGTCTTCCTTTCTGAGTCATAAAGTAGCTGATACATCTAAGAACCATGCTACTAGGGGACTGCCTGAGAGTGAAAATGTGGAATATAATTTACTTGCAAGGCTTTTATTGTAGCTATTAAAATACAATCATCTAGAACAGGGTGGTGGCTGACAAAGTTGTATGTTTCAGACTATTGTGGTCTTGTTACTAAAGGAAAATAAAGTTGGCAGAAGTACTTTCCTGCTTTTGGGAAGTCCTATGATCAAGACTGGAGGGGTGTGTGGGATAGAACCACAGAGGCAGAAAGTATAACTAGCTTCGCAGTAGCATGGTGTAGCCTGGGGTGTTCTAACTGTTGGCCATGTTGAGACTTGTTTCCCAGTGTTAACTTGAAATGATCAAATCCTTTCCTATTGGTGGTATATTGATGAATTTGAGATGAGTTAAAGTTTGAACCAGACTCTCCAGATGGTTTAAGCTTTGTCAAAAAAAAAGAAATTAGGTTAGTATAGAAATGAGAAACACAGTATTCAGAATTTGAAAAATTATACTTATCATTCATTAACACCAAAAGGCTATCAAGAATTTACCAATTTTTAATAGATAAAGATTTGTGTAAGGGAGAATATTTTAGAAATATGTGGGGAAAGTTATTTCAGAACTTGAATGTGCTTTTTCTAACGTGGCAAGTAATGCCAGCTGTGTTCATTTAAAATATTTTTTAAAAATAAATTAGTATATGGTTGGTACTTGACACCTAAATAAATAAATAAATGTCGTAGGCAATCACTCGTGACCAAGTAAGATTGTCTACCAGGATAAAATTACAAAAAAAATTATAAAAGGAGGAAATTCTAAAAAACTGTGTAAACTCTAGTGATGGGTCCGTAAGTGACTGTGGAGGCCAATTCTAGATCCACACAGCTTCCCACAGTGAGGACACATGTTACCAGATGGAAGATGGTCCTGTAAAGGATTCGTTTGACGTGCTTCTCGCTTAGCACGTTTCTCCCTTTCACCTTGCACTTGGGCTTCTTCAAAGTCCATGGAACCTTTGTGAAAGGCCAACCTCCATTTAGATCGTTCATGGGCCAGAGCTTCTGAATAAATGAATAAATAAATAGAATTTACAAGGCAATCCTACACCTGTTTAGACAGGAAAAAAAGCATGCTAGGAGTTGTAGGACTATTTACTCTCTAAACGTGCATAGGATTGCGCCCTAAAACAAATGCCTGCTGGAGGTGTGGTTCAGTAGCAGTAGATTGTTTTCACATGTGGTGGCACTGTCCAGTGATTAAAATGTTGGGAGCAAGTAATGGGAAACATCCTGAGGATGGTTGGACACAAAATAAAGATAGAATCAAAAGCAATACTTTTAAAGCACAATCCTATGCAAGTTTAGACAGAAAAAAGCCTACAACTCCCAGTACGCTGGCATGCTGGGAGTTGTAGGCCTTATTTCTGTCTAAACTTGCATAGGATTGCACCTTTAGACATTAACTAAGTACTCCTGCCCCCATGAAAAAAAAAATCAAGATATGATCTCCTTTTTACTGATAGCAGCTAAGATGGTGATAGGAAGGAAGTAGAATTATACAAGAAACCTCATAATTAGAGAATGGATAAGTAAAGTTTGGCAAAAAGTACAACTATTCAAATTAACCGAGTGTGTCAAATTACAAGATGGATGGCAGTAAAAAATGGTTGAAGGAACAGTGGCACCTCTTTACTGATTTTTGGCAAGTTGGACAAAATATCAGTATTAATTGTTTTACATAATCTGATTATTCATTTAAAGCTGATTAATCAGATATTAAAATAATATATAACGTTTGATTCAAATGTAGAATCATAGAAAAGTAGAGTTGGAAGGGGCCTACCAGGCCATCAAGTCCAACCTCCTGCTCAATGCAGGAATCCAGGTCAAAGCATCCCCGACAGATGGCTGTCCAGCCGCACCTTGAATGCCTCCAAAGTGGGAGAGCCCACCACCACCTCCCTAGGTAGTTGGTTCCATTGTCTTATTGCTCTGAGAGTGAGGAAATTTTTCCTGATGTTTAGGTGGAATCTGGGTTCTTGTCATTTGAGCCCATTATTCCGTGTCCTGCAAACTGGGATGATCGAGAAGAGATCCTGGCCCCCCTCTGTGTGACAACCCTTTAAGTACTGGAAGAGTGTGATCATATCTCCCCTCAGTCTCCTCTTCTGAAGGCTAAACATGCCCAGTTCTTTCAGTCTCTCCTCATAGGGCCTTGTTTCCAGTCCCTTAATCATCCTTGTTGCCCTCCTCTGAACCCTCTCCAGTTTGTCTACATCCTTCTTAAAGTATGGTGCCCAGAACTGGACGCAGTACTCAAGATTAGGCCTAACCAGTGCCAAGTAAAGGGGAATTATCACTTTACGCGATTTGGAAGCTATACTTCTATTAATGCAGCCCAACATAGCATTTGCCTTCTTTGCAGCCACATCGCATTGCTGGCTCATATTCAGTTTGTGATCTACCACAATTCCAAGATCCTTCTCACTTGTAGTATTGTTGAGCCAAGTGTCCCCCATTCTGTAACTGTGCATTTGGTTTCCTCTCCCTAGGTGCAGCACTTGGCATTTATCCCTGTTAAATTTCATTCTGTTGTTTTCGGCCCAGCACTCCAGCCTATCAAGATTGCTTTGAATTTTGTTTCTGTCTTCCAGAGTATTAGCTATTCCACCCAACTTTGTGTCATCTGCAAATTTGATAAGCATTCCCTGCACCTCCTCATCTAAGTCATTAATAAAAATGTTGAATAGCACTGGGCCCAGGACCGAGCCCTGTGGTACCCCGCTTGTTACCGCTCCCCAGTTTGAGACGGAACCATTGATAAGCACTCTTTGAGTCCGATTCTGTAGCCAATTGTGGATCCACCTTATCCACAATTAATGTATAAGTTATGAAGTATACATCCTGTTTCCATATATGGTTACATTATTTTAGAGTATTACAGATTATACTTATTGTTAATGTATGTTTATAAATCCTTTCTGATTCTGAAATGTTATGGCATGATGGACTTTGTGAAGGAGGGGATTCCCTTGAGGTGAATGACTTCTAGGAGACTACAAATACCCTCCAGATTAAATTTTTACATGTAGGAATTAGACAAAGGTGGGGAAGCAAAATCCTGAGGAGGGGCATTGCCGTGAAAGGGAGGGTGGCCTTTCCTAATCCTCCACCACCACCACTTTTTTTTTTTAAAGGACTACATGAGCACAGATATGGAAAAACACTCAGCCTATAAAGTACTTATGAGGCTCTCCCATCATCACTGATGCTGTGGATGCTATCCAATTTGGTTCTTGCAAAAGTCACTCAATCGGCATTGGTGGGAGGGAAGATGTCTATATACGGTATGTCCTGCAACCAACAGGTTACAGAAAAGCACACACCCTAATTTCCCCCCAAAGAACAGATATTAGACAGACTAACTTCCAAGGAAGTATGTTTAGGATTGTGGTTTTAAATGTCTTTTGCACAGAACACATAATCGTGGGGGGGGGGGGGGTTCTAAGAAGTTCTAGATTATTATGTCAGTCAGAAGTTGTCAAGTATGATTATAATCCATAGATCCTGGGAGAGGCTAAAAGCGGAATAGGAAAGTGTAAACTTAAGTAATCTTAAAAGACTATTTAGATCTGTGAATACTTGAAACTGAATGGAAACACTGAATATTCCTCTGGAGTTTCCTGCATCACTTTTATAGATATTTTTATTTTATTTTATACTTCATGTATATATGTATTGTGATGGCCATTGGCTATAAACAATACAATTCTGAGAGAGCGATATTTCAGAGGTCAAATGTATGCAGATTTTCCATTTCCTTCAGGTTTTAGCACCTTGCTCTTGTAACTTTGTTCAAGCAGAAGCATATATACATTTTTAAATTTAGAAAAATAATGGGTTGTGTATTGCACGTGAATAGGTGAGATAAAGAAGAGTCAGACACAGAGTATATGGTTTCAAATCAGGGCCACATTTATTGAATTGAAGATTTGTGAAGGGTGAAGGCCGGTACTAACCTAGCCCGGCCATTGGCCGGGAAAAACCCAATATTTGGCAAATACATCCTAACCGCACCGGAGGCGGGATGGTCCACCCCCGGCCAGTTGCCCTCCATGTGGAGCTGGAGGGCCTTACCATCGTCGCCTTACTTTGACGCCTCCAGGCACCCAATGTAGGCGAGAAAGGCGAAACCCCAAAGACGTCCAAAAGAGACCGTGGGCGGGAACACAGGTGCTTAATAAGCCCTCTCTGTATCCCCACCCTAGCCAAGCCATTGGCTCAGCAGGAGTGACCAGTCCTGTTACTTGACTCTCCCCTCCTCCCCCACTCGCAAATCTTCTCCCTGGCCCCAGGTGAGGGGCCAGTGGAAGTCTGTTTTGTGGGAACACTTTTTTGTGAAATGTATTGTGGTATATTGTGCCATCACTTACCTGAATGGCCTTGTGGGAATTCAAAACATCACTAGTATAATAAGGAACTGTAGAAACTCAAGGGCACAATCCATCAAGCTATGTTCTTGGCCAGCTCCCAGTCATTTCAATGCCATGGTGGATTGTGCCCTTGAAGTTCAACACTGCCAAGTTCCAACAATGGCTGCAGGTGTTTGGGTAAACTCTTCACACAGTGCACAAATCTGTAGGGCTGTGATATTTGTTTATTTTAAACTGCACCTTTATCCCAACAAGGATTTCAGTGTACATAAAACTGAAACATTCAAAATAATAAAAAACAACCTAAAACAAAACATCAGCACAATAAACATTAGAGGCATAAAGCCATTTCAACTAGCTTAAAAAACTATTTAAAACATAATGTAAAATGCCTGGGCAAATAAGGTTTTAATCTGGTGCTGAAAAGAATGCAGTGTTGGTGCCTGGTATACCTCTTATGGGAGGGCATTCTGAAGTTGGGGTGCCACCACAGAAAAGGCCCTCTGTTTTGTAGATGATAACTGTACTTCTCTTATAGAAGGAGTACAGAGAAGAACATTCTGTGATAATCTTAATGCATGGGCAGGTTGATATGGGAGGAGGAGCGCCTTCAGCTATTTCGGACCCAACCTGATCAGGGTGATACAGGAAGAAAGGGGACTCCTTTACCTACTCTTCCTGCAGCAATTTGCTACATCCAGGGCTGCAGTGACATGTGGGAGCAGTGCTCCAGCCCTTTGTCCACAGCTAGAGCAATAATGTCATTTACTAGAGCCCATGTCTGCCTGTTCCCTCTGAACTCAGCTGCACACCCTAGCCGCACTGGCAATCAGGCTGTGATGATACCCAGCACCTTTCCCCCCTGCTTCTTTAATTTTGGGTCACCTCAGCTAGCCCCACCAGTGTTGACCCCCCCCTAATGATACAGCCGCTGCCACTGCCTGAAATGGCACAGTGCACGTTGTGATGTGCTGCACTTGAGTGAGCTGGGTCTGAGCATAGAGCAAACTGTTGAGAGAAAGCACAAGGTCAGAGCCAAGGCAGAGGGGGCAGTGGCTATAGCTGGTATTAGCCATATATTATTATATTATCGACATCCATGGTGTACATGCTCACTGCTGCTGGAAGTAAGTCACCCAGAGAGAGGCGGGGGGGGGGATTATTAAAGGATCCTTACAGCTGCCCAGATAAATCAGTGGAGATATCCAAGTTTTCAATATAGCTGTGTTTGGGCATCAGTGTATCCAGTCCAAAACAAATGTTACAAATGGTAACAACAAAGGAGTTGGTCTAGATCAGGGCTCTCCAACCTTGGGTCCCCAGATGTTGCTGGCCTACAGCTCCCAGCATACCCAGCCTGCATGGCTAATGGCAAGGGATTCTGGGAGCTGTAGTCCAGCAACATCTGGGGACTCAAGGTTGGATAGCCCTGGTCTAGATGATGTCCAAACTAAGTTCCTTTCAACTCTATGATACTATGGTTCTACTTGGATGGAAGTCAAATTGTGTTTAGGTTTGCAGTCTTAGTCAAATAGTCCCCTTCGACTTATAGCAGCAAGGAATAAAAAGGGGGACGCGGACAACTAAATTACACAGAAAAAGCAAATAGACAATTATAATTGAGTATAACTCTCATAACAGTCATGCTATTGGTCCAGATGTTCTGTGATGAAAACTCCAATCACGGAAAAATTTGCAAGACCGACATTCTCAGCCACACCCAACTCTGGAACTCCTGCTAAGGGGACAAAGATATTTTGTTGCTGAAGGGAGTTTTAACTGGTTGATTGCTGTTTATTTCTTTTATTGTTGTGTTTCTAATTGTGTTTTTATTTGATTTGTGTTTATGTTATGTTTTAATCAAGATTCTGTGCATTTTAATCTGTAATGTATTGTTATTAATCAACTTGAGCGCCATTTTTCATGGAAAGGTGAGATACAAATTTAATAAATAAATATAAGCAATGAGATTAACTATTCATGGCTATTTATTCGATGGCCTATGAGTAAGCAGTCTTTCCTAGTAATAAGGGGCTGGTTCAGACATAATGTTAAACTAAGGTTAGTTAAAACTAGAAGCGAAAACTGTAGGAGTGGTGCCACAACCACCTCGAAACCACCTCAGTTAACTCAGGCAAGAAGACTGATAGGCAGCAGGGTGCTCCAGCAGAATCCCTCATCCCTCACAGTCCAAACATAAGTTAAAAACACTCAAATCTAGACTTGAGTGAACTGGTCACTTGGTGAAGGAGATTGATTCCTCATAGATGACACCAGCACACCCCTCCCTAACCCTCTTGCCTGCCTATGGAGCCTTTCTACATGAGGCCTTTATTGTGCAGTTGTGATTCCTCGCTTGTGGTAGTTTGCGGGTGCTTCATATGATGTCATCATCTTCCGGGGCCTCTCTTGTTCTTTGCAACCATTTTCGTGGTTTTTATTATTATTATTATTATTATTATTATTATTATTATTGAGGAAAGTTTAATATATCCGGGAATGACAGAATGAAACCCTAGCATAGTTGTGCAATTCTGCTATACCACAGCGCCACCTAGATATTATGTGATCTATATACAGTAATACCTCGGATTACGAGTAACCCGGTTTGCGAGTTTCTCGTAAGACGAGGAAAAATTTGGCATAAATTTACATTTGAAAGACGAGCAAGTCTCGCAACACGAGCCGCTGCTGCCGCATGTGGCTCCCGTTGCGAGATGTCATTCAAATTTAAATGTATGCCTCCACGGGGCTTCCCTGGAGGCGAGGCCGGGCTTGGCCGTCGCCTTGTGCTGCTGCGCCGGCTGGCCAAGTGGCCAGGCGGCGGGGGCTTCCCGCGAGGCGCGGCCGGGCTCGGCCACCACCTCGCGCTGCTGCGCCGGCCACCCGAGTGTCCAGGAGGTGCATCTCCCTGCCAGAGAGCCGGCAAGTGCTTTGCCGGCTCCCTCGCAGGGAGATGCATGGAGCCGCTCCTGCTGCTTCCTACCATTGCAAGCAAGCGGTGGCTCACCTCTCCGCAGCGCCGGCGGTCCCATCGCGTCACATCCGGCCCCGTCAGTGACGCGAAGGCCGGATGTGACGCGACAGGACCGCCGGCGCTGCGGAGAGGCGAGCCGCCGCTTGCTTGCAATGGTAGGAAGCAGCAGGAGCGGCTCTACGCATCTCCCTGCGAGGGAGCCGGTAAAGCACTTGCCGGCTCCCTGGTAGGGAGATGCACCTCCTGCCCACTCAGCTGGCCGGCGCAGCAGCGCGAGGCGGTGGCCGCGCCCGGCCACGCCTCGCAGGAAGCCCCCGCCTCCTGGATACTCGGCCGGCCAGCGCAGCAGCCTCGCGGGAAGCCTTCACCTCCTGGACACTCGGCCGGCCAGCGCAGCAGCGCGAGGCGGTGGCCGAGCCTGGCCGAGCCTCGCGGGAAGGCCCTGCCTCCTGGATACTCGGCCAGCCGGCGCAGCAGCGCGAGGCGGTGGCCGCGCCCGGCCGCGCCACGCCTCCAGGGAAGCCCCCGTCTCCTGTCCACTCCTGGCAGAGTGAGTGGAGGCAGGCGAGGCGTGGCCGGGACCCCGGGAGCCAGCACATCAAAGCAAGTTTCCCCATTAGAAATAATGGGAACTCCACTGATTCATTCCACAACCATTTAATCACTGCTTTGCCGACTCCCTCCATGGGGCTCCCTGCCAGGGAGCCGGCAAAGCAGTGATTAAATGGTTGTGGAACGAATCATCTGAGTTCCCATTATTTCTAATGGGGAAACTCGCTTTGATGTACAAGTATTTTGGATTACGAGCATGGTTCCGGAACGAATTATGATCGTGATCCAAGGTATTACTGTATATAAAAGAAGAAGTCCTTACTGACTCACTGACTGACTGATTGACTGACTCATCAACACCCAGCTCAAACCGTTTAATCTAGGAACGTGAAATTTTGAAGGGACATTGTTTTTATGACATGGACACCCACTAAGGAAGGATTTTTGGAAATTCCGTCCCGAAGGGAATGAAAAAAGGGGGCAAAATTGCCCCACTCTCATATCTCCTATGGGCAAAACAACAGGGGAGCAGTTATGCAAGTCGGCCTCACCTCATAATTGCTGCAGGAGCCAATAGGAGCAGTTATGCAAATAGCCCATAGAACACTTAGAATGTTCGTATGAATTCCTGCAGGGGCCAATAGGGGTGGGTATGCAAATCTCCCCTAGGCCACTTAGAATGTTCTCTGAGGGGGTGAAAACGCGGGTCGTATTAGCGTTTGATGGATCTGCCCCAAACTTGGCACGCATACTCTCCATCACCCAAGGACAAAGACTGGTGGGTTCAAAACTCTGAAAAACCCTCACTGTGCCTGTACAGACCAAAATAGATGAGAGCCAATGGCGTCACTTGGAATGTTCTCAGGGGTCATTCATCACTCCAACAACATATAGAATGTTCGTATGAACTGTCACAGGGGCCCAATTAGGAGTGGATATTCAAATCTCTCCTGCATCAAAACAGAATGTTCATATGAACCATAGCCGGGGCCTACAGGGGCGGGGCAGAGCTTTCATTGTTGGGCAGTCCCGGGGGGGGGGGGGGCAAGCTGGGATTACATTGTTGGGTAGTCCCGAGGGGGAGGGGGCAAGCAGGGATTTCATTGTTGTGTAGTCCCGAGGGGGAGGGGGAACAGGGATTTCATTGTTGGGTAGTCCTGGGGGGGGGGGAAGCTGGGATTACATTGTTTGCTAGTCCCGGGGGGGGGGGGGGCGGAGCAGGGATTTCATTGCTGTGTAGTCCGGGGGGGAGGGCAGGGATTTGATTGTGTAGTCCCGGGGGGGCAGAGATTTGATTGTGTAGTCCCGGGGGGGGGGGGGGGAAGCTGGGATTTCATTGTTGTGTAGTCCCGGGGGGGAAGCTGGGATTTCATTGTGTAGTCCTGGGGAGGGAAGCGGGGATTTCATTGTGCAGTCCCGGGGGGGGGAGCAGGGATTTCACTGTGCAGTCCAGGGGGGGGACACATAGGGATTTCACTGTGTAGTCCCGGGGGGACACATAGGGATTTCACTGTGTAGTCCTGGGGGAGCAGGGATTTCATTGTGCAGTCCAGGGAGGGGGGGGGAAGCAGGAATTTCATTGTGTAGTCCCGGGGGGTGGGAGCAGGAATTTCATTGTGTAGTCCCGGGGGAGCAGGTAGTCCCAGGGGAGCTGGGATTTTATTGTGCAGTCCCACGGGAGCTGGAAGTCCCGGGGGAGCTGGTAGTCCTGGGGGAGCTAGGATTCCATTATGTAGTCCCGGGGGACCTTTCCTATGGAGTGATTCAAAATAGCGGTCAGCTACCTTAAGGAATTTCGAACAAATAGTGCCTATAGGAAAATGACGACACGTGCAAACTTGGCACGGTCACTCTTCATCACGCGAGCGAAGCCGCGGTCAACTGCTAATAGAACATATAGAAAGGCAGAGAATGAGAAAACCTGGCAAAAAACAGGTGTAGAGGATCCGATCTTAATCCCACAAAGAATCCAGAACCAGAAGCCTTCTTGGTAAAGTGGTGGGTTAAAAGCCTTGTGCAGAAAAGCCCGTGGGACAACCTGCGGACCACATGCAGCAGCTCTCAGTCCCCTTCCGTGCAGTCTGCAGGTCCCTTCCCCCAGCTGATTTGCATTCCCTTCTCCAGCTGCCCAGCTAATTAGCAGTGGAAGCACCAATTGGTTTCCAATGCTAATCAGCTGGGCAGCGGGGAGAGGCATGTAATAGGATCGATGCAATCCTGTCATGCACCTCTACCCTTTTCCTACTCTGACCTGATTAGATTGGTGCTGTACTATATACCCAGTGGGACAAAAGTGGGTCTCAGTTATATGTGCCAGGTTGGCCTCTTCATCCTGATTAAACTGTGGATGATGTCTTCTTATGGATGAACCTGGCATTCAAAAGCAGCAGCACCACCAGGCTAGAAGGCAAGTTGACAGGGGAACCCAAAACTCTTGGTTGGGAGAAGGGCTAGAAGAGGGAAGCAGCTCTAAAGTGTGAACCTTGATCCAAGCCAAGCACAAGACTATACCTTATGCACCCCTAAATAAAATATATCTGCTATCATCTAAATGCCAAACCGTCTTGTCTTCAGCCATCATATTAGTATTTATGTAAACCTCAGTGAAATAGGAATTCTGAACCGCTATTAACAGTACTGGCAATGCCTTTTGGTAAAATGACCTTCCTAGCACCAGCTCCTTGGGTCTTGTAAATGATCGGAGGAACTGTTTTGCTTCCGACCCTCCTGGTTCTCAGAGAACACTTTAAAGTGTTCACATGTTTCAGTTCAAAACACATTACAACCCACCCACCCCCCGGTTTTTATGCAGTTTCAATGTGTTTAGGAACACAGCTCTCAGCAGCACAATACTGGAAAAGCCTGCTACCCTGAGCTGTGGTGCTATCTCTGGACTCATTCTACAAAGTGAGAACAATGGAGAGTGGAAGACTGTGGCGTTATGCTCTACATATGGAAAGCATCTGCTGTTGGCATCATATCTCCCCATAAATAAATGGCTGCTGTTTTCATAGTCACTTTAAAGTGTGTAATACAGGTCCAATGTATCAACTTGAGTTTGTAGAAATGTTGATTATCACCAGATTCCAGACCTGGGCTACTCACAGAAATTCCAAAATAATTGTTTCAGCCAGACAGACGTTAATGCTTTGTACTGTGCAGGGGCAAAATTTAATGCAAGAGAAATTGGGAGAGTATATGGCAGTTTAAACTTTTCCAAATCTAAAAGGAAACAAAACAATCCTTTGCCATTTTGTTGTGGACTTTTTAGCTGCAGTCCTCTGAGAGCTTCTCAGATTGAAACCAGAAGTGCAACCTGAAAATTAATATCAATTACTGAAAACAAAATGCCACATCAGTAATGTTAAGAGTCTGTTTTAAAACCCACAAACCCAAGGCAATTCAGAGCTACTGTAGGACTAAAAATATGAGCTTGACATACAAGAGTTACCACAAACTGCTTCACAGTCAAAAGCCAACGAGCAAAAGGGGAGCTGCCGCTTGGTGGAGATCAATGCGCTTGTAGTGGCAATACTCTGATCTGTGGTTCTGAATCCACCACGGCTTTATATTTTAGCTCATAACAGCAGAATTCATCGAAGGTTTGAGACTTACATACGTTACAAAACATGCGCTGGATATGTAATTTTAACTCAATTCTGAAATACGTTCCTTTTAACCCTTGTACTAATCCTTGGATTAGTCAGCTTCTGTTTTTGTTATATTAAAGGAAATGTCCATTTTGGAATTAAATATTTTGATGCAATAATTGCACCATGATATATCCTGATTGTTTATTTGTCTAATTTTGTTTATTTCCTGGTATCCAGCATGAAAAAGGGCTTAGTAGGTATGCTGTTTTAGCCTACTCTTGTATTGCATCATGGCACATCTTAATATCAGCACATGTAGACCTGGAAAAAAGTACAAGTCTCTTTCCTCAACTCAGCTATGCAGGGAGTAAACGTGAATAGATCAGAAGCTACTTGCAAAAACTTTGGGGCATGGGGGTCGGGAGCATGTACCTATGTGCCTCCAAATACACATTTCAATCTGGCTGACTGAAATAGCTGCTAATACTCAATGCATGGAGAATGGGGTGGATTGAATAAATTAGCAGAATCACAAAAGGAAACCACTCTAGGAAATAGTTTTACACTTTATAATCATTGAAATACTCTAGTGAATGTGTCAATCTGTACTAAATAAATATATTTGTTTATAGACATGTTCTGTATTAGCTTCCACTCTTCCCCAGGACTTTGCCAAACAAAATCCCACTAGAAGTAGGATGTTCGCACCCGAGTAGGAGTTTCTTGGATAAATATTTTTTCTATATTGAGACCAAAACCACTTCTACAAATTTCAGACTTTGATTGAAATAGTATATTTCTTTTGCTTTTTATTTCTTCTCATCTCCGCCACTGGCAACCACTGATGCATTACCTTAACTCCTCTTACCTCCCACTGCTTTGGTGAACAAGAGCCTCAGTAGAAACTGAGCACATCAGGCAGTAATGAGAACTGAGCAGTAATAGAACTAGCCGCACCCAAAGCCTCTGCCAGTGAAGGGCCATGCAGCCTGAGAAAATCTCTCTGTTTGCAGAACGGCTTTCTCTGCGTGTAGTACTAGGCGAGCTCTTATTTTCCAAACAAGCAAGATTGATCAAACTGAAGATAAAATAAGCATGTATAAATGATAAAGTGAACACAACTTTCATAAAACATTTATCAGCTGAGAAATTATGAAATATATTTGCTTTAATATATGCGTTTATGCTGTGAAAAAAATATGAAGAAAAAATCTGTACCCAAGTAGCCAGTAGCTCCAGCAACTGACGGAAAATATCTATTTTTCTCCAAGCCTTTTCAATTGCTTACATGAAAATTCCACTCCTGTAGCCCAGTAGCTGCCTATTTCAACATCCACTTCAGTAATCCTGGTATCTAGCCATAAGAAACAATGGGGAGAAATGGCCTAATGCAAATAATAATTATACGACATGCTATATTTTGAAAGCATTAAACAAACATTCGCCTTGTAATCCATTGAAACACTCTTGGGAAGTAATAGTATCCCAATTTTAAAGACAGGGAAACTGAAACGCCATAAAGGGTGAATGGTCTTTAGGAGGCCACACAGCAAGTAAGTAGTGTAGTTAATATTAAACCCCAGCATCTTCTGGCTCTTGCAACCCTCCCCCTCCTACCCAGCTCGGCTTTCTGAACCACACAGTTTCTCTTCCAAGCAAATTGCCTTAAAATACTCAACGTAGTTTGTCAGGAATAACAATATCTAGGACACAGACTCATTTGTCTGGCCCTGGCTAGAGCAGCAACCCCCAAAAAATGTTTGTAAGCTAAATGAAAATTTGAAATACTGTATGCAGTCCTATTTAGTGAAGGATCTAATCAGGCCACTACACACTGTACTAATAATCTTCACTTAAACTCTGTGGGAGGTCTTAATGTTAGTAGGGTACATGTCTGTATTTTTATGCTCTGCCCTGATTCTCAAACAAAATCCAACCTTACAGTTACGTTCTTTCTCTATATGTCTCCCTTAAGACTTGCAACTTAACTTTATTTCCAGAAGTTTTCTTACTCAGAAAAATAAGTCTATTAAAGTTTGTGGCAGTGATGGGAAGAACTTTGCATAAGAATGTTTATTTTGCAAAAGCTACTGCCAAGTATTGTTTTATAGTTGTTGGGGTTTTTTTTGTTTTTGTTTTTAGTTTCTCTCAGCATTGTTTACAGTAGCCTCTGAGAAACTTAAAATGATAGTTCATTCCCTACCAATTTCTGTCTTTTTCCTTTTGGCAAACATTCATGCACTATTCCCGCACCTCAAGTTTTTACTGGAGCAGATGCCATCATCCTTTTGCCTTGTTTTCTTTCTTCATGATGATATCAGACAAGTCCTGGGAAGTGGGAACAGAATTTGTTAACGGTTTTTGATGCAGTGCCAGCGCAAAAAGGAACGAAAGGACTAGGATGCAAAATTATGCTAGGCTTACCCTGAAGTCAGTACAATTTCAGTGGGAGAACCTAGACCAGAGATTGTCCCATTGTTGTTCAAAGTCAATAGAGCTGCTAATGAGAATGTCATTAATCATAGCAGAGAAATTAATGTGAGTATAACTAGGAGGGGAAGGATTCTGTGACTTCAAATATAATTACTGTGTAACATGTCCCTTGTGTTTACTCTCCTGATCTTAATTCCTAATCATTGGAACAACATGGTTGTACTGCAAGAATACCATAGGTTGGTTGAGATGAATCTGGCCTCCAAATCTACTTATCCTTGAGCTTGATCAGCTTCCAACTGTATTGGAGGCAGATACAGGCCTGAACAATGTATGCTCCACCAAGTCAAACACACGCCACCAGCCAGGTATCCCAGGTATCATGGTTGCTAGGTACTTGACATCCATCCGATTCTGTTTTGGCAGATCTACACAGCAAAAAACAGGTTGTCTTTAAAGTCTCTGGTGGGCCACCATCTATGGTTCAACTTGGGTCACAAGTTGTAGAGGCCTGATTGGCAGCCATCACCCATGGCTAGTAAGCGGCATTCAGCTTTGTGTGTCACAAGTTGTGCAGCCATGGGGTCTACACAGCAAGCAAGGTATGTGCCATCCAAGCAGCAATAATACTGGTTTTGTCAGCATTCCTGCTTCAGCCAGCCTTACTGTTTGAAGTGGAGTGAAGCAAGGAGTCACCAGTGAATTCTCCCCTGCAAATAAATGCTTTGGCTTACTCCACTGCAGTGATTACAGTCAACACCTTATGAAATCAGCATAATCAATTCTATTTTAACTATTTAGACTGCATATAGTGTCACAAACTATAACATCAAACTGCATAGTTTTTGCACTTGAATTCCATGCACGTACACCAGGATTTGGGGCATAAGATGGATGTCTCCATGGGGAGCAGAGACTATGGTGCTGTATATGTAAAATTTAGATAAATGATGATGCACTACAAAGAAAAATAAGTGATGATAAAGTACATAATCCCATTGACTCAGTGACCAGAGAATGGCTGCAATCTAATGAATAAAACTGGGAACAAGGGGCGTCCAAGTGCACAAGCATAACTGATTTAATGGAATGGATTTGGGTGAGGCACATTGCTGCTTTGCACTTTCAGTTCCCGAGCTGTAAAATGATACAGTGTAATAATTTCAAGTAGGGTGTGATGTGATGACTGCTTTTATTTGTTTGTTTATTAAAACATTTTTATCCCATTTTTCAATTTAAAGCAGTCCAAGGTGGCTTACCAGTTTAAACTTAAAACAGTGTGATAAATAAAATAGAAACAAGTGAAACAATAAAATAGCAAGAAAAGAATAAAACTGGCCCCAGCTATTAAAAGCTCCATGCGCCAGCAATTTAAAAGGGCCTGGGCAAATAAAGAGGTCTTCGTCTGACACCTAAAAGCCTGTAAATGCAGCACTAAGCAAGGCTCCCTGAAAGGCAGGGGAACAATAACTGAAAAGGCCCTTTCCCCAGTCACCACCCACCTCAGCTCTGATACTGGGGACAACTGGAGAAGGGCATCAGATGATGACTTTCATTAACGAAACCTTGTGCAGAGTAAATGTTTGAGGATTTCTGTTTTGTTTTGTTTAATTTTTTATTTTCAAAAAAAATAATTAAAAAATAGAAAGAAAACACAAACAAACATCACAAGAACACAACAATACAAAAACTAAAACTGACTTCTGATTTTACCCACAACAAAATATAAGCAACCTTATGTACACTACTCTGTAGTTTACAAATGAATTTTATTTTTTCCCATTGTCAAGCATTCATCTTCTTATTCATCCTCCTCACAAGTTCAAAAAAGAAATAAATAAAAGAATTACTAACAATAAACATATATGTTAAATGGGGCTGCTTTTTCTGGAGAAAAGCTGCTTCAGAAGAGGGATTTTGAGCAAAGAAGCAAGGGAGGAGATGCCTAACCTTTTCCATGCTCACTCTCCTTTGCTCAAAATCAACCTCAAACCACTTTGCCCAATAGAAGGTTCCAAACTCAAGGTATACTCTGAAGCAGGGGAAGCAGCTTGAGGAGGGCAATTTGGAGCGGAGAAGTCGTGAGTGAGGAAAATGTTAAGCACCTCCTCTGCCCCCCCCCTGCACTTGTTCCCTTCAAATCCTCCTCCTAAACCTGCTTTTCCCTATGTAAAGAAGCCCTTTCTGTGTAACACATATTTCATCAGTCGGGCATTTGTAGTTTGACCTGACTGATTGTGGAGAAGCTAAATTAGAATCTTTATTGCTATTGCTATGAAGCAGTGTTCTCCAACCTTGGGTCCCCAGATGTTTTTGGCCTACAACTCCCAGCATGCCCCCGCCAGCTACGCTGGTGGCGGCATACTGGCAGTTGTAGGCCAAAAACATCTGGGGACCCAAGGTTGGAGAACACTGCTATAAAGGGAAGGCATGTATATAAGGAGATACACTATTTTAGTGTTAGATACAAATTTTTGTTACAATAATCTAGATAGAAGCCCATTTTATTTTGTATTGTACAGAAGCAGGTAACACCAAATTATACACACTTTCTCTCTTAACAATGCCATGTAACTATTACAACTTTAATCTCTCAATAAATTTACACTTCTTTGAATGTGGTTTGACCAAGACATTTGGGGAAATAAGAATAGTTATAGTAACCTTTAAGTCACCGGGGGGGGGGGGGATGAAGACATCTTTTTTGTACATATTCTTTTATGAATCTGTTCAGAAAAACTTGTTGGATATTATGTGGGTTTATGAAATTTCCAAGTCAACATTCCAAAAGCAAAATGGAAAGAAAGAAGGTGAGAGAAAGGAGCCCATTACGGAATCCGAGTGTTTTAAAGGTTCCAGAGAATTTGGAATGGAATGAAAGTGAATGCAACATCTTTTTCTCTCACACCACTATACTGGCAGCCAGTGCCTGATGGTTTAAATAACAAGGCTTTCTTCTCTGTTTTAAGATAAAGGTTGTTTCCCCCCTGCGCTTTTTGTTGTTCTCTGTGGTGTTGTATGATAAGAAATTAAGATACACAGGAGAAAGAAGGAAATAACGGATTCCAGTATAAAGAGATGAAGACGTTAACTTTGCCTTTCCTGTAGAGCAGGGCTCTCCAACCTTGGGGTCCCCAGATGTTGCTGGACTACAGCTCCCAGCATACCCAGCCATCATGGCTAATGGCAAGGGATTCTGGGAGCTGTAGTCCAGCAACATCTGGGGACCCAAGGTTGGGGAGCCCTGCTGTAGAGGGAAGGCCTCGCCCTAACCACACCTCAGTTGGAGGCAGGACCTTAGAGCTGCAGCCTGTTTCTGGTTCTAAGGTGCAGTCCTAAAACGTGAAATACTGTAGTATTGAAGAATAAAGGCCAACCTAGATGTGATATTGCAGGAGATCTGGCCACAGGTCTCTTAGCTTTCCACAAAAGTAAAAGCAACTGCAGGGAAAGGTGGAGAATCAGATGGAGCTGTGGCACTGTGGGAAGGAGATTTAACCCTTTGCACCCCTGCCATTTTTCTGATTCAAATAGTTCCCTGCAACTCAACCTGTGGGGGAAAAACATACAGGTACATATATGGTATCTGTGCTTTCCCCCTGCAAATCAAATGGCTTTACATGGAAATATCACACAATTCAGGTCAGAAAAATGGGGTGGGGTGGGGTGAGGGCTAAAAAAACCCTCCTCCTGTTCCACAACCCCACTGGATTCCTTCCCCCCTCCCCTGAAATGGTGGGAGATCCAATAACGGAACTCATGTCTCACTTAGTTTAGCCCTAAGACTTTGCATCTGACCACGCCAGCCAGCCCACAATCATCCAAGCTAGGGATGGTGAAAAGGTTGCCAGGATAGAAGGTAGGATTTCCAGGCCACCTTCAGCCCCAGCACCTCTCACTTTAGAAAAGCATTGGTCATTGAAGGATGAAAGTAGATTTAGGAAGCAACATGAGAGGGATGTTCACATGTTTCTTTCACCCCAGCAGTGTGCATTGCCTTGTTCTTTCCACAGTTGCATCCTCCAGTTTCCTACTTGAGTGCAATGTGGGCTTCTACGTGATTATTTAAATGTGGACATATTTGTTTTCTTAGAATAAAAATGGCAAAAAATCTTCTGGGAGGCGCAGGTGGTACCTTTTACCACCTTCATCTCATTCACCTGCAAAAACCTTTCTTGAGTAAGGGGACTTAACTACAGTCATAAATGCACTGGTTATTTCCAGACTAGACTACTGTAATGCTCTCTATGTAGGGCTGCCCTTAAAGACAGTCTGGAAGCTTCAGCTTGCAGGGGCCAGATAGCCTGTGCATATGATGTCAATTCTGCATCAGCGACATTGGTTGTTTACACACTTTTAATTCAGGGTGTTGGCCTTAATCTTTAAAGCCACAACAGTTTAGTACCATATTGTTTAAATTACGCCTACACCTTTCTTTCTTTCTTTCTTTCTTTAATCATTTCTTTATTATTATGTTTATATCCCACCTTCCTTCCTCTTGCAAGGAATCCAAGGCAGGTTACATGGTCGTCGTCCTCCATTTTATCCTCACAACAACACTGTGAGGTAGGTTAGGCTGAGAGGCAGTGACTGGCCCAAAGTCACCCCGTGAACTGGCAAAGCAGGGACTAGAACCCAGATCTCCCAAGTACCAGTCCAACACTCTAACCACTAGACCACACTGGCTCTTTTATGAGCCTGCATGGGCCCTAAGGTCAGCCTCAGAGGCCTTGTTCTCTGTTGGCAGGTACCAAGGACAGGGCCTTTTCAGTGGTAGCCTCACAGCTTTGGAAGTCCCTCCCTTGAGAACTTTGGCTCTCTCACTTCAGAGTTTTAACGAGGCCCAAAGACCTTTCAGCTCTTCCAGGCATTTGACTAACTTGTTGCTAGCGTTTGCCTGTTTTATTTTGCTGCTGTTTTTAGTAATTTTATTATGAGGCTTCATTGCTTTTTTTCCAAAAAATTGTATGCTTCCTTGGAAAGGCTTTCTCTGGAAGGCAGCTTGTAAATAAAGTAAATAAATAAATAAATAAATATTAGAATTATCCTGTATCAGCTGAAATTTTCAAATGCTCTAAAATGATCTCCAGTAAGAGGTTTAACATGGTAGGCAGGCCCACCACATATATTCAATCAAATGTGACCCATATATTCAGCCTCCAGTGTAATCAACACCCTCTGTATGAGTGCCTAATTGGAAAGAGACCTTGTTCATATTAGTATTCTTGGGAAGAATCACATGAATTTTGTTGCCTGGTCTCAGATCCTTGCCATATTATCATGGTACCATATTCATGGTAAGGAAGTATTAAGATATGAGGCCAGATACCTAAACTTAGTACAACAGAAAAAGATGGTAAATTCTAGAGCAGTGTTCTCCAACCTTGCAGCTAACATTTATTCAGAGTATAATTATTCTAATAAACATAGTTGTTGAATGACAGGGTACGTTTTGTTATTTTGGAATACCAAAGTGGATAGATGCACTGTAGGAAAAGCAGGGTCCAAGTTACTCACTTTTGAAAGAGGGACGGAACTTAATTTCTAAGACATTAAGGAAGACCAGAATGCTCGAAAAGCATTCAGCACCTTGGAACAGATGGAGTAGCTGCCTTATTATTGTCATAATTGTTTGTCAACAAAATGCTTAGCAGAATAGTCACCTTAAAATGTACATAGTTGAAGTTTTATTTTCATATGGCCTGAATACATTTTTTGTATGTTTGTAACATTCAAACATGATTGATTGATTGATTGATTGATTGATTGATAGTAGTAGGCAATCATTCGTGACCGACTAAGATTGTCTTCCAGGATAAAATTACAAAAAGAAAATTATAAAAGGAGGAAATTCTAAAAAATTGTGTAGACTCTAGTGATGGGTCCGTAAGTGACTGTGGAGGCCAATTCTAGATCCACACAGCTTCTCACAGTGAGGACACAAGTTACCAGATGGAAGATGGTCCTGTAAAGGATTCGTTTGACGTGCTTTTCGCTTAGCACATTTCTCCCTTTCACCTTGCACTCGGGCTTCTTCAAAGTCCATGGAACCTTTGTGAAAGGCCAACCTCCATTTGGGCCAGAGCTTCCCAGTTTTCGATGTTTATATTGCATTTTTTTAGATTAGTCTTAAGAACATCTTTAAACCTTTTATACTGACCACCGATATTCTGCTTTCGATCCTTGAGTTGGGAATAAAGTAACTGCTTTGGGAGATGGCAGTCAGACATTCGAACAACATGACTGGTCCATTGAAGTTGGCAGTTGAAGGATCATTTTTTCAACGTTAGTAGTCTTTGCTTCTTCCAGTACACTGACATTTGTTCACCTATCTTCCCAAGTAATTCGCAGGAATTTCCGGAGGCAACGTTGATGAAATCTTTCAAGGAGGTGGAAATGACGTTTATAGATAGTCCATGTTTCTCAGGCATACAATAAAGTTGGCAATACAATGGCTTCATAAACCAGTGTTTTGGTCTACTTACAGATATGAGGAGAGTCTGAAAGAACTGGGCATGTTTAGCCTTCAGAAGAGGAGACTGAGGGGAGATATGATAGCACTCTTCCAGTACTTGAAGGGTTGTCACACAGAGGAGGGCCAGAATCTCTTCTCGATCATCCCAGTTTGCAGGACACGGAATAATGGGCTCAAATTACAGGAACCCAGATTCCACCTAAATATCAGGAAAAATTTCCTGACGGTCAGAGCAATAAGACAATGGAACCAACTACCTAGGGAGGTGGTGAGCTCTCCCACTCTGGAGACATTCAAGGTGCGGCTGGACAGTCATCTGTCGGGGATGCTTTGACCTGGTTTCCTGCATTGAGCAGGGGGTTGGACTCGATAGCCTTGTAGGCCCCTTCCAACTCTACTTTTCTATGATTCTATGATTCTATATCCTGATCCTCGAACACTCTATGTTTCATTCGAGAAAATGCGGCACTTGCGGAGCTCAAATGATGCTGGATTTCACTGTCGATGTTAGCTGTAACAGAAAGATAGCCGCCAAGGTAGAGAAAATGATCACCATTTTCCAGTATTGCCCCGCCAAGCTGGATAGATGGCATCACCAAAGGGTTAACTTGCACTTGCTGATGAAGCTGATAGATAGATAGATAGATAGATAGATAGATAGATAGATAGATAGATATTTTGCCCTGACCTTTATATTCATATGTTTATTGCTTGGTTGTGAGGGAAAATCTCTCTCTCTTCTCTTTGTTTGTTTGCATCAGCTCTGGCACAACAGCATAGGCTGATGACATTGACACACATCAGTGTGCCCAGTGCACAAAATATATTCCAGACCCTTCCTGAACCACTTCCATAGTACAATAAATCTTTTTGGGAGTCCATTCCTTCACAGGGGATGGAATTCAGAATCTGCTGTCAGAATAGTTCTGTAGCACATTCTAGTTATAAGGTACTTAGGGACAGCCAAGCATTGATGCCACTGTGAAAGGAATACAGCAGTCTTCTCCAACCTGGTGCCCTCAAGATGCACTGGACTGCAACTCCCATCATCCCCAGCCAGCATGGCTATCAACAGCACCTCCTTTTCCTCCTCTCACTAGAGTATTCTCTGTCACCCCTGCTGATCTTCAGAGTGATCTGTGCACTCAGTGGTGATTGTCTGCTTCCCTGGGCGCACTAAAGGCAATTGTTTGTTAGGATTTGGAACCCTAACTAAAGTTGGAACTGACTGAAAAACACAGCTGAATAATGCAGCAAGATAGAATGTCTTTGATGTCATCTTCCAGACATGTAAGCATTTGCTTGCAAGAGACAGGGAACTGTGTTTTGAATATGAGGGGGTTGGGGAATAGACTACATTGTTTCCTAGATGACCTGAATCAAACTTGAGCGTGTGTGGCTGCCAAAAATCCATCCCCCAAACAGTGGAGAATTCCACTATTTAACTTTAATCTGAATCCAAGTTTATTCTCAGGTTCATTTATCTCAATATAAGCCGCACAGTAGCTTGAAATGTTGTATTTGTGTGTTAAAGGTTGTTGCTGTGGTTATAAAACTGTTAAAATTTCAAGGTCAAGAAGGGGTAAATGCATTATTTTTGCATGAAATTCAAAATGTGAACTCTAATAGCTTGGGCAGGCTGCAAAACTATGACATCTTTGGACTTGTGGTTGTTGTGGTATATTGAATCTCTTTTATACGGTTAACGTCTGGCCTAAGTTTGAATATTTCATTCTAGGCTATTAATTTTTATGACATTGTCTAACCTTTTTTTTAAAGTACGCCGTATGTTCAAATTCATATTCTTTGCCATGTAGTGGTTAATTAATACACTTCCAACACAATCCTGTGCACGTTTATTCAGAAGTAAGCCTCACTCTGTTTAGTGGGGCTTACTGCCAGGTAAGCATGCATAGGATTGCAGCCGTAAAAAGTGAATTCCGGATCTTCACTCATGCATTGGCTTCCCATCTTTGGAAAACAATAGAAGAAATGCTCTACCCAACGTGAAATGTTTTCCATCTTTCACAAAAAGTATTTCTTCTCATAAACAAGAACAGGAAGCCCCTCTGTGGGTGCAGTCTAGAACTGCAGTCAGTGTGTAAATCTCTTTCTCAAAGGCTTGGGGGAAAGGTCTGTGAATATCATTGAATGCAGACCTCTGTGGGATGGGTGTGCTGCCACCCCCCAAGCCCTCTTGTGCTGCCCCCAAGAGCCCCAAACTCCCTCAGTGATTCACATCTCGCCTCCGTCTCTGCACTGGCACAGAAGGATGCTCTGGGAACAGGAGTCCTGTGGTAGGAACCATAGAGCCTGTAAAACAGTGTTCTCCAACCTTAGGTCCCCAGATGTTTTTGGCCTACAACTCCCAGCATGCCCCAGCCAGCTACGCTGGCTGGGGCATGCTGGGAGTTGTAGGCCAAAAACATCTGGGGACCCAAGGTTGGAGAACACTGCTGTAAAAGCTGGGGAAATTTTGTGTGTAATGGGGGGAAAGGGGTGAATGTGGAGGGGAAGTGTGCATATGTGCACCTATGTGCAACCCCAGGCCCTGCATCAAACACTGGAAGAGGCCACTGGGCGTAAAAAGGTTTTGCTCTATCGGTTTGATTTTGGTAGTTCACCTTCTATTGAGAGAAGAACGCTGTGGATTGGTTCAGGCTGAGAATGGGATTTTATTCCTCACTGATGAGAGCTGTGGAGACCTTAAAAACTGCATGATTTAAGAAATAATTACCGTACTCACTTGATAATGCCGTGCATTTAGAGTTGCAAAACTATTTATTCATTTTATTATTTATTTATTTATTAATTGATATCCTGACTTTTTGGCAGGAGATATAAGGCAACTAACAATAAAAAACAAATTAAAGCAAAATCTTATTTAAAACAGACCATAAAAAGCAAATAAATTGAAAACACAATTAAAATGCAACAAAGAAATAAGCGGCACCACCAGTCAGTGTAAAAAAAACCTGCAGCAGCAGACCAGGCTATGTGCCGAAGGCCTGCCTGAATAAAAACATATTTGCTTGCCTGTGGAAGGACCGCAGAGAATGAGCCAGCCTAGCCTCCCTCAGCAGGGAGTTCCAGAGCCTGGGAACGGCCACCAAGGATGGTTGGCCCTCTTTTGTGTCCCAACCAAGCACGCTCCGATAGTGGCAGGACCAAGAGAAGGGCCTCCCCCAAAGATCTTAAAACCCAGGCAGGTTCATATGGGAGAAGGCAGTCTTTCAGATAGCCTGGTCTCAAGCCGAATAGGGCTATACAGTATAGGTGATAACCAGCACTTTGAATTGTGCCCATTATCCAATACAGTGGATAATACAGTGGGGTTCAGGGAGGTGTTTGTTTGTTTTTTAACAGAGGTCTGATCACTGCCTCTTTTAGGCAAGATGGAATCACACCCTGCTGTAATGAGGCATTCACCAATACCCTTACCCACTCAGCGCCCCCCTCACATACACAGCCAGCCTGCTGTTATAAGCCTGGAAGGGCAAGGGTCCAGCACGCAAGCAGTAGGCCTCACCTCTCCAAGGATCCTGTACACAAAGAAACAACTGATGTTATCGTGTCTACAAAGTGGAATGTAGCCCCTCTCTCTCCCTCTCTTGTGGCGTATCTAATATTGGTTATTCTTGGTCTTTGGCACCAAGGTGGCATAGAGAACTGTATGTGTGTTGGGGGCAAGGGATAAGATTGCCCTAATTATTATTATTCTGGACAGGGAAGATATGGCCGTTGTAGTTGGACATGCCAGGTGAGGGAAAAGGTAACATCTGTCCCTATTTCCGGTCCCTCTCCCATCCAGGCTGCTGTGATAATTCACAGCTGAACCTGTGCCAGGTCAGTGCATGAAAAAATAACATCTGTCCAGGATTTACTCCTGGATGAGGGCACCAACCTGACTTGTATTACTATGGCCTGGCTGGATGAGGGGCATAGTGTTAGCCTTTCCCAGTTGTGTCCAGCTGTGTTCTCACTAAAGCAGGGGTGCACAACCCGCAGGCTATATGTGGCCCTCTGCCACCTTCTGTGGCTCATCAAGCCTGCATGTGCCCCACTCAGTTTTCCAATGAGCTCATTAGATGGGCTGCAGAGAAAAGACAGAAATCCCAATTGGGGTTTGGGGTGGGGGGAGGGAGAAAGCCTCTCCCCTCCCCCACTGATCCCAAAGCTGCTGGGATTGCTGAGGGAGCAACAAGACTTTAGACTCCTCCCTTCCCCAGTGATCCTGTGTGGCATGCATGCACATATATGTAGATGTATGAATCTGTGCAACCACCAGCCAATACCAAATGTGGCCCTCGGGGCCAAAAAGATTGTGCACCCCTGTGGTAAAGCATCAGCATAAACTTGATCATCGAGTGGAGTTGCTATAGTCTATCGGAATTCAGTCTCCCTTCCAAGTTCCCTTTTCTGGGAAAGTCCCTGCTTCAGGTATCTCTATCTGTTGTTAAGCTTCATGGTAGATAGAGACCACGCTAGTGTCCTGGCCATGCTGCTGCTTAAAAGGCTCCTCTTTAGCTGGAAGAGGTGTTCTTGGACCTGTTGTTGAAGACCCTGAGACTGAAACACTTCAAAGTCCAGAGAAGCTTGCCGAGTGTGCCTACATTGTTGTATTTTCAGTGCCAGGAAATACTTCTTTATTCTACCAGGCTTTTTAAACTGTGTTAATTGCTGCTTTTGAACAGCTGTTTTATCATTGTTTTATGACTGTACCTTTATGACATTATGTTATATTGTTATATTTGTTGGTAAACCACCCTGGAAACATTTTTGAAGGAAGGTATATACATTCACAAAATAAGTAGCAAACATCCATACTGAATCCCCATTGTCAGGAATGGTTCAGGTTTTCATCCATCCCAGACAACCATGGGGTTATCCCAAAAAGTTATGGGTATGACTCATATGGCAGGTCATTAATTATATTTTATGCTCTAGTCCAGGGCTCTCCAACCTTGGGTCTCCAGATGTTGCTGGCCTATGTTGCTCCCAGCATACCCAGCCAGCATGGCTAACTGGCAAGGGATTCTGGGAGTTGTAGTCTAGCAACATCTGGGGACCCAAGGTTGGAGAGTCCTGCTCTAGGTTTTAACAGAACAACGGTGATCTGTGCATGTGTATGGGGCTGGCGGGTGAGGTTTAGACTGACAGCAATTCTTGACCTCTTTAGGATGGGGAACCAATTTGGTTGATTCACCTCAGAGTCTAATGGATCCAAGATGATTTTCTGATAGCTGTGGGGGATTTCCTGCTGACATGGTTGGTGATTCTGTTGATAGTCTGATCAGTCTCTGGAATAATGAGAAGCTTTGGCCAGTAGATGTTTCATAGATCATAGAGTTGGAAGGATTAGACATCCTCTCCCACATATTAGAACCAGAAAGGATCTCTAGTATTCCAGGGAGCTTGGGGTAATGTTGTGGTTGGGATGGCAACTAGAACATAGAGGGAGAAAAACATGGAACAAATCTAACCAAACACAAGCTGCAGCCTGTTTGAAGGCCTACTCTGTGATGGTAATGGTAGCAAACAAAATGTTTTTCACCACCACCATTGTATACATGGAATACCATCTATTGGCCCTTTTCCGAATAGATGGTGGCCTTTCATGTGCTGGATCTCAGGAGGATCACATGGACTCATTTGCTAAGGTTTTTTAAAAACAGCAACAACAACATATGAACAAACTGGTATCTGCTTCATTGTGGACTCCATATTAAATGCAGATTATATGAGATGTTCCCATAAACTCATCTGGTTGCAATTGCTTGGATGAGTTTCAGTTGTTGCAGCCTGTAGATGCGGATAGGCCTGCTACCTGAGTGTTCAATCCTTGTTTATCATGATTGATAATATATTGCCAAGGGGGAGTAACCAGGTGGTCTCGGATGTAACAAGTGCCTCATAGAAGAGGAGGTCCCAGCCACATCTATGCTAAGGGATTCTGCAGAGCTGTTCTGTTCCTAAGAAAATCAACATCTACATGAAGCTGTTGGGATAGGTCATCTGGGGTTTGGGGCTAAAGTGTCATCAATATAAAGGTGACAACCAACTCTATTTCTTCTATTCATCTCATTCCAGTGAATTAGTAGATGTTCTGAATAAGTATGTGAAGTCAGTAATTAATTGGAATGTGGGCTAATAAGAGCCAGTGTGGCGTAGTGGTTAGAGTGTTGGACTGGGAATCCGGGAGATCTGGGTTCTAGTCCCCGCTCGGCCATGAAACTCAATGGGTGACTTTGGGCTAGTCACTGACTCTCAGCCTAACCTACCTCACAGGGTTGTTAGTGAGGATAACATGGAGAGGAGGAGGATTATGTAAGCCGCCTTGGGTTCCTTGCAGGAAAAATGGTGGGGTCTAAATACAATAATTAAATAAATAAATAAACTGAAGCTCAGTCCTAATAAGACAGAGGTGTTGCTGGCTGGTGGTCTGTCTGACCATGGTAGTGGTGATCAACCCATGCTGAATGCAGTTGCACTCCACTCCCCTTTAGAAATTAGGAGCTTTTTAGTGATGGATGTAGAAGAAGTATCCATGGCATAAAGTGCCTTTCTTTACTTAGTGGATTTGCTCTCCTCCCCTCTTTCTTTGAAAAAGGAGATCTGCAGTTAACTGTGCTTCAGTAACATCCAGGTTTGATGAATGGAATGTGTTGTGAACTGGAATGTGTTCTGTATGGGGCTACCTCGAAAAAGTGTTTTGAAACTTCATTTAGTCTAAAACATGGCAGCCAGTTTGTTAACCAGGACTCACTATGAGGAACAAATTTCCCCAGTAGTCAAAGACTTTCATTGGCTTCCAGTTTGTTTTTGGGCAGAATTCAAAGTCCTGGTTTTAAACTATAAAACTCTAAATGGTCTAGAACAGTGTTCTAGCCAGCTACGCTACGCTGGGGCATGCTGGGAGTTGTAGGCCAAAAACATCTGGGGACCCAAGGTTGGATAACACTGGTCTAGAATCAAGGAATCTAAAGAACTGCCTTCTTCCATAGAAACCTGCCTGTCCACTAAGATTTTCTTCTGAGGCTGTTCTCTGGGTGCTCTGCCCTTAGAGGTGAGGTTGGCAGCTACTAAAGAGAGGATTCTCTGTTGTGGAATTCGCTCCCCTGGCAAATCCAATGGGCTCCTTTAATAGCTTTTAGACAGCTGTCTGCCCTGTTTTCCCAAGCTTTTAACATCAAATGATTTTTTTACTAGCTGTTTTTGCTTTTTAGTCTATGATACTGCTTATTTATTTATTTTGTCTTACTTTTGTTAACTATTATTGATTATTATATATTGTTTTAATTGGTTGTAAGCTGCCTTGGAGGCTCTTAACTGGAAAGTTGGGGTAGAAATCCCTAATATATCTATATATTATAACTATCTTATTGTGTGTGTATGAGAGAGAGTGTGTGAATAACAAACAATATGAAAGTGAGTGTGGATGGATTTGGATCTAGGAGGCTTGGGTTCACATGATGTCTCTGTCAAGGAGACTCTCCTGTAACCAAGGATTCCCTGTTGCATATCACATCAGATTGGTCAGTCACTGTCAGCACCATCCCATCCTTTAAAATTCATTAGCACATTTCAATATGAGATAAGGTGCTGAAGGTCATCAGACCCACTCATCAGTTACAAATACCCTTTTCAAATTCTTCTTATTGCCTGCATTATGTTTTACTACTCTATGACATATTTATATATTGAACAATCATGTAATAAATAATACTTTCACCAAACTTTCTTGGCATAAATATTGAGCGGATGGGCCTATGTTTCTATGGATCTCTCCTTATCACTTTTTAAATTGTCCACCTCCTAATTACTTATTTTGTGTAAAATTTTGCAGTTTAGTATATTATTTATTCAGAACTTTTTGTTGAATAACAATCCATGTGAATACAATTTTCTTTGATGCTTTTATTGTTTTTATTGTTTGTATTTATTTTTTTATACTGTATTTTATTGTAAAATTGTATTTTTATAATTGTTGTAAACCGCCCAGAGAGCTTCAGCTATTGGGCGGTATAGAGATGATGATGATGATGATGATGATGATGATGATGATGATGATGATGATGATGATACAATATTGATTTAGGGCAGAATCCAATGAGGATGCCAGTAAGCCTCCGAACTTGGAGAATTACGCACATCCTGTGTAATGGCCGAGGCAGTCTTCACCTCCCTGCTCCTCCCGCCCTGAAAATCAGGTAGATGGCCAATTTCTGCCAGCTGCAACACTTCAGACAGGGAAGGAAGGAGGCTGGAGTGCCAGCAGGATACATTGTATCCTGGCAGACCCAGTCTCCTTATCTCCCTGCCCCCGGAACACCCTCTTTACCCATTCTCCTAGGTTGCTTTGACGACCTTGGAGAAGCAACTGGTGCGGTTCCTTCTGTGCTGGTTGCAAGAGGTGGGGAGGGCGATCCAAGGGCGGGATCCCCAGCTCCGCGATCGGAGCTCTTTACCGACCTCAGCGCTGGGGATCCTAAGCATCCTCTGTCTGGGGGCCATAGGATCAACCTGCCCATTTATGAAAATACAATTAATTTTCACTATTGAGCTATGAGCTAATTGTGTTCCCTTTCAGCCCCCATTTTCAATTTGTAGTTGTAAGGATAATAATTCAGAGTTTGTTTTTTATTTTATTTATTTATTTAATAATGTTTATACCGCCCAATAGCTGAAGCTCTCTGGGCAGTTTACAACAGTTAAAACCATAAAATACAATATAAAATAAATATAAAATTTAAAACCACAGTTTAAACACAAACAGGAGAGCTAGCAGCAGCAGTTACAATAACAGAGTTAAAAACAACTACAAGATTAAAATGATTAAGATGATTAAAATGATTAAGGTGTCTGGGAGAATAGAAAAGTCTTCACCTGGCGCCAGAAAGAGTACAATGTAGGTGCCAGGCGAGCCTCTTTGGGGAGCTCATTCCACAACTGGGGTGCCACAGCAGAAAAGGCCCTCCTCCTGGTAGCCACCTGCCTCACTTCCTTTGGCAGGGGCTCTCTGAGAAGGACCGCTGATGAAGATCTTAGTGTCCAGGCAGGTACATATGGGAGGAGACGATCCTTCAGATACCCTGGTTTGTTTATGAAATATATAAGCTTACATGTACCAAGTGTGTAATGATACTGTGAGAAGAATTAATATTTAAGTCAAGGTTCCTTCCATTACCCTAAGATGAGATATTTTCTTAGGGAGAAAAGTGTTTTAGAGTGGAGTTGTGTCTATCAACTAGGTTACTTTAATCAGGCATTCCTTTATTTGATGTGCACAATACTTACATTTGGAATAAATTAGATGCCACATGTTCCTTGACTCAATACCATATACCCCTACATAATGTAATCAGCTTCACTGGAGTTAATCCATATTGATGGTGATATCACAGCTCAGAGTGAATATTCTACCATTAAAAGGGATCCCAAGTATCTTGAGCTGCCTTAAGTAAAGCCGTGAAAATATTTCAGTTACTCTAAGTAGTGCTTTTATGCCTTCCTCGCGTTATAGTTTTGACTTTGGTCATTTCTGCCACTTTTTCAAAAGCTAGGCAGTGATACTAGGTAGAGTTAGAAACAACAATGCTACTGGGAGAAATCCATCTGGTAGATGAAGTGATGGATGATGGAATGGATGATGGATTGGGTATTGTCGTGATACTGATGTCTGTTTCTAGCCTAGACTTTCTAGAGCTTTTAGCCTAGACTGTAAACTGACCGTGAGAGAAATTTAAAATACCACAGTAATTTATTATAGTTATGGCAGAAGTGAATCTTGTACATAGTGAAGAGATTGCATGAGTTTGTGAAGGACAGAAAGATTAAAATAATAGTAGTTTTGACCCCCATTTATTTATGTATTAGGTAATTAACAAAATAGGATGTCGTATTTTTGTACATGTCATGAAATAGAATCACTAACCACTTGCTAACCACACTGAGCTTTTAATAGAAAAAGTGGTTGCTTAATGCTTCCCCACCAGAAATGTTAAGATTAAGTTTGCTATTAGATTGCAGCCAGAATAGTCTACAAAACAGGAAGAAAGCCTTGCTCTGCTCTCTGCCTCTTTTCCTTGTTTAAGTTGATGTGATAATTCATTACAGATTTTCTTTCTTTGACAGAGTGCCTACCGCAGAAATGGGATGACTTTTCTTGCTTGCTAATATGGATGTGGCTACAGCAACAGGAAAGACAGTGTTATATTAAGGTGATTTTTTTCTCCTGTCCCCTTCATGGAAGGGGAAAAATAAAATTGGGGGGGGGGGAGCCCTCCAGTGTCTGCATGTGTACTTGTGAGTGGGCTGATTTGTTGTGACTATCAACTGGCTGACTCGGTCTCTTTCTTCAGCCCCCTCAATTGTTACTCTTGTTTTCTAAAAGGAACATTTAGCTAATGAATGGCAGGATGTTTGGGATATTGTGTAGGTGGATGAAAATGCACTTCACACAATTTTGAAATTTCCAATAGATTTTATTGCCGTGCCAGCCCACGTATCGAACTGTAGTGTCCTCTTTGTTAAATTTAATTCAACACTATATATAATTTATACATCAGGACAAAAAGAGGCCGTCATATGATTTCTTTTCTGTGCATTAAACTGCAAATTATCTTGCTTGTTTTTCTTTAACAGGAAAATAATTTTTGGAGGGGTGTTGATTGATGTATTTTTAAAACTAGGCTTATAAAGCCATTATTCAATCAGGGTAATTTGAAAACAAATGTATAGACCAGGAGCTGTGAACCAGGAAGCCCTTGCTATAAAATCTCAGTCTAGCTATGAACTCACTGGGAAACAATCATCCCTTAGCCTCAGCTTTCTTCTGCAATACTGGCCTACTTTACTGAATTTTTGTAAGGCAGTAATTGCCAACTGGTTTGCTATGAGAGTACTGCTACTGTACTATGATGAATTAATTACTAAATAAATGAAGCCTCCTATGACCCCAAAGCACCCACCCGCAGGGGGTTGTGTCATGTTAAGGTGCGTAATTCTGGTGCATCTGTGCATCAGGTGTGACTGGATTATTTATAATCACGTCCTATACAGAGATGCAGCAGAATCTACCCATCCTAACACATGGCTGCTTGTTGGGTCAGTTAATGATCTGGGTGAGACTCCTTCAATCAGTAAGCACACTCAGATCAGTGAGTCATGCTGAGACACAGGGGGCCCGACTCCATGGAAGATAGGTGATTACATTTTCACACGTTCAGTACACATTTTCAGTTGCAGGAGTGAAGTGTGTATACAGTGAAGTTTTAATACAGGGAAAGATATGATTTTGGTTTTTTAGCAGCATCACTGCTGAAAATAATAATGTATTCTTTGAACACTTAGGGGAAAGCCCTGTGTAAATACTAAGTATTCATTAATAAACTTGGTGCTTCAGTGTGCCAGTGGGGGCTCCCTCACTCTTTTCAACAAATTATGCAATACTGTTCCCCTACTGAACATATAGAGCAGTGTTCTCCAACCTTGGGTGCCCAGATGTTTTTGGCCTACAACTCCAAGCATGCCCCAGCCAGCATAGCTGGCTGAGGCATGCTGGGAGTTGTAGGCCAAAAACATCTGGGCACCCAAGGTTGGAGGTTGGAGAACACTGATATAGAGCATTCCATGACCCAGAACCATGCGTATTTCTTCTCTCTCTCTCTCTCTCTCTCTCTCTCTCTCTCTCTCTCACACACACACACACACACACACACTTATGTTTTGATCTTTGCCTTTATGCTTAAACATTGAGCATTTAAACTGAAATGTAAGGAAATGCTCAAGGTCAGATAAAATGCTTTCCTGGTTGAGATCAACAATGCCAAGACTTCATGAACGTGAAAAACCAATATTAAAATGTAAGACATGACTGAAGACAATAAAATCTTACTAGTGATCACATGAAAGCTTATCTTTGCTCAAATGTCACTTTTGTGCTTTCAGTGTTTTGTTGGATCAGAGGGTTGAGCTCTGTGATTCCATCTTGCTGCCATTGACTGCTGCAACTCTTCCTCGGAATTCTGCTGAAGACAGCAGCAGCTCTCTTCACTCCATCCCATCTATTCCTTTTCTGGGCCATCTGATGCACTGGCTTTTCTCTTCTTTTCTTTATTCTGTACTTTTCCTTTTCTATTAATTTCAAAGAAGATAAAGTTACAAAAATATTCCTTTCATTTGTAATGTAATGTAATGTTCCAGAACAAAATAAAATGAGTTCTTTCCCCTTCCTTCTGGTACTATATGGGAGATGAGTCAATAATTGTTAATTTGTCTGTACTTTTCATACAGGATTTTCTTTGTACTTCATGAAGATTATAGCCGTATGTAGTGCAAACTCTGTGGTAAGGTCTGAACCTTGGGCTATTATTTTGGGCTGGAAACTCATTGAATGTTTCACTGCTATATCTATCCATTGACAACTGCTACTGCAGTAGAATTAATGACAAGGGCCAAGGACCTAAAGATCCCAAACAGAGGACATTCACAATCAACTAACAAAATTATTACATGGACCAGTCTCCTCACTCAGCAATTTTTAAAATTGAAAATGTGGCTCTTCCTCTAGTGAATTATTGCAGTTGATACATTCAATATTATAGTGGCATAGCAGTACTTTAAAAAAAAACATTTTATGTCATTTTTCTGGAACTAATCTGCATGTTAAAGAACTAAAAATAATGTACAATAAAGTAGAAAAAACATTTCTGATGTTCTGTCTGCGCTTGCTGAAATGTATGATTAAACTTTCTTTTTATCATGATTTCTTATTTTTCTTGGCGTCCATAATGATGGAAAATTATATGCTTGCTGTAAACATCCAGACTTTTTAAAAGGACACCAGCATTTATTGTATTTGGTTTCGATCTGCAGGCATATAGGCAAAAGAAAACATTTTGGGCCAAGAATACTGGAATAAAAATTCCTTCTCTAGCTGTATCTTTCCCAGATTTTGCATTTGTTTAAAAAAAATGCATAAGCAGAAAAGGCACTGGCATTTCTTTCTTACTGGTATACTTACAACCCTAGAGAATGAAAAATCAACATATATTTCTCTTAGAAATATGACAGATTATGTTTTTGTTGGTCTGCTGTATATTTGTCTGTCTTGAACAGTCTGACAGGCAATTATTTATAAAATCCAAGTTTGTTCAATAAACCCATATAATAACCTTTCTTTTCTCCAAGAAGCAAAAATTATAGGGAAGCCAAGAAGCAAAAATTATAAGGAAAACAACCTATATTTTGTATCACTCTCTTGCATCAGCCTGTATATATTCATACAATGGGTAAATATAGTATTATCTGAAGTTTTCACTTTTACTATATGCTAATCTTAGTCTTTGTTCTTATAAATTATTTATACAAAAACACTTACAAAATATTATAGTAGTCCAAATCAAAACAGTTAATGGTGTACAACCATGGCAAAAAATGACCGCACCAGGAAATGGGTGCAGTCTGCACATAGCAAAAGCCGGGTAAAAGCACTCCAAACACTGTTTCAGAACCTGTACAGCCCCCCCGGAGTATGATGGAAAGCAGACATAGAGCTACATATCTCAGCATACTGATGAAAACGACTCCCCATCCCCAGATTATCCTTCCCAGTTGCTTCATATAGATGTTGAAAAGCACAGGGCACAAGATTGAACCCTGTGGTACCCATAACCAAGGGTTTGAGCATGTGTCCCCCAGCACCATATTTTGGGATCTACCCACAAGGAAGGCCTGGAGCCACCACAAAATGATATTCCCTCTGCCCTGCAGCCCAGTCTCAGCAAGGAAACCCAGAAGGATACCATGGTTAATGGTATTAAAAATTGCTGAGAAGTCTAGCAGAATGAACAGGAAGACACTTCTTCTATATAGCTCCCAGTAAAGATAATCTACTAGGACGACTAATGTCATGTCCATCCCAAAACCAAGCCTGAAGCCAGACTGAAATGGGTCCAGGTAATCAGTTTCATCCAGGAATCCTTGGAGTGGGGTTGCCATTTCTCCTGTCCTGACCCTGTACATGCTGGTTTGGATCCTACCATTTCATTCTGCTAAAAGAAGGAGTTTCTGTTCAATTAGGACAGGAGTAGGGAAGCTGTGGCCTCCAGGATATTGTTGGACCCCAACTCCCATCAGCCCCAGTCAGCATAACCAGTGGTCAGGAATTATAGTCCAACAGCATCTGGAAAGTCACAGGCTCTCCACCCTTGATTTAGGATCAGGGTGGCATCTACTATAATGAGAAAAATGTTGGAACAATGCTGTAAATTATATTTTATAATGGTCATCCTTGGGCTGCATAGCTAACATTCTCACATTGGGCTTTTCTACATGAGGCATTTATCATGTGTTCCTCACTCTCCCATTCATGGTTGTTTATGGGTTCTTTAGATGGCATCATGACCCTCCAGTCTGTGTCTAACTAGCACTTTTGGCAAAAAAATTTAGAGCAGGGAAAATGCGGCATTTAATTATGAAAGCGAAAGAAAGTGTGATTTCCTCCTGTGTATTTGCAGTATTCTGCTGTACCACATTGCTACCTAGAGGTTATGTAGCAGAAAAGCAGGAAAGGAAATGCTCCTGCTTGGATCTCAATTCTGCGATGAAATCAATGAAAGTAGATACAATGGATTAACAGCCTCATGTAGAAAAGCTCACAGTTAGGTATTCTCTTGAGCCCAATGAAATAAGTCAACATGCCTAATGCTATCTTGGAATCTGTCCCAAAAGGGCAGTAGAACTAAATTTTCACGGAAGACATGTAAAAAAAAAGTTCAATATGAGATTAGTAAGTCACTTGAGATCAAGCACTATATATTAACAGACTTGTGTTTACATACCTCTTAGTTTGCAAATAATATCGGTTCCTTATTGCAGATACAAATAGTGGAATGAAGATATATATACTATACAGTAATACCATGGATTGCAAGCATAATTCTTTCCGGAACCGTGCTTGTAATCCAAAACACTCTTATATCAAAGCGAGTCTCTGGCGGGCGTGAGCGGGGCCGATTTTGGGCCGCTCGAGGCGAGCGGTTACATCCCTACAAGTTGTCTTGCAAGACCTTGCTCGTTTATCAAGTCAAAATTTATTTTAAAAAATTGCTTGTCTTGCAAAACGCTCTCAGACCAAGTTACTTGCAATCCAAGGTATGTATGTATGTGTATATATAATTGGGAGTAATAGAAGTCATTCAAAGTATAATCCCCTACATGTCTGTATTATCAAAGAATGCACATGCCCACCTGAGCTTTTAGAATTGGCTTGTAGGTTATTTACACAGGAAGCAGAGAAATGATATCATAGCCTTGGAGTTCGGCCACTGGATATAGGATTTCATTATCTTTGCCTGGATTAGTCTTAACGCTCTGTGAAAAACCTGTCTCAGCTTTCATCTGTTCACTTGGAAAACAGGCATAAAATCTGCGTGTTTAAAACATTTCGAATCCTAAGCATGCTTACATGAAACTGTTTCCCATATAATACTGTGTTGGGGCTTTAGTCAGCTTCAAGAGTTCGAATAGAAAACAGCTAATATATAAGTTCTAAATCTAACTGCCCTTTAATGGTGTGAACTGAAGTGCTGTTCATTACTTCTCTCCCTGCAGAAGGAAAAAGCCACTATTGTCTTCCATTTCAATCAACCAAAGTTGGTGTCACTTCACACTCCTCAGTAGGCTCTCAGGCTTGCAAGGTTTGGAAGCAGTTTCTTTAGAATAGGGTGTCTTGGGTCAAAGCAGGATCATTGCTGTGGAAAGAATTCTTTTCTGGCATTCTCCAGATTTAGATGGGACCATGTTTGCATTAAAACTCTGCCGTCAGCCATGTGCAGTTCTCATAAAATATTTTATAGCTTCCTGTCTAGCTCATGCACAATGTTTCATAGTACATAAACACTTCCACAGATAATTTAAGGATAAATAGATAGTGGCGTTTGTCACAGGTCTAGCCCCAAGTTGAAGACTATTGTATTACATTTTATTGGCAAAGTGAATCTTCTTCATTTTTTGAGACTAGGGACCAGGTTAGGTTTTTAAAATTCCAACAGTACATATGTATAGAACAGCAGTATGGCTAGGGAAACTTGGTGGCATGCATTAAATCGTTGACTTTTTCAGAGGGCAGTAAGCCAACGTTATGCAACAAAACCATCCCTGGAGGAATTGAATGTACATTTGGTGGCTTAAGTAAGGCCAGATGGCCTTTAAAACCAGTAAAAGGGTAGATATTCTAATATAACTTTTTATGGTCCCTTAAGATAATGACACTTTTAAAAAATCCCATATATTGTGGAAGGACAAGAATCAGATACTTGAACTTTCATAAATCATTGATGTGTTGGCAATGGAAACAATACTTTAAAAGGCAGAGGATGGTATATTCAGATGAAACCTTCGTATCTTATTCCTAGGAATGATAATAACTACTGGAGTGAGCATCAATTCTGCTTAAGTGGAAGAATAGTATGGTGATTTATTTTTGCTATTAACAATAGGAATTATAAGAAGACTAAGGCTATAAAGATAGAGGAAAAACAATAGCTAGAAACTACATGTAAAAAACAACACATACCTTACGATGCATAAATATGGGCATGGGGGGAAAGCATCTTGGCTGTTAGTACCATGAACTCAGAAGTTGTGAGAGTATTCTTTCTAACTACAGGAAGGTGCACCCATCTTGTTTTTCCTTTCACTACAGTACAGTACAGGCAAGATATTTAATTGTGACCTAAACTTCTTGGACCCAAATAATACATAGTTGTTGTTTGAAGGAGGTCAAAAAGTTCCTGCCATATAATTGGGTTTTAGTTTTAAAAACAAGACTACTCTGGTATTAAAGAGTTTACAAAAATAAAAGTGTATTTTAAAAGACAAATCTAATACAATTATTGGAAAAGCAAAGATAGCACAGAAGAAATAATTTCCTGGTTTGTGCAAGCGAGGGCAACAGCTAGTATTTTTATGACACTCATGTGGTGGTGGGGACTTGTCAGAGCTGGATGCTCAAGAAATACCTCACTGCTTGCTGAAATTATAGTTGAAACTCCCTTGAACTTTATTATACATGGATTGTGCACTTGGCTGCCATGTGCTTCCTTCAGACTCCCAAAGGTAAGTCTATTCTGCCCTCTGGGGGTTCTATACTGCTTCAACTTAGAACTTTTTTTCATTATTATTTTTTGCTTATCATAAAATATCACTGGGGTTTTTTTCTACCTTGCGCTTGATGAACAAAGAAATTTATAGCCTTCTTTACATCAGGAAGTCTAGCTTTTCCTGACATTTTATTACTTTGAATATTTGAAACATTTCAATCCCAGACAATAAATATTACGTGATTATTGTTTTCATATGGATAAGCTTTTCCTGCCCTCTCCTCCACCCCTTCTCAGTTTTACTATGCAACATTATCTTACCAAGTAACACCCCAAAATTTATGGACACTTGGGATTTTGATATTAAACTGCTCTCAAAAGGCCAGATATGGCTCCCAGAATTTGCTTACAGGTTATGGACAAAACAGTTTAAAATACAACATGATCCAGCAGAATTTAAGAAGTTTTAAATTCCATTGATTTCAGTAGCAGAGATTATTCATTCATTATTTCTAACACCTAGATTCTGCCTTTCTAAAAACAACACATAAGCCTATCTATGTACAGTTTGGCTGCCTATAGTCTGCAGGTAATATATCTATTAAAACTTACAGTGCTTTTTCTTTTTTACATTTGTGAAATGCAGTTGAAATTGGGCGTTTTAGACTGCAGTTCTGTATCCACTTACTTGGCATTAAGCACCATTGAACACGATGGGACCTATGCCCGAGTAGACATGTATAAGATCGTGCTGTCAGGAACTGATCCTGCTCCCAGAAAAGTGGTTAGAAACTTGATGTTCAGTGACAGCAGTTGCCAAAATGGATTCTCCAGTGCCATAATTTCCGTGAGTCTCTGCATCTTTTGGGGGGTGGGGGAGGGATATGCTTCCACAGAAATATTCCCTGCCTCTGAACTATCATCTGATGTGGTGAAAAGGTTCGTCTCTCATTTTTCAGTGTTTCGCCACAGCCGCTTTCAGGAGTCTGGTCAAAAAGCAGCATAAAAACTAATGCCGAGCCAAAATATTCAGCCCAGATTTTTGGAGGGGCAGGGGGATTTCAGGAGGTGGGGCAAAAATGCTCCCCACCAGAAGACTGGATTAATATGGTGTGTGTGTGTGTGTATGGGTGAAATCTAAGAACTTTCAGGTGGGCTTACCTTTAAAGATCACGTGGCTGACATTTTTGGTTTTGTTTTCTTTTTTATGAGGAAAGAAAAACTGCCACCACTTAAAGCGGTGGCTTCACGATCCTCAGACAAGCAGCATTTCCTTTATAATTTGCGACACAGTGCCCCATAAGAGCAATGTTACCCCCCAAAAGTTCTTAAAATTTCACCCCACTTCCCAAATGTCGCCAAATATCCCCCCCCCCTCGCCCCCGCTTCCCTGGAGGATAAATGGTTGTGCTACTGTGTGGAGGATATTCAGCCCAGACTCCATGGAAACCTAATAAATAAAAGAATGCTACTATTTATTTATTATATTTATACTCCGCCTTTTTTCCTGCAAGGAATCCAAGGTGGCTTACATAGTCCTCCTCCTCTCCATTTTATCCTCACAACAACCCTGTGAAGTAGGTTAGGCTGAGAGTCAGTGACTGGCCCAAAGTCACCCAGTGAGTTTCATGGCTGAGCGGGGAATAGAACCCGGATCTCCTGAATCCCAGTCCAACACTCACCACTACACCACACTGGCTTATATAGTACTACAGCACTATATCCCAGCTATTTAAACAAACAAACCAAAAAAACTGTGGTGGAAAGTTGTACCTTTGGGGAGGGGCCATGGCTCAGCAAAAGAGCACAGGTTTTCCGTGCAGAAGGTCCCATTCCCAGCATCTCCAGGCAGAGCTGGGAAACGCCCCTGTCTGAATCCCTGGCGAGCTGCTGGGAATTGAACAGAATCTTGAAGCTGCATGGATCCGCATGTGTGGCCTCTGCTATATTAACCAGACAACCAAGTTTGCTAAGTTCAGATGCATTACAAGGGTAATCAAACTTAACAGAACCGTAAACAGTATATGGAGGCACAGAAGTTAATTCAAAATCATGTTTTTACACTTTGCATCACATCATTTCCTTTCAGGAGGGCCGGAAATAAAACTGGATTTTCTGTCCTGACTTTCTTTGCCCTGTCACTTTTGGTCAACAGAGTCTTTCTTTTCCTTCTTCCTAGAGCCCAAGCTAACACTGCCTTCCTGTTTACTTCCTTGTCAGGAGTGTCATCGGTGGCATCACTCTAGTTCTAGAAATAAGTTGGGCCTGTTGTCTTTTCTAGTACTGCTTTTACATCAATAGTGCATTTCACATAAGTGCATTTATATATGAAAGTGGGCTAACTTTTAAAAATAATGTTACAACCAAGACATAAAGTATTTTTAAAAGCTTTGCGTTGGCTAAAAGACTGAATTGCAGTTTAGTTGACCTGCAAACAGTTGCTTGCTCTGCAGCTAATGGCTTCTTGCCCTGAGCAAACTTCGACAATTCTTCATTTGCAAGATTAAGGCTGCAATCCCATACACACTTACCTGGGAGTTAAGTCCCACAGAACCCAATGGGACTTCCTTCTGAGTAGGTATATATTGGATTGTGCTGTAAGGCTGCAATTCTACCAGGGATTAAGTTCCACTGAACTCAGTAGGACTTAATTCTGAGCATGCATGAATAGAACCAAGCCATGTGGCTGCAATCCTACCAGAGAGTATGTCTCATTAAACCCAGTGAGTCTTACTTCCGAGCAGTGGCATCCTGGTACATTTTTAAGTGAGGGCACTCATCATGATAGTCCCATAGCCAAGCCCCCAAGGAGTGTCCAAACCAGTTCTAACAGTTTTCATCTCCACCAGGAGCAGGTCTTTTGTAAAGCTAAGGTGTCTTCGTTGCCCATTCAAGGCCAGGCCACCCCAACATGCTTTGCATTACAACAGGGAGCAAAATAATGTTGCTGGGAAAATGCATTACCTCTGCCCCAGCTACTGTGAGGATGGCAGCTCTGCTCAGCGGGAACAGGGGCGTTCTGAGAGGGGTGGGGGTGGCACATGATGGCAGTGCCCTGGTAATCAAAAAGTTGGAAATAATAATGTTGCCTGCTTAAAATCAACAAAAGTGATGTAACCACTGATTAGAGTGGGAGGAAGGGGTTAACTAAAGAATCCCAGGGTGCATGTCTTTATAACCTCTCCTCCCCACTTCCAGCCTCTGGCCAGAACTCTCTGCTGCTCTTTCCCTACTTCCTGCTTCTTTGTGGAAGTTAGTGTCTGTCTGCTCTCCCAACATGGAGGATGCAAATCCAGGCTGGTTTGCAGTCAGAGATCTTCTATAATGAAACTAATCTGCCTATGTTTGGTGGCTAGAAGGGTGGCTACTAGGGGAAGGGCCTTCTCACTTGTGGCACCCCATCTGTGGAATCAGCTTCCCAAGGAGGTGTGCCTGGTGCCTACCCTCTATTCTTTCAGGCACCAGGTGAAGACCTTTTTATTTGCCCAATATTTTAATGGTTGATTTTATTCTTTTTATTATCACCACTGTACCTCTTGACTGAATTTATTTTGGCTGCTTGTTTTTATCGTGTTATAGTTTAATATGTTTGTGTTTTTATACTATTTTTGTTCTTATTTTTGTGTTGCTTTGTTTTGTAAACTGCCCAGGGAGCCTTTTGGCTGATGGGTGGTGAATAAATATATTAAATAAATAAATTAAATAAATATATACAACTTGCATATATGTGAGTGATCTGTAAGTAAGAACTGATAAATGTCTTTAGCTTTAAACCTTGTGTGGACATTCCATTCCTTTTAATAGCCTTAAGAGACAAGAGTTTAGCAACTCATGTGGTGAAACCAGTTTCAATAAAGCAGGCTGTGCTTAGGGAAGAAACTCTGCTTTGTCCTAATCAGTTTAGGACTGGCTCCTTAACCATATCCTCCAACAAAAAGTGCCGGCACGGCATCCCCTTCACCATTGTTGCTGAGGAAATGAGTTTAGGACCTTTCCCTGGAACATGCGCAGCTGTGGGTGGGGAGGATTTTGCGAGCGTGGGGGAAGTGAGTTGAGACTTACCTGTTGATGCAGGTATCCCGTCAGCAAGGGGTGGGGCTACAGGAGCTAATATTAGGCCTGGCAGCCCCACCCACACCCTCTTTGTTTCTGGCACCATTCAGGTGACTGGCGGTTTCAGGATGCCTCATGTTGCTGGGTCCGTAGGCTCGGACAGCTGAGGATCAGGAACGCCTGTGATGCCTTTGTGTTCTCACCAAGCTTGTTGTCTTGAGACTCCGAGAGGAGGCGACGCAACAAAGGCTCCCAACACTGGAAAGTGGAAAATGGGGCGGCATCATCGCCACCTCCTGGTTTTGGATGCTCCGCCCAGTTGCACAACTTATTGGCCTCGGGGCCCGGATTAGAATAACCCGCACTCCATCCCTTTGCAGTTCATTGTATGTAAATAAATGTGGCCCAGTTAAACACCAACAAATTGTCTCGACTCTTCATTTTCCTCCTACGTTCGCAAAGACTTAAGTGCAATGGCTGAACTGTTATGGATGATGACAGAAGATTCCCCTGTTAAGGACAAGGGCTGCTGCCAGGCTTGAGGGGGCCTTCACCATAGTGCTGCTGATGCCCCCCCTGTCCCCCAGTGCTTTCTTAGGTCACACACACACACACACACACACACACACACACTGCACCCCTGGCGGCACTGCAGTTGCCAGTCACTCCCCCAGATGAGTTTTCCATGATGGAGGGGGACACAGCATCATTTTAAATTTGATCTTGGGTAGTTCAAAATAATACGATGACAGATGAAATTCAATTTTAAAATATCCAGTGTGTATGTATGCATGTGGTGGGAATCCCTCTATGCACAATTTCCGGCCTCTGTGCTGGCTCTTTGTACTCAAAAAAAGAACTCTTGAGTTATTATTAATCATACAAAATGTTGGCATTTAAAAAGACATGCAATATATTGGAATCCATTAGGGGAAAAGAATCTAATTTAGAATGTTGTGATGTCACTTCATAAATCCAGAATACAATCACACCTTTAAATGCCATGAGCACGTCTGGTTATCCAGTCTCAAAGTATTTTTAGTAAAAAGGAAAATGTACAGAGGCAAACATGTTATCACCACTCTGAAGCAAGACAAGCACCTGTCTGTAATCCTGTGCTTTTTGGACACTCTATTATCAGAACAGAAACATGTGATAGTTTCAGTGGCCATTGGATTAAATTGTGACTTAGTAGTGATTAAGATTTTTCCTTGTCTCACAATGCCTATCTGGTAATAATTTCTTAAAATTGTGCACTAAAACTCATCTCTCAAATATTTAAAAAGATATATCCTAGGATCTCTAATGACTTTAAGGGGTTCTGGTTATTGTTTTTACTGTTGTTGTTTTGCTTTGCTTTGCTTTATTGGGGTGGAACTACTTTGGAACTACTTTTAAAGGTACAACGTTTTCCCAGTACGTTTTCCCAGTATAGTGCAATCCCATACTGAGAAGTAAGTCCACAGAGTTAAATGGCGCTCACTGCAGGTATAGGATTGAGATTGCAGATCACTAGTGTGGCGAATCTGGTTTTGCTTACAACGTAGATTGCTACCTGATTCATGGTACTCTAATAATGCCTTCCCTAAGAATGGAGCCGCCTTAGGGGAAGGTTGGACTGAGCAGGAGTACCTGGGCCAGCCATCCTATCTCCTTGGTCTCCACTAACTGAGACTTCAGCTTTCCTTGCTTTTCCCACATCCTGCTTTTACCTGTAGAGCTGCCCAGGTCATGAGGAGAAACCACTGAGTTTGTAAAACCCACTGAGTTTGTAAAACTCAGGCTTCCTTTTAAAACAGGGTTTTTGACAGGGCTACCCAGGTTTTTTAGACAGGGACATATAAAAATGTATAGCTTTGTCAAAAACCTCATTTTTAAGGAAGCTGTCAAAGCTCTATGTTCCCGTAAAAGGGGTGGGTTGCACTTTTCCACCTTCCCAAGAACCTAGAGTCTCAGATAAAGGTGGAAAAGATTCAAGACACTGAGAAGAGTTGGGTCCAGTCAAAAAATTAAAAAAATAAAAATAAAATTAGCAGATCTCACCATGAAGGGGGTGATCTACTGACCACCCCCATTCACAAGCAAAGATCACTTGCAGCTTTGCTTTCCCTTGACAGCTTGCTTGTTGACAGCTGTCAGGGGAAGACAAAGTGAAAAAATAAACCTCTTTATAGCCTCTCTGGGTCAATGTCCATGGTGGATGCCTGCCTGCTGCATGTTGACAGCAGACACCACCTAGGACTTTTCCAAGGTGAAGCTTCCCATTTTGGACCCCTGCAAGTGCGCATCTGTGTATTTGCGCATGTCTGACTAAAAACCTATTTTAAAATGTATGAAAAAATGTGCACAAATTTCTTGCACTTAAACAGTTTTTTAAAAGGGTGGTGAACCAGTGACAGCCCCTCCATTGTGCTGCTTGGGCACTTTGGAGGGGTTGTCACTGATTGTCAACTCTGAGATCGTGAAAGGCGATCTCTGGGGGGGAAAGGGGAGAAGCTGCAGAGAGCGAAAAAGGGCTCATGATCGCAGCAGGGAGAGGAGACAAGACAGCTTTAGCTGCCAAGTCCCCTGGAATATGGGGTGGAGGACTGAGAGGGAAGTGGGGAGAACCCATAGTGAGCCTGATCAGCTGTTCAGCAACCAACCAACCCACTGTTCGTTATTTGCAGGGTGGGTTAGTGTGACATGTGAACATGCCCATTGGGACTTAAAACTGCATAATTTGCACCTCTGCACAGATAGTACCTGGCAGTCATAATAACGGTAAAACAAATGGTAAAACAATATTGTTATCATGAAAAATGTTAAGGCCAGGAAAAGAAAGTCATCTGTATCACAACCATTGGCTACTAGAGGTCGTACAGAGACCTAGCTTGCTTCCATTAGAACTATTTGTGTGTTGTAGGAGAATGGATAGAGTTGGATTCCTAGAGCAACCCTGTACCCCCCCGACTGATAATACCTATGTGACTTTAAAATGCTCTTTCAAACCCCGTGGGACAGAAACCACAAGCCCTTTACAGACCCATTTCAGAAAGTCAGCTGCCTCACTCATGTGGGTTTTTTCCTCTCGTTTCCCATTAATTTTTCATGACAGCCTACGTATGTCAGAAGTATTACCAAGCCTATATTTAATGTAGGTTTCATTGCAGCTGCCTTTGTGGAAAATTAAATGCTATAGAAAATCTAATGCGGATGTCCTATGAGTCACACTTGGGTAGGGTTCTCTTCGTTAAAGAGCCAGCAGTGCCACTGCTTTTGGATAAATGGGAAACAGATCTCCGATACACTAACATGTGTCAGGCAGCTTTTTTTTAGCTAGTCCAACCAATTTTACTTTCCCTCTGGATAGGATGGGCCGACATCCACAGCTCTGCCTAATTTCAACACCAAAATACTCCCACTCCCTCACTACGCAATAGATGGGTTTCGATAGTCATTTGTGGTGTGCTAACTGGCTGCTGGGCAATTAAGACCCATGCGTCAACACAAGCTGCCTGCAATGTTGGAACCAAGGTTGGAGAGCCCTGCGAGTCTAATGTCATGCCATACTCTGCAGGGAGCATTACTGTGCCCCTGCAACTGTGTAGCAGCAATATGGACCAGTAGGGCCATCATGCAATGTATCACTCCATGCTGCTGGGTCAACGGGCTTTCTGTGCTGTTGCAGTTCCTTTGCAGTGAGTTTCTAATCCACTGTAACTGCAAATAATTGTCTGAATCTACCCAGTCACTGCATGAGGGGAATGAAGTGCTCAATGGCTTTTGGCTGCTTCCAGATGGACCATTTATCCTGCAATTGCCCTGCCTCAAACACAGAATTGTATTGGCGTGGGGGCGAGGGGGAGGGAGATGACGACAGCCAGGTTTGCACGTCACTTCAAACCCACAGAGGTTCTGAAACCTCTGTGGCTTTAGTTGCCCCGGGCCCTGGCTGTGCCTGCCTCACCCCTCAGTCCTCTGGTCGGCATCCCAGGGGACACCGCGGGAGCACTGAGGGGAGAGGAGTTGGGGTGACAGCTGGCAAGAAGTGCCCAGTCGACACATTGCCCTACCTGTCAGAGGCTCCTTGCCCTTGCCTGGCAGGGCGCTCCTCAGCTCAGTCGCACCCGCCCCAAGCGACAGCAGTGAGCCCTGTGGCCAGCCCTTCCTTGACGTGGCCACTGCTGAGAAAGCTTGCTTCCCTTCCCTGGCTGGCCCCCCACCCCACCCCCTCCTCCCCCGAGCCCCACTCCCCGATCGCCGTCCGCTACTGTCTCTACCACCTCCACGTTGAGAGTCAGTGCCACTACCCTGCAGGTGCAGCGAGGTCCGCCGTTCCTGCAGAATGGGGCACTTATTCTCGCGGCGGCGATCCCAATTTCCATCGCCACTGCACCGCTCCGAGAGTCAGTGTCCCCCCTGGCCTACTGAAACCATCTCGGTAGGCTGGATGGGGGATGGATTCCCCCTGTCAGTGGGCACATGCGTGCCCCACTGATAGGGGAAATCAGTGACCGCTCATCCAAGGACTACCGAGATGGCCAGAGAGCATCACCTCCCCACTGGACCCCCTCCCCCCTTGTGAAAGAGACTCCAAGGCGGTCACACCGTGGCTCAGGCATCGCCGGGTGTGACAGGAGTTTTTCGCACACACGCCAAACCCACTGTCACACCCAGCGGTGCCCAAGTTGCAGCGTGACCATGGCGGCAGGGTGTGCCACATGGCCTCTTCCCTCTTGGGAAGGGGCCAGCCGGTGGTGACGGACAGCAGGGGTAAGTGGGGTCTGGGGGGAGAGGGGAAGGAGGCGCGTGCCGGACTCCAGTAGCTTCCCCACGAGCTTCTGCTGTTGCAGGACATCGGCAGAAGCATGTGGGGAAGCTGATGACAGCCAGGCCAAGGGCCGCTTGGGCCCTTGACCTGTTGTCATCAGCCAGAGCCACTTGCCCAGAGCGGCAGCCCTTTTTGTAGCTCTGGGCAAGGGGCCCTGTGCCCTTTTGGTTTGGTTTGTGGGTAGGTTAGCGTGTTGTCCTAACCTACCTACTAGGTTACACTAAGCCTACTAGGGTTAGCATAACCCTAGCGCAAACCATGGCATAGCAGGATGGTTTAGAAGTCACACCAGGTTGGCTTCTGAAGCACCCTGCGGGGGTCAGACAACACACTAAACCTCGGCAGGGATTAACGGAGGTTTAGCATGTTGTGCAAACCCAGTCAATGTCTTCCATTTGTAACCCATATTTTCTCACTGCTTCTTCCATCTTTTTTTTAAAAACAAAAAAAATATGTTATGGAGGAATCGATGCAATAGGTGCACAATGCCTTCTCATTGTCAGTGCAACTAGCTGTGTGGCTGGAAGCACCCGCTTGGCTCACACAACACAACAACCCACACTCCGGGTTGAGTGTGGTTGTTGTTGAAGCGTGGGATGTTGTGTTGTGTGAACCCAGCTGCGCTAACAAGCCATCGTTTCTTAATCACAAACAACCCACAATTCACAACCCAACAATAAACCATGGATCCTCTTCTCTTCATGGGTTGTTAGCACAGCTGGGTTCATACAACACAACAACCCATGGTTCAGTGACATTCAGCCTTGAGTGTGGGTTGTCGTGTCATTTGACCCTGGTGAGTGAGTGTTACATGAAAGTTATAAAAAAACAACCCTCGCATAGCCCTAAAACAGGCCACGGGTTATTTGAGGGTTGTTTAGCCCTCGCATAACGCACGCTCACCACCGTCGCACAACACGACAACCCCCAAGTGGGGGTTGCATATTCAAAACGCAAGCCCCCACACGTGAAGCAGCCTCAAATAACACACGGTGGACAGTCGTGTTGTGCAAAGAGCCCCAATATCTTTGTAGACTAACCCTGGAGCAATCGTTGGCCCTCGAACAATGTTATCTAGAAAGCTCCATCGAAAAAGATCGCTTGTGCCTGAGCCACAAGAATTCATTTCTTGGCAAGCCTTGCAGTTTGATAGTGCCCGTGTATCTGTGCAACCTATGTCTAAATAATGAGATGCATGTGCACCTATACATCTTCATCTTTTCAATTAATAGAATTGGTTCCATTCCAGTAACCTACCATTCTCTTTGCCTCTCAAGCTCTTGCTTTAACTCTCCATCTTTTTCACAGCCTGTTTTGGGGGCTGTCCCAAACAAGTTCATTTATTTTGCTTCTAAATGCTGTGGAATCACCATTTAAAAATTGGCCTTGCCTTGGCAACCGTGTGAAATATTGCTGAAGGGGATTATTGCCACTTAATAAGCAGTCTCTTTGTTATTATAAGGTCACACACACACCCCACACACACCTTCTCTAGAGTTTGTCGTTTGGGAGTTACCGTACTTAAATGGCACGATGCACCTGTGAGCCCGTGCTCTCCCTCCCTCCCTCTCTTTTACCTTGATCTACTTGGCTCTGTGTCGGGACAAGAGAGAGACTGAGGCAGTTAAGCCTAAAATCATGCACCTTGGGTTAAAAGTGTGGAACTTGGCACACGTAAGCACTGACCCATATTAAGCATTTTTGATATGGATTCCAGTAAGTGATGGCCCCTGGTGGGCAGGGGAATGACACAGAAGTGCACGCCTTAACGTTCGGTGCCCATTGTGACCATGTGCCTTCAGTGGGGTGGGGCTGTAGCTGGGGTTTCCTTGTGAACTGCCCCGGAAATATGCATTGACGGTGGCATATACATGCAGAGAATACATTTAAAACACTATCACGAGCACGGCTGAGGGGGCTGCGAGATGGAGGTCCCAATTCAAACCCCGAAATCTGCATGTGGATGTGTAGCGAGGATTGCAGGCTCTGTGGTTCAGGCAGGCAGTCCGCCATGCTCCTTCCGGGCCTGCAAGCAAGGGCTCACCCTCGCAGCCTCTGTTCTTGTAAGGACCACCCACCTCCTCCTCTTGATATCCATTTTAATCCAGCTTCAGGCCTAGGATGGAGACAGGCTTGGCCACATTGACTGGTGATCCACACCAGAAACTGGACAGCGGGAGTTGGTTCTGCTCTCTTGGTTCTCCTGGATCCACAGTGGCTTTCAGCACCATCAACCATGGTATTCTTCTGGATGCCTGGCAGGGGTGGGCCTTGGGGACACCCTTTGGCAGGGGTGGCTCCAGTCCTTCCTGGGGGGCAGATTCCAGAAGGCAGGGCTGGCTCCAGCTTTTTGTGGGCTCTTGTCAGTGGGCCTCCTTTTGCACTCTGCCTACTGACCTTCCTCCCCCCCCCCCCGATGTGCTTCCCCTTCTTCTCCTGACTCTCCTTTCCCCACCCTATGACAACCTGGTGTGTCTTCTGGCCTCCTCCCCTTCCGCCTGCTCTGGCTCTCTTTCCTGCCATCCCCTCTCTTCCCACATAGATATAAGAAAGGCAGAGGCAGACATACCTTGAATATACAGTTTCAATCGACATTTTAAAAAGTCTCTACTTGGTTGACAGAAGCCAGAGAAATTCAGTATTTTACTATATGTGACTGGATAGCAGTTGCCCCCTCCCAAAGAAACAGGACAGAGCAAGACAGACTGAGAGAGAGAGAGAGAGAGAGAGAGAGAGAGAAGCAGCAAAGATAAGAGTCCGTGCTCTTTTAACATTGGATCTTATATAGCATGCAAAATTTGTTTGTTTGTTTCTTTTGCAAAGTGCAACCCATCTTCACGAAGTCAATGGAGCATGAGGCATGAGGTTTCTGCATGCAGTTGGGCAGTGGCTTTGGCTTGGCAGGCGGTCTGAGGGGCAATTTAAGGAGACTGCTGCTGCAAGCTGGGCTGTGTCTTATATGACTGTGTGTACAGAGCAGCCTCAGTTCTGACCTGCAATATTAATAGTGAGTTTCTCTCAGCACTGAATCCCAACATGTAACAAGGTATAATAACAACAGTGTACTATACCGATGGCCACCAATTTGGATGGCTTTGAAAAGGTGATTGGACAAATTCATGGAGGATAAGGCCATCAATGGTGACTAGTCCTGATTGGCCATATGCCGCCTCCAGTATCAGAGGCAGTATACCTATGTACACCAGCTGGGGAACTTGGGCAGGAAGGTTCTGTTGCACTCACGTCCTGCTTGTGGGATCCTGTGGGCAGCTGGTTGGCCACTGTGAGAACAGAATGCTAGACTAGATGGACCCTTGGTTTGATCCAGCAGGGCTCTTCTTGTGTTCTGATGTTATGTTCTCACCTTCCTCTTCTTCCACAGAAACAGCACCCATTGAATTCTATGGGAGATTGCAAATTAGGAAGATGGTTGAACTGGAAAGGAGAGCAAAATATATCACCCATCGTCTGACAAATTATCAGTGTCTGGAGAGGGTTTTGCTCCTACCTCAGTCATGTGCCCAAATTCTAGCTCCTTTATTTTCTCACTGGTTTAAGACTAGAGTTAAGGCTCTCTCATGTTGACTTAAAGCTCCACAAAGCCAGGAAATGAGAAGCCGACACTAAGGTAATGATGCAGTGCAACGTCACAAGTTGTGCTTGTTTACATCTTACCCTCCAGGCACCCACACTTTTCCTTGGTCTTCCAGGCCCAAAGCCAGACGGAGTGCCTGGGACCAGCAAAGATGCTCCACGTTGTCCTGGTCTGTATTGCCTTATGAACAGGGCCGGTGCATGGCAGTTTGGTGCCCTAGGCAAGATCAGATATTTAGCGCCCCCCCTTCCCACTTGAGCCCTCCCTCCCTCCAGCCCTATGCCCATTGTGAAATAAAAGTCAATTGGCAAAACCTAAAAAAATTATTATCATAATAAATTATTATCCTCCTCCTTAGCATATTTGATCACTGGGATTCTCTGGTCTGTCTTCCCTCTCTTTCTCTCCCCCCCCCTCCTTTTCTTTTCTTACCCCTTCTCTCTCTCTCTCTCTCTCTCTCTCTTTCATTCTCTCTCTCTTCTTTTTGTTCCCCTCCCCCTTTACCTTCTTTTTTGTGTGTATGTGCAAAATTTATCTCTCCTCCCGCCCCCACACCCCATCTCCTCTCCTGCAAGCTCCTCTTCCCCCCACCCTCTCCAATTTCTACTTTCGTATGCAAGCAAAATTCTGGTTTATTTTTTGCTTCTGATATTTATTATTAAATAAAAAATTATTATTAATTTTTTTGCTCCCCCAGCCCCCCCTTCCTCCTCCTCCCCCACCCCCACTCCTTTTATCATTCTCCCTGGCTAGGGGTGGGGGCTCCTCCGCTTGGGGAGAGTTCTCTCTGGTTACCCCCCTCTCCCTTTCTGCCTCCATCCCTACCCCCGCTCACCCACCCACCTCCTCCAGCACTGCTGCTGCCACCACCACCTCCCTCCCTAACCGCCCCCCTTCTCCTCTCCTTATCGCCCCATGAGAAAGTAGCTTTGCTAAAGAGACCCACTTGCGAAAGAAACAGGAGCGGCATAAGGCATGGGCAAGCGAAGGCAGCAGCAGCAGCAGGAGGACGGCGAAAGGAGAGAGCCGAAGTAGCCGCAGCAGGGAAAGAAAGGGAGGAGGGGGGAGGGAGAGAGAGAGAGAGAGATAAGGGGAAAAGAAAGAAAGACAGAAAGAGAAAGCAAGCGTGGGGACAACAAAAACAGAAGAAGAGACCCGGCACACAGAGAAAGAAAGAAGCGAAGCGAAGGGGGGAAAACCAGGGAGCCTTCTGATTTGGTGTGTGCGTGACGGGAGCGGCGGGAGTCCCTCTCTGAGCCAGCCCTCCGACCGACCGACCGACCGACCAACCGCCTGGGTCGCGCCATCCAGCAGGCGAGCCACTAAAAAATTTCAAGCCATTTCTGCGCCCCCTTTACCCATGCGCCCTAGGCAGCCGCCTAGTTGGCCTAATGGTAGCACCGGCCCTGCTTATGAAGCATCTGAGCCTTACTGTTTTGCTGGAGGACTCCTCCTGTGAGTTGGTCCATGCCTGTCTGTTGCTTACATCAGTAGCTGGCAGGGTGGGCTGAACAGTGGGAGGTGGAGGGTCTCCTCTGATGCTATAGGAGAGTGAGTGGTACTGCTTCTAATGGCTCGAGGCGTGGTGCTTGTAGTCATGTTTCCTAGCACCATTTTGATTGACTTTTGTGCCAGTAATGAAAATGTCAAAGCAAGTTTTGAAAATAATCTGTTCCATAGATTTTGAAGAGGCACCAAGAAATGGAGCACCTTGGCAGTGTGGGATAGGGGGATGTACTGATTTTGAGCATGGCTGGGTTGCTTAATTATTTATATTTCAGTGAATTTGTAGGCCAGTGCCTTCCTCCCCTCTAAGAGTGGTTCACAGGGATTTACATATAATATCAAGCTAGTCAACTGAATTTATAAAACTTAGCTTACACAGCTTAAATTCAATGGGCCTTACACCCAAGTAAGTCCGTAAAAAATAATATCCTTTGTATATGATGATGTTATTAATGTATATGTGTATGTATGTATGTTACACACACACACACACACACACACACACACACACCTGCTGTGTGACCCAGCTTTTCCATATCATAGAAACAATTCCATCTTGCATAGGATCTGGGAATTCTTTAGTAAAGTTGGTTAATGCAGGATGTCTGGGGGATTTTCCCCTCAACTCTCCCAGTGCTTACTTCCAGGCATTTTCTTACCATCTGATGAACTGGGGTTTTGGTTGCTTGTCCTGTGAGCATATGAATCTCTGGATTCTATGATGTCTAGTTCATGGGACCCTTCCTAGAAGAGTTTTGTGAAATATGACCAATTCCAAAGTAAGTTCCTTCTGTTTGTGTGCTCACACAGGATCATTTTAAAAGGTCAGTGAATGCCCACTAAATATTGAATCGAAGTAAATAGACCATTTATGTGTAGAAAATACTGAAGAGGGGAATGAAGAAATTGGTACACTGTTGATCACCATGTACGACAAGGCTGGCAAAGCACATCAACTTTCTATTTGTAATGGATGTTTGGAGAGAAAATAGATCATAGGGTCCGATTGCTCAATTGCCATATTTACCCAAGGAGGGAAGGAAGAAGAAAAAACATTCCATGTAACTTTTTGCCTTCTTTCACCTACACTGAGATAGCTTCCAATTTTTTGAAAGAGCCCAATACAGTTATATGTGAAACTGCCCTTGTGACAGGATTTGTCCTATGAACTGAGCAAAGTGTAAGTCATAGAGGAACAAAATCATTTAGCAATTGGCTGTGAGCGGGAAATGCTTGGAGATGGGATCCCTACTATGTGAGAAAGCAACCCCCACGCTAGCGACATCTTGAAGCATTTTTAATATAAAGAATGCAAATTTGTGCACACGCCTATTTATTCTGTTGCAAAAGTTGTTTCTAGCTGTGGCACAAAAGGAAATCCAGGGAGACAGGCTAATAGACATTGAAGGCTGCTAATGAAAAGATTAGGTCCCTGAGGTGTCAAACTTGTCTTCCTTAAGCACATGTTTATGCTTCAAGTCAAACAATCCAATGTGGGTATTTTTACACATATATTAACATGGGGCTATACAGCCTATACCACAGACCAACGGTTCACCATTCGCGCGTGTGTTGCATTCAGCACATGCAGCCTTTTAGTTGGTGCATTTTTAAGAGAGAGAGCAACAGATGAGGAGTCAGTGTGGGTGCTGATAGAACTTCCATGTGTTAAAGATTATTTCTGAATGCTCATGCTGTAAGATAGAGAGAATCTCATTTTTCCCAAAACACTGGCTTTAACGCTGGAAGTTGCAATATAAGATTTCTGCCTCTCCCTTGGTATTAATACTGTGCATAAAGAATACATTTCTCAGTATTTTGTAAAAAAAAGGGGGGGGAAAAAAGGTTTGTGTTTTCTGAATTTCTTTGCCCAGCTTTCGCCATTATTACAGCATAAAGCTTTCATGGACTATAGTCCACTTCAGATTCAGGAATTGTTATCCTGAGTTACACACACTTGGGGAAGATTGTAAACTATTAGGTAAGAGGCAAATGGAAGTACAGACAATGATCATTACTTTATTAACAGTGGCCATTCACAAACAGTCAGGTGATAATAAATACCCCACATAGACCTTGCATTGGTGAGCTAATCAACACATGTGGTGGAATTAAAAAATAAAGTTGTCCCTAGTCAAGCCATAGCAGTTAGAACCAAACCTCTTGATGAATTGTACTCTTCAGATTATATTATATTCAGATTCATTTAGACTCCTTGTCATTAGTTGTTGATTGTTTTGCTTGTTGCTCCTGCTACAAGCATGTACAAAGACCAACCATTCAGGAAAGGAAGACTTTGACTCATGTTTCTCTGCAGTTCTTTTGGTGACAGACATTGATGGATTCTACAGTTGACCACTCAGCTGCCAGGAGCTCAGATTCAAGAATGGGCAAGTACTGTGGGCAGGTAGGTAGGCGGCAAATGGGCAGGCAAGCAAAAGTCCAGTAGAAAATCCATCTGGCTGAAAGTGGTCATCTATGGTGGAGATGGAGAATCTGGTAGCCTTCCTCAGCAATAAGATGCCCTGAATTTGGGGGAAAAAAGCAGGTTTGGGAGCTGTGTACCAGATAGTGGAATTAGATTGACCCCCCTGGTGTCACATGACCCCCCTGGGGGTGTCCCCTGGGCAAGCGGGGTTCTGGACAGCTATACAAGTGTCCCAACTAGAATTGTTTGCAGTTCCTGTCTCTGGCCAGCCGTCCCACTGGTCCAGGGAGCAGGGGGCTATGCCTAGGGCTGTAAGATCTCAGGGTCTGGCTTGGAGTCTAAAGGTTCAGAGCCCTGCCTCAGGGCTTCCACGCTGACAGCCAAAATCTCCAGACTACCAATTAGCCCCTGTCAGGCATGCACATTGAAGGCTTCTTCCTTAAATGCCTACACACGCCTACATGGTCCAGATGTGACGCCCTGTTGGAAAAAGTATGTAACATGCCTAAATAATTTCCAATCCACCTGGAAAAATTGGGAGGGAGGAGTTAAAAAATGAAAAAAATAAACCTGTTTTTGTTTTTCTTTAATCTATTTTTCTGAGCCTTCTCATCTCTAGCTCTGTTCCTTTACTGCTGGGCCGCACCCCTAAGCCCTGCTCGGGTATCAAATTTTGTTTTTCAACAGCTGGCAACCCCAAGATGACACAAGAGCCCATTTACATTCTGGGGATCTAGGAATGCCATCTGCCCCTGACAGTGCTTCCCTGGTTGTGCTTACTGGCCACAACCGGGCTCTGCAAGGTAAGCGGTGGCAGGCCAACCAATTGTGGCATTGTTGGCCTTCATGGGACCATAGCTCTCAAAGGACTGTATATTATTAGAAAATGTGACCACCCCAACACATGCATATTACGGGGATTTTTAGGTCAGTTTGTCGATCAGTGATAACCATGAACTATGAAATAAACATTAATGAAAGAGTGAAGATAATCCTGGCAGTTATTATCCTTTAGTACAGTATGAGCAAGGGAAAAACATGGAACAAAAATAAATTATAAATTATATTTTTTAAAAGATGCATCTCAAGACTAGTCATTTATTCTCCCCACCATTAATTATCAGGGTGGCAGCAGCTATTTTGAGTTCAGCGTGTTTATTTTACAGCATTCTGTCACCTGCTGCTTGTTTATGCCAAGTTTATTCGCCTCTTGCGTCTCCTGGGAACATTTAGAAGCAGATTTTGCACGGGCCTTGTGCCCACTGCTATCATTTGAGCTCTTATTTTTTTAAAAGGCACCCCATAATATACAGAAGTATATTCTCACGACGTGCTTAAAAAAAGAGAGTAAGCTATCAGCTGGAGTTCTGAGGAAAGCCACCTGGATGGCAGTTACAATCCAAAACTCTTATTCTGAGTACGTACATGAATGCTGTTTCCAAGGGGAGATGCTTAGGGTACATGTACCTTCTTCTTCTTCTTTTTCCTCACACACCTTCTAACCCCAGGAGCCTTAGAAAGGTCTGTCCCATCTCTCAGGGATATTCTAGACCCTGAATGTTCAGCTTTTAAAAAATAAATTTGTGGCCTTTTTACTTATGGAGAAAAGTGCAGGCAGCAAGAAATACGTCTCCTCCTGCCTCCCAGTATTCTGGCCAGTGAGTACAAAGGCACTGGGATCCTTCACAATTCCTTGGACATTTTTTTTTCAAAAAAAGTAAATTATGCTACCAGGAAGAGAGTAGGATTGCTTCTGTGTATACGGTACTTGTGTTGGTGGAACCTGAGGAGAAGCTATACTAATTTAACACCAGCATAAGGCAGCAAAACAGGGATTCATAAGGGAGGCGCAGAACTTAGCCAGAACATAATCTTGCAGAACATATAATCAGGTGAGCCCCACTCTCAGTGATGGCATAACATTGTACCACCAAAAGGGATAGCTGAAGTTCCCTTTGAAGTCAATGGAGAGCCCAAAACGACGGCTGCTGCTCCCCATCTCCACCCATATAGCCATGATGAAGGCCGGGGTGCCAGCTAGAGGGGTGTTCGGAAGAAACCCCTTCATGCATTCAGTGAATGTGTGAAGGGAGAGGGGAACTGCTCAGCTCCAGATGCTGACATGCCAACTGTCCAAGCCCCTCTGGTGACCGCACATATAGGGTCAGTGAGAAAAGGTCACACATGCACACAGGACTTCCTTGCAGTCGGGAATCCTGACTGGCCCAGGGTTCCAATTGTGAGGAAGAGCCCTGTGCGTGTACAGCCCTTTCTCACTAACACTGCGCATGTGGCCACCGGAGGAGTGCGGCCAGGCAGTGCACCAGCATAAGGGGCAGGATAAGTGAGTGCAGTCCCGCCCCTCCCATTGACAGGCATTCCCTTTTTTTACTTTCTTAGCCCTGTAGCCAGTCACAGCACAGCATGGGTGGTATATAAACCCCAGCCAGGGAACACACAACTTAGACATCAAAGCATGATGTATAGGGCTATATTGGCCTGACTTCACATCGAGACAGGGCCAGCCCTGCCATTAGGCCAGTGTTCTCCAAGCTTGGGTCCCCAGATGTTTTTGGCCTACAACTCCCAGCACACCCCAGCCAGCGTAGGTATAAGACACAGAGGAACACTATGAAGGGGAAGGAACCAGCAGCTTAAGGCTTCATCCTTTAAACCCAGATGCTCCTGAGCATGCCAGGAAATCCTTTCTTGTCCTGACTGATACATGATAGTTGTAGATTCCTACGCCTCCCAGTTCAGTGAATTAGGAAAGGAAAGCACAAGCTCCGTGCAACATGTCTGAGACCGGGGCATCCAGGCCTTAAAGACGAGGTCTACAAGACACCACCACCCCCGTCTCCAGGAAACCATCCACACTGTTGTTTCCAGTTGCAACAGTTGGACATAACAAAGTACTTAGTGAGTAACTACATATACTGCAGTAAAGTGATCACTTGATAAATGGCCATTCACTCCATGAATGTGATAATCCTTCTCTTGTTTCAAAATGGTGAAAGTCAGATATCACTGATACTCAATCATCTCCTATCAGAAAAGGTGTACTGTAATGGCCTATTTAGAACTAGGTATTAATTCACGCCCCACTCTATTTTCTGAACCTGTTTGCAATTTGTCTTTTCAGTCTCGCCTCCCACCATTTTCATGGTCTTCTAACTTGTTTTTTTCTTCCAGGATGCACGTGGCCATGCAGTGTGATTGCACGAAGCTGTTACCTACTTGCACGTTTTGCGATTCGCTATGTCGATGGCTGTTTTATCTGGTTACGTGAGTAAATCGTGTCACGCATTGCTTTGCTGCATGGGGTTTACAAAAGGTTAGATTGGCTCATGTTGACTTTGCCCCCTCCACTATCCCTGCACAGTCGCTTCGGTGCACTTGTTTGAGCGGTCCGGAGCTACTTGCTTTGTGGGCACCTGGGTGTGATGCATATTCTTTGATGTTCCTTCTCACCTGTGTTCTATGACCCTGCTCTGAGCGGTGAACAAATTAAAAGAGCCAATTCTTCTACTGGAGTTAATAAGCACAATTCAATTGAAATGAATGGGGACTTTATAGTAGCGGATGATTAGATCTGAGATGCAAGGCGCGCTGGGGTAGTTTTTTCTTTCGTTCTAATACTGTAGGGTAGTGTGTGTACCTGTTACATGATCAATTTAAAGGGCGGGGGGAGACTTTGTTTGCTTATTATGATATCATGTTGTACCTACACATATTCTCGGGGCTTGGGCTGTCCAGTTTCATTCCTCACATATGCAGAGCTTTCTCTCATTTCATAGATCAGCTTGTTAAAAAGAAAAATCAGTGATATATTTTAGGAGGTGTCTGTACTCTTGTTGGCTGCCGGACAGCCATATCACACGGATTTCCCTCTGGTATGAAACACAGAGCCCTTTCTGTATTAGAGTGGAATGCAGTAGCAAATCACTGTACAGTGGCCCATAAGAATACCAGCTACCCTTATAAACTTTTTATAGCTGGGGAAAATAAACATGTGGTTTCAGAGCTCTACATAGCCAGTAGTGGGAGAGTCTGAGCTTGCATTTACTGAACGAAGGAAGAAAATACTAGCAGGGTTAATAAATAGATGAGGCAGCCAAGGGACTGGGGTTGGGAAGATTCAGGAGCAGCCTGACGCGTCTCAGATCATCCTGTTTATTATCTCCAGAATCGTAACTCCAGATCTGCTTTGGACAAATGAATACAATGATCTCTGAGTTCCATCATTACTATTGCTGTTGAGAAGCTGTAGATGTAGAACACTGTTCTCCAACCTTGGGTCCCCAGATGTTTTTGGTCTACAACTCCCAGCATGCCCCAGCCAGCGTAGCTGGCTGGGGCATGCTGGGAGTTGTAGGCCACAAACATCTGGGGACCCAAGGTTGGAGAACACTGATGTAGAAGATAACCTCTCTCACTCTTTCTGGTAAACCAAAGAAACAGCCTTCTTTTCCTTGCAGATTGGTCTGTTCAGCAAAAAACAAACAAACCTGGTACCTTCCAAATGGGAGAGAGAAAAAATGTTTCTAAAAAGGTGTCTTCTTTTGCCAAGCAAACATTTTGAGTAGCAACATCTGCTATTTTTGGGTGACAAAACTGAACAGTAAAATTCTGAGTTGTTATATTTATGTTTTGAATGTTTTATCTAATATTGGAGTATAACTGCTGGTGATCTGCATCCAAAGATCTGGCTGATAAGTCCCAAACAATATGTGCCTCTCTGGATTCTCTGGCCAGGATGGATTGATTTAAATCAAAGCAATTTAAATCAGTGATTTAGATCAGCAAGGGGGAAAAAGGTAGATTTAAATCATTCATTAAAATCACGTTTCCCATTGATAATATATCATTTGTTTCCTAACTATGGTGCAAATTTGGCTACTTAGGCTGCAGTCCTATATGCACTTACCTGGAAGCAAGCCCACTGAACTCAGTGGGGCTTATTATTTCTGAGTAGACATGCATGTTAATTTACAACTAAGTAGAGTATTATTCACACTGTTGTTTCATTCTTACAACCAGGCCTTGCATTTGTTTGCTGCACTGTATACATTTCTCACACTTTCCTTGTTTTACCTCTGGAAGGAATGTCTTTAAAGTATTCCCATGTAGGGTCTTTCCTATGGCCAAGCACTCATGGCAGTTTGTGAGGTTAAGTATGAGAATATATATGGTAGCTAGCTGTCAAAACTCCAGTTCCTTTTTAAAAGAGTGGGGTGGTGTTTTTTTTTACAGAGCTACCCATTGCTTTTTGACAGGGACATATGGACAGCGATAGCTGTCAAGAGAAACCAAAGTGAAAAATAAAGCTCTTGGCAGCCTCTCTGGGTGAATGCCCATGAGGGGTGCCTGCTGCACTTTGACAGGACATTGCCCAGGTAAGGCTTGCCACTTCGGACCTGCACAAGTGTGCACGTGGTAATCTCTAAGCTAGACTACTGCAATGCAATTCATGTGGGGATGCCCTTGAAGACTGTTCAGAAGCTGCAGCTTTTGCAAAACATGGCAGCCAGACTAATAACTGGGATCAGGAGGTCTAAACATATAACACCAGTTCTGGCCCACTTGCATTGGCTGCCCATATGCTTCTGAGCCTGATTCAAGGTGCTGACCTTAACCTATAAAGCTCTACATGGCTTAGCACTGCAATACTTGATGGAACGAACGCCTCTCCCAACCACAATCTGCTCGGACACTGCGCTCAACATCTAGACCCTTCCTCTGACTGCCACCTCCGAGGGAGGCTCAGCTGGTGGCAACAAGGGGGAGGGCCTTTTCTGTGGTAGCCCCCCAATTATGGAACAAGCTCCCCACTGAGCCAACTCTACTATTCTTTCATGCCAGGTTAAGACTGCCCTCTATGCTGAGGCATTAACCGTAACAGCTCCAAATAGTACATGGGGGTGGGTGGGTTTGTCAGCATATCAACAGGTCTATTTTAGCTATTTAAGTCATTTTTAAATTTAGTTTTTAAATTTGTAGTAGTGAAATTTTAATGATGCTTGTATTGTCTGTATTTTATATTGTATTTTATAATTGTTGTAAACCACCCAGAGAGCTTTGACTATTGGGCGGTATATAAATAAAATAAATAAATAATTTGCAGGGTGGGTCGTCGTCACATGCGAACCCTCCCAGTCAGTGGGTTGTTAGAAATGCAGTGGGAGTGAGCGTGTGTGCTGGTTCCCACATGCCTGCCCGCTTCCACTAGGATAAACAACCCAGGGAAGCTTTGTCCTTGAGTTGTTTACATGACATTTGATTCCAGAACTCTGGGTTGTTGGGGGACGACTGTGGCTTATTGGCCATGGGTTATTAGTGACTTGTGAACTTGGTCAATATGTCTGGTAGAGGTATTGATTCAGCTTAGAGATTAACTATAGGGCCAACATGGAGTTATATTAGATGGTTTAATATTAACCTAGTAATTGTTTAAGAGAAACTTGATATTTACGTCTTTAAAAAAAAAAAATCCAATTTACCGTAAATGTTAAAAATCCTCATTACTCATTCACCCTGTCCCTGGCCCACATCTTTCCCATTTTGCTCCCTTCACTCTATTAATGCACATGCATGGGATATGTCCTGTACCTAGACTATGGGTTAGGTTTTCTTTTCTCAGTGGCAATCAACTTCTTGCCTCTTTCCTTCAAGCCATACATTTCCCTCGTTTCTTCCTGCCTGTTAGGTGGTGTTGAATGGCAGCAGCGGGGTGGGGTGAGAGAGAATCCTTGAAATACCACGGCTAGGCTAGATTCCAGCGTCAGTGATGATATTTCACCAACACCAAGACTGGTAGGCTGTTGACAGATTCTAAAAAAACATTCTAGGCCAAATCATGATTAGATATTCTGAGCACTAAAATTCAAGAAGTGTTCAGAGTCAGACAAATATACTTGAATAGAACCAGGAACACTAACAGCACCATCCTGTACATGTCTACTCAGAAGTAAGTCCCATCTAGTTTAGTGGGGCTTATTCCCAGGTAAGTTGGTATAGGATTGCAGCCTTAATTTTATAACCACACTAGCTGTTGCCCGCGGCTGCGCTCGCGTGGATTTTAGGATTTGGTATAATTGTTTTTAAAAGAAACATGTATGGAAAAGATGCAGTGTCTCTGACTGAAAGTGTAACGTTTAGGCTGGGTGCTGGCAGCAGAAATCTTTTGTGACAGAAATATCTGTTCTTAAAGAAAAATCAGGTTAATCCTGAGAGTCTACAGGTGATGAAGAGTGAGCATGCCAAGTTTGGGGTAGATCCATCTAAACGTGATGGAGCCTATGCAACGATGCCCCCCACACAACAGTCAGTCAGTCATTTAAAAAGTTTCCCTCCATTTTCACCCCGTCATGTAAAATTTTCACCCCCTCAGAGAACATTCTAAATGGCCTAGGGGAGATTTGCATACCCAGCCCTATTGGCCCTTGCAGGAATTCATATGAACATTCTATGGGCTATTTGCATAACTGCTGCTATTGGCTCCTGCAGCAAGTTGGCTCCTGCAGCAATTATGAGGTGAGGCCTATTTGCAGAACTGCAGATATGAGAGTGGGGCGATTTTGCCCCCTTTTTCCACCCCCTTAGGGATGGAATTTCCCAAAATCCTTCCTTAGTGGGGGGTCTACATCATAAAAGCAATGTCCCTTCAAAATTTCATGTTCCTAGATTAAACGGTTTGAGCTGGGTGTTGATGAGTCAATCAGTCAGGACACCTTCTTTTATATAGATAGATAGATAGATAGATAGATAGATAGATAGATAAGGCACCACAGGAGTAAAAACCTAATCCAGATTCATTGCCTCTATATGGCTAAATTGGTATAAATCTGAACACTCCTGCCTAAGTCTCTGTGAATTAACTACCATATTTTTGTTCCATAAGACGCACCGGACCATAAGACGCACTTACCGTATGAATCAGCTGTTCCGCGGGGAATCAGCTGAGAGGCGGGGGCTTCCCCCGCCCTGCCCAGGAGTCCTCCGCTCTTCTGGACCAGCAGAGGAAAGTAAAAAGAAAATTAAAAAAATTTTTTTTTTTTTACTGTATTTCGCTCCATAGGACGCACAGACATTTCCACCTAGTTTTTTTTGGGGGGGGAAGTGCGTCTTATGGAGCGAAAAATATGGTAAGTGCTCACAGCAACTCTATGACAGCACAGATAATTTAAATGTATATCCTGGATTCCCCTCTAGAACGTCAATGTTGACAACTTGTTTTGTGCGCCATTCTTTACCATTGACCATTTATAATATAGAGAGCCTGTTAAATGACTAAAGGAGACTGTTGGCTAATATGGTAGGATGTGATTATTCTCTTTAGATTCATGAAAATCTTGAAGCTTGTAATCATCATTACAAACTTATTGATGATTTGAATGAAAAGTGAAAAGGATCAGCTCCCCCATATATATTGCTTCTCCAAAAGTGAAAGGGGAAAATAGCATGTATTTATGAAAAATGATTCAACAGGGAGCTGAATTGCTTTTTGGACTTAGAGAGCCTGCAACTTGTCTGCACAAACATTACATCTGATGTTTAACTTGCATGTTCTTGTGCCAGCAGAAAATGTCTGTCTACAGTGAGGTCTTCTGGGCTCTAATTTGAGAATTCCAAAATGCTTGAACATATATCTACTTTAGAGTGAGGTAACTGGTCTGCCAATAAGTGATTTGCAATATGTTTCCCTATGTTTTACATTTTCATCATTTCTTGTTGCAATCCAATACTAATAATTTGAAATCCAGCTTCTCTGGCTAAGATGGGAATGAAGGTGTAGAAGACAGTGCCTCAGGCAAGACTAAGGAAACACTATATATTTATATGATAGAATCTGAGGGGCTACAAACACATTTCCCTTGAGACTTTTCATACAATTTGCTAGGCAGTGTAATAATGATGGCCTTGTTTGGACAAGTTTCCTACTGCCTGACCATAGGAGTTTTGATCTCAGGGCATATACATTTGAATCCAGTTAAATTAAATTAGTATGGAGAGAATCTGTTGCACACTGAACATTGAGGGAAAGGCCCCATAACTCAGTGTCAGAGCACATGCTTTGTTTGCAGGAGATCCCAATCTCTGGCTTCTCCACTGGAAAGAAGGATCTAACATTGGGAAAGACACCCGCTTGAGAACTTGGTAAACTGCTTCGAGTCAGAGCAGATAATACTAGTCTAGAGGAACCAATTGCTACACTGTATGCTCTAATTTACATGGATGTGTGCACATTACATACATGGAAACCAAGCATACATATGACAGACCCTTTGGCGTTGTACTCTGAGCATGTAGGAAAACCTGATACCCCAAAAGCTGAGGGAGTCAGAAACCACAGACAGATAGTCCTTGAAAGCAAGTATTTGTTTGAGTAAAGAAGAATGAAAATGAATAAAAATTACATATCAAGGAAATTAGAGTCATACATATGTCAGGGGAATTAGAATCATACACCCAAAAGACAATAACACCAAGAAGGTTAAAAGAGAAAAATATAGAACATTTTGTGTGAGAGAGATTGATCAAAAAAGGATGATGGAAGTGTGGCACTTCAAAAAGAAATGAATTAAAACAGAATAAATGAAAACTTGCCCTTGGAGGGGGAGGCAAATGTCAGCCCAAATTCTGTGAGCATGAGAGCTTTTCTAGCAAAATATGTGTAGTTAATTATGGAGAAGGGGGTAGAAATTAGGGAAAGGAAAGAAGTCTCAGCCTGGGATGATTTGAATGGGGAAGAAACAGATTTTGGGGGGGGATTGTAAGAAAGTTTGTAGGGGGTGGGGGGAGTAGACAAATGCAGAGATTTAGAAAGAAAATAGATGGAGAGACTTAAAAGAGCAACAGGGCACTCCAAAGCCAAGGAGTTGGCAATAGGGTGGAATATTAGGAAAAACACAGAGAAAAAGATCTAATTGGCTTATGGACCAATTAGAGGGAAAATAGGGGCTAGTGCAAAGATTTACTTCTCCTTATGTGCTGAATTTATGGGTGCTAGAAGGTCTGTTGAGCTCCTTCTGGAACAAAAGAGAAGATAGAAGAAGAAAATAGGGGGTTGCACTTCTGAGAGGCAAGTGTGAGGGTCCTTCCTGGGTTGAAAGAATCCCTCCAAAAATCCAGAGACTTGGGGTGGTGGTCTTTTTATCCCCCCCCCTCTCAGTAATTAAAATAAAACAAACCATAATTCTTACTTGAAGATGACCCATCAGGTACCAGTCAGGAGAGAAAAAAGAAGAAAATGTTTTTTCTTTCTCTTTCCTGATGAGAGGGGAGGCGGAAGGAGATGGGTCTTCGGCACATCTCTGGTCATCTCACATCCACATGAGAGATACACAGGAGGATTTGATTGTGGGTGGGTTCACATGATCACTGAGGGAAAATAAGCCACTGTGGCTTATTTTCACTCCCTCCCCCACCCTGCCAGCCACCTAGTTACCACAGTTACCCTGGCTGGGCATGGGTTGTCATGCGTCTGAACCTGGCGAGGGTGGCTGGCTGGGGTGGTTCACAAACCACCCTGAAAACCACAGCTTGTTCTAGGGTTCCAGGGTGGTTTGTAGACCACCCCAGCCAGCCACCCTCAGGACCACCTTTCCCCAGGCGACCGGCAATGGGTCTCCCTGCTGTCCTGCCCAATGGGTCTCACCAAGGTGACAAAAGCAGTCATGAATGCTTCGGCCTGGCAGAGTCTTCCCTTTGTCTTTCTTATAGCTAGAATTTCCCTTTCCCTTCCAATTCAGTTCTGACACAACACTGTGAGTTTCAGGGCTTCAAGGCTTAAGAAAGTGTAAACAAAGTAAAATTGGCTAATAATTTTTCCTCCCACATAGCTTAAACAGGAAGGCCCCAACCACAAACGTATCTTGGTAGGTGCTTCTGGGACTGTCAGCTTGAGGCAAGATCTGCATTTTACAAATATTAACAGAGAGGAATAAAGGAAATCAGGCACAATGAGCTCACCTGAAAGGTTTTTGCAAATAGTCACATATGCAGTTCTGCTTGGGTCATGCAGGACCTGAGTTATCCTAACAGTATTTTCAGATGCAGGTAGACTCTTCCCAAAACAGCAGAATTTAGGGGTGGTTCATAATGGCCGGGTTCGCATGATCGGCGGGGAAAAGAAGACACCGTTGCATCTTTTCCCCGCCCTGCACATGCCTGTCACGCACCGTGCAATTTGCATAATCACCTGCGCGGTGCACAGCTTCCCACGTTGTCCGAACCTGGTGAGGTGTGCAGCAGGGGGTAGCTTTGAAGCCACCCCAGAACCCTACAACAAGCCATGGGTTCTGGGGTGGTTTCAAAGACACCCCCGCTGCACACCTTGCCGGGTTTGGACAACATGGGAAGTTGCATGCCTGAGGGTAATTAGGCAAATTGCACAGCACGCAACCGGCACACGTGGGGCAAGGAAAAGAAGCCACAGTGGCTTCTTTTCCCTGCTGTTCATGCGAACCCAGCCAGTGATCTGCCTCAGGGTCCATATAGCCCCGTGGACATGATGGGGGGCCAAGTGTTCAAAATTAAATTAGTATGGAGAGAGGGAAAGCTGGGACTTGGGCGGTATCAAATACCTGACTTCTATCCGTGTTACCTCCCTTGTGTCTATCCCCTGATTAACCCTACTACTCCACCTATGTCTTAACATTTATTTAGCACCACTGATGCTTTAGGACAGTGTTCTCCAAGCTTGGGTCCCCAGACGTTTTTGGCCTACAACTCCCAGCATGCCCCAGCCAGCATGCTGGGAGTTGTAGGCCAAAAATATCTGGGGAACCAAGGTTGGAGAACACTGCTTTAGGAGCTGAACGGAAGACACTTCAGCCCACATTTTGGCACAAGCCACGTAGTGTGGGTCAATCGCCCGAAGCCCCACGATGTGCCAGACAGGCTGTCGTCAGGCACATCGTGGATCACTGGCGCCCTCCTCCCCACTCCTCCTCCCTCGGTCCTCCCATGAGTTCCTCCTCTCCCTGCCACTACAAGCCCTTTTGGGCTCGCCACAGCTTTTTTCCCCTGGAGATTGCGAAAAGAGGCTGTCATGCCACCTTTTGCAATCCCCATTTGGCAGCCACGAACAGCCCCTCCAGTGTGCCCCTGTGGTTCCATGGCGGGGATGCCTGTGATCACCAACTTAAAAATAAATAAATCGGATCCCTTAATTTTCACGAAAATTCATTTGGGAGGGGGAATTAAACTGTGGACGACTGCAGTTACTTGGGAGTGGCAATGGGGAACCTGTCATGGGTGTGGAGCGGTGCCTTCTGGCAAAGTCCAGCAGGTGCCCACCCTGTCCACTGCCCCCCTGTGGTACAGGCAGAGTAGTGCCCCTGTTTTGAGGCATCTGACAGGTGTCAGAAGCCATCTGTCAGCAGCTTCAAAAGCCTGGAGAGAGGCTCGTTTGTGAAAGGGGCACCCCATGCCCCTTTCACAGTGAGGTCCTTGGGGTTTTGGGGGGAGTTCATGTCTCCCCATGGTCCCCTGACTTTTGCAACTGTTCCTGAGGTGCAAGCATCTTGGGAACATGCAAAAGTAGCAAGGAATCCTTTTGGCGGGGGCAATTGCTCTCAGTGACAGTTCTTTTGAACTGTCATTGTGGAAATCTCAATTTTTAAAGTGGGAGTTCTTAGTGCTTAAATTTTCTTTTTTGCCAGGAAAGGGCACAAGTATATAGAGTCTATATGCCTGCATACTTCCCTGGCCAAAGAAAAAAGAAAAAAGATTTTTAAGCATGAAGAACCCCCACTTTAAAAACGGAGGTTTCCCCATTGACAGGTGACCTCATCTGTCAAACTGGTGTTACTCCCGTAAAGGGGAACCCTGTAAGTTTTGCCTCTTCCCCACTTGCTAGCATCTCAGGAACAAGTGCAAAACTGAGGGGACAATTGGGAGACATGAGCTCCCCTAAAAAAAACCCGAGGTTTTTTTGCAGCCAAGGGGGTGTTTGAGGGTCCACCCCACTTTTTACACCCCATTCTCTAAAGTGTGCTTTAGATGGGGTTACTTGCTTGCTTGCTTGATTTTCTATTCTGCCCAATAGCTGAAGCTCTCTAGGCGGTTTACAACAGTGCCTAAAACTATATTTTACAATTATGAAATTAAAAACAGTTTAAGAGATTTAAAAACAGTTTGGTCAGATATAACAATATTTAATACACAATAGACCTGTTACAAACACCTGACATGCATGCCCCATCAAGCTATTAAAAACAACCCTGGATGTTCTTAAATCTCTCAGCGCAGAGGGATGTCTTAACTTGGTGCCAAAAGGATGACAAAGTTGGTGCCAGGCAGGCCTCAGCGGGGAGATATTTCCACAGTCGGGGGGGGGGGCTGCCATTGAGAAGGCCCTCCCCCTTGTTGCCGCCCTCAGAGCCTCCCTCAGAGGAGGCACTCGAAGGAAGGCCTCAGATGTTGAGCATAGTGTCTGGGTAGATTGTGGTTGGGAGACGCATTCCATCAAGTACTGTGGTCCCAAGCCGTGTAAGGCTTTATAGGTTAAAACCAGCACCTTGAATCAGGCTTGGAAGCATGTAGGCAGCCAATGCAAGTGGACCAGGATTGGTGTTATATGTTCAGACCTTCTGGTCCTGGTCATTAGTCTTATGCATATATGTGAGCTTTGTTAAGGCAGGAAATGATCAAATGATCAAAACATTGAATTATATAGCACCATCAGTGTACATAGCATGTGACAGGACTCTGCCCTAAGGGGGGTTACAATCCAAATTCAACATTGGATGAGACAACAGAGGGAAAGCAGTGGCAGGGGTAACAAACAACAGTGACAAGGCACAAATTGGGACTTTGGATGTTTAGTTCTTTTTTTCTTTCTCTTAAATTTCCCTGTATAGCAGGGCTCTCCAACCTTGGGTCCCCAGATGTTGCTGGCTTACAGCTCCCAGCATACCCAGCCAGCATGGCTAATGGCAAGGGATTCTGGGAGCTGTAGTCCAGCAATGTCTGGGGACCCAAGGTTGGAGAGCCCTGCTGTATACACTTGCCAGTTCACTTAATCTTGATGCCTCTGTTCATCTTTTGTAAAATGGGGATGACAACAACCCTTTCTTTTTTCTTTTTGCCCATCAGACAGTGTGGTGTAGTAGTTAGAGTGTGAGTTTAGAAGTGGGGAGAGACTCATGTTCAAATCCCCACTCGGGTCATGAAGCTCACTGGGTGACCTTAGGCCAGCCACCAACTCTCAGCCTAATCTACTGCACAAGGCTGTTGTGAGGATGAAATGGGAGGAGGACCACGTACACTGCCTCAAGTTCCTTGGAAGAAAGGCGGGATATAAATGTAGCAAATAAGATCTTATCTGTGCATTTCATTTTACTTGCTCTGAATACAGTTTAGCTACACAAAATTGCACTGATCTCAGTCGACGTCTCTCCGGGCTTTTGTAACGACAGCGCATGCATTATAGCCTGGGTAGCAAGTCAAGCCACCTGGGAAGGAAAGGACTGTAAAAAGAGCTCTGCCCTTAGGACAACTCTCACCTGGTGAGAGTTTTAAATTGCTCTGGGGCTAAGAAAGCAACTCCTTCAGCATCAATCAAAAAATTGTATTTCTGATTTATTCTGTTTAGATAAGGGGTTAAGGAGACTGGTTCAGAGTGTCTTTGTGCTGTGATGTGGGTGGAAGTTTATTCAGCCACTGAAATAGACCTGTCACACTCTCCTACTCCCTTCCCCAGCATGCATTTTCTGCATGTAACTAAAACATATGGGCCTCATTCAAGTTGGAGACTAACCCCTTTTGCTGAAACGCTGGTTAAAAATTATGGCCGTGTATAATGAAATCTTTGTTGATGAGAACTTGAAATAGCATCTCAGGCTGCGACTTATAGGCAGAATGATGATGGAAATCAGTTCATCATTCCACTTCCCAAAATCTGAGTGAGAGAGAGCAAACCTGAATCAAACGAAAAACATCTATTCAATGAATGAGTCAAATATAGTAAGTCTGTGGATTTATTTTTTCTTAAAGAAAACAGTGAAATGATAGAGCAATAGATCTCGTTACACAGTGGGCTTGCTATTTACTTTCTCCTGAAAGGCTTTCATTACAGTGGCTGCAAATTATTATAAGTTTAGGGAGTCCAGACTGTAGTTTTCTGTATTTTAAAAACAACTTATTGGTAAAAAATTTGTTTGTGGAAGCATTTAGGATAGGGGCAGGAAAACTCATAATCTTGTCATAATCTTTTATTGAATTGTAGACATGGAAACAACGGATGTGTTCAGACATAGCACTAAACTGTAGTGTGCTCTCCCTGACTCCCACCCACCCCAGCGCAGCCATGAGGAGCTTGGAAGTATCTGTTTCTGTTCTCAAGTAACCACAGTTTGTCATTTCATTGAAACCGGGACAAACTGTGGTTAGTTTAAACTATGATTTGTCTGAACAAGCCAAGATCAAAGTATAATGTCTGATCCTGGCTTGTTCAGATAAACCATAGTTTAAAGTAACAGCAGGTTCTGGTTCAGACAAAATGAAAAACCATGGTTAGTTGGAAATGGAAGTGGATGCTTCTGATCTCCTCATAGCCACACCATCCAAGGCTTAGCATTATGTCTGAACCAAGTCAGACTGAAGAATAGCTGCAACTGCAGCCTCCTCCCAGACTACTTACACCTGCCTGGGAGAATTCCAGACACCGTTGTTTGCATCCCTTTCCCCTCTGTTTGTGGGGACATTGAGAGATTGGAGAATACTTGTATATCACTGTCTCTATTAGTCCTTACCTCTCTGGATTTAGAGGTATGTTGTGGAATCAGCTCCAGTTTGCAGTTTTTCCAGCCTGATGCGGACACAAAGCACTTGGCACAGCACATCTGCATCTTGTACATTGCTGGAAGAGTGAAACCTGTGTGTGTTGTTGCCACCAAACTTGGAGGGCAGGAGCAGAGATGAGGAAAGACAAAAAGAATGCAGAGAGAAACAGACAGACATGCTAAAGGGGAAAAGGATAAACTTTTGCGGTTTCCATTGTATATTTTACTTGAGTACCGGTGCTAAGTGACAGTGAACATTGGGAAATTTCCGGTTCCTGGTTCTAATATAATCTTAGCTATAAAAATGCTAGTCCGGCTTTCCCCAACCTGGTCCCCTCCAGATGTTTTGGACTACAACTCCCAGGATCCCTGACCATTGGACCTGCTGGCTGGAGCTGATGGGAATTGAAGTCCAAAACATGTGGAAGATATCAGGTTGGGGAAGGTTGTGCGACTTGTTCTCACTAGAAGGCCCCTCATAATGCTGACCTAACTTATACTGTAAGGATTATTGAGATAATGTATGCAAAGCACTTTGAATTCTCAAGAAGTGGTATCTTGTCCTCCCCTCTTTCCTTTGTAGACTCTGAAGTCACTGCATCACTCCTGGCATCAACGCTTGACACGTTTGCCACACTCTCCCCATGACCTATTCGCCCCTCTCATCTCCAGCCCTGGCTCCCGCCCTCCATTCAATATCTTCATTCTTACTCTTATGCAGCTGAACGCCTCTGGAAAAGAACAAAGGAGTTTGATGATTTCATCCGTTATAAACCCATGCTTTTCTTCTTCCTGTTTGGCATCTACTTGGCCAGCAACATTCCTAGCCTTCTCTGATCCACACCAACTCTAGGGATCCTCAGAGCCTTTTCTCGACCTTTCATGCCATGCTAAGACTTGCCCCACTGCCTTCCCCCCTCTGTTCTCCTCACTCTCTCTGCTCCTCTGTTAATGCTAAAATCAAAACCATCTGCTCTGACCTCTATTTGTTTCTCTTCTATCCCTTTCCACCTTCTACTTCTCCCTAACCCCTGCACCTTCATCAACCCCATCTCATCCCATCTGAGGAGTTGACTGCCCTGTTCTCATCTAAACCATCAATGAATGCCTCTAGTCCCCTCCTGGCTTCTGGTTGCCATCATCCATCACATAATTGGCCTCTCCCTCTCTTTTGGGTCCTTCCTTGCTGTGTTCAAACATTCACCTGACTCTCCTGTTGTGAAAAAGGACCATCCCTTAACTCACCTTGCCTCTCCAAATGCCACCAAATCCAGGGGAGGCTGGTGACTCCTATGTCAGTGAGGCTCCTTATCCATTGCAGCTTTCATTCTGAGCTGTATAGGAGCTATCCATGGTGCTGAACTCCACCCCTCAAAATAGGTACACTACCATGGAGCACCATGGATCGCTCCTGTAAAGCTGAGAATAAAAGCTGTCTTGGATAAGTGACATAGGAGCCAGCAACCTCTCCTGACCAAATCTCCCTTCTGCCCCTTACCTCCAACTGCCTGGAGTGCGCTGCTTAATCCAGTTGCCTTGATGCTCTCTCCTCTAACTGTACTCTTGATGCTGCCCCCTCCAATCTGGCTTACTCCAACCCTGCACCTCTAACTGCCTCTTTAATTTTTCTGCTTGAATGCTTCATCCTCATCTGAAACTCACAATGTGCAAGTCACCTCTATGCCCAAACTCCCCTCTCCTCATCCATTGTCAGTAGCCCTGTGCAGGCATTTGCCTGCAACACAAGAAGCACTAAACCGGGAAGGTGAATGTGGGCACACATGAAAGCCCTGCACCTGGCTGCTTTAGCATGAAGGCCTGAAAGAGGGTTGTAAGCATGTTCAACTGAAGGCTCTTAAAAAGCCCCACCTCACCCCCCAATTGGGGAACCCCGCCTTACCAGGGTGGCTTATCATGGGTAGAGTTGTATCCGCATTTGGCTGAATGCACGTATAACTCCCCTTCAGATCTTTGTTGTGCTAATGTGCAAAGATATCCAACACAGCTGGGCATGTGGGGACACTGGGGTGGGGCTTGCACACATGCCCATGTCTTCTCCCTGGTTTAGCCTTACTCATGTTGCTGGCAAACACCAGTATAGCGCCAGTGTTATCCACCATCCTGTTGAACTGTGTCCTTGACTTTATCTTTGTCTGTTTTCTTTTTCCCTTATCATCAGTCCATCTCCAAGTCATGTCGCTTCTCCCTTTGTACCACTGGCAAAATATGGCCCTTCCTCCCTGTCCCTCTGGCAAAATCTCTGGTCCATGCCCTGGTCATCTCTCACCTAAACTACTGCAACCTTCTCTTCTCTGGTCCTTCAGTATCTCACCTTGTCCCCCTCACCTCTGTCCAACACTCTGTTTCCGAAACCATTGACAGCTCCTATGAGGCCCCTCCTTAAATCCTTACACTGTCTCCTACCTTCCACTTCCAGGTCTCGCACGAGCTCCTCCTTGTCACTTCAAAGCCCTCCATGGCTTTGCCCTCCTTATTTTCTCCCTCTTATATCTCTCTTTTCTCTCTTCTACATCCCTGCTTGTGGCCTTCGCTCCTCCAGCTCCACCACCCTCTGTTGTCCAAAGGTGTCCTCCTCCTTCAAGTGATGTCACCCTTGCTGCCCCCTTATGCTTGGACCTGCCTCCCAGAACACTGCTCTTACTGCTTTCTAATCCCTCCTGAAAACCCACATTTTCCAGGAAGCCTTTTGGCACAACCCCTTGCTCAAACATTACATCAAAATGTTTAATCACCGCTCCTCTCCGTTTAATATATCTTTCAGTCACATCAAAAGTTTAACTTTACCAAGGTTTAGCTGTGGCCAAGTGGAAGCACCAGTGACCAGCTGAGGAAATTCTTAGCACCAACCAAGCAGGATTCAATGCTGCTGCTGGGGGGGATGGGGGACGGACTAGTGCTATGCTAGTTTCTCTCACATTTTTTTTACCATTCTCACTCAGTTTGATAGAAAAGAAATTGCTTTTGAAAAGAACTTCAATGATGAAGAAAAGTTGGAGAAATTCTCATGGGTTGGGTTTGGGTTTCTTGTGCTTATCTTATCTAGGAGGTGGCCAAGGAGTGTGCACAAGTGTCCTGTTTTTCATTGCGCGATCATCTCTCCGGAAGCCTGCAGCCCCCTTGGCTTCCCACAGTTCAATTAGAGCCCAGGGGAAGGCGTCATGAGGCAATTCCTTCCAGAGGGATTTTTCAGATCAGGAAGCCCCAGGGCCAGGGAGGCTGCAGAGCAACAGAGAGGTGTGTAACATAAAGAAGACACACACAGCACTCTTGGCCAACTTGCAGTGATGCTCAAAAACACTACCAAAAAGAATTCGAAATTATAAAACACCCTGAGAATGAGGCAGAGAAATTGAAGCCTCTTTCATGGGAGAAGAAAACTTTCAGGAAATTGGAGGACAGACTTTGGCACAGCACCAGCTCCATCATCTCTTCCCTGGAGCTAGACACAATGCTGCCCCCCTCACATCTGCACTGACTGGGTTTGCACGACATGCTAACCAGAGTAGGTTAAGTGCTGGGGTTTAGCGTGTCGTCTGAGCCCTGCAGGGTGTGCTTTAGATTAGAAACAACCTGGTGGTGGCTTCTAAACCACCCTGCTATGCCATGGTTTCAGTAGGGTGAAGGACACCCTTGTAGGACACCCGCTAAGGACACCCGCTAACCTACCTGCAACCCCCAAAAGCAAAATGCTCAGGCATCTTTGTGGGCCAGATTGGAGAGCATGGATGGGCTGGAGTCTCCCCATCGCTCCTGTAAAGCAATATGCACATGGATTACCCTGTACAGTAATACCTTGGATTGCAAGCATAATTCGTTCCGGAACTGTGCTTGTAATCCAAAACACTCTTATATCAAAGCGAGTCTCTGGCGGGTGTGAGCGGGGCTGATTTCAGCCCGCTACGCCCGCTCAAGGCGAGCGGTTACATCCCTACACTTGTCTTGCAAGACCTTGCTTGTTTATCAAGTCAATTTTTTAAAAAAATTCTGTTTGTCTTGCAAACGCTCTCAGACCAAGTTACTTGCAATCCAAGGTATTACTGTATATGTAAATAATGATGATTGAATTGATGTGATATTTGAATTGACAAAGCACAGGTATGGCCATGCTCTGCATCCAGAGGCCACTGCAATTGGGGAGTGGAATGATGTGCCAGGTGGAAATTGGAAGTGGACAAGTGGCTCTAAACTATTATTTGCGTGTGTGTTTGGAAGCTCAAACCATTGCTTGGGTTCTAAACTGTGGTTAGTGTGAACCACCGTTTGGCTTGATGTCTGAATTGAAATTATGTTTTCCTCAAGCCTGTTCAGAATGTTGGGCTTGCTGTAGGTAACTCAACATGCCAGCCTGTAGTGTACAGTATGGTGGCTTGGAAATCTCACTGTTTCATTGGATTTGATGCATGTTTATGGACAGAACTTAGTTCAGTGTTCTCCAACCTTGGGTCCCCAGATGTAACACTGACTTAGTTGGAAGCTCATTATGTGTGAACTATGCATTATTTCCTTAGTTTACTTCCTGACAGTGAGAGTAGCCTAAATTAAAATAGGGAGATGAACAATTATTGGGGTTTCTTACCTTGAACACAGACAACTGACACGCCGTTTAATGGAAGCTGACAGCTAAATACCCTGCCACAGCAGTAAAGTGTTGAACAATGCATATGAAAATAAACAGCCCAAATGAAAGCTATTTCTGCAGAGGCCTTTGGCATGCTTTCTCAACCCTAGGCAGGTTATTTGAGATGGTAATTGCTGCCAAAGAATCTTTTATTTTCTTTTTTAATATACCTTATGAGATTTACCTCAAGGCGAAATGGAGCGCTTTTATGGATACGCTTAACTTCAAAACAAGCAAAATCAATACCAGAAAGAGCAAAGCTGTCTTATGCAGCTTAGCTGATACTTATTTGTGTGTATCCAAAACCTCAGTTCTAGTTGACTGGCAGGGCCGGGAAGAGCACAGAGGTTGGGTTTTTCATGGGGCATTTTGGAGATAGGCATCCAAATCCAAAGAGCTTGCAACTGTCTGCGAACTTATGTCTGTATTTATTCAATTTATGCTGCACCTATGGAATCAACAGGGCCCTCCAGGTGACTTACAACATATAATTCTATCTACATATTTAGGCTGCAAGGCTATGCACACTTTTCTTGGAGCACCTCCTATTGAAATCAGTGGGATTTACTTCCAAGTGAGCATGCATAGGATCTGGCTGAACATAATATTAAAATCCACCGTAAAATACATCCAGTCCAATGAAGTAGTAATATCACAAGAAAACAACAGAACTCTAGAATCATAGCAAAGCGACGGTGCTTTAAAGATGCAGCACACAATATTTACAGGCAGCTGTCTTCTGTGGAAAAGATCTGGGAGAGGCTAGAAGCCATCTACAGTGCCTGGAAAGTCATAATGAAGCAGCTCCAGGAGCTAGGTCACCTTACCTTTGTGTACAAGGTGGAGGATCCTGGCTGTGCCTTTGTGGGCTTTGTGAACACATGAAAGGCCCAAGACTGGGACATCACCACATCAGATTGGCGGGCCAAATTCACACCGACATCCACGTGTGGTTGGAGTTCCTGCAGCTTTACAACTGTTGTGCCCTTTTGGAAGCAGAACCTTCTCCTGGAGGCTGAGCTGCAGGTAGAGTTGGATGCAGGGGGTGGGATTGTTTTGGGGGATTTATTTTAGGGGCTGCTGGTGTGCAGAGAAATGGCCTCAGCTGTGGATGGGTCAGGACGTCACCAGGGATTTAACTTCTTTTAGATTCCCCCCCTATCCTAGTTGCAATTTAGCTCTGGGCTACAGAATGTGGAAATCATATTGTTCTGGTGAGACAACCACGCCACGGTCAGTGCAGGTCAGAAACCCCCAGACCTCCTGCTCCTCTAGGGTTATGTGGCTAGGGTTTGTGTTACAGTGCCTCAAAGAGAATCATTCTTCCTGCCTATTACATCCTGATCCTCGATAATGGCATTGCCAATGCCTTATCACATTTGCAAATGCAATGCTTTCGGGATTTTACTCCCTCAGCAAGGATGCCACAGATGCTTTGGTGGTGAGAATGAACTGATCCAAACCACTGGGCTACTACTGTGTTGACAGAGCTGGATGGACTTGGAGTAATTAAAATCATTTGCTGCCAAGCTGACAATTATCTGGTCTGAGATGTTAGAGAGGAGAGAATGGAGGGGATCTTTGCGCCCCAACAAGATTGATAAGGCTAGCCCAAGCGCAGGGTTAACTGTAAGGTTAAGAATTGGCTGCTGCTGTTGCTGGGGTTGCTCCTCACCCTCACCCCAGGATTAGGCACCATCTGCCACACCTCTGTCGAGATGATGGTACTCATCTGTCAGCAGAGTATTGCAGCTTGTTTCTCTGGGATCTCCTGCAGTGGGACCTGTACAGCTTAATAGTTGGCAGGTGCGGGAGGTAAGCTAAGCATAAACTGGCTTACCTTTGTAGTGTGAGCACCCAGAAAGATGAATAGACTACCCTAGCGAGCACCCTGAGGTCACCAGTCCATCCTACCTCTTATGGCCAGCTTGCTCAAGAGCAGTGTTCTCCAACCTTGGGTCCCCAGATGTTTTTGGCCTACAACTCCCTGCATGCCCCCGCCAGCTGGCTGGGGCATGCTGGGAGTTGTAGGCCAAAAACATCTGGGGACCCAAGGTTGGAGAACACTGCTCAAGAAGATGGAAGCAGGAAGCAGCTCTTGGGCTTTCTAGTCCATCAGGGGATAGGCTGGAGTTACCAGAGGGACTCTCAGCTCACTTTCATGGTGGGCAGGCAGTAAGCCCAGATGGGCTCTGGTTGATCTGGTGCTTTGAACCAGGATGAGATCACCCAGCCTCATACTAGTAGCAGAAGTCTCCTGGGGCTAGGGGGTACCCACCCTTAACCCAGGTGCATTACCTGCTGCAGATCCTTGTTTGTTAGTTAATGCAGTTGGGGCCTTTTACTGAAGGGCTTGTCTTGTGTCTTCATTCCAGGTGGGGGAGCAAGGATCTAACACAGGTATTAGTAAGTTGTCATTCTGAAAAATGTATGACAAGTATTATAGCATTGTTTTCAGGTAAAGCAGGGTACATTCCAAACAAATGAGTGTGCTTCTGTGGGGTTATGGAAAAGAAACCCACTAATTGCACTTGAAAATGCAATTGGTTGGATTTGGTTGTGTGTTATTGTATATTTGTTTTGTTTAATTGTGATTTTGTATGCTGCCTAGGGCATTTATGTATAGGCGGGACATGAATGAATGAATGAATGATGAATGAAAAATAAAACTCATAGGCAATGCACTGTATTCCATGCATCTCTCACAAATCAACTTAACTTTTAACTAGTTACTCTTTTTAACTTACCTTTTAACTAAAGTTAATGTTAAAATATTTAACTTTTTAATTAACTCTCAAGTTAATTTTAAAAGGTGCTAGCTTTTAACGTTAGCTGAGTTAAATTTTTCATTAACTTTTCCCATGACTGAATGGAAGAATATTAAGTTAGTTGAGTACACGTGGGATCAAATATTTTTATTGGAAGTACAGCAGCTACAGAATACACTATTAATTTCCCCCGAAGAACATCTTTCTCTTCCTGTGACATAACATATGGTGAGAGACAACTGGAGCATGATCTTTTATTTTGTTTGGCAGCCTTAAATATGAAGCTACAGTAAAATGGCAGCATATTCTTTATATACAACATCCTGCTTTTCACAGCTTTTACCATTCGGCATGCATAGTGTCCAAATACTGTGGCTTAAGCAATGCCCTATTTCTTCAAATAATAATAATAATAATAATAATTATAATTATTATTATTATTATTATTATTATTATTATTATTATTTTCATTTCTATACCACCTATTAGCGGAAGCTCTCTGGGCAGTTCACAGCAATAGATAACACAGATACAATAATAGAATAAATAATAATAATAAAATACAAATACAGTAAAATACTGCATAAAATTCTGATATACAAAATTTAAAACAGTTTAAACAGCTAAAACTTATTATTATTATTATTATTATTATTATTATTATTATTATTATTATTATTTACAGTATTTGTATACCACTCCACATCAAGCAGATTCCGGAGTGGTGAACAATAAAAAGACAAAAACAGATAAAAGAAAAAAAAATACACTGAAAACAAACTAAAATTATTGGTGGTTGAAGAGCAGAAAAGGCTTCCTGGAACAAGGAGGTCTTCAGCAGGCACTGAAAGCAGCATAATGTCGGAGCCTGCCTGACCTCCAGAGGACTAGATAAAAAAACTAGATCTGTTAAAAGCAGCTGACATGTGCTATTAAATGCATGGGAGTAGAGGGCAGTCTTAACCTGGTGCCGAAAAGATAACAATGTTGGTGCCAGGTGGGCCTCAGTGGGGAGATCATTCCACAATTGGGGAGCCACCACTGAGAAGGCCCTCTTCCTTGTTGCCACCTTCCGAGCCTCCCTTGGAGGTGGCACTCGGAGGAAGGCTACGGTAAGTTAGTGTTAATGACTCCAGCCTATCCTATGACACACACCCCCAGGCAAGGTTGGGAGGGCCACAGGATTGCTCCCTAAAATTGTTTTGTGTCTCTGTGTGTACTGTTTGTCTATATGTTTATATGTAAATGGTTTTTATAATGTATTTTTAAGGTTTTGATCTTTGTAAACCGCCCAGAGAGCTTTGGTTATTGGGCAGTATAGAGATGTAGTAAATAAAATAAAAAAACTAAAGTGCTGCTGGCCTGAAAGGCTATCTGTGAAGAGATCTCTGCTTTGAACGGCGCTTTCCTAAACCTCTTAATACATTTTTTCTGAAAGTCCTGTTCATGCTCTTTACTTTCAGCCCAGCAGCACAGTGGGCATTCCAGGAACTGGTGCTGGCCTGGAAGGCTACCTGTGAGGAGACGCATGCCACTGCATGAGTACATGCATGCACCACATTTCAAAGAGGAGGTCAGGAGGGGAGTGGTGGAGCCGGAGGCAGCCGGCAGGCCGGCTGGCTAGCTGGCAGGCAAGCAGGAGATCTGGGCTTCTGCAGCAATTTGTATATACACAACGAGAACATGGAATAAGGGAGAATTTTCATCTTGGATTGGTTTGAGGGATTTGTTACCTGATGAGCAAATTATGATTTCCGTTGGGGTAAGTTCTCCCATCACTATCAGTACCTATATTCCTGCACCACATTGAAGGCAAAATGAATTAAATTAGCAAAGACTGATGACAAACAATACACGGATAGGGCCCCAAGTTCAATCCCTAGCATGTGCAGGAAAGGCTCCAGCCTGAAACCCCGGAGAGACACTGCCAGTCAATGTAGGCTACTTATCTTGACGGGCCAATGGTCTGATTGGATAAGGCAGCTTTCTATGACAAACAAATATTAATTTCCTGCAGAAAAACCTCTCTGTTTCCCGTCTCTGAAACTTGATTTATTTATAGTCTGTCACTAATTTTTAAGGTGTTTGAGATGAATTATGTTAAGATGCTCACATAATGTAATAGTAGGCTCAAACGGCAAGATATGCTGGAGAAAGCAGAATCAAAACAAAATACTGACATAGTTCCTTTCACTGATACTTAGATATATAAATAAATGTAAACTGATTTTAAAATATTGGAAACTATCTAAAATCAGTGGTGGAAATTTTGGTTTAAGTAATAATTTTGGACTGAAACCTCACTCCTGTGTCTCAGATAGATATTAATTGGTCTTCTCATGTATATGATTTTATTGTGTACTATGCCAGCATCTCACCTTACAAAAATTATTGGGCTAATGGTTAGGAAACCAAGGATTTGCCATTACCCAAACACAGTAAAGAACAGCTCTGCCAGTGATGAAGAATGTATTTCACCCTTCAGTGAAACTGGCCTTTGAGGAGCGGTGACACATAATATAAATGGGCACTATCAACTGAACAGGTGTACTTCCTCAACTGGTTGTGTGTCACTCAAACTACAATGAAGGGTGGAGCTCGGCTACTTATTTTCAAGAGCACCCTCGCCCCCCTCTTCCTTTGGCAAACTCTTTTTGTTATATCTTCTCATAAAGGAAGTTGTTGTCGGCATATTGCCACCACTAATTGACCAAGCAGACAAACCAAAGGGCAAGGATACTAATGTTATATTTGAATATGTAATTACAATGATTGTTTGAGGAAGGGTAACCTTTTTTTTTATTTTTATTTTTTTAAAGCAACTTTAAGTATCTTTCAGATGGAGGGAAGCAAGTGTTTATTAAACTTAGTCTGGATTGAAGCCCCAAAGGCAGGGTCCTTCCTCTTTGCCGTAATACTATAGGAGTTTCTACTATTCTCTTGTTCTGTCTGTTTAATCTCCATGGGGATCTCCATCTATCTGGCTGGCGGGTCGTATTACTAGCCCAGCACTTGTTGTAACTGATCTGTTCACTGGCTTCTGCAGTAGAAGTGCTATTGATAAATTACTGCACATGGCAGTGAGCGTTAAGTTGCAGTGTCATTGCTTTTCATCTAGGGAGCTTTCTCAGGAACTTTCCATGACAGCTAAAGAGCTTTGGGTAAGATGCAGCAGACATAACTCATTCCAACCAATAAACCCAGGGAACAAAATAGATTTTTTAAAAAAGGTTCAGGATCGAATACACTGGTAGGATAAATGTGTCTGCAATTATGTTCTCTGTGAAATTCATCTCGCAATAAAGATGCCGGAAACAATAACAGCTGACTGAGATCAAGATTTCAAACAGGAACATGAGGCCTCAGTGGCTCTTGTGTCATTGTGGATAGATCTTGAAATTACCCCACAGCAGCACCTTGGTGGAAGAAAACTACATGTTATGTTCCTGTTTGAACAGAACAGTGCAGGAGAGGGGTACTCTCTTGAATCTCAGCCATGTCTGAAAACATCAGTTACAAATCACACTCCCATCTGATCTCTCCAAGCCCTCATACACTGTAAGAAGCAGGCACTGCTATTGTGCAAGGCCAGCTTCTGGTACCATTTTCGTGTAGGAGAGGGGCTTGAAGATGGGAAACACCGGGAGTTTTCTTTACCATTCTTCTAGAGCAGCCTTCCCCAATGTGGTACCATGTGGGATAATGGCCAATGGATGGTGGTGCTGGCCATGCAGTCCAGAACATCAGGCTGGTGGGAAGCTGTTCTGGAGCTCCATCTCCACACATAATGGGGGTGGGAGGAAAGCAGCCTTGCTGCAGGAGGATATTTTCATTACTGCAGTCAGCAGCAGCAGCAGCAGCATTCATTTTTGCTGCTTGTGTGTGTGTGTGTGTGTGTGTGTGTGTGTATATATATGTATATATATACATATATATATAAATCAAAAGAGACAGCTACACTGGGTAGGTGTTCATATGTCAGTCCTTCAAAGGACAATTTAAAATATTTAGAACAAAAGCAAGGGATTCAGGAAAATGCAGGGTGAGTGACGGGAACAACCTCCTTTTTGCTCCACCTAGCCTGATGAAAAATTCTGCAGAATTCAAAAACTTGCACGCTTTCATGGAAATTTGGTTGGTCGTAATAAAGGTATTGCCCATCTATGGATTTCAGATATTTTTGTCATGGACCAGCTCAGCTATCCTTTGCTTTTTCAACACTTGTGTGGCTTACAAACACTTACAAAGGGATCCTGTTTTCATGCATCTTTCCTTATACACAAGCAGACTTGTGGATGCAACATGAAAGGTGGCTTTGTGAGGGAGCAAGCTGATAGTTCAGTGTTCTGCATAGCTGGCTGGGGCATGCTGGGAGTTGTAGGACAAAAACATCTGGGGACCCAAGTTGGAGAACACTGTAATAGCTGCTCCATGTTCAGAAGGTATTCTGCTCACAGTGACCGTAACTCAAGAGAGATTTCTTCTGCGCACTTTAAGCAACATTCCAATAGTTCCGAATCTCAAGCAGAGACATTCTGATGTCAACTCATTGTGCTGAACATAAAAGAGTGGTTTCCTAGCCACGTCATGGGGAAGCTTGGAGTCCTTTAGAAGGTTCCTAAAGGTTCCCTAAGTGGAAGATCAGTAATGGTTGGCAAATGGTGGCCCACTACCCTCGATGTTCCCCTGCGGTATGTGGCTGCAGAACAGAGTTATTTGTGTTCTAAGGTGCATTATCATGAAGGGTAACAAGGAGGCCCTAGTAGAACGGGCCAGTAGTTTGTCATCATTTGAATTTACTCACACATCAATGTGCGTGCAAAATGGGATCTCTGAAACTGTAAAGTTGAAAAAACAACAACACATTGATATAGGGCATACCGTAATTGGGCAGCCTGTATCCCTCAGCCTAATTGTAAAAGCCTGTGATCAGCTCAGACCTCTGGAAAGAGCAACCTGTCCCTTTCTGGACAGCCCGCTGGGCTGGAAGGTAAAAAGAAGAGAGACAAGTGGGTGGCAGAGAGAGAAAAGGGGCGAGTCACCCACTTTGGGCTCTGACCCTGCCCTCTGCTGGCTTCTTCAGCCCCACTCACGGCTGAGATGCAGCCCCCAGCAGATTACCCACGAGAGGTTGATAGTCCAAAACATCTGGAGGGCACCAGATTGAGGGAGGTTGTCTTATAGAAACATGTCTAGAATAAGAATACAACAAATCAAAGTATCCCTTGACTCAGAGGTATGCCTAGATTATAAACATGAGGTACCAAACACCAAAATATGACCAACATTGCATATTAGTCAAATTACGACTGATCTGTAAGGGAAGGTCTTGAGAAACTTCAGAGGCACAAATTAAGGGAAATACCTGGTCACTTCTTGTTTTCTTTCTTTACACAATAAGTGACTTCTAGTGAACTTAGGGTAGATAATATCCATGCAAATTCAGGGCTTGAAAAGTGTTCATGCAAATATAACCCCATGTGGAACCTACAGTCGGCTGCTAAAGATACAAAATAGTTTTTAGTTTTGGGTAAAGGCTGGATGGGAATGTAGTTTTGTCTCCTATTTGAGCCACGTCTGCCTCTCCATTCTCAGCCAGCACAGGCCTTTTCAATCAAGGCTTACTCTGTGTTTGATTTCTTTGGCTGCCTCTCTAATGAGTGTCTAGTTTTTGTGTTCTGCCTTCTCATCCGCTGCTGCTATTTTGACACAACTGTTGTTCAGTCTAGGACCTTGCTCTCCCATGTGCTTCAAAGCAATCTCAGTACAATTATACACCCACTTCCAAGACTATGGAAAATCCTCTCCCAAAGCCATGACCATATTGTTAAAATAAGGATGTCTGGCAGCATGTTACTCATTGCTTTGTTAAAAAACAACAGCAAAAGAAACAAACTCCAAGTGTTGGTGGCTTTGTTAGGCCCACAGAAATAAAGATGTACAACACAAACCTATGCAAGTTTACTCAGAAATCAGTCCCACCATGTTCAACAGGGCTTAGTCCCAAGAAAGTACTATAGACTTGCAGCTTTAGCTTTGATCCACAAATATGAACTACTTCCTGATAATACCTGGGTTAGGGGTAGCTTAGAATACTGTACAATGGATAACGATGCTCCATGGATACATTCTGAAAAGAGAGACTGCTCTCCTAGAAACCACAGTATGAGTGTAACACACAATACACCTACATATTGTTCCTCTACCCAGTAAACCAGAGGGATCAAATGTAGGCTGGTCACATGTGTTAACTGGTTCTTATTTATCTTTAATTGAACCAGCCTGTAGTTTGAAGATCTGAATACTGTCCAGTTTCTTCCACACCCTTTATTGGACAAAACTGAGTACTGAGAACATAAAGGGTGGAATTAGATCTTACATCATGTCCATTTTAGGTTTCAGTATTGGTGGGTTTTTTCATACAAAAGCCTCTTGGCCAGAGGCTGCTTTTGAAACTGAGTTGTTTCTTAGAACGGTGAATTGTCAGCTCTAGACCAGGGATGCGGAACATGGGTCCCCCAGATATTGGTGGACTGCAACTCCCATCTACCGTAGCCAGCATATGGGAGTTGCAGTTCAGTGTCATCTGGAAGGCCATGTGTTCCCCGTCCCTGCTCTAGGCAGAGATTTCAGAAAGAAAATTCCTACTTAATTAACTCTGTTATGCTAGATTTTAAAAAAACAAAAACAAATGATGCACAACTCCACATTCTGCTTAAATTTAGGCTTCATATCATTTGGTGTCCACTCTTTATTAGCAAACAATCTTCAATATTTATGAAGCCAAAATGAAAATATCAGGTCCAGATACTTATTGAAAAAAATTTGTGGTCTTTTAATGAAGGGCCATTTTGAGTGATCTGAAGAGGATTTCCAGTGAAATCATCGCACTTCTCATGTCTGTGTAGTCTGTTTATATGTTTGTATGTAAATGGGTTTTTTTTCTATGTATAATGTATTTTTAAATAGTTTTTAATCTTTGTAAATTGCCCAGTAAGCTTTGGTTATTGGGCAGTATAGAAATGTAATGAATGAGTGTTTTCAGTTAATGAGTGCACAAGAAAGGGCATCTCAGAGGAGACCAATTTGAAAATATTTGTTAGCATTTGTTTGTTTTATAGTGAGGGAAGTTGAAATGGAAAAAATTACCCCTTTTCAAACCGCCCCTTGTTTAGCTAGTACTACAATGTGACCATGCTAATCCCTCAGTGTACAAACAGGTGAGATGCATATTACCCACTCTTCAAGTAGTTACCTATATAAAAAGTGTAGTCTTAATGTAAACAAGATCTTGCTCATCATTTGCAATTGTATAACTGAGAAATTTGCCATACGTCTTTTCCTACAGACCTCAACTGAACTTGCTTGCAAGTAGGAATGACAAGTGTGAATTATGTTGCCACTTCCTCATGGGTAGCAATAAAATTGTCTTTCTGATCCCCCACAGCATTCTGGATTCTCACATGCTGTTTCCCCTGTCTGTTTATCTTTCACTGAAATATAGTAGCCACATCAGCAGAGGATGAATGGCTTCAATACATTCACCTCTTCTGCTGTGTGACATGATACCATGCTGTGGAAAGCCACAGAGAGAGAGACTGTGTGTGTGTGTGTGTGTGTGTGTGTATTTGTGTGTGTGAGTGTGCTTGTGTAGGAATCATAATTATTCCCACTGTGCTAGTTTTAGAGGCACATGATTTTTTAAATCATGTTGACACCAGTTTCATTCCCATATTGGTTCAACTTTGAATAACTGTCAGTGTTTATTTAGCCTCAGCAGAAAATTATATTTAAAAGTACTACAATACTGAGTAAACTAATGAAGTTCCTGCAGTGGCAGAACTTAAACTGACCCAGCTCCAGTGAACAACATAGTGAAAAATAGTTGATTTACACAAGTTGAGATTCCTCTGTGTGCTGTTTAGCTGAGTAATCACTCCCTCGCTAGGGATGGAAGAGAATCTCATCTGGTCTGCGTTTTAAATGAACTGACTTAAGTCACATTTCCTGGATGAACACATTTATCCTTCAGGTTGCACACATCTCCACATTTTGTGACGCGGTTCTTGGCTGAAAAATTAAATCAAACTTGTGTATATTAGGGAAAGTTGTGTACAAAGTTTGTACGGTATGTTAGAGAAAGTTGCATATGAAAATGAATGCACATTTTCTTTCATTTTTTTAAATTGCAGACTGATGCAGAAATTGTATTGTATGAAATGGACACATAAGTGAATACATGCAAAGCTAACATGGACTAGAAATAGACTGATTCCTTCCTCCATCCTTACCTTAACCCCTCCCCTAGGTTTGGACTGACAAGCAGGAACGGTGCAGGGCTGTTTGGTGCCCTAGGCCAAATTATATTTAGCGCCCCCCCTCGTGCCGTGGGGGGGGGGGCTCCGGAGCAAAGCAGCCCTGCTCTGCAACCCCCCCCCGCGCCGCCGCCGCCGCCATCACCACCTACCTTCCCCCCGCCCCCGCTGCTGGCTGCTGGCTGCTGGCTGCTGCTGCCGCCGCCTCCTCCGACGCGACGGGACCCCCGTGCTTTTTTTTTTTTTGCCGGGGAAACCAGGGCAACAGGGCTGTTTAAGCCCTGTTGCCCTGGTTCCTCCCACCAAAACAACGCCGGCGGGGCTCCGGAAACGACGGGAAGGTAGGTAGGTGGTTGGCGGGCGAGCGCGCGCGCGGGGGGGAGGTGCAGCGGCGGCAGCGGCCGGCAAGCGGGCGGGGAGGCGCAGCGGAGGCGGCAGGCAGGGCAGGAGCGCGCCGGAGGCGAGGAAGGGGCGCAGAAACTCTGCGCCCTCTTCCGCCACGCGCCCTAGGCGGCCGCCTGGGTCTGCCTAGCGGTAGCGCCGGCCCTGCTGACAAGGCTCCTGTTCTAGGCTGTCTGAATGAGTAAACCTCTCATCTCATTCAGTCTTACTGCAGTGTTTCGGTTTTGGTTTGTTGTTGTTAAAAGTCTTTTTAACAACTACAAAAACAGCAACAAGAACGACAACTCAGCTTTCAGGCACTCAGCAGGCAGCACCAGTGGAACGCCCCAAGGGAAGAAGTCCTGGTTAAGTCTTCTAGGGTGCTTTTCAGAAAGCTCAAGCAGCTAAGGAGGCTGCAAGGACAGAACCAGGTATAAACAGTAAAATAAAGAGTGCACCCCCCCCCCTCACCTCCTTATAATAAGGTAAGGACTGAAGTCCCACACACTGAGAAAGTTCTCTGAAGTTCTCAATGTCCCTGTGAAAGAGGCAGAAACATGACTGCCCTCATTCTCAGGGAGATGAAAAGCTTGTGACAGGGCAGGTGGGGTTTTGGCACAGCACTGGTTACTGTCATTCACTACAGTCAGACGCGCCATTCAATGCCACACAAAACCTCCTCTGTGCTGAGCCAACATAAATATGGTAAAGGGTGCTAGAAGAAGGCCTCTCTCTGTTTAGCCCATCCTGCCAGCTACTGATGTAAGCAACAGACAGGCCTGGGTCAACTCACAGGAGGATTTCTCTAGCAATACAGTAAGGCTCAGATGCTTTATAAGGTACCAGGATAATGTGGGGCATCTCTGCTGGCCCCAGGCACTCCATCCTCCCCATCTCAATATGAGTCTGAAGGACCAAGGGAAAGTGTGGGCGCATGGAGGGTAAGCAAGCACAATTTGTGACATTGCACAGCAGCATCACTGATTACAGGGCACGTCTGTTAAGGTATCAGCTTCCAGTTTCCTGGCTTTATGCAACTTGAGCTAGCACGAGATAGCCTTGCTTCCAGTTTTAAACCGGCAGTTTTTTTGGATAATTGAATACTATTTTTGGCTGAGTTGGTGGGGTGAGGGGAGGACAAAATATCTTAGGCTGCAATTCTAAACACTCTTATCTGAGAGTAAGCCCCGCTGAATGCAGTGGGACTTGCTTTTGAGTAGATATGTATAGGATTGCAGTGTAAGGCTCCTTTGAGGAAAATACTTATAGCACAGGCAACAAGGTGTGTAAAGTTATCTGGGTTGCTAGCTTCATGTATAAATATTTAATGATGAAACCATCCTAAGAAGAATAAACAAAATATCATTTCTTTTTATATGCCTGGTTCCAAGCACCATGAACTTTTGCTAAGAAGGGGGTACCATAAGACAGGAAAATTTAGTGGAGAGGGGACCCTAAACAAAATCCAGTTGCTTATATGTGAAACCAAAGAAATTGCATAAGCGAAATGCTGACCATTCTGCTTTGGTTAATTGCTAATCTATCCATTCTTCTTGCAGTGGCCCATTACCAAAAACATCCCAGCAATTTAGGAAAATTCCAAAACAGGTAATATAACAGACTGAATTATAATCTGGATTACCTGGATTGCTCCCCTACACACAGTGTAAGGACAGTTAGAGCATACCTGTCCTGCCTCTGGTGCATCCATGGGTGGGTGTAACACAAAAAGGCCCAGGCTACACCATTGATATCCGAGATAAAATCTGGGAATCAGCTGTACAGTCTTGGCCACTGTTCTCCAACCTTGGGTCCCCAGATGTTTTTGGCCTACAATTCCCAGCATGCCCCAGCCAGCGTAGCTACCTTGGCTGGGGAATGCTGGGAGTTGTAGGCCAAAAACATCTGGGGACCCAAGGTCAGAGAACACTGGTCTAGGCCTATGTGTGTGTGGAACTTGTATGAAAAGGCATATGCATATCATATTCATGGATGGATGTCCAAGGGCATCAAAGGCAGGACAGGCATGCCAGCAGGGTTGGGATAAAATGTGCATTCTTGCTCCCCACCACATTTAGAGAAATAATCTGAGTAAATGAAGCCTCCAATTTGGCCTTGAGAAATTTGGATGGAGCATCTCCAGTGCAGCCTTCCCCAATCTAGTGCCCTCCAGATGTGTAGGAGATGGCCGCACACATTGGGGAGATGGCCGCACTGGCTAGGGATGATGGAGTTGCAGTCAACCTATCTGGAGGGTACCAAGTTGGGAAAGGGTAACCTGCTTCATGGGGCAGGAGGCGGGGAGGAGACCACCCTGAGCTCCTTGGAGGAAGGGTGGGATAAGAATACAATGCATCCTCCCCTACTAATAAATAGGGAGGGAGGGAGGGAGGGAGGAAGTACTTACTATAGTTGATTAAAGTGACGGAATCGCTGAGGCACAGCCATTGCCCAGGAGGCACAGTCTTATTCCGAAGCTCTGACTGACCAGGCAAAAGGGAGGGCAGGGCACTGGAAGGCAATATCAACTGGACTAACCTGCAGTTCAGGTGTATGTCCACCCATGTTTTTGGAGCTGACTGAAGAAACAATTCTAGCATCTTTTAGAGTGTAAAAGTGAAGTGTGTTTCCAATCTTAATCCGGGGGGGGGGGGATGTACCCAAATATTACAAATTTAGGAAACACTAGAATAGACAACACTGAAGTAGAGGGACCAATAATCTGACTCAGTATGAGGCAGCCTATAAAAGTTAAGGTGTGGAAGGATGGAGATGCAAAATCAACACACATATTAACACACATCTAAAAATTGGCATTAAGCCCACCATCCTGTTGCACTGATTATTTAGCTCTTAAGTGGAATGAAGATTTAGTACAAAGATGAAAATAATCTAATGGTTGACATTGATTTAGATTCTTGTAGCACCTGCTGTGGATCTTATTTTTTTGTCTTAATTGGATTTTCTCTAATCTTAGATGCACATTATAGCCCGAGAGCCTGTGTTAAAATACTTACGTCATAAGATACAAAAGGTTTGATTATCTTATAAAAGTTACGGCATCTCCAAAACTGCCAGTCTTATGCACAATTGCTGGGAGAGTGTCAGCCCTCACAACCTCCTTTTTCGGGGACAATAATTACATCATAAGATAGATGGATGAAACCAGCCACATCTGTTGGGGGAAAAGTGTACATAATTCCAGACCTGTCCACACTGACTTACTTTGTTGGGGCATACCCCTTTTCTGACCCCTCTAAAGAGAGGACTGTTAATTAAGTCATAATGTAAGGTACATGGCTGAAACTGGTACCATTTGGTAGAGATCACCTTCCTGCATCTTAAAATATCCCATCTGGCTGCTTTACATGGAGCATGACATCCAGGTTTGGACGTCATCTCCAACAACCTACAAACGAACCAATTGTAGGTTGTTGAGTAAAAGCGGAAGTGACTGGCACTCTGCAGGCAGCACATCCATTCTCTCTCACTTGCCCCCAACAGCCCATGGTTTGTTCTAACCTATGGGCTGCTGTTATAGTGCCATTATAATGTATGTGTCATTATTTTCTTTGGAAAGCCATTACTAGCATATTTTATCCAACACTTTATAAACCACTTTGCGAAGTTGTATATAAGAAAAGCAGGATATACCGTATATACTCGAATACAAGTCTAGTTTTTCAGCACAGTTTTTGTGCTGAAAAATGCCCCCCTCGACTTATAAGTGGGTCAGCGCTCCCCCAGGACCCCCGCTGCCACCGCCAGGTACCCCCCTCCACCCCCAGGACCCCTGCTGCCACCCCCAGACACCCCCACGCCACGCTGTTCCTCTCCGCTCGCTCTTTAAAATTATTTTCCTCCCCCCCATACCGTTGTCAGCGGCGGCTAGGCAGGGAAGCGGCGCAGCAGCGCGAGGCGCCCGTAGAGCGAGTGGCTGGGCTGCGTCTCCCTGGCAGGGAGACATGTGGAGCCACTCCGCTATTCCTCCGCTCGCTCTTTAACATTATTTTCCTCCCCCCCCATACCTTTGTCAGCGGCGGCTAGGCAGGGAAGCGGCGCAGCAGCGCGAGGCACCCGTAGAGCGAGTGGCTGGGCTGCGTCTCCCTGGCAGGGAGACATGTGGAGCCACTCCGCTATTCCTCCGCTCGCTCTTTAACATTATTTTCCTCCCCCCCCATACCTTTGTCAGTGGCGGCTCGCTCTGCTGGCGCCTCGCGCGCTGCCATGCTGCTTCGTTCCCGGGAGCCGGCATGGCCAGGGACCCACGTGGAGCTGCTCCGCCATTCCCCTACCTTTCTGTTTGTAAGCGGAGGCTCGCGGCGCTGCCGGCGCCGCCCTCGTCGCTTCTGGGTCGTGACGGGCATCACTTCCTGGGCCGCGACGGGCATCACTTCCTGCCATGCCGGCTCCTAGCTCGCTCCAAGAGCGAGCGGAGGAATAGCGGAGTGGCTCCACATGTCTCCCTGCCAGGGAGACGCAGCCCAGCCACTCGCTCTACGGGCGCCTCGCGCTGCTGCGCCGCTTCCCTGCCTAGCCGCCGCTGACAAAGGTATGGGGGGGGGAGGAAAATAATGTTAAAGAGCGAGCGGAGGAATAGCGGAGTGGCTCCACATGTCTCCCTGCCAGGGAGACGCAGCCCAGCCACTCGCTCTACGGGCGCCTCGCGCTGCTGCGCCGCTTCCCTGCCTAGCCGCCGCTGACAAAGGTATGGAGGGGGAGGAAAATAATTTTAAAGAGCGAGCGGAGAGGAACAGCGTGGCGTGGGGGTGTCTGGGGGTGGCGGCGGGAGTCTCCCCTCATACATTTCCCACCCTAGACTTATACTGGGGGGCAATAAGTTTTCCCATTTTGGGGGGGTGAAATTAGGGGCCCCGACTTATGTTAGGGCCGACTTAAAGTCGAGTATATACGGGTAAATGCCTAAAATAAAACAAAAAACCTGCATATATGACCTAAATATATATATGGCTCAAAGAACTCAGTTTCTTCCCATATTGCTTTTCTCATTAAGTTCAGTTAGTTATACATAGAACAGTTTTGCTACATTGGAAAAGTAGAACACCCCCAAAGGTTGAACCCTGATATAAAGATAAACCGGCATCTATAGATAAAGGGTATGGATAGAGCCTCACATCTGGATAAAGGGTTTTGACTATTGGAGGGACTAACACAGACGAAATAGGCAAACCATAGCAAATTTTGAGTTGTATCGATAGCCTTGACATTTCCTTACTATCCACAGCTCTCTTTTGTTTCTTTCTGTTTTATTATTTTATCTTTAATATATGTAGTTTTTCTCATATACCAAGCTTGACACTGTAAAATACAAATAGAACTGGAAAGAATTCAACATCTGTTACATTCTATGAATGTTATACACTCTGGAAGTTAACTGATTTGCCTGTCTCCATTTCCAATGAAAAATAACTTTATATATTGTGGATTACATTTAAAACAATTCTCTACTTTTTAATTTATTGTATGTCTATATAAAGCTGCAAGTCCAGCTCAGTCGGGTATGAAAGACTTCCACTGCCCTTGCTGGAGCTCTGCTCTCCTATGCTGAGAACAAAAATGACATAATTGTCACATGATGCAGACACAATGCTCTCATAAATGTCTGGAGAGGGTGAGGACATTGGGAATCCATCTTGCAAGAGTTGGCAGCAAGTTTGTGAAGCCTTAGATGCCTTTTGGTGTATGTACACCTTTTTTTTATTTCTTGCAGATTATGTAAGGAGCTATTTCATCTTTCCAGCTTGGCTTCCCACCTGCAGTGTGTTGCTGCATTAATAAGGGATGAAGGGGATTATCAAGTTGTGAACGAGTTTGCATCCTACAGGGGCCTAATGAATGAGGAGATTTGTTTGACCTAGGCCTATCTGAACACTGCTTAAAGAGATCATGAGTTGGAGGGGCAATGAGCTTTTTCATGTATGGTTAGTATTTGACCACTACATGATGAAATGGTGGGGGTGTAGACCCTCAGTTAGTTTTGTAATAGGTATCCTTTTTCCTTCCCCACAAAACTTGTTTTGGACTATAAAATCCCAGTAATGTTTTTCCAGTCAGTTGTAGTAGCTCACCAATGAGTGATTGAACTGCAACTGCGTTTAACTGACCACCTGGTTTGCACAATCAAATCAACCCACAATGGCTTGAATAAGCCACCATGGTTTGCAGGCATCCATTCCACAAACCAAACCTGTCGAGGGTGGATTGTTGGTGTGGTGGTTAACAAACCGCCCATGACGACAACTACAAAGGGGGCTGAGAGTGGATTGGGTGGAATTTGTGGAGACCTGCGTTTGTTGCTCCCTTCCCCAGCCAAGCAGCTGCAAACCAACTTCTGCTCTTCCCTCAGGTAGTTAAGGTGGGACTGCCAGAGGCAGTACCTTGACATCGCACCAAGTGCAACGCTAAGTGCGCACTTGGTGTCACACTTTGAGTCTCACAAGTGTCTACATAATTCTTATGAATTTTGTAAGCAAGGTGGTCTCTATATCGCACCAAAATACACTAGGGCGTGAGGATTAATCTTGAAACGTTTGAAGAATGTTTGTATGTGACTTTGTTTCTGTGATGTTTTATTCTTTTAAAGTGAGTTTTATAGTAATTTTAAGGTATTTTATTTAGGGTTGATTGGAATTTGGTGATAATTTTAATTGCTTATTCTTTTTTATTTTCTTTTAAAGCTATTTTCATCTTTTTGTAATAGGTGGTAAGTGTCAGCAAAGTCATTCAAATTCACCTTCTGACCACAAGTAGAGTAAGATTTATAAGGCTTTAGGGGATGAGGAATATTGAGTGAATTTTTATAATGCTTCACTTTTTTTTTGGTACAATATTTAGTCATCCTCTATATATAAAATGGGAAAGAAAAATCAAAGTGATTTAGGAAATCAGGTTTCAGTAAATATTTCTAATGACTATAAATCAAACTACAAGGGGGGTTAGTTTATAGAAAGGGTGCCTGTGGGCGCCCACAAACTGTGTGTGTGTGTGTGTGTATCTGATAGACTAACAACGCATCCATCTGTCTGTCTATCTATCTATCATGCAAGAACATGGGTGACATGTTTTGAGTCGCAGGAAGATATATATATGCATGTGTGTTAGTCTATTGTGTGTGTGTATATCTGTATCTATATCTATATCTGTCATATATATATATATATATATATATATATATATTCTAGTTTAGTCTAAAACTCAGCTATGACCAAGGGCTGTGTGGGGTTGGGAGACATTGGGTCAAAATTAAAATAGTGTTTCTTGATTAAAATAGTAGTAGTAACAGTACTGCCACTACTACTACTACTACTACTGTTACTACTACTATTTTAATCTGCCCAGTAACAAACATTCTCTGAGCATCCTTCCTGGTGGAATGTTTCCAGAAGGTTCAAAAGTTGTGGCCATTTAGCCTCTAGCTCCCATAGGGATCTATCTTGTTTCCCATGCTATTCAATATCTATATGAAACAACTGGGAGATGCCATCCCAGTCAGTTGAACAAGTTGAAACTTAATCCAGACAAGATGGAGGTGGTCCTGGAGAGTAGGAAGGCCAGTCAGAGAACAGGGATTTAGCCTGTACTGGATGGGGTTGCACTTTCCTTGAAGACCCAGGTTCATAGTTTGGGTGTTCTCTTGGATCCAACAAGGTCTTGGCAGTGGCCAGCTGAGGCTGTTGTGCCAATTATGCCTGTTCCAATGCGTGCCTGACTAGACGTAAGAACACATGTCATTTACATCTTATCTGGACTACCGCGCTGCACTCTACATAGGCCTGTCTCTGAAAAGCATTAACAAACCCTCTACCTCATTCAGCATGCTGCAGCCAACCAAATCTACTGTCAATTATAGCCAGTGATAGGGAGCATGCTATTCCCACATTACAGCGTCTTTGCTGACTATGCTTCATTTCCAGGCATAATTCAAAGTACTGGTCATGACCTCTCAAATGCTAAATGGCTTGGGTCCAGGTTACCTGAAGGACTAACTTCTCCCAAAAAAGCCTGTCCAAGTATTGAAATCTTTGGGAGAGACTCTTCTCTCAGTTCTGCCAATTTTTGAAGCATGTCTGGTGAGAACTTGGGAACCTTTTCAATGGTTGCACTCTGGTCTTGAAACTCTCTTCAGACATTTTTATTTAGACAAGCCTTTGACCTATCATGTTATTCTGCCAGATGTCCATATTACAGTTGTAATAATTAGTCAATCAATAAAAGAATTTGGGTAGGAATATGCTCAGAAAGCTCTGAGCATTATATTTTCCCCCTTATTTATTTAGTACATTTGTTCACCGCCCATCAGCCAAAAGGCTCCCTGGGCGGTTTACAAAGAGAAACAAGATAAAAACAGTCATCTTAAAAACAAAAGAACATAAAATAAAATGCAGAGCAATATAAAATCACACAATAAAACCAAGCAGCCAAAAAGAATCAGTCCGGAGGTACAGTAGAATAATAAAAATGAATAAAAAATTAGTTACTCTGTCAGAAGTGCAACATCAGTACTACTGCATTTCCCACTAAGTAGCTACAAGTGAATTTCTCACTGGTGGTTTGAGATAATTTACTAGAAGTGAATAAGCAGCATTCCTTCCTGTAGCAATACCACAGCAACCAGCCTGGGAGGAAACAAAGGAATCTAAGGCCTTAAAACGTATCTCTAGAACAGTGTTCTCCAACCTTGGGTCCTCAGATGTTTTTGGCCTACAACTCCCAGCATGCCCCAGCCAGCTAGAACACCGCTCTAGAAAAAATTCCCTTATTGCACAATTCCCTTATTGGACATGGCTAGTCACTATCATTGTCTGGCTGCTGTGATGGTATGTTGCAGGCAGCCTAGAGAGCCAGAAAAATGGGGAGCAGGAGGCATGAGGGAAGCCTGTAGGGAATTCAGCAGCAGACCCCTCTTACAGACAACATCCAGTTCCAGCAGACAGGCACCATCCAGGCACATTGCTGTCCAGGCAAAGGCGAAGCCTGGCCCAGATGTTTTTGAAGCCCTCTGGCCAGTGAAACCAATGTACTGACTCAGTGGATGGAGTTGGAGTCATCCTGGGGCTTGGGAGGACATCATAGCCCAGGGAGCCTCTCAGTCTGTAGTTCTGAGTGTCTCACCACAAGGAGAGGAGAGCACAAATCCAAAGGTTTCTGGTCACAGCCCCAGCAACCCCTGACAATAGTTCATGTAAAATAAATTAGGGGTCTTCGTGTAATTTCTGGCATTCTTGCTAGTATTCTTGCCAGAAAAGACACTCAGGAATGAGTGTGCTGAGAGACGGAGGTACCGTAACTGCATCTTCTAAAAAAAGAGAAAGACAATGTTGCATGATTGGAATAAAAGTGTTGCAAACGGCATCATTGCTTTTGGTTCTGACTTCAGCAGAAATCTTGGCTAGCAAAAACGTGTTTTAAGGAACACTGAATGGAGCTCTTAACACATTTTTTCTACCATTACTTGAACAAAACCCAAAGCTCATCATTTTTTATTCCGCTTAGCCACGGCAGCTTCAGAGTAGTTGACTAAGAAAATGCAAAGTTGAACTGTCTTTTTTCCTCCCTCGGGGACAACCACAATTTGACATTGTGGGTTTGAAAATGACCAGTAAGTGATTTCATGTGCTGGAAATGAAGAGAGAGAAAAGTGGGAGGGGTGTGTGGAATTTTTTTTCTTTCCCTTCTTCTTCTCTTTAAATGGATTTCTTATAAATGTGTAAGCATGTCTCTGTTCCAAGCCACATCAAATCATTCCTAAAATCTGTGTTTGAAAACCTGGAATGTGCATAATATTTGCAGCTTGGGGAATGAGATGCAAAAAGATGATGGTTGCATGGTTGTCAGTCAATGGGCAGGAGAGAAAGAGGGAGTCTAGAACACAACTTCTCTTATGGTTGCAGGGGCCAAATCAGGTCAACATCTTGATGGGAGAAGTTTTCTAAAACTCTCTCATCAGTGTGAGGTAAATTAAGCCCCATCACTGTATAACATGAATTCATTATTCTAGAGCAGTGTTCTCCAACCTTGGGTCCCCAGATGTTTTTGGCCTACAACTACCAGCATGCCCCAGCCAGCATAGCTGGGAGTTGTAGGCCAAAAACATCTGGGGACCCAAGGTTGGAGAACACTGTTCTAGAGAGATCCAGTTAAGTATTTTACAGTATCTCATGCTTTATGTATTGATGTTGTACTTTTGGAGCTTGGCAACCATTTTTTTGTGGTGCAGTTATCCTGAAGGTAAAACTGAGTCATGTTTAAATAAAATATTTTTTTATGGCTGCTTTGTTTTAATGCATTCAGCAATTTGGTATAACATTATACCATCATTACACATGAAAAGGATAGATCTAACTGTCCATGAGATGAGGAGAAACAATTGACTTAGTATACCATTTTTCAGAGGGACTTTTCTGTAGCAGGTTATCATGGTTGTTCTGTTACGCCGAGTTGCTTTCAGTGGCATGTGCAGGAGTGGGAGTAAGAAGCTGCAATTCTGCATTAAAAGGCAAATTGTATAATTAGTATGAAAAGTAAATTTGGCAAATGTGAAAACCACATGAAGTACAAATTCTGTTATAGCTGTGCAGTATATTTTGGGATTTTAGAATCATATAGAATCATAGAAAAGTAGAGTTGGAAGGGGCCTACAAGGCCATCGAGTCCAACCCCCTGCTCAATGCAGGAATCCAGGTCAAAGCATCCCTGACAGATGGCCGTCCAGCTGCACCTTGAATGCCTCCAGAGTGGGAGAGCTCACCACCTCCCTAGGTAATTGGTTCCATTGTCTTCTTGCTCTAACAGTCAGGAAATTTTCCCTGATGTTTAGGTGGAATCTGGACTCCTGTAACTTGAGCCCATTATTCTGTGTCCTGCAAACTGGGATGATCGAGAAGAGATCCTGGCCCTCCTCTTTGTGACAACCCTTCAAGTACTGGAAGAGTGCGATCATATCTCCCCTCAGTCTCCTCTTCTGAAGGCTAAACATGCCCAGTTCTTTCAGTCTCTCCTCATAGGGCCTTGTTTCCAGTCCCTTTATCATCTTTGTTGCCCTCCTCTGAACCCTCTCCAGTTTGTCTACATCCTTAAAGTGTGGTGCCCAGAACTGGACGCAGTACTCAAGATGAGGCCTAACCAGTGCTGAGTAATGGGGAATTATCACTTCCCGTGATTTGGAAGCTATACTTCTATTAATGCAGCCCAAAATAGCATTTGCCTTCTTTGCAGCCACATCACATTGCTGGCTCATATTCAGTTTGTGATCTACCACAATTCCAAGATCCTTCTCACTTGTAGTATTGTTGAGCCAAGTGTCCCCCATTCTGTAACTCTGCATTTGGTTTCCTCTCCCTAGGTGCAGCACTTGGCATTTATCCCTATTAAATTTCATTCTGTTGTTTTCGGCCCAGTGCTCCAGCCTATCAAGATTTCTTTGAATTTTGTTTCTGTCTTCCAGAGTATTAGCTGTTCCACCCAACGTTGTGTCGTCTGCAAATTTGATAAGCATTCCCTGCACCTCCTCATCCAAGTCATTAATAAAAATATTGAAGAGCACTGGGCCCAGGACCGAGCCTTATGGTACCCCACTCGTTACCTCTCCCCAGTTTGAGAAGGAACCATTGATAAGTGTGGAGAAAGCCTGAACACACGCATGCACACAGCTTCCCCTTGGTAACCGCACATAGTTTTCCCTGGCAACCCCTTGTCTGCATAATCCCCTCCTGGGGGCAGGGGATGCAGGATCGGCTAGACAGGTAACACCCATATCCTCAATGGGGCACATGGGCCCGAATCCACAAAGAAGAAGCATGGACCATCAAGAAGTGCAGGGCAGTCTCAAAGAGCTGCAAAGTATTCCCTACATCCAAAGGCGCCACCTTTTCCCGGGCAGGAATAAGCCCACCTGATCGCAAGGGGGCAGGGATAAGCCCACCTGATCAGCAAGGGGCGGGAAGGAGGGAGGAAGGGGTAGAAAACCCCTCTACCAACCCGACACGGGTTGTTGGGAACACGGGTGCGCTGACAACATCCATGTCCAGCTCCGGCTGGGTCAAGCAGTTCTCTTCCTCGGGCCAGGCGGGCTCGGAGTCAGGCTGGAAACAGGACGGCGTAAAGTCTCTGGTATAAGGTAACTCATTGCCGCAGTACGCTAGCCTGAGAACCCGTTCATTCATAAATCTGAGGTCACGCTCAGGTCTTGTTGATGTTATAGTATTCCTAGAAGTCTATTAGTTCCGCTCCATTTAACCTGTAGTAAATAAACGTCTATTCTTGTTCCGAATAGGCTCCTGTGCTTCCTTTAAGCCGCGTATGAGTTTTAGTCGTACGAGTTTTAGTACGAGTTTTTTGCTTTAAAGGGCTGTATCTCCGCGCCGGTTAACCCGTTAAGTGCCGAACTCACGCAGAAGACCCAGTTGCTGGTCTTCCACAATAAGCACTCTTTGAGTCCGATTCTGTAGCCAATTGTGGATCCACCTGATAGTTGTTCCATCCAGCCTGCTTTTAGCTAGCTTGCTAATCAGGATATCATAGAATCATAGAATCATAGAAAAGTAGAGTTGGAAGGGGCCTACAAGGCCATCGAGTCCAACCCCCTGCTCAATGCAGGAATCCAGGTCAAAGCATCTCTGACAGATGTCTGTCCAGCCGCACCTTGAATGCCTCCAGACTGGGAGAGCCCACCACCTCCCTAGGTAGTTGATTCCATTGTCTTATTGCTCTGACAGTCAGGAAATTTTTCCTGATGTTTAGGTGGAATCTAGGTTCCTGTAACTTGAGCCCATTATTCCGTGTCCTGCAAACTGGGATGAACGAGAAGAGATCTTTGCCCTCCTCTGTGTGACACCCCTTCAAATACTGGAAGAGTGCGATCATATCTCCCCTCAGTCTCCTCTTCTGAAGGCTAAACATGCCCAGTTCTTTCAGTCTCTCCTCATAGGGCCTTGTTTCCAGTCCCTTTATCATGAGGCACTTTGTCGAAAGCTTTGCTGAAGTCCAGATATATTATGTCCACAGAATTCGCACAGTCCACAAGGGAGGTTACCTGATCAAAAAATGAGATCAGATTAGTCAGGCAGGATTTGTTCTTGACAAATCCATGCTGCCTTCTAGTAATCACTGCATTGCTTTCAAGGTGCTTGCAGACTGACTTCTTTATAATCTGCTCCAAAAATTTCCCAGGGATTGATGTCAGACTGACTGGTCTATAATTCCCAGGTTCCTCCTCCTTGCCCTTTTTGAAGATAGGAAGGAACAACATTTGCCCTCCTCTAGTCATCTGGTACTTCACCTGTCCTCCGTGATTTCTCAAAGATAATAGACAGTGGTTCTGAGAGTTCTTCTGCCAGTTCCTTTATTACTCTAGGATGCAGCTCGTCAGGCCCTGGAGATTTAAACTCGTTCATAGTAATCGGGTGTTCCTTGACTATTTGCCTATCAATCTCAAGCTGCAATTTCTGCCCCTTCAGTCTGCACTTCAGGTTTGCCAGGGACATAGACTCTCTTTTGGGAGAAGACTGAGCCGAAGTAAGAATTGAACACTTCTGCCTTTTCTTTGTCTTCTGTTATCAATTTGCCATCCTCATTGCATAGTTGAACCACCATTTCTTTCCTCTGTCTTTTACTGTGCACGTATCTGAAGAAAGCTTTTTTGTTGCTTTTAGCATCCCTCGCTAGCCTCAGCTCATTCTCAGCTTTAACCTTCATTTTCTTGCTAAGGAGTCATACAGATACACAGCAATAAGCCTCTTGTCTGTTCCCACTATGCCAGAACACTGCTGTGGTAGGGAGAATCTAGCCCATTTCCCCAGCTGCTGCTATTCTCCTGTCAAGTTGACGGTATTTTTCTAAATTGTGGCATGTGAATGGGTCTTCGGGTGGAGACCAGCGTAGGCCCAAAGGTGGAGATAGGTGTCTAGTAGCCCAGTCTAGGTCCACACTAATCTCAAAACTGTCAAGGGTAAACCTCTGCCACCACTTACTGAGCTATGTAGAACAGTAGGGCTCTCCTTAAATACACTTGACTGTGCAGATAAAGCCCAGAATGTGGGATGAGATGTATTAACCTTGAGTCCACCTAGACCAGAATACATCATCAAGTACTTGAACCAAATCTTGTATTTATTTAGAGAGCAACATGCAGCAATGCAATGAAGAATAGGAAATAATGCCTCAGATGGGGCATCCCCCAGGTGGTACTCTCAGGAGGACTATCAGCACCCACCAACTCCCCTTAGACCCAGAAAGCTCTAGGACCAGCAATAGGTTCCCCTCCTCTCATCCAGCTCTGGGGGAGTCCTGCCGGAATGCTGATGTGGCACATTGGGGAGATGATTCTTTAGGCATGAGACAAGTCCCCATATTTGCCCCCTGTAGCACATGAATCTTCTCGTGCACTGAAAGCATGCGTGAGAGGGTTATGCTGCTGCAGAGCCTGCTGCCAAACAAAGTACATACTGACCATGCCCGCCACCCACTGGCCATGTGAAGGGGCACTACAGGTGTATGTGCAATGTGCATAGAACTCCTCCATGCAAGAGGAGTTTTTGGCTCAGGATCCCCCCTTGCATGGAGGAGCGCTACATGCATGCATTTGTGTGCCCATTGGACACTTCCACAGTGTGGCGTAGTGGTTAGAGTGTTGGACTGGGACTCGGGAGATCCGGGTTCTAGTCCCTGCTCGGCCATGAAACTCACTGGGTGACTTTGGGCCAGTCACTGCCTCTCAGTCTAACCTACCTCACAGGGTTGTTGTGAGGATAAAATGGAGAGGAGGAGGAGGATTATGTAAGCCACCTTGAGTTCCTTGTAGGAAAAAAGGCGGGGTATAAATGTAATAAAATAAATGAATGAATGAATGAATGAATGTTGAGCACATGGCCATGGGGGTGATGACTGCGCCTAGCAGATCTCCAGTGTCCCAGGCAGGTAACAAAACAATCACAGAGGGAGATTACACAAATTAGGGGGGGGCAGCCTCTATCATTATCTGTCTGCTAAACCTACTTCATACTGTTATTGAGAGGATAACTGTACGTGAGGGTAAATAAGATTTTTGAAGCATTTTGTGCACTAATATTAAACTAAATAATGCACCAGAATTCAAGTAAAACTTGAAAAAAAGCATTTTCAAGCCATATTAAGACTACCCACATAGAATTTTAACATTTACTAGCTAGTCTCAGCTGCCTGTTGATTTAGCAGAGGGAGTATTCGAGGCTTACAAGGAAGTGGGCACAGGTCATCACTGCCACCACTGTGCTTTAGCTCAGTCAAAAAACACATTGTGGTTCCAGTCACCAACCGCTTCTAGATTACCCAGGTTCTTTCTGGGGTTACAAAAGATTTCCTTCCCCTCTGAAGCCAGGAGCAGCAACAGCAGCCGAACTGGGATAGAAGGGAAGTTCTGGCTCCTAAAGCAGTGTTCTCCAACCTTGGGTCCCCAGTTGTTTTTGGCCTACAACTCCCAGCATGACCCAGCCAGCTATGCTGGCTGGGGCATGCTGGGAGTTGTAGGCCAAAAACATCTGGGGGCCCAAGGTTGGGGAACACTGTCCTGAAGGCAACTGAGAGTTACAGCCTAAAAGAGAGGGAGAGCAGGCTGGTGGCAAAAGGGGCATGTTGTCCCATCTGGGTTATCCAAGAAACCGGGGCTGGTCCTGACTATTAAACTCACACTGCATTTCATAAGGATGAATCTGGATGTTAACTCACTTAACGTTTCTGCAGAGTATCAGCCACAGTAAAAGAGGCAGACATTCCCCATACAAAACTAAAAAGATGAATAACATTCATTGCTAGTGTAAGAAAATCATTCTTTACAGAACCACTGAATTCTTTGCATGCCAATGTATTACATATTAATTTAAGGAGGCTCTTTTTGCGTGCATATTTCTCGAAACAGCAAGTTCATCACAAGACAAGCAAAATATATCCGGGTGGGCAACACATGTGGCCCCAGTTGCTGCCCCAATCAAGAATTGCCCCCCCCCCATGGCATCTGTAGTGGCTGAGGAGCACCAAAATGGCAATAATTAGCTTATTTGCGAGTTAAATTAATTTACTTTATTTTATTATTCTATTTTTTCAGTGCCCGCAGAGGATGTGTGACCTGCGGAGGAGGGGTCTGGGGGACAAAGTGCCCCCCCTGGTCCTCCTGCAATTGCCCACCCCTGCCCCATATGGTTTGAGAGCCAGGATATCTGAAGGACCATTTCATCCCATATGTAGCTACTTGTGTTCTCTGGTCAACATCTGAAGTTGTGTTTCTGTACCTTGGAAAATGAGACAGGTGGGCACAAAATAAAGGGACTCTCCAGTTGTGGAACTGTGGTTATAGAATGCCCTCCTGAAAGAGGTCTGCCTGGACCAATCACTGCTTGCCTTCTAGTAAACAGTGAAAACCTGGCTCTAAAAAGACCCCACATTTCTGGATACCGAGACTGTCTCAGATGCCTCTAGATCCTGTTGGTTTGGTTTTATTTATTTTACTATGAGGCTGCTGTCTGCTGTGCTTTTATGTATTTGCTGTGTTTTTATATACTTGACTTGATTTTGATACATTCTTTTATTAATGCACTTTGTAAACTGCCATGGGGGGGGTCTTCTGGGATTAACAATGTACAATATTAAATACAATAAATAAATAAAACTGTCTGTCACAGCCTGAGTACTCTGTCTCTAGGCTAGTCCTATACGTGAACTACATAGGAAAAAGCTTCATAAGCAGTTTTTTTTTGGGGGGGCAGGGATGGGGACTCGGACTCGAGGACTCGACTCGTGAGTCGGACTGAGTCCCCCCTCTGACTCGACTCGGACTCGAGTCCCAATATTTTTAATGGGACTCGAGACCAAGGACTCGTCAACATCCCTGGGCTGTGCCAGAAGGAGTGGAGAGAAGTGCCATTGCCGGCGAAGATTTTATTTTTTAAAATCATTTCCCTAAAATGCAACCTTTCAGACATTTTGGGTTTGGCTGCCTCTGCCTGCCTGCTTTGGGGTTCCCTGCCTCCTCTGCCTGCCTGGTTATTTTGGGTTTGTCTGCCTGGTCTGTTCTTGCCAAAATCAGTTGCAGAGTTTTGAGATAAAAAGGCACACTTGTGCCTAGAATTTATTTAAGCCACACATCTGAAGTAGCCTTATTTTGTTGGGGGAAAACCCCATTGATTTTAATAGGGACTCGTGGAGTCAGCTTTGGGAGTGACTCGGGACTTGGGACTCATGAGTCACCATTTTGGACCAAGGACTCAGACTCGGACTCGAGACTCGGGTCCAAAGACTCGTGACTCGACTCGTGACTCGAGACCAAGGACTCTTCAACATCCCTGGGGGGGGGGGACATACATCTCCTTGACCCAGTCCAAGTCTCTGTCACTTTAAGAAAATATTTTCTGTGCATGTTTCAAAGGGACTAACACAGTGTTCTCCAACCTTGGGTCCCCAGCGTAGCTGGCTGGAGCATGCTGAGAGTTGTAGGCCAAAAACATCTGGGGACCCAAGGTTGGAGAATACTGGACTAACAGAATCCCACCGCCCCTCTTTGGGATGCAAATGATTGGGATTCCCGCTAAACAGAGTCATGGGAGCCAAACCCCTTTAGCAACTTGTAGCTCTTAGTCAGTGTGCAGTGATCAATAAATTGGCTCTGGCTGATCCCAGAGGCTGAAGATGTTGGTAAAAGCAGCTTGTTTTAGGTAAGATGGAGCAATTGAGTAAGCCCAGTAGCACTTGGCCAAACCTTAAAGTAGATGTAAAAGCATATGGAGAGAGCCAAGCCCCGGGATTTCAGTACAAGAGTGATGTCATGATTGACTGCAGTTCAAGTAAGTAATCTACTCATCTGTTCACAATTTTGAGCTATGGCTGATGTAAAGTCTGCCTGCAAGCCAGCAATAACCAAGAGCGGGAACTATATGCACTGAATCATGCCACTGGTGGTGATTAGCATCTTGGCATCTGCCTCAAGGGACACAGATTTCTTGAAACGGCAGCTTACAGGAGTCTCTTATAAGCAGAGATTTCGGGGTGCTTCAATAGCATCTGAACAGGACATTAACTGGCCTCTGCAGTGTTGCCAGATTATCAACTTGGAATCTACCCCAAAGCCTCAAGATGTTGTTCAGAACTCATATGGGGGAGGGGGGAGACACTCTCCAGCTGTAGCTGCCTCCTTTCACAGGAGCCACTTAGGATATTTCACCTTGGAGGAGCACAGCTACTACGTTCCTCAAGTAATTTCCTCTTCTCAGCTGAAGCAGCAGTCACCTCAGGCATTTCCCTGTCCCTCACACCCAATTAATGTACGGTAGTTTAAAGAGGTGAAGGTGCAAACTCCCATCCACACCGCATCACTCCGCTTCTGTTGCTCTCAGTCAGCCTTCCCAAACCTGGTGCCCTCCAGGTGTTTTGGACTCCAGCTCCCATCAGTCTCAGCCAACAGGTCCATTGGCCAGGATGCTGGGAGTTGTAGTCAAAATATTTGGAGGGTACCAGGTTGAGGAAGGCTTCTCTACGTCCTCGGATGTTGTAGAGGGACACAGGATGTGCAACTGCCCCTAGTTGGGGCAACCACCTTTTCTCTGTATTACCATCTGGTGTTTGCCAGCCACACTAAGAACTGCTAATGCTCTGCCCTCCCAAAAACAGTGGACAGTGCTGCACTGAGCAACCCTAAATTATTGTGTACAAGAAGGCAAACGTGCCATACATGGTATGGAGGCTCTTGATCCACACCGAACTGACAACTCTGAGGACAACAGAAACGCTCGGCTCTTGCTCCATATCCCACTTTGGGACAAGGAGATTTCTATTCCACCTAGTCTGTGGATTTGAAGAATGTTGTCTCAAAAAATGTGTAAAATAGTGCTGAGCTGAAGGCTTGAATGTCTGAACTATCTACTGAGGGTTTTTTGGGGGGGGGTTGATAAAAGGGGCTCCCAAAATGGGGGGAGGTAATTTCAGGTGAGTGCCATTTTTTGACCAGTTTCGAAGAGGCAGTTATCACTGAAAGTGGGCCAGCAGGGTTTTTTTTTAAAGTCCCCCCCCCCCCGAAAAAGTTCTCCCTTGGCTGAGGGCAGCAGTGATGGCAATGCAGTCCTCATGGTGGGCATTGGCTGGCAACCTCCATTTCTCCCCCCCCCCCGAATGCCCCTGAAATGATTCTAAAGCTTGATGTAGCATTGTTCTGGGGAGGCTTCTGGGGTCTGCCATTTCCTCCCCGCCACACACACCAGAATGCCCCTGGAAATAGTCTGTGTTATGACATAAACATTGTTCCTGTGGCATTCTGGGGGAGAAAAATGGCAGCCATCAGCTGGCAGTTCCCATAAGGAGTTCCGCCATCACCACAGGCTATACTAAAAGTAAAGGCAGCAGCAGCAGCAGCAGCAGCAGCAAGAGGAGGAGGAGGAGGAGGAGGAGGAGGAGGAGGAGGAGGAGGAGGAGGAGGAGGAGGAGGAGTAACACCACTCAGCCAACCAATGGGCACTCTCCCCACCCCCACCCCTGACAATGAAATGGCTCACCGTGGGGGCATTTTGTTTCAGCCCCACCTCAACGTTTCTAGATTTTAAAAAAACATTTTTCTTGAGAAACAAGCTTTGAATGAATCACCACAAGAAGTGGTGCTAAGGTCATTAGTGTAACAGCAATATCTCAGCCACAAAAAACGCAAATTATGTATGGGATATTTTGTATTCTCATACATTTCTTCAATTCAAGCATAATATTAAAGCTTGGCCTCCTTTTTTTCCAACTTCCATAAAAATGGGAAAGCACATTAAATCAGAACAACAAGCAATGGATTTTGAGCATGTACCACCCAGAGAAATATAATCCATGATGTTTGAATACCACTTAAAATATTTTTTATTCATACAGAGTCTGACCTCCACAAAACCACAATGGCAACCCATAAACCATGAGCTTGGAATCAACTACTTAGGACAAGTAAAATAAAAATAAGTATCCTCATCTAATTAATGTTGTTTTATTTAATGGAGTACTTAGATCTGCCTTCCCACCTAAAAAAAACAGACACACTAGCTTACACTGAATCAAAACTGATATAACAATAATATTAAACAAGGAATACAACATTAAAATATAAATACAGCAGTTAAATATTAAACCAACACTTGAAAAGGCCAGGACTCAAAACTAAAAGGAGCCTATGAAACAGATAAATTAAAAGCTTGAGGAAAAATAAGTTATTTCAAGCAAAATACTGGTAAAGTGGAACACAACTGAACCTTCTCATCTCCTCCTTTTGGTTTTCCCACAGGCAGCTTGTTTCATAGATCAGATAGAGTTAGAAGGAGCCTACAAGGCTATCGAGTCCAACCCCCTGCTCAGTGCAGGAAACTAGAGGAGGGGTCTCCCATCCAAGTAATAACCAGGCTTGACCCTGCTTAGCTTTCCATGCTCAGACAAGCTGAGCCAGCGTGAGCCACAGGCCTGTGTTGGCCACTGTGTGAGCAGAATGCTGGACTAGATGGACCTTGGTCTGATCCAGCAGGGCTCTTATCTTCTCTGGAGGCTGAAAGTTCCACATTCTGGCTGCCACAGCAGGAAAAAAAAGCTTTCCTGTGCCCGCACCACATGAACCTCATTAGGTAAAGGGACACATTCAGGAAGACCTCACTGGATGATGTCAGAGAGTGGGCAGTTTCATATGGGGGAAAGGTGATCCTTTAAGAATCTTAGTCTAAGCTGTTTAGGGCTTTAATGACTACCACTTCTAACTACACGCCAAACTGGAGCAGTACCCAGTGCAGCTGGTACAGTCATCCTATATTTGAATTCCAGTTGAATTCTTTGTGTGCCATGCCATCACTTAAGTAACCAAAATGGCAACAGCCACACACAAGAGAGGTATAAGCAGACTTGGGCAAACGCTGAGGTTTGCGCAAATACAAAACATCTTTAGGGAATAAAACCCTAATGGGGATGGGGGGGAGCCTCCAAAACAGCTGTTTGGGAGGACTGAGTGTGCTCACTGGCAACAGAATGCTAACCAACTGTTAAGAGGGAAGAAATGGGAAATCAGGTGGGAGGCAGAATGGAATAGAGAGCTCAGAAAAGGAGAACAGAAGAAGAGACACATAGATGTTAAAAAAGGGGGGGGGAGTAGAGAGAATCATCTCATTATCTGGATGGGTCATTTCCTAGTTCATACTGAGAAGCTATTTTTAAATGTCCCAAGGGATAGAAGTGAGAGCTGCCAATAGAAATCAATCAAAAGGTAGCAGCAAAGTCCCTGTTCTTTCCAAGTCAATTTAGTGTGAAACATTTTAAAAAATTACGCTGCTAATGCAAATTCCAAAGCAAATACAGTTCGTGGTTCCTATATTGCAGGTTGGAAGGGGCTGTGGCTGGGAGAGAGTGATGTAAGACAGCTCTGCAGTGTACTATGCTAATGCTAGAAGCCTCTGAGCCAGGATGGAGTGCTTGGTTTTAAAGGAGAACTTAGATATAGTGGACATAACAACAAAAAAAACTGGTGGAATGGAGAGAACCAGTGGGATATAATCATCTCTGTGGATATAAACTCTGTAGGGATGCTGCCGAACCTTTTTCCGGCTTTGCCGGCTGCTCCGCAGGAGCCTCCATGCCGCTCGATTCTTCTTGGGTTGACAGCAAGACTCCCAGCGGACTTTCCGGGGACCTGGAAGTGACGCGATGGGACGTCGGCGCTGCACTTTTCACGTAAGTACCATAGAAAACCAGCTTAAAACTAACAGCTGCTAATAGCGAATCGCGGCTGTTTGAAGCTGGTTTTCTATGGAACTTACATGAAAAGTGCAGCTCTGGGGACCCGGAAGTACCTCTCCCCGGCTCCTCTCCGAGGAGTTGTGCTGAGCCGGGGAGAGGTAAGTTGACATCTATCCTGACATCTTCTGGAAGTCTAACTCTGCAAAGAATGGAACATCCAATAAGTTTTTGACTCGTCTTGCTGACAACTTCATCCAGAAAATGGAAGAAGGAACAAGGGGATCTGCTGTCCTGGACTTAATCCTAACCAACAAGGAAGAAATGGTAGATGAAGTGAAAGTGGCATGAACCTTGGGAGAAAGTGACCATGTCATCTTGGAATTCGTGATAGAGGGAGCTGTGAAAATTGAACTTACTTGGACGTGTACCTTTGACTTTAGTAAAGCTACTTTCAAAAAGCTCAGAGAAAAGTTGGGTGGGATCCCATGGATAGAAATCCTCAAGGAAAAAAGAGTTCAAGAGGTATTGGAGACCCTGAAAACTGAAATACTGAAGGCACAATCACAAACTGGTCCCATGAGAAGAAAAAACGGGACATTTAAAGAAGCCTGTGTCGCTGCACAGGGAGCTCTCTGATGAGCTGAGACTCAAAAGGGTCATGTAGAGGAAATGGAAGGAGGAAGGACCAAGGAGGAGTGCAATAGAGCTGCCTGAACCTGTAAGAATGGTGTCAGGAAGGCAAAGGCCCAGAATGAGTTGAGGCTTGTGAGGGATGCTAAAAACAACAAGAAAGGCTTATTTGGCCATGTTAGGAGCAAGAAGATTGAGGAAGGGGTAGGTCCTCTAATTAGGGAAGATGGTGAATTGTTAACAGGTGGCGGAGAGAAGGCAGAACTATTTTGGCTCAGTCTTCTCCCACAAGGGGAGTTGTATTCAGCCCAGGACAAGCAGAAAAAATAATATAGGGGGGGATTTGCAGTCCAGAATAAGTAAGAACATGGTTAGAGAGCACTTAGCTACTTTCAGTGAGTTCAGCTTTCAGGGGCTGGATGAGTTACATCCTCAGGTGCTGAAGGATCTTGTGGATGTTATTTCAAATTCCTTCTTGGTTCCAATTGAAGCAACCAGCTAAACCCGCACTGTCAGGATAAGTGGCAGTGGGACATTCTGGCTAGGCCTGAGAAGGAGCCAACAAAATGAGAGCTCACCATATCAGGTCTACCTGAGGCTCAACTCTTATTTAAGTAGACAGTCTGTGTCTGGACTAATCACTTAATTTCTTATCTGGGTTCTAGCCTTTCTGGAGTGATTGTATAGAAGACCACTCAGTCATTTGAGCCACCAACTGCAATGTGAAGAGATACAACTCAAACACGGGTTGAATGGAGTATCACTTATTATGGGCCTTTTGTTGAGTCATGATGGTTATGATGGTTGCCTCTGGCGTTGAAGCTGAACCTGCAAGGGAAAGAAAGATTAAAGTTATACATTGGTCTCCATGGATGAGTGCAGGGAACACACTAGGGGCCGGTTCACACGACACGGGAACCGCAGGGGAGCAGATGCCCCCCGCGGTTCCCGTGTCATAGTGAATGCCGGCTGGGGGTGCCCCTGCAGGACGCCTGCGTGCGGGAAGCACGCAAAGTGACTATGGGCGGTAGAGGGGTAAGCCCTACCGCGTGTGGCCACCCTGCCATACGAACAGCGGGCAGCCATCCCACGGGGCCTCCCGTGGCCGCACAGAGGTGGCAGCCCAGAGTGGCCGGAGCTGCGGCCGCTCCAGCCTGTAGGGGCAAACGGCCCCTCTGGGCATCCCGAGCTGCCACACCCTAGTGCCGGGAGGCCTGCACTACAGTGCGGGGACTGCCGGCTCCACCGGGGTCTGCCCACACGCGCAGGGCACAGGTAATCTGCAGTGCCCCGCCAGACCCCGTGGGCAGCCCCGTGGTGCCCCCCCCCACTCGCTGCCTGGGTCATATGAACCAGCCCTCTGACAGTGTTCTCCAACCTTGGGTCCCCAGATGTTTTTGGCCTACAACTCCCAGCATACCTGGCTGGGGCATGCTGGGAGTTGTAGGCCAAAAAGATCTGGGGACCCAAGGTTGGAGAACACTCCACTAGGAGAATCTAGTCCACAAAGGGAAGACTGCAAGGTTCTTGGAAGTAGAAAACCATACGTCCAGAGAAGGCCATTCAAGAGTATGGAGAACAGCAGTGGGCACGGCGGGATGCCACACACCAGCTGGAACAATATGGCTGCAGCAGGATGCCACATGGCAGCAAGAATGATGATGGCAGGAATGACAATAGGTTCATGCTGGCCGCGGTAGACTGAGGGCTAAACTACATGCCATGTTACATATATATATCATGTAGATGAGCCTCACTTTCTTTTTTACCTCCAGGAAAGGGTGTGAGGCCCTAACTGGCATTCGGTCCTGTGGAAGGTGGAGCAGGCTTGTCCTCTGTTGCTCCAAATGGCAGGACAAACACCAATGGGTGTAAATTGGAAAGAAGTAGGTTTCAGCGAAACATTCGGAGAGCCTGTGTAATGCCAAGAGCGGTTCAACAGTGTAAGAGACTGCCTTGGGAGGTGGCAGATGCTTACATCCACTGTAGGTATTAAAGCAGAGGCTGGACTCGCATCTCTCAGGGATGCTGTGGTTGCAAGATTCCTGCACTGAGCACTGTTAATGTTCATTTTATTGTTTTATTACGTCTTTATCTGTTTACTAGGGTTTTTTTTTTTTTTTAGGGGGGGGTTGTTTTGCACCACCTCAGCAAGTTTCAGAAAGGTGGTGTAGGAATGCCTTAAATAAATAAATAATAACCGTGCACTGCACTTCAGAGTGGTGAGACATTTCAGGGGGTTTCAGTGCTTACCCTGGATTCAATTTCCATAGAAGGAAATTGCTGTTCAGCTTTCTGCCTCTTTTTTTAGATGTGTTCCAGCACAGACTGACTTCCTACTACACAAACCAGTTTTCTTTGTTCTTACCCCCAACTCAGTTAGCCCATTCCTTGGAGAGGGTGGGGGTGGGAAAGAGGCCTCCATTTCACAGATCTAGAGGTGGCCAGGCTAAACTTGATGAACCAGTTTGACCCATTCTAGTAGTCTCTTTTCACAACCACAGACTCACAGAGTTGGCTCTTTTACTGATCCTAGATTGACAGAACACCAATGGCCTCTTATGGACAATTCTGTGATGCAAAAAATGGGGGGGGGGGGGGAAGCCAGGTGAAGAAGCTGATTGTGAGTGGGCTGCAAAGCAAAAGTGATGTCATTTTTGAAGTGCCACTGAAGCAGATGCTTGGGATTGTCTAGTGCAGCAGTTCTCAAAAGTGTCTCCCTAGGAAGGTGAAGACAGTTGTAGGGGAGAGTTGAGCTGCTGCTTTATCTTACACACATACACACACACACACGCTTCGGACTATAAATCACATTGGTAATCCTTGATTGATAGTATAAATGTTCAAAAGAGCAGCCCTCCATTGCATTTTTTTTAAAGAAAGCTTTTGCTTTGGCAAGTCATTTCCCCTTGCTCTTGCTTCTTATCTGTAGACAAATGTATCTGCACCCTGTTTCTTTGCCTCACATCCAGAGAGGCTTGTGCAATTATTTTTGTCAGCTTGGAGAGGCTCAACACGATAACGTTTGAAAAACCCTGACCCTAGTGATGGGGTTGGACTGCAGCTTGGGGCCGCCTTAGCTGAAGGGCTGCCTGCTTCCATATGAGTCTGCCTGTACCTTACAATCATACTCTGAGGCCCTGCTCTACGTCCCAACAACAAATGAGGTTAGGTGGGTGGGAACATGGGACAAGGCCTCTTCTGTGGTAACACCCCTTCTGCAGAACTCCCTTCCCAGGGGGATTAAATTAGCTCCCCTGTGGCTTGCCTTTCAGTGAGCACTGAAGATATTTTTATTTGCCTTCACTACAGTTTCTGACTACTGCTCTTGTTCTTGTTCCTAAACTGTTCAGTTTTTAACTTCTATGAGTTGAAGTATTTTTAAATTTTGTATTGTAGACCACCTTGAGAGTCTTTCACGAAAAGGTAGCATAGAAATAAATATAATAATATTGTACGTATTGAATCTTACTTAGCCTTGCTATTAACCTGGCACTGTGCAGATTACCTGGAAATGGGGCACTTAGGGATTTCCATTGGCTTTAAAGCTGCCTTGAACACAAGGCTCTGCTCAGCATTAGGACTAGTTTTTGGCACTGGGTTCTATATTTAGCCTCAGCCACTGCTCTCTGCTGCTTGTATCACTGCTCTAATAGTTCCTTTTCTGATGCAGCAGCAAATAGGCTCCTTCCCATTCCATTGTTTCCAAAGCTATACTACGTGTGAGAGCTTCCTCTACTGTTGTAAATTGGCTTCCTCCTTTCCCATCCTGTCACTCACAAATTCTAAAGTGGGGGGGTTTCTCTAATCCTGTCCAGATGAGCAGGGGATTCCAACAGGAATCTATTTTTGTTCTTAGGCTTTCAACTCTATGCTACTGTTGGGCTGGAGTTCACTCAGAGAAATCTCTTCGGCTGCTATGCAGATTCTGTTCCTCAGCAGAGCAAGAGCTGTTCGGTTTTCATAAATGCTGTATCTACTTCTAGTGATGATTGTTTTAAAATAACTGAAATGGTTTTCTCAAACAGAAGCCACTTATTTTTATTAACATTCAGGCCTGCTTTTGAAATCTGAAGCGAATTTCCATCAGTCTCAGTGGAAGTATGATTAATATGATTTCTATTATTTATTAATAGTGAATGTCTGCTTTACAGCAGCAGCTTTACAACTTGTACCAAGACAGGAATGTCCTTGTGGTGGACTTTGCATGATCGGGGGAGCAAATAAGCCACCATCGCTTACTTTCCTGCCCCGTGTGTGCCGGTTGCGTGCCGCTGAATTACTATACTTACCCTCTCTGGGCGAAGTTTGTCGTGTCATCTGAACCCGGCGGGGGTGTAGGGCGGGGGCAGTTTACAAACCACCCTGCAACCCTAGAACAAACCATGTCAAGTCAAGTCACTTTATTACGGTCATAGACCAGCAGGTAGAACAAGCCATGGTTTCCGGGGTGGTTTGTAAACCCCCCCCACACACCCTTGTTGGGTTCAGACAACATGACAAATGGTGCCTGGCGAGGGTAATTATGGTAATTTGGCAGAGCACTACCAGCATGCACAGGGCGGGAAAATAAGCTATGGTGGCTTATTTTCCTTTCCCCGGTCCTGCGAACCTGGTCTCTATGAAAGCATGCCTGACAGACAGCTGTCCAGCTGCATCTTGAATGCCTCCAGTGTGGGAGAGCCCACCACCTCCCTAGGTAATTGGTTCCATTGTTGTATTGTTCTAACAGTCAGGAGGTTTTTCCTGATGTTCAGCTGGAATCTGACTTCCTGTAACTTGAGCCCATTAGTCCATGACCTGTACTCTGGGATGGTCAAGAAGAGATCCTGGCCCTCTTCTGTGTGACAACCTTTCAAGTACTTGAAGAGCACTATCATATCTCCCCTCAGTCTTCTCTTCTGAAGGCTAAACATGCCCAGTTCTTTCAGTCTCTCCTCACAGGGCTTTGTTCCAGTCCCCTAATCATCTTTGCTGCCCTCCTCTGAACCCTCTCCAGTTTGTCTACATCCTTCTTAGTATGGTGCCCAGAACTGGACGCAGTACTCAGAATGAGGCCTAACCAGTGCTGAGTAGAGGGGAACTAGTACTTCACACGATTTGGAAGCTATACTTCTATTAATGCAGCCCAAAATAGCATTTGACTTCTTTGCAGCCACATCGCATTGCTGGCACATATTCAGCTTGTGATCTACAACAGCTCCAAGATCCTTCTCACTTGTAGTATTGTTGAGCCAAGTATCCCCTATCCTGTAACTGTGCATTTGGTTTCTTTTTCCTAGGTGCAGCACATGGCATTTATCCCTATTAAATTTCATTCTGGTTGGTTTCAGCCCAGCGCTCCAGCCTATCGAGGTCACTTTGAATTTTGTTTCTGTCTTCCAGAGTATTAGCTATTCCACCCAACTTTTGTATCATCTGCAAATTTGATAAGCATTCCTTGCACCTCCTCATCCAAGTCATTAATAAAAATGTTGAAGAGCACTGGGCCCAGGACCGAGCCCTGTGGTACCCTGCTCAGTTACCTCTCCCCACTTTGAGAAGGTACCGATTCTGTAGCCAACTGTGGGTTCACCTGATAGTTGTTCCATCTAGCCCACTTTTAGCTAGCTTGCTAATCGGGATATCATGAGGCACTTTGTCGAAAGCTTTGCCGAAGTCCAGATATATTATGTCCACAGCATTCCCACAGTCCACAAGGGAGGTTACGCAATCAAAAAATGAGATCAGATTAGTCTGGCAGTATTTGTTCTTGACAAATCCATGTTGGCTTCTAGTAATCACTGCATTGTTTTCAAGGTGCTTGCAGACTTGACTTCTTAATAATCTGCTCCAGACTTTTCCCAGGGATTGATGTCAGGCTGACTGGTCTGTAGTTCCCAGGTTCCTCCTTCTTGCCCTTTTTGAAGATAGGAACAACATTTGCCCTACTCCAGTCATCTGGCACTTCACCTGTCCTCCATGATTTCTCAAAGATAATAGACAGTGGTTCTGAGAGTTCTTCTGCCAGTTTCTTTATTACTCTAGGATGGAGTTCGTCAGGCCCTGGAGATGAACAAAAATTAAATTTATAGATTTCATATGTATCTGTTACTGCCCATTTACCTTTTATTTTATAGCATTGTAAAATGGACTTTTGCAAACAAAGGGCTGTTAAAATGTGTATGTATGCATTCTTTCACACATTACACAGAGGCAGTCATGGCTTTCCCACCAAATGTACACTTATTATGGAGCTGAAAGGGGAATCATGGTTCCCTTGATGGCCAAACTATGCATGGGGGGGGGGGCAGACCTGCATCTTTAAACTTGAGTTTGTCCTCTGGGTCATATGTACATTTGGGGTGCAAATTATTTATTCAATAATGTGATGGCCTCCATTTCTGATGTCAGTGGTCTAGCCAGCAAATCAGAAAATTAGTTGGTGGTTGGACCCACCTTCCTAACTGCTGTAAACTAAGTTAAAACATCAAAATATAACCCAAAATTGCATAAGGTTTTGGTTGCATTTCTCAGGACAAAAAAAGTCAGATAAGGTGAGATAAGCCTATTCAGGAAGTCTGGTAGGGTGCTAACTTACCAACTGCTCTAGCGTACACTGTTGAGCTATAGCACTAGTAGGGGTTTGTCACAGCCAGGGATGCAAAACCCTTGCCACCTATGCCTTTCTCCCATACTCCATCTGCCAGGTGTTTTTCTCCCAGCTGGGCTCCAGTACCAGCAGTGAGCTCAGCTGGGAGAAAAGGACCTGGAGAGACAGAGGGTGGGTTCGCACAACATGCTCAGCCAGACTGCTGCCGTCTGGCTTAGAAGCCACCCTAGCCCGATACACCCGACAGACGATTGGACGCATTGTGGGTAGGGTGCACCGTGCCTCCCGCTCCTTCCTCCTCGGTCCTCCCACAGGTATCCCATGGGACACCGCGGGAGCACTGAGGTTTCCCCCCTCCCTGCCACTGCTGGTCAGTGAAGGGGGGAGAGGGAGTGGGGATCGCTGACAGCCCTCACCCTGACTCGAGAGTATCATAGAATCATAGAATCATAGAAAAGTAGAGTTGGAAGGGGCCTACAAGGCCATCGAGTCCAACCCCCTGCTCAATGCAGGAATCCAGGTCAAAGCATCCCTGACAGATGGCTGTCCAGCCGCACCTTGAATGCCTCCAGACTGGGAGAGCCCACCACCTCCCTAGGTAGTTGATTCCATTGTCTTATTGCTCTGACAGTCAGGAAATTTTTCCTGATGTTTAGGTGGAATCTAGGTTCCTGTAACTTGAGCCCATTATTCCGTGTCCTGCAAACTGGGATGAACGAGAAGAGATCTTTGCCCTCCTCTGTGTGACATCCCTTCAAATACTGGAAGAGTGCGATGAGTGAGCTGAGTGAGCTGAGTGAGCTGCGATGAGGGCTGTCGGTGCTGCTGCCGATCTTGGCAGAGGCAGCTTGCTCAGGAGCTTAGAAGCTGGGCTTACAAGCCACCCCGAATAAGGCATGGCAGGTTCACAGGACACGGCAAGCCCCCATGGCTTATAAACTGGGGGGGATGTCGTGTCATGTGAACCCGGTCAGAATGCAGAGTCAGAGTGCCCCGTGGTGCCATGCCCCTTTGAACTTTTAAATCAGTCCCACTCCAACTTTACACATACATTTACAAATGCAGTTCTGCCACTATCACCCGTAGGCTGGGCCCAAGTGTAGCTGTATGATAGAAATGTGTTTAAATGTGTGTTTGTCACATTCTCACTTTTTCTATCTTTAGGTGTGCACTTAAAACAGTTTGGGTGTACACTTAAACATGCAGTGTGTGAATTGGTCCTAAAAATGGTGCATTCTTATGCACACTTACTTGTAGGAAGTAACTCTGATGGAACTCTGTTGCTGTTACTCCTGATTGATTGATTTATTTATTTATTATATTTACACCCCCACCTTTTTTCCTGCAAGGAACCCAAGGCGGCTTACATAATCCTCCTCCTCCTCTCCATTTTATCCTCACAACAACCCTGTGAGGTAGGTTAGGCTGAGAGTCAGTGACTGGCCCAAAGTCACTGGCCTGAGTCCCAGTCCAACACTCTAACCACTACGGCACACTGGCTCTTTAAAGTTTTGCAACCTGCCTTTCAGGGCATGCTGCTACACAAGGTGGATTACAAATTTATAAAATGCATGAAAATACAATGACAGGCATCCCAGAGGCCTTCTCAGTGGCTGGCTGATGGAAACTGCTGATCTTCACCACAGCAGTGCCTGGGAAGCCCAGGGGAGCTGATGGCAGCAAGAAAAAACCTTCCCCGGGTTTCCCTAATGGACTGGCTGCCGCAGTGGTTCCTGGTGGCTGACAGTTGTTCTGGCCACCCACGCTGGCCACCCATTCGACTGCCTGAAGCAGGAAGCTCTAGGCTCTTTGTGGAGGTCTCCTCAGTGGTTCGTTGGTGGTCCTTTCCCCTGTCATGGCAGTCATCAGGAAACACGGGAGGTGGGGGTGGCAAAACAAGCAATCTTTCTCCTGTGTGAAGGGTATGACAATCACAGCCTACCCTGGTGTTTTGGCTGAATCCTTAGAACTGATGACTAACTGGGGGAAAGGTAGGTGAGAGTGGAAACAGAGCACAGATTCCAAATTCTTCCTCGTTGCCATCCTGACTCTGAGGTAATACTCAAGTGGAATAAAGTAGAGTTTTAAAAAGCCACTTGGGGAAAAATGAGTAATGAACTATCTTAATGATGCACACATTCATTGAGTAACTTTTTTTTTTTGGAGGGGGGGTATGGTGAAATGTAAAAAAATCAGTGTTGTTTCTGGAATTGTCCAATCACCCCCAAATTTCTGCAGAGTGGGTAGCCTGCTCATTCTCTCTCGGGGAGCCACGGTGACAACAATTTCATTGCAAGTAAGAGTCCGAAAAATGTAGTGGTCACAGAAACGCACGCTAGTGGTATGCGATTAGAGGAAATAGACTGCCAGGTTGACCAAATGGGATGACATTATCCCTAACCATCAGCAGTTTCTGTTCCTCATTGTCTAATTAGAGAAACAAGTCTTGGATTTCTGCTTTGGGAAACAGATTTGTCATGTCAGAGGCACACGTTCCAGAAAGTAAAATGATGTCTGTTTGAAAGATATTTGAGAAACAATGTAGTTTGGCCATGATCTACTGTAAGCTTTAATGGAGTAGAACAGAGCAGTCAGTACAATCCTTTCTTGGTGTTGTTAAGGGTCCGTGACATTTGAGCAGTGGGCATATAAAAGCAAGAGCTGCTTCTTTATTCCTTCCTTGCTCACCACAGTAAACTGAGGGAAAATAACATACAAACAACCTGCTGCCAACCCCATACACGTGTTAAGGGCCGAGAATTATAGCACCAAGTACTCTATAGCAGTATCCAACATGAGGCTCAAACATACTGCAGTTTCCTGGATGCTCCTTGATATAGAATGTGTGACCAAGCTGCCTGCTGTTCTTTAACTCCTTTCATCTCGGAATGTAAAACAAAAGAGTTGTTATGCCATCAAATGACATGGGAATAGTGGTCCTTGTGAGATTTTAAAATGGCTCTCTGTATTGCAGATTTCACAGCAGAGGTGCCAATCAGGGAGCTGGTGGGTAATGTGCCACACAACGGTGTTTGTCCAAGCCCCACCCTACGCCTCGTCCACTCCAAGCCTTCCTGCCTTCCCATGAGCACCTTCTCCCATGCCCAAGCCACTTCCTTCATCCCTTCTGCCTTAACAGATGCTTCCAGGTGAGGCTTTTATTGTGCAGTTGCCCTGCCTCATTCACGGAATTTTATGGGAGGTCCAGGGGGCATTGTCCTCCATTTATAAGACTCCTGTAGTGCCCCACTGCTCCTTCCAGCCTTTTTCTTTCTACAAAAAAAGCTGTTAGATAAACCATGGTGGGCTGCCTGATCATGTGAACTGGCTGTCTGTGGCAGAAATCTTTAAACTCAGTCCGTCCATGACTTACTCTTATGCAGATTGGGAATGAAGGCTGAGAGAAAAGGATGTGGTTAAGGCTAGACATGGGACTTTGTGGCTGTCTGATAAAAACCCCAGAAGGATCCTGTGTAGAAGGGAGCATTTTGGTGGGAGCAGATTTACTCATCATATTTCCCCAGGACTGTGTTCTGTAAATTATGTGAATACAGCGAAGGGTATCTCTGGATATATGCAGAATGTGGTTCTCTCACCACTAAGTAACCACAGTCAGCATCTCTTCACTTAAGATAACGGAGGGACGGGACACAGCTTGATGTGTGTGAGATTTCTAACATTGTATTTCAAAAACTGAATCCTGAATGCTAAATGGGGATGCTGGAGAGTATGTAGGGGGGGAGGCAGTGACTGGATAAGAGTGGGGAATGGCAGTAGAAGAAGCAAAGAGGAAGGAATGGTTGTGGAATGTGAGAAAGGGGCACAGGACAGAAGGTTATGGCTAGAAATAGTGTTTGGAGTTGGGCATATGAGCCAGAGGAGATGCAGACATGTATGCCAGCTGCTGGGAACGTGAGGGTGTGGGTGTGCACGGCGCTGCTGTTGCCCTCCTGCCCTGCTTGTGGGCTTCCTGTGGGCAGCTGGTTGGCCACTGTGTGAAGAGAATGCTGGACTATATAGGCCTGTGTTCTGACCCAGCAGGGCTCTTCTTATGTTCTGATTGTATTTATGCATGGAATTTGAGGAGAAGTGGGATTTGGTTAGGGGGGTGTTTATGGAGCAAAGGAGATGAAGGTTGGAATGTGATGTAGCAAGCTAGTGTCTGTCGGTAAGGGTTGGGAGATGGAAGAGATCGTTCATCTAGCCTTCTTTGCCCTGCTGTCACCAATCCTTAGACTTGCTGGGAATGAAAATCCCCCAATAGCCTCCATACAGGAGTCCTTACTGTTGCTTTGGCAAGTAACACAAAAAGAAACTGCCTTGCTGGCTAACTTCCAGTCGGCAGTAGCATTAGCAACCTGGCAGATGACATCATGTCAATGCACACTCCCTACACTCTGATCTGAGCAGGGTGTTCACAGCTCTGTCTGTCCTCGACAACTAAGGGCAGAGATCCCAATGACTTTCTAAGGGACTGAAGCCAGAAGGAAGGATTGTTGGGACTAGCACTAGAGAGCCCCTAGTGAATCATCACTCTATTGTCCTCAGTGCTGGCCATATACATTACTCTCAGAACATGTGAAAGCTTCAGTTAATTGCATAAATAATCCCTTTGTGGAAGCCCGACCTGGTTTGGTTTCTGGGTGGAATTTGTTTGCCTGTGAAGGAGGCTTTTTGCAGACACACATAGTGATGGTTTGTAAGCTTTATTTCCCAATGTTTTGGGAAATACACATTAGTGGTAGTGTAACCCAGGCCTGTGGCTTATGCTGGCTCAGCTTGTCTGAGCGTGGAAAGCTAAGCAGGGTCAGGCCTGGTTATTACTTGGATGGGAGACCCCTCCTCTAGTTTCCTGCATTGAGCAGGGGGTTGGACTCGATAGCCTTGTAGGCTCCTTCCAACTCTGTGATCTATGAAATCTATTACCCTTAGTACCGTATTTTTCCGTCTATAAGATGCCCCCATGTATAAGACACCCCCCACTGGGCAGTTTTGCAACCGCGTGGTTCTCTCCTCAGCTTACTTCCGTGTATAAGACGACCCTCAATTTTTAGTCTAGCGATTTTAGGAAAAAGTATAGTCTTATACATGGAAAAATACTGTAGTCTCTGTTGAACTAAGACCAAAATGCCATGGTACACACAGATGTATATATTAAAATTGAGGTTGATACAGTGGTGCAGTTAGGCACTTTTAGACTCTGAACTTAACGGTCTTGGGAGGGGGGGTGCTCTCTCAATGGGAATGTGTATTGCTTCAAAATGTGGTAGTAAGCCAGCCTGCTGTATTTGGGGGCCTCCTTACTCATTCTGCCTGATGGGGCTGTAGCTTTGCATGTAGAAGATCTCCGGTTCAGTCTCTGGCATCCCCAGGTGGGACTTGGGAAAACACCTGGCTGGAACCTGGGAGAACTGCTGCTGCGAATCAGTGTCTACAGTACTGAGCTAGATGAACCAATGGTTTGACTTGCTATAAGGCAGCTTCCTGTGTTCCTATGACTGTTTGTTTGAGGGAACAGCAGCTCTGGAGGGGTGTGTGTGACAAGGAGAACAGACAGATTGTGAGTGTGTATGTCCACATTCTTCCACAACTTAACAGTTTTCTACTTCAACTTTCCTTGTAAAACTGGTCCCTCCCCATCCCTGGAAGATTTCCAGATTTCTGTTTATGCTTGCAAACAAAGGAATAGACTTATTTCAGATCACATTGGTTCAGGAGTGTCGTTTACTTCTGGCTTACCCTCTGGTTGTATGCCCTGAGTGAATGAGTGTTTTTCTCCACTCCTTATTGAAATTTAAAGCAGCAGCATTGTTCCACAGGTTGAGATAGCAGACAATTTGCTTCTGGGTTGGGTAGCTGTGCTTGGATGCTCTAGTACTAGCAGAAAAGATTTTGTGATTTTAGAGATGCCTCAAAGTCAGAGCCACGTGCATCTTCAACTCTGTTTTTAAGACTTGGGGAGGTCAGAGTTCTTTGAATGCAGATTTTGATAGCATCCAGACTCTACAGCACTTATTAATAATATTATTGCAGTTTACTAAATAAAGAGCAAACTGATAATACAACCTCATTTAAAACAATATCAGACAGTTAAGAACACACATTAAGAGCCAGGATAAAAATACTCCTAAAAAGCATTGCAAAATAAAAAAGGTTCTCAAAGCCCATCTAAAGACCAGAAGAGAGCGGGCTTCATGTGGTAATGCAACATGGGAGATGCTCAGGATGCAATCTGCATAGAAATACATTTATGTGCTGGAAGTACTTCATGCTTCTTTTATGAAAAGATGGTTCATAATGCCAGCTAGCTTTTGCCATATATATATATTTAATAAGACATCACTATGTTGCAATTCTGGGAGCCATCAATTGTGTGTTTAACACTGAGAATCTGTCAGATTCTGGTTCCCAATACAAATTCTGGCTGTAGTGGCCTCAATATACAAAACAATGCTGAAGGCCTACTATAGTGAATCTCAAGGCACTCTGCAACTTCCAAATAGCTTCACTTTCATGGTGGAGTGGGCACCTCACTTTAACAAGGACATAGACAAACTGGAGAGGGTTCAGAGGAGGGCAACAAGGATGATAAAGGGACTGGAAACAAGGCCCTATGAGGAGAGACTGAAAGAACTGGGCATGTTTAGCCTTCAGAAGAGGAAGACTGAGGGGAGATATGATCGCACTCTTCCAGTATTTGAAGGGATGTCACACAGAGGAGGGCAAAGATCTCTTCTCGTTCATCCCAGTTTGCAGGACACGGAATAATGGGCTCAAGTTACAGGAACCTAGATTCCACCTAAACATCAGGAAAAATTTCCTGACTGTCAGAGCAATAAGACAATGGAATCAACTACCTAGGGAGGTGGTGGGCTCTCCCAGTCTGGAGGCATTCAAGGTGCGGCTGGACAGACATCTGTCAGAGATGCTTTGACCTGGATTCCTGCATTGAGCAGGGGGTTGGACTCGATGGCCTTGTAGGCCCCTTCCAACTCTACTTTTCTATGATTCTATGATTCTATGATTGCATTCACAGTAAATGGTTGCAGTGGTGCTGCAGGAGGAGGGGACTGAAAATGGCTTTCCCCAGCATCTCAGCAGATTGGAATGGGTTTGAGTCCTCCTTTCCAGTAAAAAGAGGCATATTGAAAGAAAGCGGGCTGCCCAACAATATCATTCAGAAAAAGAGGTACTGGGTTATGCTAGGAAACATTTTTCAGAAACCTGTTGGAATTTCTATGATGCCTACCAACCCACAAATGCACATTTCCAGCAGATCTAGTTTGCTGTCATAGCTCAGCCTCAGGGGAGGGGCTGTGGCTCAGTAGTAGAGCACATGCTTTGCATGCAGAAGGTCCAAGGTTTGATCCCCGACATCTCCCGGTAGGACTGGAAATATTCCTGCCTGGAATCCTGGAGAGCCACTGCCAGTCGTCGGTGTCGACAATACTGGGCTAGATGGACCCATGGTCTGACTCAGTATAAGGCAACTTCCTTTGTTCCTATGTAACAGCTCATAGTCTCCAGTTGCCACGAAAATGCTGAAAACCCTTAAACCATCACTTTGTCATGCAAAGTCCCAAATTCCCAGCTACTTCAAGCTGCTCTTAAAGGGGCTATGACACCGGCAAAATTGCAGCTAAGCTTGCAGTTTTCGCTTAGCTGCAATTTTGCCCATGGCATGGCCCCTTTAAGAGTAGCTCTGGTTAGGCTCGAACAGCTGCAGGGTCTCTACATGCTGCTAAGCTGGGAGGGCCAGGTGAGGATGTGTGTGTATGCACGCACATGCTCTACCTACTGCCTCTGCTGCATGTCATTGCTGTGGGGAAGGGATTAACTGGGTGAAAAGAAAAGGAGGTGGAGCCTGTACACATTGGCCTGGACCGAGGGAGAGGTGAATGAGGGAATTTATCACATGGTTCCTATCTTTATATTGCCAAAGATTTTATTTCCTAACAGAGCTGACTCTGTGCCTCTAACAGGTGAGGTACAGTGTAAGAAGGAAATGCAAGAAACTTCCCCTTCTCTCTGAAGCTCCATGTTTGGAGGTGTGTGGTGTGTGGGTAAGCTTCACCTGTTGAATTTGTGCCAATCCTGACAATTTTAAAACAAAACGAAAGAGATTGCCCTGCAAGCACTGACCCCCCCCCCATGAAAAACACCAGATATCAACAATTAAGGGTTTAAGTAAGGTTAAAAAAATATTACAAAAGCCACTTATAAAATATTATAAAATAATATATAATAATGTAATAATTATAATATATAAGATATTATATAATAATATAATTCTGGAAAAGTCATCCTAGCACTGCTGCTGCCACCTCTTCTTCTAGCAAGGAGCAGCATTTCACAATTATCCAGTGCTTTTTTTCTGGAGAAAAGGGTACCGGAACTCTTGGATTACATTTCCTCGGGAGTAGATGGCGATTAAATTGTAATGCAATTAATAGAAGAAAAGGTGCTGGAACTCAGTTCCGGTGAGTTTCACCAGAAAAAAAGCCCTGCAGTTATCCCTCAATTACATGATACTTCTTCACACAATGCATAAACAATTTGCTACCACAAGATGTGATGGTCAGTGTTGTAGATTGCTTTAAAACATGGAGCTTCAGTGTTTAATACTGGATATATGTGCTCAAATGCAAGATATATGAATTGTGGGTAGGAAAAATATTTATTAACCTCTAACCATGAATTTAAAAAAAAGAATAAAGGTTGAAATATTTTGTCCCAGAATACATTTAAGGCATACCCTTTCTCCATAATAATAATTAAAAAAACAATTAGGCCTTCTGAGTCTTTCAACAAAACATAGTCAATACCGGTGGCCCTCCTTGACAACTTATTACTGAATTTACCTAAATCTAATAGTGTGATTCAATTGTACACTTACTTGGGAGTAAGCCCCATTGAATTCCATGAGTGATCATGCCTAGGATTGTTCTATAAGGCAGCAGTATTCTGGCCACTTCCTTAAGAGTAAAGCCCCATTGAAAGAAGTGGGAGTAGCTTTTGAATGTACATTTATTGCATCAGGCTATAAAACTAGACTTTGCTCTTATCGGAACTCCAGGAATAGCCCTTGATGGTCAGAGACATAATGGGCAGCTTCTTATGAATTTATTCTGAAGACTGACACAATTTGTGCCCTTAAAAGGCTTGTGCTCTGAACTTGGTTGTCAAAAATTAACTTCCAGATTGCCTTATTCAACCCATAAGTCTAACAGACAAAAAGAAGGACATCTTCATGCAAACCAGGTCCCTGTATACACTTAAGCAACCTGGGTTTGTATATAGGGACTGGGCTTGCATCTTCTTGTAAGAGATGTTCATGCCTTCTCTGTGCTAGGTTAAAACCATAAGACCATAAAAAGAGCCCTGCTGGAAAGGCCTGTCTGGTCCAGCATCCTGTTTCCTACAGTGACCAACCAGATGCTCTGGAAAGCTTTCAAGCAGGACATGAGGGTAACAGTACACTTCCACTCATGTTCCCCAGCAACTGCTATTCAGAGACTTGGTGTCTCCAATCCTGGAGGTGTTATGTAGCCATCATGACTAATCCATTGATAGCCTTATCAGTAATATAATGCCTTGAGAAGGGAAAGTAGATACTAAACTCCATGAATTTGTCTACTCTAAGTTGGCAGCCATCAGTACATCATGTGGCAGTGAATTCCACAGTTTAACTATGCAAAGAAATACTTCATTTTGTTTGTCCCAAATGTGCCACCATTTAGCTTTAGTGGATAACCCCAGGTTCTAGAATGAGAGGGAGAAAATACTGCAGTTTTGTGTGTTTCCTCTAATAAAGTTTGTATTTGACCATGCCCTTTGGTTGCCTGCCCATACCCTTGGCCACGCCCTCATGTTGCCTGGCCACACCCTCTTGATCACACCTTCATGTTGCTTAACCATACCTCTTACAAATTCACATGTGTGTCCCTGTTTTCTTTTTTTTCTTTTTCTTTTTAAATTATATTTAGTTATTATAAACTACATACAACACTATAAAACAAAAACATGCAACTACAGTAAATCATAAGGTGCACCCCCCACCCGCCTAGGGACCAACTAATATACTTCCATCCCCTTAATCAGCTGAATTCCACATTCCAAAAATATAACATGTCCTGACAAGGCATACTCCCCTTCCCCTTTATTAATACATAGTCTAATAATTGATTCCATATATCCATAAAATTATTCTTCTTTAACTGTCCCTTTTTGCATTTGATACATTTAAAGTTAGTTTATTGTTTAGGGCTATATCCCAAACTTCCTTATACCAATCAGTTATTAGAAAAACATGTTGTACTTTCCATTTCCTCGCTATCATTAACCTAGCAGCTGTTAACAAGTTTACAATTAGTTCCTTTGTATTTTGGGCACAAGTGACTTTATCGGTTATTGATAACAATGCAAGTTTAGGACAGACCTCTAAAATTTCTGTAAAAACCTCTTGCCAAAATTCCAGTACATTTTTACAACTCCACCACCACATATGGGCATATGTACCTATTTGACATCCTCTCCAACAGAGTGTGGAGCAATTGTTATCTATTCTATTTAATCTTACTGGAGTTAGGTACCATGTCCATATTAATTTATAGAAATTCTCCTTTATCCTAGTTGACATCACTTTCACAATCCGTCTATCCCATATGTTGTTCCTGACAGGGCGTGAGGAAAAACAGAGTGCCTCGCGTGTGTGAGATGGAAGATTTAAAATCCTATTCCTGTGTGCAGACGCACATAAATCCACACACAGAAGTTCAGATCCTTCTCCCCCTCTCCCTGCGCAGCTTTCCAGCATTTCGGTTGTCAGCCAGCTCCCTGTAATCTGACACCAGCCCAGCTTCCTCCGTTTGCAGATTACTTCAAGTAGCAAGGAAATAACTCTGTAAACTCCACAGGTCTATTTAGCTACCTGTTTATTTGAATAGCAAAGTATATGCTACAGAGTATACATTTCCTAGTTACAGTCCATGTGCAGAGTACAATGCATAGCAAGCATTTAATCCAGTGGAGCAAGTTGAGGTTTACTCCACTCAACAAAGACGTTACATGATTGCATTAGTCCAGCAAGCACTAGTCAGAAGACAAGAGAGAAAGAGAGAAGTTCAGCATCTCTCTAAAATGGCTTCAGACAGAAAAACAACAAGTCAGTACGTCACCAGAACATACAAACCATGTGACAGGCTCATACTGTTTCCCATACACTCTAGTAACCCCTGCAAAAGCACGAGATTCATAGAAAGACATAACAAACTTGTTTACCAGCCATTCTGTTCCTTCCATGTGTAAACAATGTGCCACAGCTGGTGAATGTGATACATGTCACAACAGTTCCAACCCACCTTCGAGGTCACCTCTTCAAATTCATTATCCCATACTGTCTTTAGATGGTCTTCTTGTTCTTTTGCTTTTTGAATCAGTCTGTATAAATCCCTTGTTATACCTCTTGTTGACGCGTTCCCTTCTAAACCGTCTCTAGAGATAACAATCTTTTCAAATTTGGTTAAATCTATCTCATACTCGCTTTTCCTTTTCCACTTCTTCGACCACTGTTCTAACTGTAATAAATTTAACCACGACACTCTTCTTCTCCCAACAATTTCCAGTATTTGGTCTCTAGTCCCCATCTTTTCATCTGTGAAATGTTGGAGGGTATGACAGCTTAGTTATTGCTGTCTTAGAATGACTTAATTTTATTATTTCATGAGTCATTAGATCACTAGGACACTAGAAAAATGCTGTATCAAGATGCCTCCAGACTTGGGGAGAAAAACAGAGAGAGAAGAAAGAGTTGGAGGAGTACTTACGGTACATCACATGTCAGGTAACTTTTTCTTCTTCACGGCGGTTTTGTAAACATGCCACTCTCACTCTCACTTTCTCTCTCTCTCTCTCTCTTTAGAGGTTAGAGTGAAAGGGTTAACAGAGAGGTCATGTTGGTTTAAAAAATTATGGTTTACCTTACAAGCTGGGTTGCCTTAGGTCATGGTGATACAATTCCTTCCCCTTGTCCTGTGAACTGGTGGTTCACAAAATTTTTACTAACACAAGGAAGGAAGGGAGGGAGAGCTGCCAAGACCCTGGGCAATGCAGAACAGACTTACCTGTTTTTATACACTGTTTAACTAATTATTTTAAAAAGAAACAGCCAAGTTGGAACAACTGCCTTTTTCTTCCAGAAGGAAATTTCCCTCCACTATTTTCCACTTTTTTTTTAAACCCCTCCTCCAGTGCTTGCTTTGGCATTTGGAAAGGGTTCTCGATACCTGACACCTCTTGAAAGTGTAGTTTGGCAAACAGAAATTGAGATCAGCTCCAAAAGGCCCAGCGCTGGGGCTGCTTTGAAAACACCTGGGTGTCTCTTGTGCCGACAAGAACCAGACCCCTTCTGTAAAATAACAACCCTCTTCTCCTCCACCACCCCCTGCCCACCAGGCCCCTGCACTGCAATCATACAAAGAAAAATATAATAAAATGCTAGCACTGTTCCTTTAAAAACAGGTGCTTTGCAAAACTGAAGAACATTTCAGTGGGTAGAGGGAAAAAGCCTCCCAAAAGGAATAAAAAATGTCTTCAAGAAAGGGCTTTGCTTTGCAGAATTTACATCTGCAACTCGTTTGCTCAAGCCAGAATGAATTAAGAAGCTTCTAGCAATTAAAAATGAAAGCTTCCAAGAGCAATCAGTAGTTCTCAATGGAATGGCTTAGGATAATGCAGTTAGCATGCTACGAGTTCTCTTTCTCCCATCACAATGTGCGTTTTCCAAGGCCAAACTGTGGGCTAGTTTTCAATAACACCATATAAAATAACAAACATGTAGTCTTAGGAAAACAGTTTTTAAGTCATGGTGGAAACCCACTTTAATACAGGAGACTGTTTAATGCATCGTCCCGCACACTCCTTTCTAGCACACTTGAGAAATGGGCTGGAAGTGTGAACTATTAAACCAACAAAATAGTTAACACATCATAGTGCAGGGCAAGAAAGAAAGTGGATGAGGAATAGCAAGGCAGGAAACTTTTCTAACTGTAACCTGCAGCCCACTTTAATGTTCACACTCTGTCAAAATTGTCTAGTTTGTTCCTAGAGTTTAAAAAAAATACCACAGAAGAAGGAACATTAATTTATAGTTGCCCCTTTAAACTATGGTCTAGCTGACCAGTGCAAAGCATCGCACTCTTGGTTAGCTCTCAGGTAGTTGCTTTGTATATACGGGAGGCTGAGGGAACAGGTTTCTCTCAGTGTTTGTGCGGTGCAGGGCTGGAGGAGAATGCAGAGTCTAACATTTAAACTGAGCTTTAATTTATTACTGAACTGTGAAAAGTGAGGTCAGGGTCACTATTTTCCACAGTAGCTTCTCTGTGCTTCTTGGTTTCAAATGGATATGGCAAAACCTAGAAGTTGGAAGCTCCCCCCCCCCCATTCCTCTAAGGGCCTGGAGGAAAAGCCTGTTTCCAGGAGATTTCCACATCAAAGATTGATGGATGAGATTCTAAACCTGCAGCTGAGCTGGCAACTGTTCTTTGGGGAAAGAAGTAAATAAACTAGGGATGGTAACGGAATCCTCCTCGACCAGATTCCGCCCCAGATTTGGCAGTTTTGTACTTCCGGAATGGTTTCCTGATTGGAACTTGGCAGGGCGGAATCCAGTTGGAGTGATGCTTCAGAATTTTTTGAAGGGAGAAATGAACTGCTAAAATTGTTTAATTTTTTAAACAGTTTAATACCCCCTTCCATTTTTTTTAAAATTTATGGAATAGTGCAATTCTACCATTACACCATTTTGCTAAAATTGGGGTGTGTGTGGAATAAAACTGTTCTTTCAAAATTAATTTTATTTAAGGTGCCATGAAAAGCCGAACCCACTAAAGGAATCATCCCCTACCCTAAAATATAAACAATGGCAGAATTCCCAAATGACAGGGACACATATATTTGCCCATTTTCACTATTGCACAATTGTGGAACAGTTTAAAAAAATAAAAAAAAAATCATATAAATGTTCTTCTTTTAGGTAAATGGCACCTGTGTAGAATTCCACTAGCTACAGAATATACATTTCCAACCAGAATTAAACCAGGTGGAACTGCTTCAAACCACTCATCCCAAAGATAAACATCTATTACTTGAATCTCACTCCCTTCTCTCACAGTTGGTGGGTGTGGAGGGGGCAATGCTATGGGAGACAATAGTTGGGACAAGGTAGAGAATGTGTCCTTCTTATGCCACATCATTTGAACTTAACAAGGGGCCAGAGCCTGCAAGGCAATGCATTGATTGCCTCAACCACCTCATGCTTGGCTTCACAAGGGAATGCATTGCTGCTGGTTTGGGGTTTGGCCCCCTAGCATGTGGGTAGTTGGGGGGGAAGCACAGCTTGGTGGGAAAGGGAGATGCCAAGGAAGGCTCGCCGGCCTACAATTGTGTGAGATTTTGCCTCTCATTTATTTTTATTTTTTTAAATGGTTAGGTTTTTAACCCTGAGGGAATACATAATAGGTAAGTGCATGAATAAAGTACAAAGAGGGTGAAGGAGACCTGTGAGTACATAAGAACGTAAGGAAATAAGAAGAGTGGTTCTGGATGCAGGGGAAAAGCCTGCCTAGTTCAGTATTCTGTTCCCACAGAAAGGGTAGCTCACTAGCAGTATATGAGTGCAATAGCACCTCCCACTCAAGTTCCCCAGCAACTGGTATACTGGAGGTTACATAGATTTCATAGATCATAGAGTTGGAAGGAGCCTACAAGGCTATCGAGTCCAACCCCCTACTCAATGCAGGAAACTAGAGGAGGGGTCTCCCATCCAAGTAATAACCAGGCTTGACCCTGCTTAGCTTTCCACACTCAGACAAGCTGAGCCAGCATAAGCCACAGGCCTGTATATAGCCATCATGACTATTGATAGTTGTTTTTTTAAAAAAGATTATTATAAGCTATATAACACTGTAAAACAAAAACATACAAGTACAGTAAATCATAAGGTGCACACACACCCATCTGCCTAGGGACCAACTAATGTGCTTCCATCCCCTTAATCAATTGAATTCCACATTCCAAAAATATAACATGTCCTGACAAGGCATACTCCCCTTCCCCTTTATTAATACATAGTCTAATAATTGATTCCATATATCCATAAAATTCTTCTTTAACTGGCCCTTCTTGCATTTGATACTACAAGTTAGTTTATCATTTAGGGCTATATCCCAAACTTCCTTATACCAATCAGTTATTAGAAAAACATGTTGTACTTTCCATTTCCTCTGCTATCATTAACCTAGCCGTAGTTAACAAGTTTACAATTAGTTCCTTCGTATTTTGGGCACAAGTGACTTTATCGGTTATTGATAACAGTGCAAGTTTAGGACAGACCTTAGATTAATACCAATAATTTACGATATTTCTGTAAAAACCTCTCGATAGATAGTCTTATCATCTATTAATTTATCTAATCCTCTTGTAAAGCTGACAAGTTTATGGCCATCACTGCATCTCATGGTAGCAAATTCCATAGTTTAACTATGCACTGTGTGAAGTACTTCCTTTTATCTGTCCTGAATCTTCCACCATTCAAGCTTCATTGAATAACCCTGGGTTCTAGTATTATCCAGTTTTTCCACACCATGCATAATTTTATACATCTCTATCATGTCTTCCCACACTCTAATTTTTTCTAAGCTAAAGAGCCCCAAATGTTGGAACCTTTGTTCACTGGGGAGTCGCTCCAGACCCGTGATCATTTTGGTGTCCTTTTTCCTGTTCTACAATATTCTTTTTGAGGTGACACGGTATTCCAAGTATGGTTGCACCATAGATTTGTGTACGGACATTATGATATTGCCAGTTTTATCTTCATGTCAGGATCCACTCCTCCAGGGTTGCACCACAGCTCCACCTGGTGGAGAAGATACCTCCTTGCAGGAACGAGTCCAGTGTCTCTAGCTACTCGCAGAGTGTAGCCTCCTGCTCCTGGCTGCTCTCAGGCCAGCTAATGTGGCCCAGCTGGGAGCAGCCAGAAGGACCTATATAAGAATTGCAGTTTGCCTTCAACCCTTGCCACAGCAGCACAAGCCTCTGTGTTGTCTGTAGCCAGTTCCTGCTCCCAGCAATCAACCTTGATCCTGGCTTTGCCTTGCCTGGTGTTTGACCTGTGACTGCTCTCAATCTACATTTCTGCCTCTGGCCCTTGCTCTGCCTGGTATGTGCTTGGACTCTGTTTGCTCTTGGGACTTGTCTTTCTGCCTCTGACCCTTGCCTGGACTCTGCTTGCTCATGGGACTTGCCTTCTGCCTCTGGCCCCTGTTTGCACTCTGTTGCCCTGACCTGTGCTGGACCCTGTGCCTGCTGCCTGGATCTGTCTTCTTCCTCTGCCCCTGTTTGGACTCTGTTGCCCTGAACCCATGCGGAACTGTGAGGGATTGAGGCCTACACAGGCTTGAGTTTGTTGAAGCCTGAAGGCCCAAACACTTCCCTTGAGTAGTGAAGCCTGAAGGCCCAAACACTTGGATGGGAGGGGGAGTTTGAGAGTTTTAAGTTACCCAATAGAAGTTAAGAATCAGTTCTCCTGTGCAAGGTCACATGATTATAACCTTCCATTCCTGGGAAGGCTATATATGTGGGGTGTGGTCAGCTAGCAGTCAGTGTGTGCTGGGAGAGAGCTAGAAGCAGAAGCAGAGAACCAGCAGAGAGAAAGAGAAACTGGCTGCATAGGAAATAGGTAGTCTGAAGTTAAACTAGAGAACATTGGATTGTTTGTTTGTTTTATTTTATCATACTTGCTTTTGAATTATAACCACTCTATTAAGTAAAAACCCTTATATTATAAGTAAAGTGCTGTTGTTTACCCTGGTTTGTTGGAGTGACTTATTCACCACGTCTACAGCCTACACCCACGTTACTGGAAGCAGGCAAAGGACTTGATAACCTAGAGAGGGAGAGGCTTTGGGAAGAGGCAGAGATCTCCCAAAGGCAGATCAAGGGGTCCCTGTAGTAGCGGAACCTTGACAGGAACCTTGGGCCTACTGTCTGTCTCCACCTCCATCGGCCCTGGTGTTCCAGCCAGAGACCCTTGCCCCGGATCGGATCTTACACTTCAGTTCCTTTCCTAATTATGCCTAACATAGAATGTGCCTTTTTCACAGTAGTTGTGTACTGAGTTGACATTTCCATTGGGTCTGCATACCCATCACAAACCCAGCTGTATCTCTGGGTTCATCCAACACAATAAGCCATGGTGGGTTATAAGCGGCTTGTCGTGTTGTCTGAACCACGCACAAGCCACTCTGGCCGGGTTCAGGCAACATGACAAGCCACTCTGAAGCAAACATGGTTTATAAGCTACCATGGCTTAGCACAGTGTTCTCCAACCTTGGGTCCCCAGATGTTTTTGGCCTACAACTCCCAGTATGCCCCAGCCTGTGTGAACCCAACCAGAGTTGTGTGAACCCAACCAGAGTGACTTGTCATGTTATCTGAACCTGGCCACTTCTCTAACCCCCTGCCCCTGGGGGCATATCCTCATTGCTAGAGGACATCTGTTAATTCCCCAAAGAATGGGTTCCTTTTAAGGAATAATTCCCCGCATCCTCGGAGTGATGCCCTCCTTCCTTGAGACTCTTATTCTCTGTGGCTGCAGAGGAGCTGTCATTTTGGGAGTGGGGGTTTCTATGGAGAGTACTCCCCCCCCCCCCGCCCATTGCTACGGCACGAAGATTTTTTTCTTTTTTGTCATTGAGTTCGCAACCTTTCGGTGTCGGAGTTTAAGTGCTTGATCCCGATTTTGTTTAAATATGAGTAAATGTATTTTAAATATAATAAGTAATTTGGTTGTTTTGTAATTGTGATTAATAGTTATGGGGCCAAAGAAGGACAAATTGGCAAAACAACTGAATGGTCCCTGTCTCTGTCATCATCTTTGGATGAGGATGATGTAAGGATGACACAGACTTGTGCCAGTAAAATTGCAAGTCCTGTGCTCTAAGGAGAAGCAGGTCCCTAAGCTTGTTAAGAGTGTGGGGTGGGAAGCAAGACAGCTACCCTAAAATCTAAAATTCTCTGTGCCCTTTCAGATGGACTGAAAGCATTGGAGGAGCATTGGTGATGGGGAATTGCCTGGCCTTCAGAAGTTGACCAGCCTGTTCTTCAGCAATCTGTGGATTATGGTGCTTCAGAGTGCATAGAACACACCTTCTTGGTAGTGTGGAAAGCCTGATTTTCCTGGCTGTTTCTATTAGCTGGGACCAAACAGCTTCTTCATACACTATGTGCCAGGATATGTCAGTGCCATGGGGCCTCTGTGGCATTTGCCCACTTTTAAGTTTTCTCCTTTAGCTGAGGTTCACAGGCCAATTTGGCAAGGGCAGGGACAGGTGTTCTGGGATAACAGGTGCTTGGTCTGCCCAAGGTTGTTACTGTTAGAGCTTCCCTCACTGGGAAAAGTACATGGGGAGATTACTTTGCCTCTTGGTGACCAACTTTAGTCTAGCGAATGATAGACAGTTGTATTCAGTGGTGGCTTTGTGCCAGCAGAAAGAAGCTCTGCTTGTATAAGGTGGGCCAGTCCCTACTACCCACTGCAGCCACTGTGCTCATCCCCAAAGCTTCCCCTTAAGGTGGTGGGACCCTCTAGAACAGTATGGGATATGATATGGAGGCCTGCAGTACATAGGGGGAACTGGTGAATATCAGCTGCTTGTTCCATCTGTGGGGGGGGGGGGGACCTTAGTTTTGACTTCTGCCCCAGGGGTTGGTATGCCAAATACTGGGCTAGATGCACCAATCATCTGACTTAGTACAAGGCAGCTTCCTATGTTCCACCTCCTGGAATATTAGCCAAACTAGGAAGTATCTGACTTCATTTGGTGCTGGACCTCTGGAATGGGTTTAGAATTCTTTATCAAGGTGCTAGAGTTCATACAATAATTAGGATATTAAAAATCTGTTGTGGGTTTGGAGCGGAGGTAGTTATATTTAAATTGGAAAAGGGAAATCTGAAACGGTGAGCTAGCTGGCCCCTTTCAGACTCTTCCCCTTCCCTGAATATCCCTGCTTGGGATGGTCACTCCAAATGCACCAGGGGTGTTTAGCTAGAATCTAGCTGCTAGATCAGTGTTCTCCAACCTTGGATACCCAGATGTTTTTTGCCTACAACTCCCAGCATGCCCCAGCCAGCTTACTGTGCTAGATTAATTAACCATTTGCCCAACCTTGAGTGTGACTGTGAATATATTAACAATATCATTCCACAGCTCCATCAGTGAAGACTGAGCCAGAGAACAAGCCAAAGGCAAACTGGAGTCTTGGAGGAATGAAGCTCACCAGGCCATTTGCCTGCCTCAGACTGGGGCAGTTCATCTATGGCTCTTTAAGGATTCTGTTGGTTTTGTTCTTCTAAGAATTTGCCTGATAACTGGCCTGCCTGGCCTGCACCTGCTGATCACCTCCTGCAATTCTGTGCTTATTTATATTGTTCAGCTTAGCTTCTAGGTCTATTTCAGGAAGGTTGGTAGCACTGCCTTCTCATGCAAGCTCTTTAGTGTTCACTGATTTTTCAGGGGATTTTTAGATACATAAAATCATGGCGGGCTAACTAGGGAAGTTCTTAATGGTCCTAGGTGTCTGGTATCCCCTGAGTTGCTGGAGGATATGCCTGACACATTTACTCCTCTAGTAAATACTGTTGTTTGAAGTAGCCGGTGAACTGAGTATGTTATGGATTGGACAATTCAGGTAAAACTCAGGTAGGTGATTTTTATTTTTCTGATTGGGGTTTTTTTTTTTTTTTTTTTGAGGCATTCCAAAACTTATTAGACATTTTGGGCAGTTTGTTCAATTGACATGAGGCAGAAGGGTTAGCCTTTGCCCTGTGAGGGCCTATCCATCTACTTAGGGGCAGCGACCCCAATCCTTTATTTAGGGCATGCCGATGCCTCCCCAATGACACAGCATGAGTTTGGGGCGTTCAAATGGCTAGTTCAAATAACTAGAAACCGGTTTTTCTCCTAGCCTTTTGGGATGTATTGCTTCCTCATCAGGCCAGCCTCTGCAACTGCTGCCGCTCTGGGGTTTTATGCGCAGCATTTTCAGAAAGTAGGCAGGTGGAGTTCTGGGGCCTTTTAAGTGATCTATCAGACCTTTGGTAAGGATACGTTTTCAAAAGATTTTAAACACAAACAGTGCCTTGGGCAGTTGCCAGATATCTTGTTTCCTGAGTTTTCTTCTTTCCTGTTCATTTTGGGTTATAATGGACTTAGATTGTTCGTTAATTATTTATTTGAATGGATTTGTTCTACCCTTTCTCTGTTTCTGGCTGTGGAATGCTTGAGTCAAGCTTTGCTTTTTGTAAGCTTGTCATTTTTAGCTGCGGCTTATTTTGTTGTTTGTTTTGCAGGTGTGGGCATAGGGAGAAGCTCCCATGAGAGTGCTTATTTTGTGCCAAAGCATCATTTTCTGGGCAAGAAAGTTGGCCTGTAGTTCCAGTATTGGATGAGCATCAGCTCATTGCCAGGATTAATTGGCATGGTCATCTGGGCATGCTGTGGAACCAGGTTCCTACCTGATTCCCCCCCCCCCCCCATTAGTTTAGATTCAGCTAAACAGCCGCAAGTCTTTTTGATTTACTTGGTTGGGAATGACGTGTGTAAAAGGATGGGAATATCTCTTAGTGAACTAATAAAGTCAGATAATAAGTTAGTTAGGGCTAGGCTCCCTGAAATGTGAATAGTATGGTCTGAGATGCTTGCGAGATGCATTTGGTAGGATGGATGCTGTGTATCCCAAAGGCAGACCTCCAAAGGCAGGTGAATAAGGATTTGAGGTGTCTTCATGTTTCTTGGGAGACATGTTATTCCACACCACGCAGGGATGTTGTGGAGCCAGGGTTCACAGGGATGCTTTTTCATTAGCAGGGATGCTGATGCCATCTGTCACCAGTTCCCTCTGAGTTTACCTGTAATCCTCACAGGGGGTGGGGGTGGGCTTGGGCTTGATTTTCCAGGCAACAATATGATTCCCCATCATAATGTAAACTATTTTGGGGTGGCCTGGTCTTGCATGGGCAATTAAGATCCCACACATCATCTCCACATCCTGGTGGAGATGAAAACTGCTAGAATTTGGGTGGTTGTTATGGATCAGTGCAGCTGCCTGAATTTTTGGACTCTCCTTGGGGATGTAACTATGGGAACTGTCATGATGAGTGGTACACCATCACACCACTGTCACCAGGGTAACAAGTACATGATGCCTCACCTGTTTCAAGGAGATGCTGCTCACCTTTCGGAGGATGGATGCAATCTTCCTCAAGGATTGGCAGCATGGCCTGCTGGATGTCATCCATGGCAGGTTGGAGTAAAGGCACTAAGCTAGTCTAGTGCCTTTTTGTGGCAAGGTCAGTGAGAGCTAGGGTTTCCTATTTAGAGTTCAGTTGGGGACACTGGTAAGTATCCCGAGGCAGCAATTGTATGGTGAAAGGGTCTTTGCCAGACCATTTAGCTTGTGGGATCCAGGACATGAACACCCTTCAGGCTTGTCTGTCTCACCCACTCAGAGTCAATTGGTGTGTGTGTGTGTACGCACGCGTTTCTGTCAGACCTCCTTCGGCACATCTTTGATGTGTGGACCGGCACAAGTCAGTAACTCAGCTAATACAACTCCCTGGGTTTGAACTAGGATGGATTTGCCCAATATGGACAATTCTACATTCAGTGAAACAAAGGAAAGGAAAAATGGAAACTTTGAATCATTTTCTTTCTCTTTATTATGGTCGTTTACACCTGTTTAGGTTAAAATACAAAGGCACAAATATAAGGACAGGAGGCTACAATTTCTTCAATTTAACTGATAGTCAATCAGCTGAGCTCTTGTACACATGATTAGGGGGTGGGGTGGGGAAATTAGCCACCTGTTCAGTGATGTGTGGGATCTTATCCAATAGACAATTACCAATATTTTATCTGGCTGCCCTAGAAAGTTAGAAGAGGATAAATTATATGACATCTCAAATCAGAGTACATGTGTCAGAGGATTAGGGACTCCTGCCTTAGATGGACACAATCTGCTTTGAAAATGAATTTTCAAAAATCTGAAGTATAATTGTTGGTAGAACAAAACTTAGAATTGGCTTGCTTTGGCCTGGCAAAAGGGTAGCTGGAATAAGCCAGTTCAGTGGGAGAGACATTCCAGAGGACAAAGGGACCCTAGGGGGAAACCTCCATTTTAAATAGTTTGCTATCCTCTTTCCTCCTTGCTACACTTCTGTGTAATCCCCCCTTTTCAACACTGTGTGTGTTTGTATATAAAAAGCAGTGGTTTCTTCTAGGAGTCCAATTCAAAATAATTGTGGTGTAGTGGTGAGCGAGTTGGACTGGGACTCGGGAGATCTGGGTTCTAGTCCCCGCTCAGCCATATACAGGCCTGTGGCTTATGCTGGCTCAGCTTGTCTGAGCGTGGAAAGCTAAGCAGGGTCAGGCCTGGTTATTACTTGGATGGGAGACCCCTCCTCTAGTTTCCTGCATTGAGCAGGGGGTTGGACTCGATGGCCTTGTAGGCCCCTTCCAACTCTATGAAACTCACTGGGTGACTTTGGGCCAGTCACTGGCTCTCAGCCTAACCTACCTCACAGGGTTGTTGTGAGGATAACATGGAGAGGATGATGATGATTATGTAAGCCGCCTTGGGTTCCTTGCAGGAAAAAAGGCGGGGTATAAATATAATAAATAAAATAAAAATCTGGAAAGGCCAATGGTGTAACAATATGAAAAAAACCCTGCTGGATTCAGCCTGAGTGGGTTGTGCTTCCTGGGATGAACCAGGAAGTAGTTAAGGGCAACATGCTCTGCTTGGCCTGAGGGGAGCGGGGCCACAGCCTGAGAGAGCTCCGTGGAAAGGCTTTGTTTGAATAAAACCTGTACGTTTGGAAGGCAGAGTCTGTGTGGGTCTGTCTACACCAACTTGGAACAAATGCTTTTTAGAACGAAAGGCAAGTAAAATCTATTTCTCTCTCCTAGAAGCCTGTTCTAATTTTGTATGATATCATACTACTGGAGTTGAAAATCCTATAATTATTACAGTCCTACATTCAGTCATCTATTCCATATCCTTCTCTTTTATCTGTGCTCATATACCAGCCCGTTGAATTCAGGAAGTGGCAAGGACTTTTTCTCATTAATTCTTCTCCATCTAATCCTTGGTAATTTGGGGGGCCTTAGATGCACATTCCAAATGCTTGGATTTACGTAAAGATGTATGTAATGTATCTATTTGCAGATAACTGGCAACAATTCCAATTTTAGCCTGTAATTGTGTTAAATGGGGTTGTGCAGGCCACAACATACCTATGTTATTGCAGAATGGATTTGTAGGCATTTTTAGGAGTGCCAGAAAAGGAAAGTCTAAGGCAATTATATGTATGTTGATATTAACAAAACTTAATTTTTGTGGACATTAAAGAACTGACACTTTTGGTGCCAATTTCTTAAAATGTGTGTGCAGCTTTTCAGGAAAAGTGAAAATATTCATTTAATCTTTTCTCTCTTCTCATTTTCTTGTTGTGGAAACATTGCATCTCCATTTTTGTACTTTTCTTTAACAGGTTTATTCTATTGCCTCATATTACACAGGAACAGTTTGGACTAAAATCAAACTACACGTTTGTAGGTATGGGCACTGCCAGCCCATGAATACCAGTAATGTGTAGTTGAAAAAAACACATGGCATATGAGGAAATGCTAATAGTTATGTCACTCATGACGAGTATTATGTGCTTTTTCAACTACAGAGTTACTACACGATACCAGAGAGAAATGCGGGGAGATGCGGCTCTCCCCTTGATATATAGTAGGCTGCAAAGTGCAATACTATACCCACATACCTGGGAGTAAGCCCATTTACTTCTGTGTAGACATGTATAGAATTGTACTGATAGGGTGCGCTATTCAGGTTCGTAACAAACTTGGGCCATAGATAGTGTTCCAAGCTCTTCTAGAAAGACTCCATAGAAACACAAGAAGGACAAAGCTAAAACCAACAGACAAAGCAGAAACTTGCCTTGCTTGTACACATTACATCAGCAGTCCCATAATTTTTATCCAAATCTGGTTGGATGGAAATTTTACCCCAGGCCCAGAATCCTGTTCAGTCAGCTGATGGAATAATTACAAACCATGTTAATCAACCAAAATGGGCTCCCTTCTTTCAGGAATTTCTGGGGACACCAGCAGGGAATAACTTATAGACCAGAATCCTCTTTGGAAGGTTCGACTGAGGACCTACCAGATGATGATTTTAAACGTGCTTCACACATGATTGTTACTTTACAAGTTTCAAACTTTGCTGGGAATTTTTTAATGTATTAGCTTGCATTTTGTTTTGCTCCACTTAATGCCAGGTTGGTTCAGAATAGAATCACTCTCACATAGGACTTGGTAATGGATAAGAGAGCCGATGTGGCCTGTATTATGAAATCTGGGTGTGTGAGCTGGCAGGTGGATTTTCATAATGGAATAAACACAGCCTGGCAGGCCAGGACAGTGGTCCTTTAGATACCCTGATTCCAAAGTGTTAGGGATTTAAAAGTAATGATAAGTGCACAGAATTGGACTTGGGAACAAATTGGGAGCCAATTCAGAGTCAATAATATTGGAGTAACATGCTTTGAAGAAGAGACCCCCAACTACACCTTGGCAGCAGCATTTGGTACCAGCTGCAGTTTCTAATCACTCTTCTGAGGCAGCCCTACATAAAATATGCTGCAGTAGTCTAGCCTATTTGTGACCAAAGCATGGTGACAGTGGCTGAGGAGGACTGCAGGTGGTGTGCTCTCTGAAGTTGTACAAAAGTGATCCTGACCATAATTCCTATCCATGCAAGTATGGGAACATTTCCAGACTGCAAGAGGGAGTGGTCTACCCTATCTAGAACTACCTGAATACCCATTTCCAATCCCGGATCAGCTTTCCTATTGATGAAAAGCATCCCTGTCTTCTCTCAGCTTGTTAGGCCATATCACAGCCCACAGACACCAGTTCAAAGGGCTGCATCTCTTGCCCCTGACATCGCATGCACGCCACTCTGGTTCCACCCCCAATGTCCAGGCATTAAACCAAATATCTGCACATTTGGGGGGGGGGTGTCTATTTGACACAAACACAGTCCCAATCCACCCTCCACATGTGAGGCTCTGTGTGTGGAAGAAACACATAAATAGGGCTATTGAATTGGGTAGCATCCACATATTGGTGACACCACTCCAGACAGCCCTGCATGTGGTTCATAATGGCATGAATTATAATGCTCTTCAAAGCATTGAAAAGATGTGAGAGTTGCAAAGCTGTGCAGGTTAGCCATGCCCCCATTGCTGATAAGCCCTGTGGCCTTGGCCTTGCCCCCCCTCTGTCCATGCTTTTGGAGTGCATGAGAAGAGGCTCTACACCTGTACCTGCATAAGCATGTAGAACTCCTCTACAAGAGCGGGGGACCCATAGCTCAGTGGTCATATCTCAGTGAAAGAGCATACGTTTAGCATGGAAAAGGCCCCCGGGTTCAGCTTCTGGCATCACTAGGTAGGGCTGGGAGAGACTCCTGCCTGAAATCCTGGAGCGCCACTGCCAGTCTAGACTGGCTGGGGCATGCTGGGAGTTGTAGGCCAAAGACATCTGGGGACCCAAGGTTGGAGAGCACTGGTCTAGACTGAGATAAATGGATCAATGCTCTGACTCGATATAAGGTAGCTTCCTATATTTCTTTTGCATGGCGAACGTGTACATCTGAACCCACTCTGAACCTTTGAGGCTCCATTCAACAACAGATTTGCTTCCTAAGTGGGAATAAGAAGGTACTGTTTGTATGGCAGTTATTAAAAGAAGCATTGTACACCATTATTTCTGAGTTCCAGCTCTGCTACTGACCTGCTGAGTTTTCTTAGACAAGTTGTCAAAGGCAATAATAGCAAAAAATATCCTTTAGTTTGGATATAAAGCTGAGAGGTCCAAATGTGTCTATCAACCTGTTTGCTTCCTTGTACCTTTTCTTCTTCTTTTTTCTTTTAACAAAATTTTATCTGACTGGAATAATATTTGCTGTACAGCATAGTTGTGACTACAGATTTGACTCTCTCTATGTGGGAATGTAACCAATCACATCACTTTAGAAAGTTGTCCCAAAGCGGGGTGGGGGTAGGTGGGATTTCTCTAACTGCTCTTCAAAATAGCTGTTCAAACGTCTGCTCAACTCCAAGTAAGAAAGAGTTATGTCTGGAATATTTCACTCCAGCTTTCAGAGAGCAGCTTTGTGTATCCCTTGGTGTGTGAGCCCTCAATGAATAGCAATAGCAGTTTAAACTGTTTATTCCTTTCTTAGCAATAATGTTTGGGTTGGGGAAAGCCTTCCAAGATATATAGAATTTCTCATGCTGAGTAAGGGCTCCTTCATTTTTTGCTACTGCTGCTGCTTCTTTCCACACTATGGACATTATTATATGCCCCTTTCCATTCATACCACGATAGGTAGAAGGACTCTCAATGTTATCATAATAATATAAGCCTCTTATTTTTCAGGGTGTATAATACAGCTGTAAAAAAAGCCCTAGGCTGAAATTTGGCATATGAATGTTGGGGCAGGGGGATGGGTGGGGATTGAGCATTTTTAGAACAAATTTTTCATATTGTGTGTGTGTGTGTGTGTGTGTGTGTGTGTGTGTATCAGGCTATGATGATATAAAAGTTAAGGGTGGAAAAAAATAAAGTTTAATGTTTTTAGATTCTTCTTAGACTTAAAAAAAAGTAAAAGTAACCTTTATTTTTTAAGCTGAAAGCATCCAAGCTACCTTTCAATAACTTAAATTATCTTGTTTTCCAGTTTTACCTTCAATACAAAAAGAAGCAAAATAAGTCTTGTTAGACTTTTATTTTCATTAGCCTTTTCCTTAGGTCCATTAGTGACTGTATTAGGCATTCTTTATAGATCCAGAATAAGGCAGGAGGATGGGAACCTACCCCTTGAGAGACATCTCTGCACTGGTGAATTAAGTGCTTTATAGGCCTCTACTTTCTCCCTGTGTCTCAGTTTTCTCCCTTTTTCTACCCATTATCTGGACTCTAGGTGTTTGGGAAGGTGGGAAAGTGCATCCCCCCCCCCTTTTCGCTATCACTTGCTCCCTTTCTCCCTTCCTTGCCTGGTCCACAGCCTGGAGTAAAACCTTTCACTGCAGCTCTGTAATACTTAGCATTTGTACTGCAATTTAAGGTGTTGAAAGCAGTTTACCTATATTTTCTACTAGGGGAAGGGCCTTCTCAGTTGTGGCACCCCATCTCTGGAATCAACTCCCCAAGGAGGTATGCCTGGCGCCTACCCTTTATTCCTTCAGGCGCCAGGTGAAGACCTTTTTATTTACCCAATATTTTAATGGTTAGATTTTTATTTCCATTTTTATTATCACTACTGTACCTCCGGTCTGATTCATCTGGCTGCTTTTGTTTTATTGTATTGTATTATATTGTATTTCTATTTTAATGATACTTTTGGTTTTAAGATTACTGTTTTTATCCTGTTTCTCTTGTAAACCGCCCAGGGAGCCTTTTGGCTGATGGGTGGTAAATAAATATATTAAATAAATAAATAAATTTTCAGCAGTCTTTACAGCTGGTCTGTAAGGTAAGCTATTTTATAATTATCCGCATATTATTCCTGGTTTTATTATCATCTTCATCGTTTTATCCAGTGGTTTAAGACATATGCTAGACACACAGTGTTCTCCGTTGTTATTCCGATATTGCTATGAACTAAAGCTTGGACAGAGTGATTTACAACAACTTCGGAATATAATCCATTGTTATCACACACTGCGAGTGCAGATGGACCTTCCCCCAGAACACGCGCAGCTGTGGGCGGGGAGAATTTTGCGAGCTGGGGGAAGGAGTTGAGACTTACCTGTCGACGCAGGTATCACGTCAGGAAGGGGGTGGGGCTACAGGAGCTAATATTAGGCCTGATAGCCCCACCCACACCCTCTTTGTTTTGTGCAGCTCACCTGGACGAAGATCCCCTCCCGGCTCCATCGCCTCCGAAGACCTCATGGCACGGTCAGCTGGGGAATAAGGGATCCAGGTGGTGACGAGGCAGCAGTCCCCCCGTTCCGGTTGTAAGCCTTCTGGGACTTGCTTTTGGGACTTGCTCTGGCTGCCGATCGGTTGCGCTGGGCCACCCGGGGTAGGGCGGCGTTCCCGGCCTCGGGCCGCTTCTCCTTGCCTGGCCAAGTGCCTGGTTCCTTTGGCCGCAATGCCGCTCCCTGGGGACTGGGGAGCTTGAGCCTGCTCTTGATCTGCTGCTGTGGCGGCGCAGTCTCCTTGCCTGGCCTAGCGCTGGGATCAACCCCAGCCTGGGCCCGAGCAGGGGGATGTCGCTGCATCGCTCACTCCCCGCGCTTCCCGGCTGGTCGGCATGGGGCGGGCCGTGTGTGACTGGCCGCGCGGGGCATCCTGGGACTTCTAGTCCCGCCCATGCCGGGACCCATTGCATCACTTCCGGGTCCCCCAGAAAGTCCGCCGAGCAGTATTGTGTGGCAGTGGCAGGGGTGCTCGCTGAGCACCCAGCAAGCACCAAAACAGGTACATGTACATCCCGTCACAAACGAACCACAGTTGAGTGCTGCACAAAGACAAAATGCATATGGCTTGAATACCACTGTGTGATAGGGATGTGCGTGGAACTCGATGGGGGTGGGAGGAAGCGGGGCGAACTCGCCCCACTCACCCCCCGAGCTCCATGTGCGTTACCTTTCCCCGGCTTGGCACAACTCCCCGGAGAAGAGCTGGGGAAAGGTACTTCCGGGTCCTCGGCGCTTCTTGTCTGGGTCCCCGCCCGGCACTGTGTTTTTTCCATTAAAACAAAGGTAAACTACCTCAAAACGGCTGCGAATAGCCTATTCGCGGCCATTTTAAGGTAGTTTACCTTGGTTTTTACAGAAAAAACACAGCGCTGGGGACCCAGAAGTGACACGACGGGGACCTGGAAGTTTGCCGAGTGCCTTGCTGAGCACCGCAGACTGGATCGCGTGGCGGGGGTGCTCGGCAAACTCCCAGAGAGTCGGGTCCCGGTGAGTTCGCCCATCCCTGTGAATCATAACTCAGTCTGGAAATAATACTGCTACATGTCCATACTATAATGAGCTGCATCAACTCGTGATCCATTTTGGAGGAATGAGTGGGGATGTATGTCCAGTCAGAGTACACTTCTGCACATGCACAAACCTGCGCAGGAGTCTGAAATGACAGTATCACCTGAGATGTCCAGGGAGGAACACTAAGACCTCCCAAAAGGGGGGGGGGGATTCATCATACCACTATAAGGTTTATACCAACATTGGCCCTGGTGTATGACATGACAGAGAGAGACAAATGTTGTCACAACAGTTGATGATGTTACGTTCATGCCACAAGACTTTGCCTACATATACTGAACTTAATGAAGTTTGCCTCATGAAAGTGGGATTAATACAAAGTCTACACCACAGTGATTGGCAATGTGTGCCATGGGTGAAGTAAATGTGAATTCGAGAAATTGCATTATTAAACTGCATCTGCGTTGGAAGGTGCTTCAGTGTAGATTAGGCCTAAATTATTTAGTGTGATTAAAATGAAAAGGAATTGTGAAGAGCTTCAAAAGAATCTCTCCAAACTGGAAGAATGGGTTTTAAGATGGCAAATGTGGTTCACTGTAAGCAAGTGTTGCATGTTGAGGCAAAAAATCCCAACTTCATAAATAGACTGATGGGATCCGAGTTAGTGGTAACTGACCAAGAAAGAAATCTTGGGGTTGTGTTGGACAGCTTGATAAAAATGTCGACCTGCTGTGAAAAAGGCAAATTCCATGCTGGGGATCATTATGAAAGGAATCGAAAATAAAACTGCCAATATAATAATGCCTGTATATAAATCTGTGGCATGACCACACTTGAAATACTGTATACAGTTTTGGTTACCACACCTCAGAAAGGATGTTGTACAGGTGGAAAAGCTGCAGAAAAGGGTGACCAGAATGATCAAGAGGCTGGAGCAACTCTCATATGAAAAAAAAGGTTACATAGTTTGGAACCCTAGCTTAGAAAAAAGGCGAGTAAGGGGAGATATGACAGAGGTGTACAAAATTATGCATGGGTTAGAGAAAGTAGATAGGGAGAGTTTTTCTCTCTCATAATTCTAGAACCAGGGCCATCCTATGAAGCTGAATGGTGGGAGATTCAGGACAGATAAAAGGAAGTACTTCTTCACACAGCACAAAGTTAAAGTATGGAATTTGCTACCACAAGATGTAGTTATGATGACCATCAACTTGGACAACTTTAAAGGGGACTAGACAAATTCATGGAGGATAAGGCTACCAGTGGCTACTTACTATTTATGATGGCTATGTATTACCTCTAGTATTGGAGGCAGTATGTTTCTGTATGCCATCTGGTGGGGAACACAAGCAGGAGAGTGCTATTGCCTTCATCTCCTGCTTGTGGGCTTCCCATAGGCAGCTGGTTGGCCACTCTGTGAACAGAATCCTGGACTAGATAGGCCTTTGGTCTGACCCAATATGGCCCTCCTCATGACTGATCTTTCAAGGCAATCACATTCCTACATGGAAACGTATGAGCATCCACTGAACTTTTACAAATCTCCATTCATAAAAAGGACCTAACAGAAATTTAGGATTCTTTTCACTGACATATCTGGTATCAATCCCTACCTAAACCTTCCATATAGAAATGCTCATGTGGTCACTTTTACAAATCTATATATGACCTCAAAATGTTACATCATAAATGGCTTCAAATCTACACTAGAAAGCAACTGCTCTCTAGGCACATGCGCATCTGCATGACAGAGAGAGAGAGAGAGAGAGAGAGAGACTAGAATGAAGGGTACATAAGGCATATAGTATACATTAAGGCATATAGTAGTAGGGGGGAAAACATCTCTAGTATAAAGAAGGATGCAAAAATGGAAGAAACTGGAACAATCAACATTTGTTTTTGTTTTTTAACAAATTTTAAAATTTCTCAGCAGTTCTACATAGACGATTGTAAATAGAAAACCCTAACAATGCTTGTTGTGTTTGGGGACATTAGCACAGTCATTGAGTTATAGGCAGATGTTTTTGGCTTTCTTGATGTTAGTACCACTTTAAGCTATCAATGTTGACTTCAGGACAATTGCATACAGGAGACATGAGGCATGAGCTGTGATGATCCTTTGTTTCTGTGCTCTCAAACACTGCCACTGACCTCTCCTGCACCCAACGTCCTTGTAGCAAGTCCATTGGATTGGCCAAAGCTGGCCAAACATGCAGGCAAAGAGGCTCACCTGGGTGATTAAGGCCAATGGGCAGGAACAGGCTGGCAGGCAAACAGGCAGCGGAACTGCTGGGGAGGTCTCGGGAACCTGCCTGGCCTTGGATCCTGCTCTACCTTACTCGGAGTATGCAGCTCTTAACTTGCTTAGGGAAGGAGGCTGGGTCAGAGCATCTCTTTTAGTCCATTCTGGAGCCTAAGGTAATCCAGTATACAGGCAGACATTCTGATGTATAATCCATTTCCTTATCTCTGTCTTTCTAAAAATGGGAAACCTGGAAAGGCTGACCCTTTGCAACCACTGTCGTTCATTTTCATTTCATCTCATCATTACCCAGCTAGTCCCTGATTATGAGTGTTGGAGTAAAGATGAGGAATTCTGAATGGTAGCCTTTTCAGTTGTAAGTCAGTTGAATCTGAGATATGCTACGTGTGAAGTGAAAATAGCTTCTCTGCCAATCCATGGGGATAGGCCAGAGATGGTTATAACATACATTTAGAGCATAATCCATTACAGTGGAATTTTAATAGCAATGAAATCAAAGTGCCTAATTAAGCCAATGTCTGTAAATCACTGTCTATGAATTTACAAACTGTTCATAACTGTAAGTGCCTTTTGGAGAGCTGTTTGTTATTATGTCAAGATGGGGCGGGGGGGAGGGGAGAAGTGCTTTGATTTACTCTCTGTCTTCCACTCTGGAGTCATTATATTATTCAAGTGAGAAAAACAAAAAAATGTGTAAACATGAATCAGCACACTCTCAAGTAAAACATCAAGGGAGAGATCTGATTTGTGTGTGTGTGTGTGTGTGTGTGTGTGTGTGTGAGAGAGAGAGAGAGAGAGAGAGAGATTCCCTAGATGGTGAGAAATTATAAGTCATGTCTGGACTTCCCATTTCATGTCTCCAAGGCAGCTTGAAAGGAGGCAAGAGAGACAGTAGAGAAATAGGCTCAGTTGAAAATCAGGAAACCTTCTGTAAGCATGGTGGACAAGTGGGATCCACAACTATTTAAGTCTGTATTGAACTCAAGTTAGTTTAACTATATTAAAACCAATACTGCACCATTTTTTCATGGGGTTAGGTTGTCAACATGGTAAGCTGGCTTTCATAGGATGCAAACTCCTTAGTAGTCTTTCATTACTATTTTCATGCCTGTTCACAGCCTCAGTATACAGCTGCATCAATATTACTTTGTCATCTTCTTTCTTCACTATATGATCCCAGCCAATCAGGGATCACATAGTGAATATAATGACATTATGGCACCACATAGCAAGTCAGGTTTGGCTACATTACAATGGCATTAAGGGCAAATGAAGCCATCCTGTTACTCTCTCTCTACTTAAATTGCCTGCCAATGCTGTATGACAAGGCATTGTATTTGTCCTGGTATAGCTCTAGTGCAGGGCTCTCCAACCTTGGGTCCCCAGATGTTGCTGACCTACAGCTCCCAGCATACCCAGCCAGCATGGCTACTTGGATGGGAGACCCCTCCTCTAGTTTCCTGCATTGAGTAGGGGGTTGGACTCGATAGCCTTGTAGGCTCCTTCCAACTCTATGAAATCTATAATGGCAAGGGATTCTGGGAGCTGTAGTCCAGTCCACCTGGGGACCCAAGGTTTAGAGCCCTGCTCTAGTCACTAGGATGGGGTGGGAATGTGCATCCAAATGCACATGCCTTTAAAAACTGCCCATCCATATTGCATTGCTTTCTATGCGATGTGTATCAACTATGCATGACTGGATCAGTGGAGGGCATATCAGTCTTGTTATCTTGGCAACATGACCACCTTTTCCCTTGCAGTTTTGTACTCTTTTTCAAAGTGACATGACAAATTGCCAGAATGGGGGCACATTTCATGGCAGATGAAAATGTTCACCAATATTTAAAACTGACTGAGCCAGTTTAAGTGCAAGCAACTGTGTGAGTTATGGAAAAGATACTAGATTCTGCAGTAGAAAAGCAAATTTATTTATTTATTATATTTCTATACCGCCCATCAGCCAGAAGGCTCCCTGGGTGGTTTACAATCAAAATAAACAATCATAAAATCACAATAATACCATTAATATAAAATACACAAGTACAATAGAACAGCTAAATAAATCAATCTGGAGGTACAGTAGTAAAATATACAAAAAAATGGAAGTAAAAATCTAACTATTAAAATATTGGGGAAATAAAAAGGGTTTTACCTGGCGCTTGAAAGAATAAAGAGTGGGTGCCAGGCACACCTCTTTGGGGAGCTGATTCCACAAATGGGGTGCCACAACTGAGAAGGCCCTTCCCCTAGTAGCCACCCTCCTAGCCTCTTTTGGAGGGGGCTCTCTGAGAAGGACCTCCGATGAAGATCTCGGGGTTCGGGTAGGCACGTACGGGAAGAGGTGTTCCTTCAGATAAACTGGCCCCAAACTGTTTAGGGCTTTAAATGTTAATGTTAGCACTTTGAATCGGGCCCGGACTTCAATCGGTAACCAGTGTAATTGATAGAGGACTGGTGTGATGTGTCGGCCAGTCCCTGTTAGCAGCCTTGCTGCTCTATTTTGAACCAATTGAAGTCTCCGGACCGTTTTCAAAGGCAGCCCCACGTAGAATGGGGGATATAAGGTGAGGTTAGCAATGTCCGTCGATGTGAAAGCATCTTCATGCCAAATAGAGATGGTAGGAATTCTTATTCGAGTTATGTCACCATCGCTCAAGCATGGTGGGTTACAGGCAGCTAGTAGTATCTCATTGTTTACAATAAGGACAGTGCTGCAATTGGCTGTCTGAGTAAAGCAGGACTTCATCTCGGGTAAGGTAGCAGGGCTCATTCAATAAGATGTTGAGTGGTCTTTGTTTTTGGCTTAGCCAACTGTTCATGGCAATGCATCACTGCCTTGAAATTGAGTTGGAAATGTCTCACAATGAAGACTGTTGGCAGGTATTGTCTGACCAGAGCTGATGCGGGGAATATCGGCACATGAGGTGAAATGTAGACATAGGAAATAATACATTGAGCCAATATGTACGTTGGGTACATTGTGACACAATCCTGTGTGATATGCACAATTATTCTTTAATTCTTTTGGAATCAGAAGAAAATACTGTCTAGAATTTCAAAGCAGCCTAGACAGCTATAACCACATGACAGACCCAGAGGGAAGCCTTAAGCCACCCACACAATTTCTTGAAGAGGTTTGCCAAAAGCTAGATCCTTCAGGCAATGAAATAAAATAAAATAGCCTGCATCTGGATCCTGTGTTTTGAAGCCCAGTTTTTGGGGAGTAGGAGAAGGAGGAGTGGGAAATGTTTTCTCCACACACCAGATCGCATTTTGACTCACGGCACAAAAGGAAGGTCTTTATCATTATAATAGTAAGTAATAAGTCATTGCTCTTTACAAATAGAGTGCAGTCCTTTTGTGAGTGGCAGATCAGCCAGGAAGATAATTCAGGCCATTGCTGCTGGTGTTTCCAGCATTAAAGGCAGACTAGTCCGCCTTTTTATTTTTAAAACCAACATACATGTCCATTGTTTATCCCAAACCCTAATGGATTAAATGAGATACCGGTACTTATTTTCTCTTCCAAAATTAAAGATGACAGCATGCTTTGTTGATCATGAAGTGATGATGAGTCTGTGTCCTTATTCTGAGGGAGAGGACAAAAGTCTTGTTTGATTTCCAGGTTTGCCACTCATGTTTCATCAAAGGTTGACATACAGCATTTTTGAGTTTTCAGACATTGCATCCTTAAAAGCGAGGATATCAGTATTACAATTCAGGTAGCTATTTGGACCCATGGAAGTCTTTTCATTGTTTAAACTAGGGAGGTCCATGTGCAAGTTTGTGAGACCAACAAATATATAATTATGGAAAGATTTCATAGTGTTATGGCTGCAATAATAGAATTGCACCTTTTAGAATTTGGAATGTTTGGGTCAGGAATTATAATGTAGGTGAGAAAGCTTCTTTGGGAGAAGATGGAACATAAGGCCAGAAACTGCATAAATAGAAGATGGTATTCAACAGTGGTGATCAGCTGAAGCTTATGCAGACGCTTAGGCTGGAGGTTTTTCTTAACTTCCAGTTTCAAGTGAAATATGTGTGCCAGTTTCATCTGTCTTAGAACTAGTTTGTTTCAATATATGGGATAGACCAGTGATGGCGAACCTATGGCACGGGTGCCACAGCTGGCACGCAGGGCCCTCTCTGTGGGCACTCGAGCCATTGGTCACCAGATCGTGAAAAAACTGTCCCCTTCTGCAAAACACTAATGATTTTGTTCTTTCTCACAGTGTGGAACAGAATGATTTTATTCTAGAATTCCTGTTACAGAATTCTTTTCTACATTGCTATCACATTTAACAGATTTTGAAGAATGATGCACAGAGCATGGCTTGGATATATAAAGTCCTAACAGTTGACCTGAGTGCTACATGTGTTGCTCTCAAACTAATGGAGTATGAGCCAAGGTCTGACAAATTATCAGCATGCATGCAATAGCAAAAATCACATTAATTGTGCAAAAGCATGCCCAATGCAAACTTTTACCTAATGCAGTGTTTGCAGTCCAAGACATAAATGTTTAAAATGTGTTAAGCACATTTAGTTTTCTTGTTTATCTTGCTCATCCTAGTACAGGTCGACTTTTACTTTTACTAATCCGACACCTGTAGAAGCAGGGAAAGGACCCGGGGTAAAGCTTGCCCCATACAATTTCAGTCTGGCATATAATCATATTACAAGTTGAGAATCCCTTATCCAAAAATACATGTGCCTAATTATTTTAAAAGTTTGTATAAATTCCCTTCAGGCTATGTGTACAATGTAGTACTATAATAATTTTTTGAGTTGATTTTTTTTCCAACAAAAAACTGTTTGTATCATTGAAAGCTCTGTTATTGTGTTTTTCTTTTAAGACAAAAGATGTTAATTAGTTCGGACAACTGTATGAGTTGTTTTTCTAAAACTAAAACCTCAGAATTCAGGTTTAATTGCAGTGTTGGCACGTTGAAATAAATAAGTTGGTTTTGTGTTGCAGTTTGGGCACTCGGGCTCAAAAACATTCGCCATCACTGGGATAGACGGATTGTGAAAGTTATGTCAACTAGGATAAAGGAGAATTTCTATAAAATAATATGGAGATGGTACCTAACTCCAGTAAGATTAAATAGGATAGAAAACAATTACTCCGCACTTTGTTGGAGAGGATGTCAGGAAATAGGTACATATGCTCATATGTGGTGGAGTTGTAAAAATGTTCTGGAATTTTGGTGAGAGGTTTTTACAGAAATATCGGAAATTATTGGTATTTATCTAGAGGTCTGTCCTAAACTTGCTTTGTTATCAATAACCGATAAAGTCACTTGTGCCCAAAATACAAAGGAACTAATTGTAAACTTGTTAACAGCTGCTAGGTTAATGATAGTGAGGAAATGGAAAGTACAACATGTTTTTCTAATAACTGATTGGTATAAGGAAGTTTGGGATATAGCCCTAAATGATAAACTAACTTGTAGTATCAAATGCAAAAAGGGACAGTTAAAGAAGAATAATTTTATGGATATATGGAATCAATTATTAGACTATGTATTAATAAAGGGGAAGGGGAGTATGCCTTGTCAGGATATGTTATATTTTTGGAATGTGGAATTAAATTGATCAAGGGGATGGAAGTATATTAGTTGGTCCCTAGGCGGGTGGGGGGTGCACATGATTTATTCTAGTTGTATGTTTTTGTTTTACAGTTTTGTATGTAGTTTATAATAACTAAATAAAATTTATTTTAAAAAAAGAACTACAGTAATACCTTGGATTGCAAGTAACTTGGTCTGAGAGCGTTTTGCAAGACAAGCAAAAATTTAAAAAAATTTTTTACTTGATAAACAAGCGACGTCTTGGTAGGGATGTAACCGCTCGCCTCGAGCGGGCGTAGCGGGCCGAAATCGGCCCTGCTCACACCCGCCAGAGACTCACTTTGATATAAGAGTGTTTTGGATTACAACCACGGTTCCGGGACAAATTGTGCTTGCAATCCAAGGTATTACTGTACTTTGTTCCAACATGCACTCATGTTCAGCAGCTTAATGACACAATCATAGAATATCATGGTGACCCACTAGGCTGCTGAAGTTAATGTATGTCATAGGGCCCATTGAATGACATGATGCAGCTTTCGTATTGTAGAACTTATTGTCAGCAGGAATTCTATTACACTTTGCTGAACTATCTACATTGCTAAAATGTACAGGTCAATAGTGTGTTGCACGGCAGTATCTTCAAAGAACTTCATCCTGGAAAGCATAGGTCTTGTCTTGCCCACCTTGCAGGAAACAGTAAATATCTCTGGAACCAAGCACTCACTTTTTTGGAATTTTTGTGCAACCAAAACACATGCTCTAAAGAAAGATATGTGGAGTAAAATTATATTCAGATTTATGTTGAGGATCCTATTTAATTGTACTTAAGCTCTGTACTTGGCTCAGAGGAGGTTATGTTATTCTTATCTCATTTTATCATAACGATCCTGATTAAGCTAAGAGATACTGGGTGAGTTTGTGCGTCATGACAAGCCACCCTGTGAATAAGCTACACGGTGTGGGCCTTGTTCGTGAAGCAACCCATGGTGCACCAAAAAGATCATTGGACTCACCATGGGTTGCTCCCCCCACCTTCCCCCTGGGTCTCCCCACAGATATCCCAAGGGACTCCTCAGCAGGGCCCATCTTGTCTCCTCTCCCCTTGCTGACCCCGAGCCCTTTTGTGCTCACCATGGCTTTTTATTCCCTTTCCCCCCAATGATTGCTGTTGCTTTTTATGATCTCCACAGTGACAGCCCCTCTGAAGTGCCCAAGCAACACATGTCACTAGTTCGCCACCTTTTTTTTTTTGCTTCTGAAATTTGCACAAATATCTTTATCCTTTTTAAAAAATTGGTCTTTCGCAAGTGCGCACTTGCACACTTTTGGGTGAACAAAATGAAAAGCCTTACCTCATCAGTGTCCTGGGAAGTTTCCTGTCAAAATGCAGGAGGCACCATCCAGGAACATTGATGAAACAAGGCTATAAAGAGGTTTATTTTTTACTTTTCACTCTCTTGACAGCTGTCAAACGGGAAACCAAAGCTGCGAGTGATCTTTGATTGTGAAAGGGGGTGGCCAGTACATTGCCCCCTTTGCTGTGAGATCCTCCAGTTTTTTGGGGATGGACCTGACTCTTCTCAGTGTCCTTGCACTTCTCCACCATTTCTCGAGACTCTAGATCAGGGCTCCCCAACCTTGGGTCCCCAGATGTTGCTGGCCTACAGCTCCCAGAACCCTTTGCCATTAGCCATGCTGGCTGGGTATGCTGGGAGCTGTAGGCCAGCCACATCTGAGGAGAGCCCTGCTCTAGATGCTCGGGAAGGTGGGAAAGTGCAAGCCACCTCATTTACAGGCGCACAGAGTTTTGACAGCTAGCTGTCAAAGCTCAGGCTTTCTTTTAAAATGGGGTTTTTGATAGATCTACCCAGGTTTTTTTTTGCCAGGAACATATGTGGAGGGGGCACTGGAAGAGAAAAACTCCTCAGTGGTGGTGTATGTGGTGGAACTGAGGGAGAAAATGGAAGAAATGATACAGGTGGTGAAGGAGAATGTAGAGGCAGCCCAAGAGACCCAGAAGAGGTGGTATGACAAGGGAGCCAGGGAGATCCAATATGAAATTGGAGATCTAGTAATAGCATTCCTGCCTAGGCATCATGATAAGATGCAAACCAGCTGGGAGGGACCCTATATCGTGAGAGATAGATTGGACACCTTAACCTACACCATCTCCAAAAACACCACTGACAACGCCAAATCTGTCCATGTAAATATGCTAAAGCCATATAAGGCAAGAGAGAACAGTGTGCAGGAAGTGGAGGCTTCATATGATGGATCTGAGCTGCAAGTGCCCGGTCTGGTGCAAGAGAGCAAGGAGGAGGGAGGAATCAATAAAATCCTCCAAAATAAATAAATATTCCTGACGAGGCAAGGCTTTTCATTTTGCTCACATGAAAGTACGCAAGTGCACACTTGTGAAAGACTTTCTCTCCCCCTCCCCTTTTAAAGGAGGACAAAGATATTTGAGCAAATTTTGGCTGCAAAAAATAATTTTAAAAATGGTGGTGAACCATTGACAGCCCCTCCAATATGCTGCTTGGGCACTTTGGAGGGGCTTTCAGTGGCCATCACTTTGGAGGTTGCAAAAAGCGATAGCAATCTCTATGGGGCGGAAAGTGGGAGGGAGCCATGGTGAGTGCAAAAGGCATCATGGCAAGGGGGAGACTGAGCCAGTGATGGTCACACCAAAGTGCTGCCTGGGTGAGCCTGGCAAGGAGTTTTTGCCACTCTTGCTGAGTGGCTTGCTTGCCACTTTCCTGGACCCATGATGGGGGTCGGTTACCCACATTCAGAAGACAGGACAACCCATTGTGGATCCAACAACCCCTACTACAAGTCATGAGTGGTCAGGGTGGCTTGTTGCCCACAAACAGGCCACCCTGCAGGAAGCGGTCTGGGTTCACAGGACACAACAACCCGCCGCGGCTAGTCACCACCGATGGATTGTCATGTCATGTGAACCCAGTCATTGAATCACCCAAAGCCACTTCACGGCTGGGTGAGTGGGGAATTGACTGTGGGTGAATAAACAGAAGCTTGAAACCTTTGCCTCTCATATCCAAGCCTCCAAATCACCACATTCCACAGCATCAATCATGGACCTGTCACTCACAAGTCTTGCAGTAAACCCATGTTGTGAAAGATGACAAACCTTATTGACTTATGAAGAAAATGTGAGTGCGTTTTCAGGTTTTGGTACTGTTTAGTAACAAATACTATAGGTATCTCTGCTAGGGGTCTTTGGCAACAATTCTGAAAATGGCCTGCACCAAATTGCTGAACCTTACAGTTTCTGTTCCCCCATCTGAAAACTAAAGATAGTAATGGTTCCTCATATCAATGGCTGCTGTAGTGTTGAAATTAATGTTAATTAGTTAACTTGGAAGATAAGAAGTGCTTGTACTGCTGGAGACTATTGAAAAGGATAATGCATAATAGGAAGGTGGCAAGGGGTTGAGTAGAGGGGAACATAAACACCAAATGTTGAACCTTGAACTTCATCAGATCTTTGGACTTGTATTCCTGCTGCCTGCTGGGAGGAGGCCACTCTCATACTATGTAATTCCCAAGCAGTAAATTGCACAGGGCTGATTTTATTCCTGGAAACCACACAGCTCTGAGAGCCAGGAATGTAGAGCACCACTGCTATGACTTACTCTGCTCCTTTAGAAATGGTATCTGTGCAACAGGGCCAGTTGTATTGGGAGAAGCACTCTTAAAACTGTTTATTATTATTATCATATATTTAAACTAACTTTATTAAAAGCCACATAAACTGGTTCTCCAGGCATTGTACAAAAGCTAAAACATAATAATACAAATAAAATCACAATAAATCATTAAAAGCCAGCACAGCATAAAACCCAGACAAACCACATACCAACATAACACAATAATGAACAATGTGGATTACAAACCAAGACAACCACCAGGTACAGGGCTAAAAACACACCATGAGGCCTACAAATCTTTAAAGACCTAGGAGAACAAGGAAGTCTTAGCCTGGTGCCAAAAGGACAATGATACAGGCACTATGCAAACATTCTTGGGGAGAGTATTCCAAGGCCAGGGGGGCACCACTAAAAAAGCCCTCTCTCCTGTGGCCACCCCCTTAACTTCCGACTGGGGACGCACATGGAGAATGGCTTCAGTAGATGACCTTAGAGCATGGGTAGGTACATTCAGAAAAAGCTGTTCCATCAAGTACCAAGGTCCCGTCCCAGTCACTTTGAATTCAGCATCTTGTCCAAGAAGGAAACATTAGCCACAGGTCTATAATTATTAAGATCTTCTAGGTCCAGTGAAGCTTTCTTCAGGAGTAGTTACACTACTGCCTCCTTTAAGGATGCTAGGACCAGTCCCTCTTTTACACAGGTGTTGAATACCTCCTGGACCCAGCCAGCTGCCCCCTCCTTGTCAGCTATGATCAGTCATGAAGGACAAGGTTCTAGCAAACATGTCAAGCCTTACCAAGTACTTTGTCCACATCCGGGGCCCCCACAAACTGAAATTCATCCAATAATGTAGGACCCAGAGATGCTCTGGACACCTCCATGGAGTGATCTTTATAGTTATTATTATCAACTATAATATAAGCAATATTATACCTTCAACATGTCTTGCAAATCTGTTTCAGTGTTCCACGGAGGCTTCCACATCCTCACCACTAAGGTGAGATTTTAAAGGGCCCCAAACCCCTCGAAATAACTCTGCCAAGCAACCCTGAAGGATGCAATAGTGGTGGAGAGGAGAAAAGATTATGGTAATTTTAATGTGGACTCTTACCTACCATGGGGGTGGAAAGGCAAGGTATAGATATTTTAACAAAGTAAATAAAAATAAAGCGGTGGCTCTCAAAGGGTTAAGACAGAAGCCCTATGTGGAGTTAAAGAACACATGGGTCAGGATTGTGCCCTTTGCCCTCACCACTAACCTCTACACATTCATCTGACCTTCTGAATAGAGCTGTATACATGTAGTCTCTGACAGTGCAACAACATGTATCCTCCAAAAATGGACTATTAATTGGGCAGAGCAGGGCCAATGTCAGGGGCCCACCGCCACCCAAGACACCGTGGCAGTCTCTCATTTCCTGAAAAGAGGAGTGCCAGGTGGCAGTGGAGGAAGCTATAAGCATTGTGCTCCACTGCCTGCTCCAGAGGTGGTGGTGGTGGTGACGACGACGACAACGATGACGATGATGCAGGGGCCTCTGAGGTGAGCCTACATTCCCCAATCTGAGGAACCTCTGAAAGGAACAGAGTACAAAAGAACTGCAGTGTATCACTTCTTGGTGCCTTTCCCACTGAGATATGGGCAATCACTCCAGAGGGTACCACAGCATTGCAGGTGCTTCAGGGATAATTGTCAATTTCCTTGGTAAGAGAAGCACCTAAAGGCTGCAGAGCAGTGAGTGACTCTCTCATGCACCAAGGAACTCAAGAGAGTTACTGCTCCTCAACTTCCTGGTGGCACTCCTCCCATTCAGAAACAGGAAATGGGATACTCTCATTTCTCAGTAGTTGGTGTGCCTGTAGGAAGCAACAGGATGTGGCAGAGCCACGCTTCATCGCTTGCTGCAGGGCCCCTTCATCATCACAGGGTCCTTGATGCGGACTCCCATTTCCCAATGGGAGGCAAGCCTGAAACCTATGGAACTGACTTTCTCAGGCTCCAAGCTGATGCTTTATGGTTTTCAGGCACTTGTCCCATGGGGAAATGGACAATCGCCCCAAGAGGCCCCTGTGATGGTGCAAGGGCTTCTAGGGTGATCATCCATTTTCTAGTTGGAGAGGTGGCAATGGAGCATGACTCATACTTCTAGTCCCTTTAATGTTGATGGGGCTAAAAGGAGTACAAGCGTCACTATGCTGCTGCTCCTAGGTGCCCCTCTTGTCCCCTGGGGCAACCTCCCATTTCCTGATTTGAGGCTGTGGAACAGCAGCTCTTAGGCTGCAAAGTCCTAATTGGGTGTGGGGCAGAGGGCAGGGGCCATGATGAGGGAAGATCCATGGACACTCCCTGCCCAAGGGTGTGCAATAACCTACAGCCTGCCCTGAGCTGAAGTCATCATGAGACTTCACCACCTCCTCCACCAGCAGCCCAGTGCCCAGAGCATTTTGCACAAGGGGTCACAGACACTCTCCAGCAACAGCTCTAGTGGTTCTGAATTAAACGTGGCCATGTATGGAGCAGATACATTAGGATGAGTGGTGGTGGTAGTGGTTGCATATGGCATTATTATTATTATTATTATTATTATTATTATTATTATTATTATTATATTTATTTATTTGTATCCCGCCTTTCTCCCAACACTGGGACCCAGCCTTTAAAACTCATACAATTAAAACAAAAATAGAAAAATATAAAAGTTAAAAATAGAATTAAATTATCAATAATATTAAAAATTATATATATATGTGTGTGTGTGTGTGTGTGTGTGTGTGTGTGCGCGCGCGCGCATGTGTGTGTTCAGCTAGGAAATGCAAGTGTTGCTAGAATTTCACTGTAACTCCCTTGACTGAACCAGCATTTATCTCCTGTGTGTGTGTGTGTAATCCACTGTGACTTTGTCTTAAAGTTATGTCTGATTTCACTCCTGCTGTAATCCAGTTGCCCATCAGAGACAACCCATACAGATGACTATTTTACCATACCTTTTATGACAAGTCTGTGCCTGATGATTCCACTTGGCAGGATGATACAGATAACCAAGCCTACCCCAGGGTGAGAGAACTCACCCCAGCATAGGTTGACCATAACGCTGGGCTCAAAGAAGGTGCCCCAGCAATAGTGTAGTGTGGCTGCTCCTGTTTGTCAGTGCAAAGCCACACCAGAGATCCAAAGAACAAAACAGTGGCATAAAAATCAATGTAACAAGCAAACTGTGCGGAAAGACTATAAACGAAGGTTGCAATTTGACTTTGATAAAAGTACTTAAAAGCAGAGCTGGGCCTTGGCCACAATCCAGAAACCCATATCGAGAGATTGAAAACTCAGCATTGCATGCAATATTTTGGTCTAGTTCTAAAGACTCCTCTATTTTTGTCAATATATGCTAGAAAAATAGCATAGTAAAACCTTCTCATACATTAAAGTGCTTTGTCCCTAGCAATGATGCTAAAATATGCAAGAGGCAGCACTCACACACTCCCCCGCCCCCAACCATCCATATATATATATATGTATATATATATGAGAGAAAACATAGCAAGGTGAAAAGGAGAATGACTTTTATTGCCTAAACTACATGCCAGAAGGATATCAAGTTTGCTACTAAGTGCCAAGGCTCCTTGTGCCATACTGCAAGATCTAAAACTCTGTTGCCACCTTGTGGACAACCACTGATGAGGCACTGTGTGTGTGTGTGTATGTGTGTATGTGTGTATGTGTGTGTAATTAACTAGCTTCAGAGAATTGTGTTAACCCTTCACAAGAATCTAAAATAAGAAACCGCTACACAGGTCTGTGGGGAAGGAGAGGAGAAAACTAGTCCCCATAGACTTCTGTGCGGAAGCTTGCCTTCTCTTTTGTTTCTCGAATAAATAGCCCTGACCTAGAATTGTCATATCAGTAACCTGTAGGCAGTGTGCCTCTGAATATGAATTGCTGCGGAACATAAGCAGGAAGGTGCTATTAACCACTGTGGAAACAAGATGCTGCACTAGATAGGCCTTTGGGCTGATCCAACATGGCTCTTCCTATGTTTTCAGGGCCAAACTAAACAGTCTGCTAGTCACGCATAGCAGAGCGTGATTGACTTACTTACTTGAGAGTAAGTGCACCTGGCCCCGATTTGGAATGGGACCATGGCAATATGGGAGGGGGAGTTTAAGCTTTCCCCCTCCCATTTTTGGCCTGAATTTCCTTCCATGGGGGGAGGGGTTAAAAGGGGGGGAAGTCTCCATTGGAATCCAATTGTGGAGACATTCTCACAGTTGGATTGGAGTTTCTTGCTTCAGAGGTGGCTCAGGAGTGTGTGCAAGTGCCCTTACTTTCATTCTCCTCTGCCAGCCTGTACAATCATCTCTGGCGGCCTGTAGCCTCCTCAGCTTCTCACATTTCAGTTAAGACCCAGGGAAGACTGTGAAGGATTGAGGCCTTCACAGGCTTGAGTTATGTTGAAGCCTGTAGGCCCAAACATCTCCTGATGGGGGGGGGGGCATTCGTGAGTTTCATTTTCCCCTCATGGAATTAAAGTTTCCTTTTCCCCCTCATTGAGAGAAGTCTCCTTTCCCCCCTAATAGTGTTAAGTTTCGTTTCCCCAGTTTGAGGTCACCTGATTGTAGCCTCCTAAAGTTGTGATAGTGTATATAAGGGGGAGGCAGAAGCAGCAGGAGAGGAGCTGCAGGCACCAAGAAGCAGAGACAGACAGAGAAGCAGAGTCTGAATATCACTGAAGAATGCAAAACAGCCAGGGCTAGGCTGGGAAGGAATCTCTATTAAGATTACAGGTGAAAGCGTAGCTAGAGCTGTGTTATTGTTTTTTATTTCTATTATACCTGCTTTTTGAAGGTATATAGCTCTATTTGTGTAATTACCTTAAGTTATTGTGAATCTACTATACCAATATTTACTAAAGTAAACATTTATTGTTAACATCAAGTTGTTTGGAGTGTCTTTTGCACCACGCCTAAAGCCTAATCCCAAGTTACTGGGAAGAGAAGGTAAAAGGCAGAGAATTGGCATCTTGATAAAGGAGGGGCTCTTAAAGAGGAAAAATATCTTTAAGGAGCTGATCAAGGTGTCCTGGTACAGGTGGAACCTTGACAAAGACATCATGATGTAATTCCTCCTGTAGGGCTTTTTCAGATCAGGAAGTATAGGCAGCCTGGGAGGCTGCAGAGCAATGGAGAGATGTGCAGTAGAAAGACAACACACACAAATACATTATCAAACACCCTGAGAATGATGCAGAACAATGGAAGTCTCTTTCATGGGGGAAGAAAACTTTCCGGAAATTGAAGGACAGATTTTGACTCAGCACTGGCTCCACCTCTTCCCTGGAGCTAGACACAACACTTTCCTCCTCACACCTGGATTTTGGTGGATGCAAAATGGGAGCCATCCTGCCCACACAGTTGATGCTGTTGCCACTTGTAGTGGCAGCACACACAAAACCAGAAACCCCTTACAAAAATAATGAAAGAAGCTGTGTGCTACAACTCCTGCCAATGGTGAGCCATACCTGTGAGAAACTGTTGAGAATTTCTTCACCCCCTAGAGAAATTTGGTGAAATTGTTCCCCCAATTTCTCTGCCCACAAATAGGGTGCAGAATTTCAAGAGACCATTTGCGGCACAGTATAATTGTGTATTGTGATGATGGAATGGAAGAGGGTTTTTTTGTGTATACACTGTCACTGTGTATACACAAAACATCATCCATCCAATCACAATCAGGGAGCTGAAAAAATCTGCATTTAATTGCATATGTTGTAAAAATAATCAGAAGACTAAACAAACATTTAAAAAGTAAATTCTTGACTTGCCTGGGTGTGGGACATCTTTCTATTTAAATGCTTATAAAGCATTAAACTATGAGTCAAAGTTTCTTCAATAAGATGTCTTTTCTTATTAGAGTTATTCTACATTAGAGGTTATTTCCTACTTATGCCAAGAAAAAGGGGTGGTGATGAGCACTGGGCGGTCTTGAAAAGAGTGCTTTGTTTTTAATGATCCCTCCTGCAGAATAATATACAAAGATCTTTTTTGGCTTTTAGATTCCCCCCTCCCCAATGCAAATAAAATTGACTGCATATCAGCATTTTGTTCTGTTTTCCCCCCACGCCCCACCCCCCACCCCACCCCCACCCACTGAAGTGTTATTTATTGTTCCTTTGCTACCTTTTATGCTGTTAAATGAATGACCGCATTTCATTTCAAACAGACCCCAGTGGAATTAGATTTTTATTTTAAAGGCGTGAAAGAACTTCACGAAAAAGAAAGAAAAATTCAGCATCAGCAGTGGGGAATTGTTTTTGCTCCTTTCCTCTTCCCTTTACTATTTTGTATTTCCCCCAGTAAACATTCAATCAGTCCCACCAGGGGGAAAGGGTAGTTTGTTCGTTTGAAATAGCCTTGCTGTTGCCTTTTAAGTACCTTTAGAAATCCAGGAGCCTGAGCCAAAATGAGGTCTAGAGCAGAATGTTTCCTTTCTGTGGGACCAAACACAGGAGAAGGTGCCAGTAGGTGGTCATCGTTCAGAGGCTTCAAAATGCAGATTAAGCTCAGCTGAGGCTTGCCAAACCTTTTTCAACCCCATCGAAGTCCAAAATAAATTCACACCTCCTCATTTCTGTCCTATTAATCAATCAATTCAAGAAACTACAGTCTGTGGTGGGTATCGGTCAGAGACTCGTCTGTTCACTTGGACTGATGCACAGAATGAATGTTTTCATATATTTTAAAATTAATTTTATTTCCTGCATCTATACTTTTAATTTTCCCCCCAAGAATGCAACTGTGACTACCTGTTGTCAGAGAGAACATAAATTTAAAAGTTAAAATAACGGCATATTCCACTATTTATTTGTTTTTTAAAATCAAAATAGCAATCTAAAAAAAATAAAATAGAGAGGAAACTGTGAAGCCACCTTGGTATAAATGTACAATAAGAAGATTTATTTTTTCATTTGGCTCTGTGAACGTTTCTAAGTTTAAGCCAACAAACATAGCTAAAGTCCATTCCTTTCCAGCACAAAGACGGGTTTCTGTTTTATAGTGTTCTTGTCTCTCCAAAATGAAATTGTTGTGGGGGGGGGAGGCAGCACTCAGCGATATTTACATGTTCTTTTTTCCCCCTTCCCTCCCACCATTTTCCTTCGTAGAATTCAAAATGGTTTAGAAGCACACATTAAATTATTTCCCCCAGTTATTTGAGATGGATCAATAAAGGGATCAATAAAGCTATGGTGAGGAAGTAACCTTAAAAATGGTCTCTGTCAATAAGTTTGTTGGTCTTGATAGTATTTATTTATTAAAAATTTTCTACCCCACTTAGCCATCAAGGTGAGCTGGCTGGTCCCATAGCCTCTTGCTGTCACTGGGCTGCACATGGGTGAGGGAACCATAGCTCAGTGGTAGACGACATGCTCTGGATTTAGAAGGTCCCAAGTTTAACCCCTTGCAGCACCTCCAGTTATGTGATCTCCCTGATGACAAAGGGAGTTTTCTTTCTAACGTGCATTGCTGCACAAGGGGTGAGTTATTCGCCCTGCACACTCGCCTGCCCCATGTGCCCCTGTTACTGATTTAAAAAAAATAAAATGACATCATTGCTAATGATGCCATTAACATCACGTGCAGCTAATTTATACGTTCAGCTGAACTAAGTGGTAAGGCTTTTCCTGAGCTGCACAGAAGTGGGTGGTTGCATGTCTGACTGTTCCACTGTGTTGGTCGGGAGAGAGGGAGGGGAAACCTTTTCTGGATGTAGAAAACTAGAACATCATGGGGGAGGAGAAACATCCTTCTTCCTCACATGCTAGTTTTGTATGTGCAGCAAGATTTTTTGGATGTGGTTGCCTTGGGTCCCTACTGCCTCTGTCTGTATGGTCTGAGAAGAGTTTTACCACTGCCACTACACACCAACTATAAACTGGCCCACTTTCTCTCCAGTTGTCCATTTTTCCCTGGGACGCTCTCATTCTCACAAGCTCTGGCCTGATGAAAACTTCACCCTCTAAATTTCCTGTTCTTGAGATGCTTCTTTCCCCTTTCCCTCTCCTATTCATTTTGTTTGTTTGTTTGTTCTTTTACACTATGCCATCATCATCAGGCGATCACTTGTGACCGAGTAAGATTGTCTTCCAGGATAAAAGGAGGAAATTCTAAAGAAGATTGTGTAGACTCTAGCGATGGGTCCGTAAGTGACTGTGGAGGCCAATTCTAGATCCACAGCTTCCCACAGTGAGGGCATAGGTTACCAGACGGAAGATGGTCCTGTAGAGGATTCGTTTGACGTGCTTTTCGCTTAGCACGTTTCTCCCTTTCACCTTGCACTCGGGCTTCTTCAAAGTCCATGGAACCTTTGTGAAAGGCCAACCTCCAGTTAGATCGTTCATGGGCCAGAGCTTCCCAGTTTTCGATGTTTATATTGCATTTTTTTAGATTAGCCTTATGAACATCTTTAAACCTCTTATATTGACCACCGATATTCCGCTTTCCATCCTTGAGTTGGGAATAAAGTAACTGCTTTGGGAGACGGCAGTCAGGCATTCGAACAACATGACCGGTCCACTGAAGTTGGCGTTGAAGGATCATTTTTTCAACGCTAGTAGTCTTTGCTTCTTCCAGTACACTGACATTTGTTCGCCTATCTTCCCAAGTAATTCGCTGGTTTTCCAGAGGCAACGTTGATGAAATCTTTCAAGGAGGTGGAAGTGACGTTTATAGATAGTCCATGTTTCGCAGGCATACAATAAAGTTGGTAATACAATGGCTTCATAAACCAGTGTTTTGGTCTTCTTACAAATATCCCGATCCTCGAACACTCTATGTTTCATTCGAGAAAACGCGGCACTTGCGGAACTCAAACGATGCTGGATTTCACTGTCGATGTTAGCTGTAACAGAAAGATAGCTGCCAAGATAGAGAAAATGATCGACATTTTCCAGTATTGTCCCGCCAAGCTGGATAGATGGCATCACCAAAGGGTTAGCTTGCACTTGCTGATGAAGCACTTTGGTTTTTTTGATGTTAAGTGAGAGACCAAGTTTTTCGTATGCTTCTGCAAAAGCATTTAGGATAGTTTGGAGATCATCCTCTGGATGTGCGGAGACCACATTATCATCAGCAAACTGAAGTTCCACAACGGAGGTTGTAATTACCTTACTTTTTGCTTTCAGCCTGCTGAGATTAAAAAGCTTTCCATCTGTTCGATATATAATTCCCACACCAGTGGGTAGTTTCCCCTCGACAAGGTGTAAAATCATGGCGATGAAAATAGCAAATAATGTTGGGGCGATAACACATCCCTGTTTAACACCTGATCCCACTTTAAATGGGGCACCATGAGAGCCGTTGTTGTCCAAAACCGTTGCCGTCATGTTGTCATTGGAGAAGTCGCAAGATATTCACAAATTTATTGGGGCATCCAATTTTCATAAGGATAGTCCAGAGAGCTGTTCGGTCTACAGTATCAAAGGCCTTAGCAAGATCAATAAATGCCATATAAAGGGGTTGATTTTGCTCCCGGCATTTTTCTTGGAGCTGACGTGCAGTAAAAATCATGTCTACTGTCCCTCTAGAGGGGCGGAAACCATATTGAGTTTCAGGGAGGATCTCTTCTGAAATAGATAGAAGACGGTTTGTGAGAATCCTAGCAAATATTTTACCTGCGGTAGGTAAGAGAGAAATGCCCCGATAGTTTCCACAGTCTGTTCTATCACCCTTCTTAAAGAGGGTGATAATTATGGCATCCCTGAAATCTTCTGGGATCTCTTCTCTTATCCAGATTTTTTCGATGAGTTTATGAAGATGTTGTACAAGTTCGGGGCCTCCTTCTTTAAAGATTTCAGCAGGAATCCCATCTGGTCCACTAGCTTTATTATTCTTCATTTGATTAATGGCTTTTATAACTTCATCCAAAGTGGGGAGTATTGCAAGTTCCTTTCTAATTTGTTTTTGCGGGATTTGCGAAAAAATCTCATTATCCACCTTAGATTTACGATTTAAAAGATCATAATAATGCTCTTTCCAACGCAGTGCAATAGACTCTTTGTCTTTTAAGAGTTTGGTGCCATCTTTTGATTGTAAAGGGTTTGTACCATAGGTTTTTGGTCCATAAATGGCCCTTGTGGCCTTAAAAAAGCCCCGTGCATCATGAGATTCTGCAAGTTGAATTTCATCAGCTTTCTTTTTCCACCAAGCGTTCTTAAGTTCTCTTGTTCTTCTTTGGACCTCAGCCTTTGCGCTAGCGTAGATTTTTTTTCTTTTACACTATGCATGCTTATGGCAGCTAATGCTGAAGCCCAGAAGTCCAGGATAACATCACAAAGGGATTGCCTATCAGATTGGTGAGCGCACAGACACACATCAGGGTAAGAAAAGTTCAAACCCCCACTTAGACATTGATTTCATTGGGAATCCTGGCCCAGCCTTGCTCTCTCAACCATGGCAGAAGAGCTGGAACTACAGGCCTGGGAGATTTCAGATGCATCATTCCAACCCACCCCGTTGCAACCCCCGCTTCTTCAGCCTCCTATGAAGTCCTGGTTTATTTTTTAACACCATCAGCATGAGGGATCTGGCTATTGGTCTCAATGGCTGCTTGCTTGGGAAGAGGGGGAAGATTTGCTTTATTGCAGCCAGAGCAATCGATCGGGGGAAAGGAGCTTCTCTTGACATGGTTTGTGAGTGAACAGGCTAATGGGGAATGCCCCCCATGGCTCCAAAGAAGGGCCTTCTGGGCCTGATGCAACTGCCCCCAAGAAAAACACTGGTCAGGTAGACAGGCTAGTGGGGAATAGGGAATGCCCGTAGGATGAATGGGGAATGATCCCCCTGCTGCCTCACACACAACCCAGCCCTGAAAGATGCCTGCTGGGCCTGGCACTGCCATCACCAAAATATGGGCAGGTGGACAGACAGGCTACTGAGAAATGCCCCGTTCCAGAAAAGGGCCTGCTAGAAGTGATTCCTTGATCTAGTGCTGGCACCACCACCACCACGAGGCAGTCGGGCAGGCAGGCAAATGGGAAATGCTCCTCCAGCTCCATTGCCCCCCACCCTGGTACCCGAGAGGGGCCTGTTTGGCCCAATGCCACTACCAACTCCATAGAGCAAGGCAGACCGGTGAGTGCTGAATACCCCCCCAGCACTTGAACGGAGTGTGTTGGTCCCAGCACCACCGCCAGCACACGTCCACTTCCCTTTTGCCCCCCCTCCCCCACAAACAAGGCCACCTAGCTCCCTTTGGTCCACCACCTTTGGCTGCCTTCTCCGGCTACAGTTGCTTGCTTTCCCACAGAAGCCTCTTCTCTCCTTCTTCTTGCTGGCATATAGAATGGAAGGAAGGATATCTAGTCAGAAGTGAATGGGGGAAGGTGGCGGGTCCGCACTATGAGAGGCAGCTGTAGACCTGAACAGAGTGAGGAGGAACTGACTGGCAGAGGGGAGAAAAAAGCCTTGTTGTTTCCTTGAACATCATGGCCAGAGTAGGTCATCATGGGTGCCCATGGACGTTGCATTTGGGACCCCTGAGTTATGGCCATACAAATATAAGTTACGCAACCTGTGGCAATCAAAGAAATGGGCATAACATATTATTCTACGTGGATTGGCTGTTTTCCCCCCTTCCTCTGAACTTTCTTCCTAAAGCCCATCAGTGCTGTGCAAATCAGATGCTATTGGGTAGGGCTTTGCTTCTTCCAGAGGTGCGACAGAAGTCTGAGGGTGGAGGGATGGGTAGAAAGAGGAGGAGTTTGGGGGAGGAAAATGCTATCTGGCTTGCACCTTTATTTTATTGATAAATAATCAAGACAAACATGTAAGAGGGGAGGTGGATGTTGGGAGTTTATGCAATGAAGGAAATGAGGGAGAGGAAACCAGGAGTGTGGTGTTTTTTCTGTGGAGACAAAGGATTGTGGCTTCAACTTTTATACAGAACCTTGCTCCAAAACATCAATGAGCACTGGGTGTGGCAGACAGCAGGAGACTGCAGTTGTTCAGTGGTGAGGGAAAGGTGTTCCACAGGCCCAGAGCTATTTCCCATGTTCAGCCCAGCTATTGGACAGACTCCTGGGCTGCCCTCATAAGATCTAGAGCAGTCAGGGCTGGGCGGGGTGGGGGCAAGGAGAGTTTCCACATGGCAAGAAGGAGAGAGCGAGAAGAGAGGATGTTTGTGTGGCATGCCTTTGTGTGCTAGAAATGTCAGAGTAGATTTTTGTCTGTTGGGGGGGGGGACACGACACAATTATGTGTTCTTTGCTTGTAGTTTGCTGGCAGTGGAGGTGGAGTCGATGCTTAACAACAAAAGACGGAAGTGCTGTGGGAGATCTGCCCTCTCCCTGTAAGCCAGTGTTCTCCAACCTTGGGTCCCCAGTTGTTTTTGGCCTACACCTCCCAGCATGCCAGGCATGCTGGGAGCTGTAGGCCAAGAACATCTGGGGACCCAAGGTTGGAGAACACTGCTGTAATCCCTGCTTCTAAAAGAGCAGCCCTCCTCTGCTGCTTCTGCCCCCCCTTTATATACACTCTCACAACCTTAGGAGGCTACAATCAGGTGACCTCAAACTGGGGAAACGAAACTTAACACTATTAGGGGGGAAAGGAGACTTCTCTCAATGAGGGGGGAAAAGAAACATTAACCCCATGAGGGGAAAATGAAACTCACGAATGCCCCCTCCCATCAGGAGATGTTTGGGCCTACAGGCTTCAACCTAACTCAAGCCTATGTAGGCCTCAATCCTTCACAGTGTCTTCTGCTCCTCCCACATAACTTCATTGCTTGAATGTAACTGGTACACAGGGCCGGCCTTGGGATAAATAGCACCCCTTGGCAAGGAGCACCTGCAGCACCCCCCCATCAAGTGAGAACTTTCTTCTTAAAACATGATTCAGGTACTCATAGTTTTGTTGTGCTTATAGTGCTTGTTAATGTTGCCTCAATGTGCAGCCATGTTCCACTGATTTTTATCTAGTATGGATGTCATCAGATTGGAAATTGGGGAAAAAATACTTTAAAGCTAATTGATGAAAGTTCATTTTTGTAGTTACAACTTGTAGAACTTTGAGAAAAAGGTTAAAGACACCTGTTGCCTCCTGTCAACCTAGCTCACCGCAGATAGTACACTAAAAAACAACAACCCTGGTCACCAAATTCAGCTTGGCACCCCCTCCAGCTTGGTGCCCAGAGCGAGTGCCAGCTCACCCATCCCCAAGGTCGGCCCTGCTGGTGGGTCACAAAGTGCAATTGTGTCGGGGTGGCAGCCTTTGCCATTAAGGAACATATGAACTGATCTGGTGGAGAACACAAGGAAACAATACAACAATGTTGGCCTGAAAGTAGGCCGTGTATAGCATCTGCCTGGCCCTATTGCTGGGACTCTGAAGCCTGAAGGAGCTTGCTTGGTACGAATGACACTTTGTGATTCCTCCCTCTCCCATCCCGGGACGCTTGATAAGCAGCCGAGCTAAAAGTGTGTTTTAAAATATTCCAGGTGGAAAGTAAAATCTGTATGCCCTGGGTTGAAATTAAGAAAATATACACCCATGGATGCGGGATGGTTATGAATACTGCACTGTCCCTCAAGCCAACATCAGCAGTCAGATACCAAGGAGTCGACAGGTGTTTTATAAATACTTGAGGGGAAAGGACAAATACTGTTTATACAAGTAACAGGCAGGGGCAGGCTCCTTATCCGCTGCAGCTTTTATTCTGAGCTTTATAGGAGCTATCCATGGTGGTGAACCTATTTGGGGATGGAGTACAGCACCATGGATAGCTTCTATAAAGCTCAGAATAAAAGCTTCAGCGGATAAGGAGCCCCACTGACACGGGGAGTCACCCGCCTGCCCTGTAACAGCAGCAGTTTGTCCTGACTCATCAAAAGTTTTAGATAGGCAACACAACAATTATAGATGAATGAATCCCCTAGAAACTCTCCCCACCCCATCTAAAATATGCCTGACTGACGGGCCAATCACAGGGTCTGGGGAATGCTCAGTTGAGCACAAGTCAGCTACAAACACACACCCCCTCGCATAACAAATTCTTTTTCTTGGACATTCATTTATTTTATTATTCGAATCTTTGCTTTTCTATTAAAAATAATAAAGTGCTTTATATGGTAAAAATAAAAATGCAACAAGATGAAAAGAAAATGTCTGGTTATCGCACAGTTCATCAAACTGTATGAGGGAAGAAGGAACATATATGAAAAACTGTTTCTGCTGGAGTTTGAAATAGTTGGAACAATTTTCATAATATTTGGAATCAATGAATCAATGGCTTAATCCCTATATCTTCAACAGAGCAGTTATCCTTTTTCCACATTCTGAAGCAAAGCCACATGTATTGTAGCAATCTGTCTCTCCCCCCCCCCATCATTGTTGTGAGAAAAGCTGTACCTGTGGGCTTCTGTTCAACTCTCTTAAAATGGCAAAAGCTTCTATAGCAGTGTTCTCCAACCTTGGGTGCCCAGATGTTTTTGGCTAATAACTCCCAGCATGCCCCAGCCAGCGTAGCTGGCTGGGGCATGCTGGGAGTTGTTGGCCAAAAACATCTGGGGACCCAAGGTTGGACAACACTGTTCTATAGGATATAGTTACCCTTGTTACAGCACATCTGATCTATAACTGACAGGGATGTTGAAGAGTCCTTGGTCTCGAGTCATGAGTCGAGTCACGAGTCTTTGGACCCGAGTCTCGAGTCCGAGTCCTTGGTCCAAAATGGTGACTCCCGAGTCACTCACAAAACTGACTCCACGAGTCCCTATTAAAATCAATGGGGGTTTTCCCCAACAAAATAAGGCTATTTCAGATGTGTGGCTTAAATAAATTCTAGGCACAAGTGTGCCTTTTTATTTCAAAACTCTGCAACTGATTTTGGCAAGAACAGACCAGGCAGACAAACCCAAAATAACCAGACAGGCAGAGGAGACAGGAAACCGCAAAGCAGGCAGGCAGAGGCCTTTGTCTTGGACAATTCAAACTGTGGAACTGGTTAAGAAGAGACCAGGCAGGCAGAGGAGGCTGGGAACCCCAAAAAGGCAGGCAGAGGCAGCCAAACCCAAAATGTCTGGAAGGTTGCATTTTAGGAAAATGATTTAAAAAAATAAAGTTGCTGTACTTCCTAAAACCTATCCATGTTGCATTTGAGGAACATGAGTCCTTGGTCTCGAGTCCCGAGTCAAGTCTCGAGTCCCATTAAAAATATTGGGACTCGAGTCTGACTCGAGTCAGAAGGGGGAATCAGTCCGACTCACGAGTCGAGTCCTCGAGTCCAAGTCCCCATCCCTGATAACTGATGGATACTGCTCAAAGGAATCAAATTACCCAATCTTGAAAATCCTGTAACATTGCAGTGCAACTGGAGACAAGGTGGGAGACAGCAATAGATGTGATGTTTGAGGTAGGCTATTAAAAGGAAGGGGTTGCCTCAAAGGAAGCACTTTTTACTCCATTCATTACCACAATGGGCCAGTTTGCAGAATCAAGCAGCCCACCGTGGCTTATTTCAGCCACGGTGGGCTACAGCGAGTGTGGGTGGCAACTTTGAATATTCAAGCTGCAACCACGGCTTGTGTTATTCAAACCCGGCAAGGGTGCGTCGTTGGCGTGGTTAACAAACCACCCACAACCCTAAAACAGCCCATGGGTTCTGGATGGTTTGTTAACCAAGTCAACAATCCACCTTCTTTGGGTTTGGACAACATGACAAGCCATGGTTGTGGCTTGAATATCGAATATTTAAAAGTTGCCCGGCATGTGCCGCTACCCACCGTGGCTTAAATCCACGGTGGGTTGAGGTGATCATCCGAGCTGGGTCACCATGTGGCAGCTTAGGGCTGGTTCACACATGGATGTTCTTTACTTGATGACTGCAATGTGAAGTGATGTCCAAATAGGCCATCACAGACAGAATTTGCATAGCTCCTCACATCACCTGGAATGCGATGCTTTTCAGTGGGCTCGGTTACCACATTCAGTTGTCAGTTATCAAACGCAAAGTAACTGAGTGATGTACATACACGTATGAACTAGGCTTTCAACTGGCAGCTGAATGTGAGAATTGACTCCACTGAAAATCATCCTAGATTTTACCTATGGAAGAACATTTATCTGAGGATCTACTGTGGTATCCTATCTCTGAAGGCCATTTGTATATGCAAGTCAACACTTGATGCTGCATGCAGGTGTGAACCCGCCTTCAGATTGTATTCCTAAAGGATGAGCCAGATCCATGCAGGAGAGGCCTTTCAACAGTCATATCTCTAACTGGAGCCTCCATATGCAGAGGGAGTGTACCTAGTGTTGCTTAGGCAACAGTAGTTGCTTAGGAAGTGGAGAGTAAAGTTATTCAAAGCAGTCTTTTAATCACAGAAAAGAAATTCCCCCAATAAAGAGATATTCTTGAAACATGTCAGGAACCTAATATATGTGCAGCTGTTTTCTTTGTGGATGGCTCTCCCCACCATGCCTTGCTAGTGGGCTTCCCAGGGCCATCTGGCTGCCATTGTCAGAAAATACTAGACTCTGGATCCAGCAAGGTAATTTTATGTTCTTACACTTGCGATAGCAGCTAAGGTAATCAGGCATGGCCCCCCTTCACTTGAAACTTAGCTAAAGTTGACACTGACTAAACTTATATGCACAGTAAAGTCATGCATACTGATCTGGATGAACAATTCGCCTTGAAAAAACTTGTCCTTGATTTTGATATACTTCTGTAATGAGATGCAGCCCAGCAGCACATGTGTTTATTTTAACTTGCCCTGGAATTGATTATGCCACACTCCTCACATTCACCCTCAGCATGATGAAATAAATATATGTGAGTTACCACCAAACCTTTAAAACTAGAATAATGTTACTTCAAGTTATATATAACCCCAAAATATCTGTTTGCCAGAAGAAGATAAACTCCTGTAAATAAATAAGTAGCCCACGTCCATCGCAAAAGGAAGAATAGATTCTAAGGCAGTTCCCTCAAACTGGACACACTCTGCTCTCAAGCTCAAAAAAACCCCCCTGAAAAGCTGCTAGACTTGCAGTGTTCTCCAACGTTGGGTCCCCTGATGTTTTTGGCCTACAACTCCCAGCATGCCCCAGCCAGCTGTGAGGGGACCAGCTGTGAGGGGACCCAAGGTTGGAGAACACTGTGCTAGAGGATAGAAATAGTATTGCACAGATCTGTCATTCAGAGTGTTTCCATTCATCTTTTGTTATTATGAACAAGCAGCAACTCTTCAAAGTCTATTCAAACTCTAGGATTACTTGTAAATGGTTAATGAATAACCGCCTAGTGCTGTGATTAATTGTTTAATGGGGCTTGCAGTTCCTGGGCCTAATTAGTTTGACCACAGTCATCCTTTATTATCCTTCCTGTGTAACCACAAAGGCCTTAATGGGCTGACCTAATAACTGCATTTCAGAGTATGTTTTCTACAGCCTGAGAAAGAACAGAGTTCATCAGCCAGAAGGACCTATCCTAGGAGGAAGAATTGTAAACACAAGGGTCTAGAACACTCATCTTAAAGGGCACTGCTCCAAAGAAATCCACATCTTTGGGCAACATTAACTGAAAGAACTTCCAATGGCCCCTCACCTGGGGCCGGGGAGAAGGCTTGCGTGTGGGGGAGGAGAGAGGAGGCAGGCAGCTAGTCAGGTGGGTCACTGGTAACGAGCCAATGGCTCAAAAGGGCGGGGACACAGGTAAGAGCTTATTTAAAGCTCCTGGGTTCCCGCCCTCTGTCCCTTCACAGATCTTCAATTCAATAAATGTGGCCCTGATTTGAAACCATATACCCTGTGTCTGCCTCTTCTTTATCTCGCCTTTACACGCGCAAACACTTCTAATAAGCTCTGATAAGAGGGAGCCCTGGACACCATCAATATTGATACAATCCCCAACATGGAATCCCAAGTCAGCAGATGAGACTAATATCATCTGCAAAAACTGATCAGATGCCAAATGCTCAACTACTTCCTGGGGGCTGAAGAAGGCCCCACCACAGCACTCAGAAAAGTTTCACTGGACAACACTGCAAGCTGTGATGGTGGCAAACAAGTAAGAACACTCGGCTGCTATCACCACCCTGGAGTAGGCTCTATCATGAGCGCCAGGCTGCGATTGGTCAGACTTGTCCTCGGTTTGATTCACCTGCACTCTAGTCTAGTCAGTCCTCTAGCAATTAGTTGCCCACAATTCACAGTTGTTGTACTAAGCTGCAGTTTGTGTTCCAGTCCTGGGGATAGGTAAGGTGGCCAGATGCAAAAGAGGATAGGGCTCCTGCATCTTCAATAGTTGTGTAGAAAAATGAATTTCAGCAGGTGTTGCTTGTCATGCAAACAAGTGACAATTGCTGAAATTCAGGACACTCCTCTTTTGCATCTGGACACTCCAGGGATACATTGTCTGGAAGCAATCATTAGCCTTGATCACCTCCTTAGATCAACCAAGATGTTGACAGGCCAACCAGAACTCCCCAAGAGCATTCTGAAAACAAAGTGGATCTATTAGCGTATCACCACAACAGGTCTCCCACTGTCCCACATCTGCAGAGGCTATGTGCTCCTGATCTACAGAACAGCACCAAGTCAAGATCTGACCATGACAGAAGAGTAATCTGAATCTCTTCAACCCCCACCCCTACTAAAACTGAAAACCAAATCAAGCATAGATATAACCAACCTTCCTTCCTTTCTTATGTAAGCCCAGAGCTAATTGTCATTTAACTTGGAGACTTTGGGGAGGATTGGGGGGTGGGGGTGGCCTCAGCATAAACTGATTGAAAAGAAGCAATGATGCTGTTTTCAGCAGCAGTTCCATTTGGATCATGTCTAATTCAGTTTTGCCTTTTGTAGCATACTGATATGTGCAGAGAAAGATACTGGAAAGCAATAGATACTGGAAAGCAAAACTACTCTTCACCTTGGGGTGAAGAGTAGTTTTCTGAAGTATTCTTGTATTCTCTAGGTTTATCTCTTGGGCAACATATTGTTGCCCTCTTTGGTGTCCTTTGGAGGAGAGAGCACTAAAAGCTTATGGTATCCCCCCCCCCCCAATATCTATTTTATTTACAAATATGAAAGTAGAGCATACATGGAGGCATAGGAACATAGGAAGCTGCCTTATATTGACTGGGTTTGCATGCAGGACCGGTGCAGGGCAGTTTGGCGCCCTAGGCGAAATAAAATTTGCGCCCCCCCTCGTGCCGTGGGGGGGTTTCCAGAGCAAAGCAGCCCTGCTCTGCAAACACCCCCCCGCGCCGCCACCACCACCACCACCACCACCACCTACCTACCTACCTACCTTCCCCTGCCCTGGCTGCTGCCGCCGCCGCCTCCGAAGAGGAAGTGACACGACGGGCCCCCCGCGCTCTGTTTTTTGCCGAGGAAACCAGGGCAACAGGGCTGTTTAAACCCTGTTGCCCTGGTTCCTCTCGCCAAAACAACGTGGGCGGGGCTCCGGAAGCGACGCTGAGAAGGTAGGTAGCGGGGGGAGGTGCGGGGGAGGGGGCGGCTTCAGCGGGCGGGGGAGGGGGCGACTTCGGCGGGCGGGGAGGCGCGGCGGTGACTTCGGCAGGCGGGGGAGGCGCTTCGGCGGCTTCGGCGGGCGGGGGAGGCGCTTCGGCGGCTTCGGCGGCTTCGGCGGGTGGGGGAGGTGCAGCGGCGGCTTCGGCAGCTTCGGCGGGCGGGGGAGGCGCTTCAGCGGGCGGGCGGGGGAGGTGCGGCGGCGGCTTCGGCGGGTGGGCGGGGAGGCGGCGGAGGAGGCCCGGCGGGGGTGGCGTGGCAGCGGCAGCGAAGAGGAGCGCAGCGTTTCTGCGCCCTCTTCAGCCACATGCCCTAGGCAACCGCCTAGTTTGCCTAGCGGTAGCGCCAGCCCTATTTGCATGACACGACAACCAACCAATGATAACAGTCAATGGTTGGTTGTTCTGTCATGCAAACCCAACGGGTTACCCACCGTGGGTAGTTTTCAAACTACCCATGATGAGAACCCATGGACTGTTGTAGGGTTTGCTTCCCCCACAGTGGGTTGTCCTGTCATCCAAATCGACCATGTGTAAAGATCCATGGCCAGCAACTCGCTCAACAAGAGTGGCAAGAAACCCCTTGCTGCTCTTCCTCAGCTAGCCCTGGCCTCTGCCGGTGCCAGCTGCCCCACAAGTGCCCAAGCAGCACTTGGGGGTGGCTGGCACTGGCTTTCTGCACTCCCCGCCGTGATGCAGAGCCATCTTTGGCTCCCCGCAGCTTTCTTGTCCTTTAAAACTTTTTTTTTTTTTTGCAGGAGATTGAGATAGCCGGCTTGACAGCCAGCTTCCCCGATCTCCCTTTGGGCAGCCACCAGCTTCCCCTTCAAAGTGCCACAGTAGCACCTTCGAGGGGCTGCTGGGGGCTGCCCAATATATATTTTTTAATTTTTGTGGACACAGAAATGAACTGTTGAAGTGCGTTTAACTCCCATTAGCGCAAAGGTGTTCCTTCGCTGAAGCACTAATGGGAGCCTTTCAAGCCTCTGCTGGGGCCCGAGGGAGGGGGGTTCCTGCTGCCCAGGGTCAGAAGGCACCCCGCCTGCGCAGTGCCCAGAAGAGGCTTGAAAACCTTCCCCCCCCTGGCCTTCTCTTGACAGGTCGGAGAACCCGATTGGTCAAGAGAAAGCCAAGCTGCAAGGGGACTTCTGCTGAGAAGGGGTGTTTGGGGGCTTCCCCCCTTCTCAGCAAGATCCTCAACATTTCAAGCCCCCCACCCTTTAGCGCCCATGGGAGAGTCACTTTTGCAGTTTCCCCCAACCCTCTAGGGTTGGGAAAAGACTAAAAGCCCATCCCTCCCTTTTTAAAGGGCAACTGAGTTGACAGTTCCCTGACAGGCGGCTGTCAAACTCTGGGTCCTTTTCAAATGCAGAGTTTGAGTGGGAATTGGGTGGATTTGTACTGGGACATACCTCAGAATATGTCCCAGTCCAAATCCCTGAGATCCCCCTCAAAACCCCCTATTTTAAAGGGACCCAGAGCTTGATAGCCACCCCTCAGACTCTGTTTCCCTTTAAAAAGGGGGGGGGTCACTTTTAGATGTTCCCACGCAAGGAGAGCCAGTGTGATGTAGTGGTGAGAGTGTTGGACTGGGACTCGGGAGATCGGGGTTCTAGTCCCCGCTCAGCCATGAAGCTCACTGGGTGACTTTGGGCCAGTCACTGACTTTCAGCCTAACCTACCTCACAGGGTTGCTGTGAGGATAAAATGGAGAGGAGGAGGAGGAGGATTATGTAAGCCGCCTTGGGTTCCTTGCAGGAAAAAAGGTGGGGTATAAATATAACAAATAAATACATATATAAATAAGAAAAAGTGTGAAAGTGTTTTCCCTCATGGGCACTAAAGGGGGGGGGGACTTGGAAAAGTTGAGGATTTTGCTGAAAAGGGGGGGAAATCCCCCAAACACCCCTTCTCAGCAGAAGTTCCCTTGCGGCTTGGTTCCTCTTGACCACTTGGCTTCTCCAACTTGTCAAGAGAAAGCGGGGGGGTAGTTTTTCAAGTCTCTACTGGGCACTGTGCAGGAAGGGCACCTGCTACTGCCCCTGGGCAGCGGGACCCCCCCCCTCCACGGGGCCCCAGCAGAGGCTTGAAATGCTCCCATTATCACTTCTGCGACTGGAGTAAAAAAAAATTTTTTTTATTGTGTGCACATTTCTGGGTGCACAAAAAATAAAAGAATACCTGGCAGCCCCTTCAAGGTGCTGCTGTGGCAATTCGAAGGGGAAGCTGGTGGTTGCCCAAATAGGGAGTGGGGATGCTGGCTGTCAAGCTGGCTTTCCCAATCTCCAGATATTTTTCCTTTTTTTAAAGGGACAAAACAGCTGCAACAAGCCAAAAACAGCTTGGTTTCGTGATGGGAAGGGAGAGGGGTCTCATTCCTCCCATGGTGTCCCCTGGGATACCACGGGGTGGACTGAGGGGGAGGGAGGGAGCGAAGCACCTTCGATGAGCCTGATCGTTTGTCAGGCTCATCATGGGTGCTTCACAGAACAACCAACGCACCATGGGAAATCACCACAATTGGTAATTGTGACGTGCGAGCCCACCCATTGAGTCAGACCATTGGTCCATCCAGCCCAGTACTGTGAAACATTGACTGACAGCAGTTCTCCAGGGTTTCGGGCAAGATTCTTTCCTGACCCTACCTGGAGATGCTGGGCATTGAGGCATATAGCATAGGCTCATACCAACCAGGCAGCAAATCCACAACTGAACATCCGAACATCCGATTGCCAGAGACAGAATTGTGCATCCATCAGCAGCAATCTCTTTGCCTCTCTTCCAAAATGGCCCCAAGTGCTTTATCTTCACACATACCCCCCCCCCCCCCGCATTTCAACAGTGTCACCTTTCTCAAACTCTGATGTCTTTCCCATTCAGAAGGGCCAAGAGAGAGAGATCTATTTCCTAACCATTAGCTCCCATTCAGGAAATATCTACCAACCATCTTGGGACATTAGCCTGTGATCTGCCTAACAAAAGGAAATGGGTCAACCAGCTGAAGCTATAGGCATGGCATGAATGAAGCATGCATTGCTGTCAGAAGAATTCAATTCTCATATTTTGTGGTCAGGTTATGGAGGCCTGAGAGACACTAATAATTAACCATCCCCGTTTAACCTTTTCACAGCTTCTTTTGCAGTAAAACTGAAAACTTCTTGAAATGTCTATGGAGAATTCACAAGCAGCAAAAAATCATAACCATGAATTTGCAGTACTCTTTGTGAGCTACTCTCCCTGCTGCCCCACAGGAAGTGGGATGGATCCATCTAAAGCAGTGTTCTCCAACCTTGGGTCCCCAGATGTTTTTGGCCTACAACTCCCAGCATGCCCCAGCCAGCGTATCTGGCTGGGGCATGCTGGGAGTTGTAGGCCAAAAACATCTGGGGACTCAAGGTTGGAGAACACTGTTCTAGAATATAGTTTCTAGAAGCCTGTGAATTCTTAAAGCACCTCACTCCCAGACTGGCAGGAGGACCAAAACCTCTCCTTGCAATGCTCAGATTAATTCCCTGGCCCTCTCTAACATTTGCTCAAAAGCCAATGATAAGTAGGTCTCAGGGAGCTCATCAGAAGAAACTGGTTTATAGTGCCAGGAATTAAAAGGCTGAACAATCAAGAGTTCTGGGAAGAAATAATTTTAGAGAGAGATTGAGAACAAGCTTTTGAACTTGGCTAGTTACTCTCAAAATCCCAGGTCTCTGAAAAGAGAAGATGGAATCTATACCAGTTCAGTAGAGAAGACTTAATAGTTTATTTGAAAGAAAAGAGGTACCAAGGGACTGGAATGCAATCTATGCCATAAGACAAGGACAAAGATGATGTCAAGGACTTGAAGATTTGCAGTAAAGTTTGCTTTTGACAGTAGGCAAGGTCTTGGAGTCATTAGTAAGGGATGAGATCACAAAACATCTGGAAAAATATGAGCTGATATAAAGTAGCCTGCATGGTTTCTGGAAGGAAAACTCTTGTTTGACAAATCTGATGGAAATTTCTGAGGATATAAAGAAGAAAATCAACAGAAGAGTGACATGTTGAGAGTAATTTTCTCAGGTTTCACAAAGATATCCAGCAATCTAGCAGACAGTGAACTGATACATATTATTACATGTGTGTGCCTGGAAAGCATAGAGAAAGACTCCTCCTTTGAATGAACCAGGGACATATACAGTGATTAATAGCAGACTGCAGTGGTGATGGGTCAGATAGAAAGGAGATTATATAGTACCTCCAGCAATTGCGTGGCAAATGCATTCATTCAACTCTGTATTCATTGCCATTGCTTACCATATTCTTTATTTTTACAGAACAGAGAATGTAAGCTTGAAATTAAGTACAATCTTGACTGAAATCTCGTCAATTTCAAGGTTTCAAATATGACATCTTGATTAATGCTGGAATGAATTTGATTATTTATTTCGGTATTCACAAAACCAAATTGGACATTCTTCATTTTCTGCTGATACTCCCAATGAGCACCTCAGCAGAGGTGACTCCAGGCAAAATGGAGTGTGGGCAATAAGCGGGAAAGAGATTCTGGAGCGGGGGAAGCATTGTTTTACACATTATAATTTTTCCAGTCAGAAAAAGTTTATATTACATATTCTATATTTCTATTTCAGGCAGGATAGCTAGGCATTTTTAAGGTAGGCGTAGGCATCCATGCTCATAAGGCTGCAATCCTAGGTCATCAGGCGATCACTCGTGACCGAGTAAGATTGTCTTCCGGGATAAAAGGAGGAAATTCTAAAGAAGATTGTGTAGACTCTAGCGATGGGTCCGTAAGTGACTGTGGAGGCCAATTCTAGATCCACACAGCTTCCCACAGCGAGGACACAGGTTACCAGATAGAAGATGGTCCTGTAAAGGATTCATTTGACGTGCTTTTCGCTTAGCACGTTTCTCCCTTTCACCTTGCACTCGGGCTTCTTCAAAGTCCATGGAACCTTTGTGAAAGGCCAACCTCCATTTAGATCGTTCATGGGCCAGAGCTTCCCAGTTTTCGATGTTTATATTGCATTTTTTTAGATTAGCCTTATGAACATCTTTAAACCTCTTATATTGACCACCGATATTCCGCTTTCCATCCTTGAGTTGGGAGTAAAGTAACTGCTTTGGGAGACGGCAGTCAGGCATTCGAACAACATGACCGGTCCACTGAAGTTGGCGTTGAAGGATCATTTTTTCAATGCTAGTAGTCTTTGCTTCTTCCAGTACACTGACATTTGTTCGCCTATCTTCCCAAGTAATTTGCAGGATTTTCCGGAGGCAACGTTGATGAAACCTTTCAAGGAGGTGGAAGTGACGTTTATAGATAGTCCATGTTTCGCAGGCATACAATAAAGTTGGTAATACAATGGCTTCATAAACCAGTGTTTTGGTCTTCTTACAAATATCCTGATCCTCGAACACTCTATGTTTCATTCGAGAAAATGCGGCACTTGCGGAGCTCAGACGATGCTGGATTTCACTGTCGATGTTAGCTGTAACAGAAAGATAGCTGCCAAGATAGAGAAAATGATCAACATTTTCCAGTATTGTCCCGCCAAGCTGGATAGATGGCATCACCAAAGGATTGGCTTGCACTTGCTGATGAAGCACTTTGGTTTTTTTGATGTTAAGTGAGAGACCAAGTTTTTCGTATGCTTCTGCAAAAGCATTTAGGATAGTTTGGAGATCATCCTCTGAATGTGCGGAGACCACATTATCATCAGCATACTGAAGTTCCACAACGGAGGTTGTAATTACCTTACTTTTTGCTTTCAGCCTGCTGAGATTAAAAAGCTTTCCATCTGTTCGATATATAATTCCCACACCGGTGGGAAGTTTCCCCTTGACAAGATGTAAAACCATGGCGATGAAAATGGCAAATAATGTTGGGGCGATAACACATCCCTGTTTAACACCTGATCCCACTTTAAATGGAGCACCATAAGAGCCGTTGTTGTCCAAAACCGTTGCGGTCATGTTGTCATGGAGAAGTCGCAAGATATTCACAAATTTATTGGGGCATCCAATTTTCATAAGGATAGTCCAGAGAGCTTTACGGTCTACAGTATCAAAGGCCTTAGCCAAATCGATAAATGCCATATAAAGGGGTTGATTTTGCTCCCGGCATTTTTCTTGGAGCTGACGTGCAGTAAAAATCATGTCTACTGTCCCTCTAGAGGGGCGGAAACCATATTGAGTTTCAGGGAGGATCTCTTCTGAAATAGATAGAAGACGGTTTGCGAGAATCCTAGCAAATATTTTACCTGCGGTTGCTAAGAGAGAAATGCCCCGATAGTTTCCACAGTCTGTTCTATCACCCTTCTTAAAGAGGGTGATAATTATGGCATCCCTGAAGTCTTCTGGGATCTCTTCTCTTATCCAGATTTTTTCGATGAGTTTATGAAGATGTTGTACAAGTTCGGGGGCCCCTTCTTTAAAGATTTCAGCAGGAATCCCATCTGGTCCACTAGCTTTGTTGTTCTTCATTTGATTAATGGCTTTTTTACTTCATCCAAAGTGGGGAGTATTGCAAGTTCCTCTTTAATTTGTTTTTGCGGGATTTGCGAAAAAATCTCATTATCCACCTTAGATTTACGATTTAAAAGGTCATAATAATGCTCTTTCCAACGCAGTGCAATAGACTCTTTGTCTTTTAAGAGTTTGGTGCCATCTTTTGATTGTAAAGGGTTTGTACCATAGGTTTTTGGTCCATAAATGGCCCTTGTGGCCTTAAAAAAGCCCCGTGCATCATGAGATTCTGCAAGTTGTTGAATTTCCTCAGCTTTCTTTTTCCACCAAGCGTTCTTAAGTTCTCTTGTTCTTCTTTGGACCTCAGCCTTTGCGCTAGCGTAGGTTTTTTTCTTCGCAGCGCAGTTAATATCATTTTGCCATATTTGGAAGGCTTTCCTTTTTTGGTCAATTATATATTTAATCTCATTGTCATTTTCATCAAACCAATCCTGATGTTTCTTAGTTTCATATCCAATAGTTTGTTCACAAGCTGCAGTAATGGAGGTTTTCAGCTTAGACCAATGGTCCTCAATGTTGTCAGGAGGTTCCGTAGGTAGATGTTCCTTAAGAAGTGATTGAAGACGAGTTTGCTTAATAGGATCTTGAAGGACTTGGATGTTCATTTTACGCCTTGGTTTCCTTCCTTGAAGCCTACGTTGGGGAGCAATGTTGATAACCATTGTGGACCGGATTAGTCGGTGGTCTGTCCAGCAGTCGTCGGCACTCACCATGGCCCTAGTAAGAAGTACATCGCGGCGATCTCTAACACGGACAATTACATAATCCAGAAGATGCCAGTGCTTTGACCATGGGTGCTGCCATGATGTTTTAAACTTATTCTTTTGTCGAAAGAGCGTGTTTGTGATAGTGAGATTATGCTCTGCACATATAGACAAAAGTAAGAGTCCGTTCGGGTTGCTATTACCAACTCCGTCTTTTCCAATAGTTTCTGGCCATAAATCAAAGTCACGCCCGACTCTTGCGTTAAAATCGCCCAGGAGGATAATTTTATCCTCCTTAGGTATCTCTGACAGGAGAGTGTCCAACTGGCTGTAAAAACTTTCCTTGATGTCATCATCAGCATCTAATGTTGGTGCATAAGCGCTCAAAATAGTTACCGTATATACTCGAATACAAGTCGAGTTTTTCAGCACATTTTTTGTGCTGAAAAATGCCCCCCTCGACTGATAAGTGGGTCAGCGCTCCCCCAGGACCCCCGCTGCCACCGCCAGGCACCCCCCTCCACCCCCAGGACCCCTGCTGCCACCCCCAGACACCCCACCCCCACCCCCGTACCTGCACCCGCCGCCGCCGAAGCCCCTCCCCCGTCGAAGCCGCGCCGCGCCGCAGCCCCCCCATGCCACCCCCATGCCACCCCCACGCTACCCCCAGACACCCCCAAGACACCCCCCGTCACCGTACCTGCTCCCGCCGCCGTAGCCCCACTTCGGAAGGGGAGGGGCGCGAGCGATCCTCTTCCCGCCCGAACCTGCGCCTTTTGCGGCCGGCCGGCTGGCCGGCCGAGCTGGCTGGCTGGCTGGCTGGCGGGGGCCAGCTCGGAGCGCGGTGCCATCGCGCTGGGGGAGGGCGCATGGAGGCCCCCTCTCCGCTGCTCTCCACCAGACACCAGATCCAGGGGGGCGCCTGAAGTTTCCTTCCCCCCCGCCGGCGCCTCTCTCTCTATTTTTCTTCCGGCGGGGGGCGGCGTTTGCTTTCCTCCCTTCCGCCGGACGGTCCGCCCGGGCGCTGCTTGAGCGGAAGGGAGGAAGGGAGGAAGGACGGACCGTGCAGCGGAAGGGAGGAAAGCAAACGCTGCCCCCCGCCGGAAGAAAAATAGAGAGAGAGGCGCCGGCGGGGGGGAAGGAAACTTCAGGCGCCCCCCTGGATCTGGTGTCTGGTGGAGAGCGGCGGAGAGGGGGCCTCCGTGCGCCCTCCCCCAGCGCGATGGCACCGCGCTCCGAGCTGGCCCCCGCCAGCCAGCCAGCCAGCTCGGCTGGCCAGCCGGCCGGCCGCGAAAGGCGCAGGTTCGGGCGGGAAGAGGATCGCTCGCACCCCTCCCCTTCCGAAGTGGGGCTACGGCGGCGGGAGCAGGTACGGTGACGGGGGGTGTCTTGGGGGTGTCTGGGGGTAGCGTGGGGGTGGCATGGGGGGGCTGCGGCACGGCTTCGGCGGGGAGGGGCTGCGGCAGCGGCGGGTGTAGGTACGGGGGTGGGGGGTGTCTGGGGGTGGCGGCGGGAGTCTCCCCTCGTACATTTCCCACCCTAGACTTATACTGGGGGGCAATAAGTTTTCCCAGTTTTGGGGGGTGAAATTAGGGGCCCCGACTTATGTTAGGGCCGACTTAAAGTCGAGTATATACGGTACCTGTTGGTTATTGGCGAGCTTTAATCGAAGAGTTATCAGGCGTTCGTTAATGCCAGTAGGAACTTCTGACAAAGAGTTCACTAGTTCATTTTTGATGGCAAAGCCTACACCATGTATTCGTCGGTCCTGCTCAGGTAGTCCTTTCCAGAAGAAGGTATAACCTCCTTTTTCTTCTTTCAGCTGTCCCTCTCCTGCCCTTCGAGTTTCTTGAAGTGCTGCTATGTCAATTTTAAACCGTCTCAGCTCCCTTGCAATAATAGCAGTCCTACGCTCAGGGCGTTCACTATCTATGTTATCCAGCAATGTCCGTATATTCCATGTTCCAAAATTCAAATGTCTTTTTCGACCGCTAAAATGGTGACCCCACTGGACGCGGTAATCCAGTCAGGGGAGAAAGAGGTAGACTATGTTTAGGGCACCTTTTCTAGCCCCCTCCCCATACGGGGTGAGCAGAGTGGATCCTAAATAGGGCTGCTCAGTCATGGATACAGCTGCCTAGGTATGCTTACTTGGGAGTCAGTCAGTCAGGCGATCACTCGTGACCGAGTAAGATAGTCTTCCAGGATTAAAAAAAAAAAAGAAAATTTACAAAAAGGAGATTTTAAAAGGAGGAAAATTCTAAAGAAAATTGTGTAGACTCTAGCGATGGGTCCGTAAGTGACTGTGGAGGCCAATTCTAGATCCACACAGCTTCCCACAGTGAGGACACAGGCTACCAGATGGAAGATGGTCTTGTAAAGGATTCATTTGACGTGCTTTTCGCTTAGCACGTTTCTCCCTTTCACCTTGCACTCGAGCTTCTTCAAAGTCCATGGAACCTTTGTGAAAGGCCAACCTCCAGTTAGATCGTTCATGGGCCAGAGCTTCCCAGTTTTCGATGTTTATATTGCATTTTTTTAGATTAGCTTTATGAACATCTTTAAACCTCTTATATTGACCACCGATATTCCGCTTTCCATCCTTGAGTTGGGAATAAAGTAACTGCTTTGGGAGACGGCAGTCAGGCATTCGAACAACATGACCGGTCCACTGAAGTTGGCGTTGAAGGATCATTTTTTCAACGCTAGTAGTCTTTGCTTCTTCCAGTACACTGACATTTGTTCGCCTATCTTCCCAAGTAATTCGCAGGTTTTCCAGAGGCAACATTGATGAAATCTTTCAAGGAGGTGGAAGTGACGTTTATAGATAGTCCATGTTTCGCAGGCATACAATAAAGTTGGTAATACAATGGCTTCATAAACCAGTGTTTTGGTCTTCTTACAAATATCCCGATCCTCGAACACTCTATGTTTCATTCGAGAAAACGCGGCACTTGCAGAGCTCAAACGATGCTGGATTTCACTGTCGATGTTTGTTGTAACAGAAAGATAGCTGCCAAGATAGAGAAAATGATCAACATTTTCCAGTATTGTCCCACCAAGCTGGATAGATGGCATCACCAAAGGGTTAGCTTGCACTTGCTGATGAAGCACTTTGGTTTTTTTGATGTTAAGTGAGAGACCAAGTTTTTCGTATGCTTCTGCAAAAGCATTTAGGATAGTTTGGAGATCATCCTCTGGATGTGCGGAGACCACATTATCATCAGCATACTGAAGTTCCACAACGGAGGTTGTAATTACCTTTTTGCTTTCAGCCTGCTGAGATTAAAAAGCTTTCCATCTGTTCGATATATAATTCCCACACCAGTGGGAAGTTTCCCCTCGACAAGGTGTAAAATCATGGCGATGAAAATAGCAAATAATGTTGGGGCGATAACACATCCCTGTTTAACACCTGATCCCACTTTAAATGGGGCACCATGAGAGCCGTTGTTGTCCAAAACCGTTGCCGTCATGTTGTCATGGAGAAGTCGCAAGATATTCACAAATTTATTGGGGCATCAAATTTTCATAAGGATAGTCCAGAGAGCTGTACGGTCTACAGTATCAAAGGCCTTAGCCAAATTGATAAATGCCATATAAAGGGGTTGATTTTGCTCCCAGCATTTTTCTTGGAGCTGACGTGCAGTGAAAATCATGTCTACTGTCCCTCTAGAGGGGCGGAAACCATACTGAGTTTCAGGGAGGATCTCTTCTGAAATAGATAGAAGACGGTTTGTGAGAATCCTAGCAAATATTTTACCTGCGGTAGGTAAGAGAGAAATGCCCCGATAGTTTCCACAGTCTGTTCTATCACCCTTCTTAAAGAGGGTGATAATTATGGCATCCCTGAAGTCTTCTGGGATCTCTTCTCTTATCCAGATTTTTTCGATGAGTTTATGAAGATGTTGTACAAGTTCGGGGCCTCCTTCTTTAAAGATTTCAGCAGGAATCCCATCTGGTCCACTAGCTTTATTATTCTTCATTTGATTAATGGCTTTTATAACTTCATCCAAAGTGGGGAGTATTGCAAGTTCCTCTCTAATTTGTTTTTGCGGGATTTGCGAAAAAAATCTCATTATCCACCTTAGATTTACGATTTAAAAGGTCATAATAATGCTCTTTCCAACGCAGTGCAATAGACTCTTTGTCTTTTAAGAGTTTGGTGCCATCTTTTGATTGTAAAGGGTTTGTACCATAGGTTTTTGGTCCATAAATGGCCCTTGTGGCCTTAAAAAAGCTCCGTGCATCATGAGATTCTGCAAGTTGTTGAATTTCATCAGCTTTCTTTTTCCACCAAGCGTTCTTAAGTTCTCTTGTTCTTCTTTGGACCTCAGCCTTTGCGCTAGCGTAGATTTTTTTTCTTTTACACTATGCATGCTTATGGCAGCTAATGCTGAAGCCCAGAAGTCCAGGATAACATCACAAAGGGATTGCCTATCAGATTGGTGAGCGCACAGACACATATCAGGGTAAGAAAAGTTCAAACCCCCACTTAGACATTGATTTCATTGGGAATCCTGGCCCAGCCTTGCTCTCTCAACCATGGCAGAAGAGCTGGAACTGCAGGCCTGGGAGATTTCAGATGCATCATTCCAACCAGTGTTGGGAGCCTTTGTTGCGTCGCCTCCTCTTGGAGTCTCAAGACAACAAGCTGGCGAGAACAAAGGCCTCACAAGCGTTCCTGATCCTCAGCTGTCCAAGCCTAGGGACCCAGCAACATGAGGCATCCTGAAACCTCCAGTCACCTGAATGATGCCAGGGATGCTCACCTTACCCTATCAATACCCTAACCCGCACTTACCTGCCTACTGTCCAAATGTGGCCGAATTGAATCGCTATGTACACAGATTGCAAAAAACCCCAAACCCTGCAGCAGTATGGAGTAGGTGAAACGTGCCCATCCCCCTAATAGAGATGAGCCAAAATTCCTACTCGGCCTCTTAACGGCGACCAGAGGAGCCCACACTGTATACAGGGCGGGAGAGAGGGAACTGCAGGAAACAAAGAGGGTGTGGGTGGGGCTGCCAGGCCTAATATTAGCTCCTGTAGTCCCACCCCCTTGCTGACGGGATACCTGCGTCGACAGATAAGTCTCAACTCACTTCCCCGTTTCGCAAAATCCTCCCCGCCCACAGCTGCGCGTGCTCCGTGGGAAGGTCCTAGTCATTTTCTGCTACTTCCTACCCTCATTTTTAAAGGGTGAAGAGGGAAATGGAAAGTTGGCAGTGGTTTTGAAGTAACCAAAGCAAAATTAATACATCACTGGCTGCAACTATGTCATTAAAATGCATGTATATTATCTCTAAAGATATATTTTAAAGAGAGTATTGCATTAAGAAGGTGAATACCATGGACCTATCATTCTTAGTCCATGTCTGTTGTTATAGTATTCCCCCTTAGTGAGCTTCATGGGTGTGCACAGTGTATTATATTCTCACTGCACAGGAAGCCCTGAGATAAGAAGGTCATGATACTCAAACTAGCTTACTTTTGTAGTGCAGATATTAAATTGGAGAGTCAAACAGTTTTTAAGGCATGTCACTATGGAGTATGGGCACAAATAAAAGTGAAAAAAATATGTACAGTACAAGAAAGGTGTGTCGTCCCCTCCCCAACCAGGTACAATTCAAATAAAGTTAAGCACTTCTAAGTATTATTGATTTCAACAGAAGAGTTAAATGCATATTGAAATCAATGAGACTTAAAAGTGGCCTTTGGCTGAATTGTGCCCACCATTTTCATTCTCATGTAACTTTTTTAATGGCTAAATTCGATTTTCTTCAAATATTGCAACAGAGAAAATTGTTCCCTAGCTAAGAACCCTGGGATTAGGTTTCAATCCTTATGCTATTGAATTTTTTCAGGAAAAGTACAAAACCCTACATACAGGACAGTTTATATAATGAAAGTGTTGGCAGGGGTTTAGCTGTAGCATTTCCAGATGTGCTACTGCAGACAGGGACAGGCAAGCCAGTTTGGATAATACAAAGAATGATCAAAATTCTTTGTCAAAATCTGGAGAGAAACCAGAAATGTTCTATGGCAAGGTGGGGAACTTGTGGCCCTGCAGATGTTTTGGCCTACAACTCCCATCATCTCTCACCATTATCTGTGCTGGCCAGGAGCTTATGCCAAAACAGCTGCAGGGCCACAAGTTGCGCACCTCTGTTCTATGGAGTTCAAGTGTTTGGGTTTCCCTTTTTCCTTCCTTTGTTTTGGAACATGCCCCACCTTTGAGATGTGAGTGCACAGCTGCCATAGGGCTCAGAGGTGGTGGTTGGGGAATCTTGTATGTTATTTACACTTGATCTTAGCCAAAAGGCCGAGAAGCAAGGAAATCCCCCAGTTATATATCTTCTATGAATCGTAGATATATTATGAAGATGTCTCTCTCTGTATCTTATGAATTTGGAGGTTCATCCTCACAGGAGAGCTTTTTCTTTAGCTAGATGTGTGAGGCTTTTCCGTCAGGCCATATTGCAAGGAAAATATATGAAAATACCATACTCAGAGAGACTTTGCCCATGTGGCTCAGGAGAAGTTGAATCCATGGGTCATATGTTTTTACGTTGTCCTTTCTATACTGAAAAGAGGACTAAACTTATTTCCCCCTTTTTTAGAGACTTTATTACATTTGCCAGATAAGACCTGTATAAGAAAATTGCTAGCCGATGATAGTCCTAACATTACAAGACAGGTAGCTAAGTTTTGTGCCTATGTGGTTAAAATCCGCACTAAATATGAGCAGAAGTAAAATTGTTATTATATTATCTATTTAATCTAATATTACTTCCTGTTAGTTTTTATTCTTAATATTTACGATAAATTTTAAATTTTTACTTCTTGCATGTTAATAGATCTTGTTATGCACTATTGTAGATTACGTATGAATCTGTACGATTTTGTATAAATTGGTTTTGGTCTATGGCCATAAATAAATAAATAAATAAATATGTTGTTTTGCAGGGATGGGGACTTGGACTCCAGGACTCGACTCGTGAGTCGGACTGAGTCCCCCCTCTGACTCGAGTCGGACTCGAGTCCCAATATTTTTAATGGGACTCGAGACTCGACTCGGGACTCGAGACCAAGGACTCGCCAACATCCCTGCTTGATGCCACCTGCAGGTGCTGTCTGGACCTAGTTGCAGTAACAATCCAAGTTTATTTTTTAAAATCATTTTCCTAATGCAACCTTTCAGACATTTTGGGTTTGGCTGCCTCTGCCTGCCTGCTTTGGGGTTCCCTGCCTCCTCTGCCTGCCTGGTTATTTTGGGTTTGTCTGCCTGGTCTGTTCTTGTCAAAATCAGTTGCAGAGTTTTGAGATAAAAAGGCACACTTGTGCCTAGAATTTATTTAAGCCACACATCTGAAGTAGCCTTATTTTGTTGGGAAAAAACCCCATGGATTTTAATAGGGACTTGTGGAGTCAGCTTTGGGAGGGACTCGGGACTCAGGACTCGTGAGTCACCATTTTGGACCAAGGCCTTGGACTCGGACTCAAGACTCGGGTCCAAAGACTCGTGACTCGACTTGTGACTCGAGACCAAGGACTCTTCAACATCCCTGTTGTTTTGTTTATTTCCACAGAAAACAGGAAGAAAACAGGATCAGTATACCACTGTCAATTCCCCCTAAAACATACTTAAGCAACCTGCATGTGTGAAATGTATTTTCAAATGCAACCAAATTATGGATGTTCACTTCTGATATGGGCTAACTTAACATCAATCTGTTTAATTTTGTTTGCTGCTCTTCAGTTAAATGACAGTAATATTTTATATTTGATCCAGCCAATGAAAAGCACTTCTATATTTTGTTAAGCTCATGCTTAATTTTTGGGTGGGTGGGTGTGTTCCTCCCTGCCATGATTAATTTGAAAAGGAAGCAACTTTCATTGAAAGAAGGTGGATTTGGTTTTCCAAATAGTGGGGTTATCTCTTGACTTGTACTGAATTGTGGTATTTCCCGTTTACGTCGGATCTTCCGCCTTGGTCAGTTTTGTCTGGTTCCTTGTCTCTAAATGGATGGTATTACGTTCTAGGCGTACAAGAATGGATAGGGTTCTTCCCACAGTTTCTGTTGTTAGAGATGTGTGGTGTGTAATGTAACATCAATTATCCCTTGATCCATTTTTTTTTCATGCTAAATTGACTTTATGGGGCAATCCAGATCTAAAAATTGGTACGAAAATGTTTTTGAGGTGAAGCATGTACAGATGCGGCAATTTTTACTTTGGATCAACTAGTGGGTGCTAATGATGAGTTCTTGTCATTTTGTATCGCATGCATGCCAATACGATTTGCCAGCTACAGCTAAAAGGAAATACTTGCAATTGTAGCATTTGTTAGTACCGTATCTAGGTTTGGCCCTGCCGCTTTTACAGCATAAGAATCTTTGTTGTTATTGGAAGCACTTATTGAGGCTGGTCAGGCAAAGCAACCCATGATCCATGTCTATAAATACTAGTTATATGATATACAGGGTTCTAAGCAAGAATAGGTTAGGGAACTGCATTGTCCCGTTTTGCCTAATAAATGAATCTCCGCTTTGGCATCTATACCTGTCGTGCCTATGGATCTTGGGCTGTGTCTTATTCAACAAAAACATTTGGACGCCTCAATGTCTCTTTAATAAACATTTGTCTATTGCGCGTGTATAGGTGAGATAATGAAGAGTCAGACACAAGTATATATGGTTTAAAATCAGGTCCACATTTATTGAATTAAATATCTGTGAAGGGCGAAGGGCAGTACTAATCTACTCCTGGCCATTGGCCAGGTAAAACCAAGATTTGAGTGAAGGCATCCTAACCGAATTGGAGGCGGGATGCCCCGCCACCATCCAGTTGCATGTGGAGCTGGAGGGCCTTACCAGTGTCGCCTCCCATTGGCGCCACGAGACAGCCAATGCAGGTGAGAAAGGTAGTACCCCAAAGGCGGCCCAATCTCCCTCCTGCCAAGCCCCAGAAAGACATTAGCGAGGGAGGCCTCAGGTAACCGCCAGTCACCTTGAAAAGGTGCCACTGGATGCTCCAGAACCCAAAGCCCCACTGCCTAATTCCGCACTTCCCGCCACAGGGAGAGACAAGCTTTCTCTTAGTCGAATCTCGCCCACCTGCCCGATAAAAAGCGAGCAGAGCCCTTCGCAGATCCTCAATGAACAGATCGTTACTGACATCGGATAGGTGCACACCATCCGGCCAATAAAACTCCCTCCAAGCCAAGGACATTGCGGGATGGGGTATACAAAACCCAATCCCTCCTACTGCTCTACAGACCTCGCCGTTCACCTTCCTACGCACTCTGTTCAAGGCCTTGGGGTCAGCACCACCCCGCCAACAGATGCGCAGTATCATGAAAGACCAGAGTATCCATATCCCCAGCCAGCGCTGCCGGATACATGCAATGTTGTACAACACTTGCAAGATCAGGGTCTTGCCTTTTAATAAGCCCAAATCATTCCCCCCCCAAATGGAGCACCAGCACGTGCGGGGGGGGGGGGAAGAAACCTGGTCAAGCCGGAACAATGTGTGGAGGATGTCCCGCCATCTCATGCCCCGGCGACCCAGCCACTGGACGTCGACTGTAGGCTCGATCTCCAAATGGGACCCGAAGCTGGACGTGGCAGCCTGTCTTGCCGCCCAGTAAACCATACTGTGTCAGCACACACACACACACACACACTTTGCCCCCTCACAATACACTCACTCACACAGAGCAGCCAATTGAAATAAAAAACATGCACACAGATGCGCACACACACGCACACGCACGAATAATACGATACCATGAGGAGGGAAGGATGAGGCAGTCAGGCTTTCGTGCAGTCCAGTCGAAGCCAAAAAACGAAAGAGGCCGGGGGCGGGGAGACAGGGTCTTAAGAGAGGGTCCGAGCTCCCCGCCCCGCTTAAGCCCATTGGCTCAGACGGCGTGGCCTGGCTGTACTCTGACTCCCCATCCCTCTCCCACACGCAAACTTCTCCCCGACCCCAGAAGGCGGGGCTGGGGGAAGTCCAATTTGGCTAATTGCTGGTGGTGCAATGCAGCGAATGCTTCTTTTAAACATATGTTTTGGCAATCTCCAGTAGTTCTTATATGGGTAAATTTTGAACTGGGACAGTGTCTAATATTCGCTGATGCACAATCTCTTTTAAATTATCTACCTACCTGCTTCTTGGAAATTAATGGTCAGCGTAAATGGATTCTCCGTGCCCTTTTGACAGCTAAAATACTGATACTACAACATTGGAAGGATAAACGCTCACCTCCTAAAATGCAATAGATTGAGGACCTTACAACACTTTCAATATTTGAACGGGTGGCATATTGAATACTAATTTGGATTTCTGGTCTGCTTTTGTTGATTTTAAATATGGCTACAGTGTGTTCACACATTTATTGTTTCTTGATAGTAATATAATGCATAGGTTTTTTGTTTTTTGTTTTTTAAAGAAAAAGCATTGTAACAGAACAGGTCAGCTTTCCTAACAATAGTACCACAAAGAAGTACTTCATAGAAGAGTTTAGAGCTACTGCTCTTCCTGCGTAGAGCAAATTTGGACTAGCAGGGATCATTAGATGGACATCTAGTTTGCAGGCAGTTAGCATCTTAGGGTGTCAGTCATTAGCATCCCTGTCACCTGCAAAAGCTCTCCAATTGCAAGAGCAAGCAGACATCCTGAATAAACAAGCATAGCAACTCATATGAAACAAATGCAAAAATCTGAACCTGGACAAAAAATCCCACCTTCAAAATACTGAAAATGCCCAGGTCTTCTCAAGTTTGCAAACTTTCAGCTTAAAAATTCAAAACATTTTGTCAATGTCTCTTTTCACAGCTGTTTTTGTTTTCCACAATGTACTAGAATTAAAATCTTGATTGGAATTCCAGTCTCCCTTCTAAGGATTCAGAAAAGACTTTCACTCTCTAATTAGGACAATGCGTGTCATCATCTTCTTGATGGAAAAACACATGGTATCCACTTTCTGGACGTTCCAGATGGGAGAACAGCACACTTGCAACTGCAGTGAGACGCTTCTCTCCCGTCGTTGCTCGATCCTTAATTCATGGGTCTCTTCTAGCTTTCCCAAACAAGATTTATTTCCTATTCCTTTCCCTTCCACTGAGACAGGGTATCAGAGGCAAAACAAAGATTAACTGACCACTGTTTCTATGGGAAATCCAGAGGGAATACCTTCAGTTCTAGATGGGACTATGGTGCAGTTTCAGATCACGCCTCTTACCTCAAGACAGATCATGACTCCCAGATGAAAAAGAAAACCCTTCTTGTCCAATAGCAACTGTTCTAGGTGGATGGATGTTATATTCAAGCTCTATACTGAATGATGACAGGGAGTATCAGGTAATGTTGTAAGGATACTGCAACCAATTAGCAGCATCAGACAGGCCATAGGCAAATAGCTCTTGGTCCAAATGGTATGTTTATTGTCCAAATGTTTTATGAGTTCAAATGCTTTATCAGGAACCAGCTTCAAGATCTTTCATGATGATGAGAACAAAATGGATTTTTATTTTGTAATGTTTAAGCAGCATTACCCAAAGCCTTACACTGGTAGGGCAAAATCATGGGATGGAGTGGGGGCAGTATTCTGTGATGCAGAGTGATTGCATATTCACAGTTTTTGCTTGTCTTTCAGACAGAGGGCGACACATTCCAGTACTGGAAATGGAAAAACAAAGACAAATGAACATGAAATAAGAGATGATTGCTATAGGGGAAATGTCACCGACTAGTGCATTCCAGAATTTCCCCCCATCATTTTTAAAAAGGTTATATGAATGCTCCTAGTGTAGTGGTACAGCAGAGAAACACTTAGCCCCTTTATAAATAAAATTTAAAAATAGTCACCGTTTAAGTAAGGTTGAAAAATGGCACTGAATGGCAGTGTTACTTATCACCAGTGGTATTATGCATGGCAGGCAATAGTTGCCTGTGATAGCCATGCAACCATGGTCCATATGACATCTCATCCTACAAAGGATGTGCCTGCATGGGCGGCTAGAAACTGAATTTTCCAGGACTAAAATGTTGTTGCATGTGTGCTGGGAATCTTTAATTTCCCTGCAACAGACATTGGGCCAGTTCACATGACAGGACAGCCCAGTGTGGCCTATTTAAGCAATGGTGGCCTGGGGTGTGTGTGCTGGTGGCCATTTTGAATATTCAACAGACCTCAGGCTATGCAAGGGTTGCGGAAATGAGTCTTCCATGCATCTGTCCCAACACCTACCTGAACTATGTCAGAGGTGAGCAACCCCTCCTCTAGTTTCCTGCACTGAGCAGGGGGTTGGACTCGATAGCCTTGTAGGCTCCTTCCAACTCTATGATCTATGAAATCTATGAAATCTATGTGGCCCATGGAACACATGCAGTCCCTGCTCCCCCCCCCCAGTGCCCTCCAAATTGTTTATTATTATTATTGTTGTTGTTGTTGTTATTATTATTATTATTATTATTATTATATTATTATTTAAAGCATTCATAGTGCCCAATTTTTTTAAAAAAAATAGCTTGGTGGCAAGCTAATTTTGACCACTTTAGCTCTCTGTAGCTCTGTAGCTATGGATACATAGCTGCATCCATGTAGCAGCTATGGATGCCATTTTTAATTTATTTATTTATTTATTTATTTAATACATTTTTATACCGCCCAATAGCCGAGGCTCTCTGGGCGGTTTACAACAGTTAAAATTCTAAAATACAATATAAGATATAAAATTTAAAACCACAGATTAAAAACAAAAAGCAGAGCTAGCAGCAGCAGTTACAATAACGGAATTAAAAACAATTACAAGATTAAGATGATTAAAATGATTAAAATGATTAAAATGCCTGGGAGAACAGAAAGGTCTTCACCTGGCGCCGGAAAGAATACAAAGTAGGCGCCAGGCGAACCTCTTTGGGGAGCTCATTCCATAACCGGGGTGCCACAGCAGAAAAGGCCCTCCTCCTGGTAGCCACCTAAAATTAAATTTTAATTTAATTTTTAAATTTATTTTGTATTTTTCTGTGCCCACACTGAGGGTGTGTGTGTGTATCTGGGGGGGGGGGGGAATGCCCCTGGGCCTCCTGCAGTTGCCCACCCCTGAACTTTGTGGTGCTTCCTCTCTCTCTGTCTCCAAACCCCTCACTGAAGAACACTCTTTTTCAGGATGGAATCAATCTCTTTACTTCACTTCTGCTCTCTTCCTACCCAAGAACCCTTCTTTCTGCAGGAAGCTTTCACTGGATCCAACACCATGTATTTCAGTGGACTTTTGAATGGATTATATTGTATTAAATGGTGATGCTTGGAGGTGGGTTTTTACAACTTCCTTGGATGGAATTATTTTTCAAACTTATTTTGTATTTTATATATTTTGTTAGCTGAATACTTCTATTGGTTTTAATGGGACATGTAGTGCAGTCCTGTGAATGTTCACTCAGAAGTAAAACCCACTGCGCTCAATGAAACTTACTCCTAGTTACATGTAGAAATGATACTTCAGCTAGATTGGAGCCAGAACCCGGTATTTTGAGCTGTTAGGGGGCATCCTCAACTCACCAATTATAGACTTCATATTAGGGGGTTCACATGACCCCCCCATAGAAATCACACATGAGATGGTCACAGGGTTGCACTAGCTAGCCCCACTTCCCATCAACGATGCCCCACGGCAGTTGTATACTCGGCAGGTATGTGAAGGGACCCTTTGTGTATACCAAGGTAGGCACATGGGGCTCCTGATTTCCCAAGGAGCCTTATTTCAGTATGCACGTAATGTCCCTTTACATGATGACTGAATGCACGGCCACTGGGGTGTATGCTGCCTCACCCATCATCACTGGGAGAGGGATTAGCCAGTGCAACCCTGTTACACCCCCACACATGCTTTCAATGTGTGAGGGGACTCATATGAACCGCACTAACACATTATAGCAATCCCGAGGACGTGGGACGTGGGAAAGAGATGGGAACTGCGTCTGCCCTACTGAAATGAAGTGGTACTTTTTCACAGCTTCTATTCATTTCAGTATGGCTTGTCTAGGACTGTGCCTTGCGTTTTATGCTTTCATGGCAGCAGTAAAAAAATGTTCAGCAGCCTCTGTGAACTGAATTCAGCTTGGGAATGGACTTGATCTCATTTATAAGTAGCATTTTATGTAAGAAGCCCAGCCAGATTATTCTATAATTACTGGCCTGAGATCTGAAATACTAATTAATGAGGTCTGTACATTTTTAGAAAGGGGGGGGGATGCAGGAAGCAGCAGCAGAAAAGAAGGATGCATTGCATTAATTACACAACTGATTATTGCCACTGCCAGTTAACTATAAAACAAAGAAGCGTAATTCTGCTGGTGTGTAATGGAGAAAGTATTCAGATCAGGATATGCGTGAAGAGAGGGAATAAAAAAAATAAGTTTCAGGAAAAGACAAGATGGCAATGGAGAATCAGGGACAGTTACAGGTGTGGAATGTCCTTGGCCAAGATACTCTTAATGGGTCCCCATTCCTGAGTGCACCCTCCTCCTCCTCCTCCTCCTCCTCCTCCTCCTCCTCCTCCTCCTCACCACTGTTGCTGCTGCCCATTTACTTCCCTCTTCCTCTGGGCCAAATCGAGACCATTTTCCAAGGGGAAAGGGCAAGGTGTTTGGATGGTACTGCTCTTTCTCATCACTCCACTCTGCCCACTGAGGGCTTTTCTACATGAGGCATTTATCATGAGCAGGGCCGGTGCATGGCAGGTTGGTGCCCTAGGCAAGATCAGATATTTAGTGGCCCCCCCTCCCACTTGAGCCCTCCCTCCCTCCAGCCCTATGCCCATTGTGAAATAAAAGTCAATTGGCAAAACCTAAAAAAATTATTATCATAATAAATTATTATCCTCCTCCTTAGCATATTTGATCACTGGGATTCTCTGGTCTGTCTTCCCTCTCTTTCTCCCCCCCCTTTTCTTTTCTTACCCCTTCTCTCTCTTTCGTTCTCTCTCTCTCTCTTTCATTCTCTCTCTCTCTTCATTTTGTTCCCCTCCCCCTTTACCTTCCTTTTTGTGTGTATGTGCAAAATTTATCTCTCCCCCCCCACACCCCATCTCCTCTCCTGCAAGCTCCTCTTCCCCCCACCCTCTCCAGTTTCTACTTTCGCGTGCATGCAAAATTCTGGTTTATTTTTTGCTTCTGATATTTATTATTAAATAAAAAATTATTATTATTATTATTGGCTCCCCCAGCCCCCCCTTCCTCCTCCTCCTCCTCCCCCACCCCCACTCCTTTTATCATTCTCCCTGACTAGGGGTGGGGGCTCCTCCGCTTGGGGAGAGTTCACTCTGGTTACCCCCTCTCTCTTTCTGCCTCCCTCCCTACCCCCGCTCACCCACCCACCTCCTCCAGCACTGCTGCTGCCACCACCACCTCCCTCCCTAACCACCCCCCTTCTCCTCTCCTTATCGCCCCATGAGAAAGTAGCTTTGCTAAAGAGACCCACTTGCGAAAGAAACAGGAGCGGCATAAGGCATGGGCAAGCGAAGGCAGCAGCAGCAGCAGGAGGACGGCGAAAGGAGAGAATCGAAGTATCCGCAGCAGGGAAAGAAAAGGGGGAGGGAGAGAGAGAGAGAGAGAGAAGGGGAAAAGAAAGAAAGACAGACAGAAAGAGAAAGCAAGCCTGGGGACAACAAAAACAGAAGAAGAGACCGGCACACGGAGAGAGAAAGAAGCGAAGCGAAGGGGGGAAAACCAGGGAGGCTTCTGATTTGGTGTGGTTTCTGTGCCCCATTTAGCCATGCGCTCTAGGCAGTCGCCTAGTTGGCCTAATGGTAGCACCGGCCCTGATCATGAGCGTGTTGTTCCCTGCTTATGGTTGTTTACGGGTTGTTTAGATGACAGTCCAGTTTCGTTTCTGTGTTTTAAAGTGAACTTTTGGCAAGTTTTTTTTTTTAGAGCAGGAAAAATGTAGCATTTAATTCTAAAAGCAAAAGAAAACACTTTTTTCACTTGTGTATTTTTGCTATTCCACTATACCACAGTGTCACCTAGAGCTTATGTAGCAGAAAAGCAGGAAAGGAAACACTCTTTGTGAAGTGCTCAGATATCAATTCTGCAACTGAAGCTGAAAGTATATAGAGCCGATTAACAGCTGATTAACAGCCTCATGCAAAAAGCTCTGACTCTGAGAGGCAGCAATAGCAAGGAGGACAGAAGAGTAGCACAATATCCAAGGTGAAAATGCCCTCGGCACTACTTTTCCATCTTTTTAAAGGTTTTGAAGTGGGCAGTGACAGATTGGACACATTCACTGTAACCTTTTGGGTGGGCACCATTTTATAACCCCATTATTTAAATTTTTCAAAAACCCTAAAATGCTTTTCTGGCTATAGCATGTTTAAAATTACAGTATTAGCAAAATACTGCTTAAAATATGGAAGCGTGTTATTATGGTGCTACAATGCAATACAGTGCTACATTGAAAAAGAAAGACTTTTCCAGTAACCAACCACCATTTCAGCAATGTGTGTGTGTGTTCTAATTATACACTATTTTATGAATAAAATAGTAGAGAAATACTACTTTAATGAAGAGTGTTATATCGTTATGACATTCTAATGCTAAGTAGAATGAATGAATGAATGAATGAATGAATGGGAAACTCCTTTTCTGGTCACCATTATTTTAGCAATCTGTTTTCTACTTCCAGTGTGTACTTCTGATCCAAAACAAACATTAAACACTTTTGCCCAGAGGTGTGGTGGGGCATTTCATGGGTAGTAATTGGCAATCATACTTAAACGAATAAGTGCTTCGTGCTAAAAAAATAATTGATTTTTTTTTTTTAAGGATGACTTTAAAAAGTCATTTATTTTTTTAAATGGCTGCTCAGGGGACTTTCCCCTTCCCCATTCACAGCAGCTATGTCACACTCACTGGTGTGGACAGAGCATGGTGGGATGAACATATAGGAAAAGTGCAATATTTCCGATAGTGTGAAAAGTCAATTGCAATTCTGCTTGTATCTTACAGTGGAAGAGTGTTTATTTAATTAGCACTAGGAGCCCCCTATCTTGAAGCAGCTGCCCTAATAATTTGTTGACGGGCAGGATTTCATAGATCATAGAGTTGGAAGGAGCCTACAAGGCTGTCGAGTCCAACCCCCTGCTCGATGCAGGAAACTAGAGGAGGGGTCTCCCATCCAAGTAATAACCAGGCCTGACCCTGCTTAGCTTTCCACGCTCAGACAAGCTGAGACAGCATAAGCCACACAGGCCTATAAATACCCAAATAAAATAAATGAGTACATGTGGCTAGATGCTGTTGATAGACCCGTCCTTCATGAATTTGTATAATCCTTCAGCCCCCAAGTTTTCCTTCACTGTTTCCTCCAGGGATGATGGTTATGTATAGGTGAGAGAATCCTGGTGAATTGTCTCCATCTTACTGTTAGGATTAAGCATGGATGTGGTGACTATTGTCAGTATCCATAATTTGTTTGGCTTTTTGCAGAATATCTGGATTAGAATGCCAGGTGATACTTACTTAAAGGTGTTAGGAAAGTCAAAGTTAAGAAATACTCATGATAAAAAGATGGGAAATATGACATTGCATTTATGTGCAGTGGTAAAATTAGAAATAACAGCAAAAACCTGGAGCAACCATGCAGATGATATACTAATGGGGGGAAATGTATGCGCTAAGGACCTATAACAGAAACTCGTTTTGCCAGAATCATTTTTTCAACAAACATGTGGAGTGGCATGTGGCGCACGCTGTGTTGAGGAGATTGAAGCTTGATTGTGGTTTCATATCTAGCATTCCTGAGTAAGCTGAGAACGACAAACCTTATTCATAATAATTGGGTGCCTGGAGTGGCGGGGGGGGGGGGGAGAATGCTTGTAGTCAACCTCGGTTTTTAACTGAATTCTAAGTGTATTTCTCTCTCCTATTCATTAACCTCTTTCAAACTTCCCCCAGAACTGGACTGTGACACCATTGTGTCAGTCAGAATGGGTGAGTCTGTGTAAAATGGTGCTATAGAGCAGTGTTCTCCAGCCTTGGGTCCCCAGATGTTTTTGACCTACAACTCCTAGCATGCCCCAGCCAGCTATGCTGGCTGGGGCATGCTGGGAGTTGTAGGCCAAAAACATCTGGGGACCCAAGGTTGGAGAACACTGCTATAGAGGACTGAGCCAAAACTGTCCATGAAATTTCAAGGGCTCCCACACACACACATTATAATTTTTAAAATAATCAATTTTTCATTGTTATTTTGGCAACTCGTTGAAATATTTGCTATTTTTCAGTCAAGATCCGGACACAAAGCACTGTTCTACAAGTAGCCGTGCAGTCCTATAGGAAGCCCCAAAGGGCCTTTTTCAAAAATTTCAGGAGCTGTGTGGTTCTTGAGCTAGCCTGCTAGAGAAACTCCTAACCTTGGACATTAGGAACTTCTGCAGTCCCTTGACTAGTCTTCAAGGACCAAGATTGGGAATGAACTGAGCAGCTTCCCTTTGTAGAGCTTATATAAATCCTTCCCCACCCATGTGATTATGGACTGCACCAGGGATGTAAACACAGTTGGATGTACATGCTTCTACCTGAGGATCTTTGAGACTGGCAATATTGCAGAGGTGTTAGAATGTGGCACCTGCATTTTAAAGGCAAGAGTTAGGTTCAATAATACAAGAGTACAAAATAAATGCATTCCATCCATATCCATTATGAAGAGCAGCCACCTGGGTAAATCACAGCTTTACCCTTCAAAATACATGCAAATGGCTGTCAAGAAAGGATTTGGCCTAGGCTAGTATATATTTTTAAAAGGCTGTGATGTATATAGGTGAGTACTGTACATGATATGTATTTTTATCTAAGTTTATTTGTTAAATTTACACCCCACCTCTCCTCTGAGCTCAAAGCAACATTTTATTCCATCTGTGAGGTAAATGGTGTTGAGAGATAACACCTTGTTCAAGGCCATCCAGCAACCCTTGCAGCTGACCAGGAATTTGAATCTGGCCCAATGCTCTAGCCACTATACACCAGTGGCTCTCAAAATGGAGACACAGTTTGCTGCATAACTGAACTAGGAATCTCTTCACTTCTAATGAGATTAAGGGCGTGTCCACACGACAGATTTAAACTGTCATTTGCTTCTCCCAGGAATTCGAGGTTAGGGGAAACCAGGGATCTTTAACAAATAATTCTCAGCATTGCACCAAATTTTAATTCCCAGGTTTCTTTGAGGGAGTGCAATCATATGCATGTCTACTCATTACTTAGTCCCACTGAGTTTAATGGGATGTACTTGCAGGTAAGCAGGTATAGGATTGCAGCCTTATAGTGGTCTAAAATCATATGGTTTGTAGTGTAGACAAGGCCTTTCACTGCAATTTTAGGCATACTTGCTAGGAAATACATCTCACTGAACGCAGTGGTATATACTTCTGTATAAATGAATCTAGGATTGGGCTGCTAAGCTCCTAAATCATTTTGCACCCTCTTTGTCCTTTTTCCTGTTCTGGGAACATTACATACTTCAGGATTCCTTGCGTATGCTTTGGATAAATAGATTTATGCTGTATTAGAATCTTACAGATTAACACAGACTTGTTACTTGCCCTGAAAATCCTGGATCTTCATTTTAAACCAATAAATCTGTGTCACCTATTTTTATTTAAGTCCATGAAATCAAGGCCCCCGAGCATCTGGCTGATACATAGCAGATGATTCCGCTTCCACCGTTGATGGTCTTTATGTGAACAAAGCCACCCTCGGCATGGTGAGCGCTGAACAGCTGCTTCTGCCTATGTACCAGCTTCATACCTCCAGCTCCCCCACTGGACAGACCCCGTGCATCTGACCCTAAAGCATCTGGCTCCGTGTATTCTCAACAGCTTGCTCCATTACTGCTCAACTTGCAGTTTTTCATTTAAATCATCCTTTAAAAATGCTTCCCAAGAGCCTGAGATTAAATAGAATAGCCATGATTTCTTATATGAAAATCCCTCCTTCATTGAGCCCTAATGTGGCATGTGCCTGCCAAAAGACTATTTTCCCCTGGCTGTCATGAAATGTGCCCTCTGCTCTGTGCCAAAAAAACTTCCACTGTGCTTGATCCCATAGTAATAAGTACACGGCAGCCCAGCAATAAGGAAGATATTTTCCAAGACTCTATGATTCCCTGCTCCAAAGGCTGCTGCACAAAATACTTATGCTGCATTGTAGCTTATGTCTGTGAATATTAAGCATATAAATATGCTCCATATTTATAGTATGTGGTAGATGAGTGTTGCCCAGTTTGTCAAACTGTAGGGCCTCAACTGGAATACCTGGGGGTTGCAGGGGACACCACCTCCATAGGGAGAGGCACGTCAAAACCCATCATCCATGTAATAACAAGGAGGCTAACTTCTATTTAGGTTCCACATTAATTCACAGACTCCTTCATACATTGCCAGACTAAGGCCTGGATCTCCATCTCCCCTGATGGGCATAGCGCATACAGGTATGCTGGTAGTTCCACAGGGCTTCTCCACCAGGCTCAGCCAGCCCAGGTTGTAGTGCCTTCTCAATTAGCTCTTGTACACGCTTCTCTAGAGGCTCAGGACAGGGGGCTACTGCAGACTGTAGTTGTTGGGAGTCTTGGGACAGAACCTGATCCTATCAAATAGTTGATTAATGGTACTGGTAATGTCTGGAGGAAGTCCACCTTGCTGCCCTTAAAAGCTCCTTACACTGGAAACCAGCTGGATCCATTACTGGAACCTCTTCCCCCCAGCTTTTTGTTAGACTAGTAAATAGATTCCCCTCTTTCTGCTTGCTCATCCTGGCTTCCTCCTTTTATAGTCCTCCTTCCTTCTAGGGCTGCTTTGCTCGATAACCTTCAACATACCATGGTTTGCTCAGTCACCTTCACCAGCCCCTGCAGCTCGAGTTTGGAAGACACAACAAACCATGGCAATTCTACCCAGGGGTTGAATATTCGAAATGGCCACTGGTACATGCCACAACTCACTGTGGCTTAAATAAGCCATGGCGGGCTGTGCTGATCATGCAAACCCAGTCTATGGGTGTGTTTGCACATCATGCTAAGCCACGCTGCAAATAAGCCATGATGGGTTGGTTGTTCACTGAACAATCCACGGTATGCTCAACAGACCATATGGCTTGTCGTGGTTTGTTCTCCCCCTTCTTCCCACTCAGTCCTCCAGTCGGCTCTGGTCTTTGCAGCAGAAACTATCTTGTCTATTCACCCTGTCCAACTCCCCGCTCCAATCACTACCCCCTTTCATTCAGCCACTTAAATTTTTTTGGGGGGGTGCTTCAGAAGTACACAAATGTATTCATAATTTATTATTATTTTTCCCTGTTCTTTTGCAAGTGTGCAAGAGCACATTTTCTCCTGTCCAATATGTGTCTTGTCTAGTCAATTCCCTTGTACATTTCAGCTGTCAAAGGGATGTGGAAGTGGAGTAGGTAACACAGAAATTGACAAGACAAGGCTGCATATAGGCTAATTTGTGTACAGCTGTGAAGGGCTGGGGAGAAATAAAAGTACTGTAAGAGAAAGGATGGACCTGGTAGCGCAGTTGGGAAGCCTTGAAAAGCGGAAAAATGTGAGAACAGTAAGTGCACCAAAGGGGGCGGGGGCGATATCTCCAACTTGAAAATATAATCTTCTTGCTTTTAAGTGTTGAACTGACACTTGTCAGTGTCCTTGTCCAATTCCACACTTCCCCGTGTCTCCAGTAAGTCCAGAAAGGGAAAATATTGGCTCCCTGCCACCCCTTTGCAGTTCCTTTTCAGAGCAGTTACTGCAGCTGTGCAAATTTCCCCTCCATTTACTTCCCAGCCTTTAAATTTGCACAAATATTCCTTTTTTTAAAAAACCTTTTTTTATTTCTATAAAAAACAAACAACAACACAAAACATACAACAATAATTGACAATTAACAAAACTAAAATGGACTTCCAAATTTTTCTACAGCAAATAATAGGTAACAAATAATTTCTCTACTTGATAATCAAAAAAGAAAAGCTCTCTTTTTTCTATTGTCATAAATTTATCTTCTTATTTTTTTTCTATTGTGAGTTCATCCTCTTATTATTCCACAAAACCACAGATAAACAAATCATTGTTTTCTAAACCCCGCAAAAAGTCGATTAGAGGTTTCTACTCTGCAATAAACGTAGATGTTGTCTTTTCTCTAATCAATGACGTAAGTTTGGCCATCTCAGCCAGCTCCACCATCTTGACCAACCATTCATCCATTGTAGGCAATGCTGGAACTTTCCATTTTTGTGCATATAATAGTCTCTCTGCCGATGTCATATATAAAAATAAAGTTCCATAGCTTCTTTCCAACTGACTATCCATTATTCCCAAGAGAAAACCCTCTGGTTTCAATTGAATATTAATCTTTAAAAAAATTGAATTAGTGAATGAATTTGTATCCAATTTTTTTTTCTTTATTACATGTCTACCACATATGGTAAAAAGTTCCTTCTTGCTGTTCACATTTCCAACATATACCAGAGGTGCCTTTGTACATTTTGGGCAATTTCTCTGGGGATACATCAATGATACCAATGATACATCATCTTATAAAAGTTTTCTTTAAGACTAGAACGTAATGTAAATTTCAAACCTTTTAACCACATATTTTCCCATTGTATCATTAGTATATTATGTCCAACATTTTGGGCCCATTTTATCATACATTCCTTCACTTGTTCTTCCTTAGTCTCAAATTTCAACAAGAGTTTATACATTTTTGCAATGATGTTCATCATTTACACATAATTCCCTTTCAAACTCTGATTTACTTTGTTCAAAATTATACATCCTTTTGTCAACTTTAAGTCTTTCTAAAATCTGTAAATAAGTAAACCATTGACATGTATAGCCTTCTTTTATCAGTTCTTCTCTTGATTTTATTCTACATTCATCTTTCAGCATAATTTGAAAAAGCTACGCTGGCTGGGGCATGCTGGGAATTGTAGGCCAAAAACATCTGGGGACCCAAGGTTGGAGAACACTGATATAGACCCCTGCATATAGACCCTGCATTATTGTTCCAAAGATGATGAATCATAGCTAAGAGATGTGAAATAAACCTTGAGGACTTAGAACAGTACAAACTGTGTGCCTACCCACCAGCTTTATTCAAGTCATGTATGCAAAGCCACCAGCAGCAGCCATTCCAGCAGGCTGTGCAGAGGGAGAAGAGAGGGAGCACAGGGCCATTCCACCAGCCCTGCCAGGAGTATTAATTAAAAGGTAAGTTAAAAAGAGTAACTAGTTAAAAGTTAAGTTGATTTGTGAGAGATGCATGGAATACAGTACATTACCCATGAGCTTTATTTTTTATTCTCAAGTGCAATTAGTGGGTTTCTTTTCCATAACCCCACAGAAGCACGCTCATTTGTTTGGAATGAACCCTGCTTTACCTGAAAACAATGTTATAATACTTGTCATACATTTTTCAGAATAACAACTTACTAATGTGCAGAGGGAGTGCAGGGCCATTCCACCAGCCCTGCCAGAAGGATGAATTAATATTCCCCCTTCTTCCCTCCCCATTCCTTTTTCCTTGTGTGTCGTGTCTTTTTAGAATGTAAGCCTGCGGGCAGGGACTGTCTTGTTAATTGTTGTAAACCACCCAGAGAGCTTCGGTTATTGGGCGGTATAAAAATGAAATAAATAAATAAAGCAGGTAAGCCTCAGTTCTCACATGCTATTATGAGTTATGTTCAGATGAAATGAGGAGCTGCTGAATTAGAACATCCCCAGACAACAGAACAGTATGTTAGATGGAGAATCACTACTTCATCACATTTCATGGTTTGAGGACAAGACTTAAGAAGCCATTTCAAAGTCATATGCTAACATCATGGTGAAAAATTATGGGAAAGCCATTATTTCACTCAGCTTGGTTTCTCTTTATTATTAGGTAAAGCTGCAGAGGTGCTGATAATGCTGTCTGGACTTCGTAATGGCTTGAATGAGGGCCAAGAAACTGAAGCTAAATCCTGAAAAGACAAAGCCACTGTGGGCTGGTGGTTCATTTGTCCAGGAAGTTGATGTATTACCTGTTCTAGATGGGATCATACCCGTCTCTCAAGGAGCAGGTGTGCAGCTCGGGGGCAGCTCCTTGATCCAATTAGTGGTGGATTTCGTACCTTAATTGGGGCCCCCCGAATCGCCTCAGTTCTTCACGCCACGGAGCCCCCCCCCAATGCCCGATTCTCCGTGGCACGGAGGGGCTCTCTGCCCGCTCTCCGCACCGCTCGGTTTGCTGCGCCGCCCGCGCGGGCTCCGTTGCGTCATTTCCAGCTGTGACGTGACGGGCCCTGCACCGACGCGGCTGAACCCTATTGTTGCGGTTTTGGCGTAGAAACCAGGGCTTAAAACGGCCATCACAATATTCGCGGTGACATCCCTAGATCCAATTTTGTCACCCCAAGTGGCTTCGGTGGCTCAGAACACCTTTTACCAGCTTCGGCTGGTTCATCGGTGTGGTCTGTCCTGGATAGGGGATAGCCTGGCCACAGTGACTCATGCATGCTCTGGTAACCTGAGGTTGGATTAAGGTAATGTGCTATATATGGGGCTGCCCTTGACAATGGTTTGGAAGTTTCAGCTAGTACGGAATTTGGCTGCTAGAATTCTGGCAGTTTTATCTAGATGGAGCCATGTTACATCAGATTTAAAGGAACTATCTTGGCTTATGTACCAATACCAAGCCCAATTCAAGGTACTAGTGTAGTGCAGTGTTCTCCAACCTTGGCTCCCCAGATGTTTTTGGCCTACAACTCCCAGCATGCCCCAGCCAGCGTAGCGTAGCTGGCTGGTGCATGGGAGTTCTAGGCCAAAAACATCTGGGGACCAAAGGTTGGAGAACACTGCACTAGTGCTTAGTTTTAAAGCCCTAAATGGAGGGTCTCCTCCTATATCAACCTGCCCATATATGCAGATCATCAGAGGGGGCCCTTCTCCATGATCCATCTACAGAAGTAATACATTATGCAAGTACAAAAGAGAGGGCCTTCTTTATGGTGGTGCCCCAACTCTGGAATGCCCTCCCAAGGGAGATGTGCCTGGTGCTGACAAGGTATTGATTTCAGTGCCAGGTTAATACCCTTTTATTTGTCCAGGTATTTTAAGTTATTGTATTTTCAGCTAGTTAAGTAGTTCTATCCCTCTGAATGTTATTGTATTGTTTACTTTTAATGTTGTTTTAATATTGCATTTATTTCGATTTTTGATCTATTCCAACCTGAGATCCATTTTTGGTATTTATTTATTATATTTATACCCCGCCTTTTTTCCTGCAAGGAACCCAAGGCGACTTACATAATCCTCCTCCTCCTCTCCATTTTATCCTCATAACAACCCTGTGAGGTAGGTTAGGTAGGTACAGTTGATAACTTCTTTAAATAAATAATAAATCTATATGGTTCAGCCATCTTGGATACCATGTTCCCAGACTCCAAGCCAAAGAATCTAGATTCCACTGCTAAATGCAACTTCTGTAGCCAGCCAACCTACACAATATAATTTGGGCACAGACTTTGCATTTCTGTGACTTTCATGATGCAGACCTCACAGGAAGTGAGCCATGATTACTTGCATAATCAAAAGATTTCATGGCTTCTCAAATTCAGACACAGAAACTCAACAGGAAAAGAAATTCTCTTTCAAACCTGTTTGTTAAGCTCAGTGCTGTAGCACCACATTGTCAGATATTATAAACCAGGCCTCAAAGACTGTGTGTGTGTGTGTGTGTGTGTGTGAACATTTCTACTTAATGACCTATCTGTGGATAAACACTAAGATGTGTGTGAATGTGTTAAGAGTTCAACAGGTGGTATCATTCCAAAAGGCATCTGACTCCTATCCTGGCTTGATGGAACTTTGTTATGATCCAGTATGGCTGATCTTATGTTCTTACATTCTTATCCCCACTTCCAACCAGTCAAGGACTCTCATCCTAGCCTACCCTGCAGGGTTGTTTTGAGAATAAAATAACAAGGGCATGCATTTGATAAAAATGGATTAATAAACAAAAAAAAAATACATGTTTCCTTCACAGGATTCTGACCCATTATACACATAAGAACATAAGAGCCATGCTGGATCAGACCAAGAGTCCATCTAGTCCAACATTCTGTTTCTGTTCACACAGTGGCCAACCAGCGGCCCATGGGAAACAGGACATGAGTGCAACAGCACCCTCCCAGCCAAATTCCCTAGCAACTGTTATACATAGACATACTGCCTGTGATACTGGAGGTAGCATATAGCCATCATGACTAGTAGCCATTGACAGCCTTCTGCTCCAGGAATTTTTCCAATCCCCTTTTAAAGCCCACCAAATTGATGGCCATTGCTACATCTTGTAGAAATGAATTCCATAGTTTAACCATGTGCTGTGTGAAGGATTTATTTTTATCTGTCCTGAATCTCCCACCAATCCTGGGTTCTAGTATTATGAGAGAGGGAGAAAAATGCCTCCCTATCCACTTTCTCCCATGCATAATTTTGTACACCTCTATCATGTCTCCCCTTACTCACCTGTTCCTAAGCCAAACACATTTTAGCTTAGAAAACTTTAGAAAGCTTTTAGCTTGTACACATACATACAAAGCCCCCCCCGCATCTGCTCACCCACAACACCCCCCAGCACTGTCCATGTTGCACTGCCCAATGGCATAAAGTGCCTGTGCCACTCGTCCAGTTGATGCAGCCATCTTTGGACAGAGCAAACTGTAGGAGGGGGAATAAGGCTTCTGTCAGCCTTACTTTACTGAAGGTGAACAACACAGTCCTCCTCCAAAAACCACTCACAGTTCTGTTAACAATGCAGTGATCTCTCCATGGACCACAGGGGGGTGTCCCCCACGGATGTGGTCTGCGTGGCACCCTCAAAGTGGTCAGTTTGAATCTCCACCGACTGTGTGCTTGTGCCCAGTGCTGGCTCCAGACTCTGTTGCTCAGTGGTGCCTGTGAGATGCAGCATACTTCCCATGACAGGCTGTCAACATTCCCTTCTCCTGCACTTCAATCAGGCACATCATACCTTCCTTTACCAGAGCTAGGCCCAGGACTGGGATATTCTGCAGGGATTTTGGCCTCCTCTGGGGCCGGACTTTCTTCTCCAGGGGCTTGTTCGTTCTGGGATTCTTCATCCTCCTGGACCAGAACATCATCTTCTTCTGCCTCCACTGGAGGTGTTCTCCTTGATCTGGCTGTTTGGTATTCAGGAGAAAGATATGTTGAAAATAGGTGATGGCCACAGCAGTCACATCTGATCAATGTATTACAGTTTGCTTTCACATTTGACAGCTGTCAGCTGCAGTTGGGGAGATACTGTTGTGACAACTTTGAATGCAGTGTTGTTTTTTTCCATGAGTATAGACTGGCTCCTTTACTCCTTGGGCCGATACATGCGCACACATGCACCTACCCATGTTATCTTCTCTATGACTGGATGTGCGCGCATGTGTGTGTATAAAGCTAGAGATATATTTACAGTACATATAGAGATGCTAGTGGGAGGAACAGGCCAGGGTACTTTTTACACTTGACACTGACACAATGGCTATCTGTCAACCCAACTTGGTCTCCCTCCAGCTACCCACAGACTGTGCAGCTCAGCGAAGAAAGGTGGCCTTTTGTTTGGGGGTGGACTCCCCTCAAAAATACCCATTGCCTTAAAGAAATCCCCTTTCAGTCTTTTCGATTTTGATTTGCTTTGGGCAGCACTCCTCTGATAGCCTGCAGTGAAAAGGCCATGGGCGATCCTCCTGAAAATGAAGGCATTTGGAAGCAGAGTGCTGGCCATAAGCCTCCTCACTGCTTCTTTACTGTGGCCAAGGTCAAGCAGCTTCTCCACCTCATCTGAATGCTACTAGGTTGCCTGCCTAATCGGCATGCTTGTTCCAGTGGAATGATCTGGAAGTTTCTTCTTCCCTTTTACCTGGGGATCTGGGGACCCAAGGTTGGAGAACACTGATTTAATGTGTCATCCTCAGCAGCTGTCAGTCACTCCTGCACACTTGCACAAGAGCGACAATAATATATATATTTTTAAAAAATAATGATTGGCAAATGGAGCAGTTACTACTGTGGTTATGGCAGTAACTGCTCCAAAAAGGAGCCACGAAAAGGCGGGGGGAGCCAATCTCTCCCTTTTCTGGACTTGCTGGAGACTCAGGGAAGTGTTGAATGGGACTCTGACAAGTATCAGCTGAACTCTTAAAAGTGAGGATGTTGCATTGCCAAGTGGGAGAGATTGTCCCCGCCCCTGACTTCTGATGCACCTACTTCTCTCACTTCGGTGCTCCCATTGGCAGCTGCAACGTACAAGGAAATTCACAGGGCAAGACTACACATAATGGGCAGGCGAAAGTGCGCTCTTGTGAAAGAACAGCAAAATAACAACAACACAACCACAGGGTTTTTTTGCTGCTCTTGCCGAGCAGCTCTGTACCCAATCCTGGCAACCCATGATAAAATTGTGTTCCTGGGTTCAGATGACACAACAACCCATTGTGGGTATGATAACCCCTAGAACAAGCCATGGGTTCTCAGGGTGGCTTATTCCTGAAAATCAAGCCACCCTGCAGGAACTGCTGTGGGTTCGGATGATACGACAACTCATTGTGGCTAGCTGCCTAAAATAGAGATTATGGGCAGAGAAATGAGGTGGGGAGGGGACAATTTCTCCAGGGGAAGGAGAAATTCTCTAACAGTTTCTCAGAGGTAGGGCTCACCATTGGTAGGTGTTGTATCACAGCTTCTTCTTTGTGCCACCACTCTTCAAGTAGGAACAGCAGCAAATGTGTTGGCAGCCTGGTTGCCATTTTGCATCCTTCAACATGCCCCATACCTAGTGTCATTCAAGGGCACAGTGTGTGTGGGAAAACTGGTGGAAAAATTTGGCGCTGGCCAAGAGTGCAGTGTGGTGTGTGTCCCCTTCCAACCATACATCACTGCATTACTCCACAGCCCCCCAGGCTGCCTGCACTTCCTGATCCAAAAAAGCCATATGGGAGGGATTACCTCATGATGTATTCCTCTGGGCTTTAATTAAAGTGCCAGAAGCTGAGACGGTTGCAGACTGCCAGAGGGATTTGTGAAAGACAGGACAGTCACACACACTCCTCATCCACCTCATGAATAAGGTAAACACAGGAACACTGAACTCAACCCATGAAGCATGCTCTGTAATGCTCTTTTCTTGTTAATTTCTTTTTGAAAACAATTTCTTTTCTATCAAATTGAATCAGAATGGTAGGGAAAAATGTGCCAACATTTCTTCCACAGCACTACCAAAAATGTGCTTATGCTCAAATTGTATCAGCCCTCAGACAAAAATTATTCTTGATGCTCGGGCTCCCAAGGAGCAAGTTTACCTCCTGAACTGACTAGAATCAAAGGCCAATGTGCTGTTGCTTATTGTACAAAAGTAAGCAAACTTATCATACAAATGTAAATCCATAACAATAATCAGCAAACATCAAGTGTTCTTGCACACAGTATGGAGTAATAGCACCACCTGTTGACGAATATACAAACTGGTGCCTTAAGATGTAAGCGTCTATGACAAGAGGTTTTGTGCTCCCTGCCAGCTGCAGACTCCAAGCTTGTCATTTGTTGTTTCTACATAAATGCATACAAGTAATTATTATCACACTCTACAGGTGTGTGTTGGGTGCTGCCATGCAGAGAAGCTCAGAATATTTCATTCAGAGATGTAGTAGTACATGTTGCAACCTGACATTATGTATTCAGGACCACTTCATTTATACCAGTGTTCTCCAACCTTGGGTCCCCAGATGTTTTTGGCCTACAACTCCCAGCATGCCCCAGCCAGCTATGGGGCATGCTGGGAGGGCATGCTGGGAGTTGTAGACAAAAACATCTGGGGACCCAAGGTTGGAGAACACTGATTTATACAAAGGGGTTTTTTTAGTCCCTTGAGACAAATGCAAAGGGACTACAGGATTATGTGACCTCGCAAAGTCATATAGCTTCTCCCAGGTTTGAATAAAAGTTGTCTGGGATACCAAATCTAGTTTCCTATGAAAGCCAAATAAAATTAAAGAGGTAGATCTTAAGAGACACGCAAGGAACCAGGCCTCACTGCCTTGCAGTTCAAAGGCACATCTAAACAGGAGCCAAGTGCCATCAGTATGCTGATGACACACAGCTCTATATCCCTGTGACAACTGAACCAGGAGAGGCTGTGCAAGTCCTGGATCAGTGCCTGAACTCAGTGATGGGCTGGACGAGGGCCAATAAACTGAGGCTGAATCCTGGCAAGACAGAAGCCCTGTGGGTGAGTGGTTCCCAAGTCCAGGAGATAGACTCATTGCCTGTTCTGGATGGGGTTGCTCTCCCTTTGAAAGATCAGGTTCGTAGTCTGGGGGTACTCCTAGATCCATAATTGTTGCTGGAGACCCAAGTGACTACGGTGGCTTGGAGTGCCTTTTACCATCTTTGATTGGTTTGCCAGCTACGGCCTCTCCTGGACAGGGATAGCTTGGCCACAGTGATACAGGCGCTAGTAACCTCAAGACTGGATTACTGCAATGCACTCTATGCTGGAGCTAGTGCAGAATGCAGCAGCTCAGCTATTGTTGGGAGCTGCCCCTTTTCAGCATGCTACTCCTTTGCTGAAGGAACTACACTGGCTACCTATTCACTACCGGGTCAGGTTTAAGATTCTGGTACTTGTGTACAAAGCCTGTAACAACTTGGGACCAGGTTACCCGAGAGAGCACCGCTGCCCATACCAACCTGTCCGGTTGCTGAGGTCATCAGATGGCATGCTCCTGGTGGTTCCTCATGGACCTTTGGCCCGACTGGAGTCCACCAGGAGAAGGGCCTTCAGTGTGGTGCCTCCATTTCTGTGGAACTCCCTGCCTCTGGAGGTCAGGCGGGCTCCAACCTTTTGCTGCTTTTGGCGCCTGCTGAAGACCTCCTTGTTCCGGGAAGCCTTCTCTGCTCTTCAACCACATATGTAATTTTAGTTTGTTTTCAATGTATTGTTTTTGTTTCTTTTATCTGTTTTTGTCTTTTTATTGTTCACCGTTCCAGAATCTGCTTGATGTGGAGCAGTATACAAATACTGTAAAATAATAATAATGATGATGATGATGATGATGATGATGATGATGATGATGATGATGATGATGTATAGAAGTCTGCCCTGTTAGCCCTGCAGAATTCTCACACATGCCATTGGGAGACTATACTAACTTCAATGGAAGGGTGTGGAGTGTACAACAATTAATACAGGTGCATATCCAAAGGGCTAAGTGTTGAATGAACAACTTGTAAGAAAATTAGAGGTGTAGAAAACCTGAATGATGTTTGAAAGTTCACACCTCATGTATATTGATTTGATTTACAAAAACCAAAATGAGTGGTCTAACTATATAAATAGACAAATACTGGAGGGTTGTTTTTTTTTAATAGAAAAGGTGCAGAATAACCTCTTTCTAAAACAACTTGTTTTATCTCCATGTTCCAAACAATATACTTCAATTGTTTCTCACATTTTGAGAGTAAACCCACAGTGGCTAGAACATACCTTTGATTTTAAAATGTCTGACTTCCGCTTCCTCCCTCATTTTAACAATACCTGCAAAATAACACGATCTGTAGTAAAAAGGTGTTTTTAGTGTCACTTGTGAAAAATTTCCTGACTGTCAGAGCAATAAGACAATGGAATCAACTACCTAGGGAGGTGGTGGGCTCTCCCACTCTGGAGGCATTCAAGGTGCAGCTGGACAATCATCTGTCAGGGATGCTTTGACCTGGATTCCTGCATTGAGCAGGGGGTTGGACTCGATGGCCTTGTAGGCCCCTTCCAACTCTACTTTTCTATGATTCTATGATTCTATGATTCACCCTTCCTAGACAATGCTCTGACACAGTACTATCCACACCTGTCCAAATTATAACACAGATTAAAAGTATTCCGCCACTGCAAGCCTTTCCTGAAATGGCTCATACGGGACAGGCACTGCTCGCTGAATTCACTGCTGCAATGAGCCAGTCGAACACCAACAAACCCCCACCAGTGCAAAGCAGTGAAGGAGGTGGATGTTTTTTCCTCTGACAGTGACATAAGGATTTCCAGGATGAATGAGTTCTCTCACCACTTCCCAGCTACCAGGGCTCTGGAATAACATTCACACCATGCTTCCTAGGGTGCCACTCTGGAAGGTCTGAAGGGGGATGCTGATAGATGGAGCTGCTAGAAGACCAATGCTCTCTGAATCACCAGACTGGTGAGGAAATGGGAGAGGGAACAGGCAGCCAGAGCAAAACATCCTGATCCCGTTGCACTAGCCAGCTGCTTCTCCTCCACAGTGTGTCTCAGAAGCATGGATGATGGAAATGCTATTATTACCCAGACTCTGGCAGGAAAAGGCGCTGCTGCTGCTGCTGCTGCTGCTGCTGTGCTGCTAGCTCCTCCTGCTGAGGGATCCAGCTTAAATGACAATAAAACAGAATACCTGGCAGCCTCCTTGGGTGTTCTCCTTTTCCTTTCTGACAATGCAAAGCATAGCTTGTGCTCTTTTGGCTCTTTTGTTGTTAAATAGGACAGGGTCTGTCTGAAAGGTGGCTTTTGGCCAGGCTGTGACACCAATTGTGCAGAACAGAGGAGCAGAGGCAGATCCAACATCCTCTTTAAACACTTAATTGTCACAACATGGTTGCAAGTTGTTCACTTTACCCACTTACCTGGAAGTAAGCCCCATTGAACTCAGTGGGACCCGCTTCTGAATAAGCATGTGAAGGATGAGGCCGCCCATATCCTTGCTTCATGGTATCCTGTTCTCATTAACTTTGCAGAGGTCTCTTAACGTTTTGAACTTTTGGAAAGTGGGTGAGATTCTGTTAAATATAGTATCTTCATAAAACCAAGGACAGTGGAAATAACTTTATAAAACAGAATTAATGTTGCCTTAAAAATAATTACTGACCCCTGTTTGGCTGTTTCAGATGGTTATGGTGTCTCAGGATTTGAGTATCGGTTTCATAAAATCCATGCTAATGTTGACACTACAGTTCTTCCTGAAAAGAATATGAACAAGTTCTATGAACAAGCTTTATGTTTCTTGGCATTTCCAGTGTGTAGCATTAGGCACTGTTGAAGGCTATTTTGTTGAGAGAGAGAGAGAGAGAGAGAGAGAGAGAGTTATACCACTGCAAAGGAAAAACAAATGCACAATAAAGTGATACCCCCATTGCTTGGATCGGCTCCTAGTCCAAACCACCTATCACATCTCATTAGGACAACTGTGGAGCCCTTTGGAATGGAGGTGCCTGGCTGGTGTCTATTTTCAAAGAAAACTGCTGGGAGTTTTCTTATGGATGAAAAAAAGTTACAGTGCTTTATAAAAACCAGAGAGAAAAGAATCCCTTGCTGCTGAGCAATTGTTTTATTTTAAATATGATATTAAAGAATCTATTTCTCTCTCTTTCCTTGCATCACTGGGGATACGTTTCAGTGTACATCTTGAACCGGGTTTTATAGCATTCTGATTTCCAGTGGCATTTGGTTTTGATAAAGCATGTGTATATATGTGTGCATGCATGCCTTGAAGCAGTTCATTCCTTTGGCAGGCATATAGAGTCTGGCAATTGTGAATTCCCCCTTCATTGTTGCCAGCAGTAAAGGAAGGTTTGAACTCTCTTTCAGCTGTAGTAGTTTTGGGAGTTTGGAATCAGAGTAGTGAAAAGAGGTGGAGAAAAGAAGGGGGGAAAGCCCCTAAATCTGTTCTCCTCTCTACTGTAAATTACAACCCTGCTTTTTTAATTTCCGTTCCCAGCAGAATGTTATTCATTCACTTCCAAAATAAACAGGGGGCTTAGAGACCGAACAGCTTGGGAGAACAAACTGTCCTCTTTTCACAGTCTTTACCTGTCAAGAGCCTGATTAAACACATATATCTTGATGATGGCAAATATCAAAAGATACAGTGGCCTACCAGGAGCTTTACTGTCTCAAGGGGTGTATGACACAGTGTCGATCCTTCAGCCAGATATTGGGAGAACTGAGGAATTCTTGTTTGAATCAGACCCCAACTGAGGCTAAAAATATGAAATCCTTTTTTTTTCTTAAGGGGATATGGACTTTATTCACACCGACTAAAAGCCCAGATTACAAGAAGCTCGGTATTGACTTCCTAGTGCAATAAAGATTTTGAAGCTGCTGGTTTGAGAATGTAGCTATTTTCTTTCCTAGAAGGTGATTCAGATCTTGCATTGTAAACCAGCAATTTGATGAGTTGGAAATAAAACTCTTGCTTTGTATCTTGAAATTAAGTTCATCCCTCATGATGAACTTAATTGTATCTGACCTGGCATTAGGAAAGGGTTTTGTTTTAAAACTCCGTGTTTCTGTTAAAGAATTAAAAGCCTTGCTGAGACAACAATTTAGTGTATAATTAAACTCATGGAAAGGGGAAACAGGTCCTGGTCTCTGAGCTCAGTGTGTTGATCGGGTCTTCTGAACAGAGCCTTTGTGCACACAAGCTCATTTTTGCACGGCACAATTGCACATACAGCGTCTATGTGTACAGGCCTTGTTCAGAAGGTCCAATCAACGTGTAAGGACGTCAGGGGTAGGGCCAATAAGCACAATTGTGCTTCTCAGCACACTTCCACATGTCTGCATGGGTCTAAATTGTCTCTTATTTCTCATTTATTCTTAATTATCATGAGTATTTTAAGGGAGATAGAAGACTAGACAAGACTGAACACTTGAAAGTTCTCAGGAGGGTTGAGGAGAAGGGTTGAATCTGATATTTTCACACTTGAATGTAATAACCTTTATTAAAAAAAAACTAGACACCCCATAGTACTACATAATCCGTGTTCTGAAATTCAACTGCCTGAATTTCTGGGTTATTAGAATTCAATACCCGCAGATCAATGGAACTCTACGCAAATAATGCTCCCACTTATGAGAACAATGGACAGATGAAGTTATTAATTTACAAGTTATTTACTTGTCTGTTCTGGTAACATTGAGCCTCAGTTCATTTATTTCTCAGAAAAGCTGATACTGGCCCTTTTCAACAAACAGAATATGATATCATCAAAATGATATCCAACTCACAGCTTTTGTCCACCATGTTTGGCCTTTAGAGTCTAGGGACTGGTGAGCTGTCTGCCCTCACCCCAGGAAACTCCCATACAACCCAAGAACTAGAGCTGCCTGCCCAGTTCAAGCATTCCTCTATGGCAGGGCTCTCCAACCTTGGGTCCCCAGATGTTGCTGGACTACAGCTCCCAGAATCCCTTGCCATTAGCCATGTTGGCTGGGTATGCTGGGAGCTGTAGGCCAGCAACATCTGGGGACCCAAGGTTGGAGAGCCCTGCTCTATGGCCATGCTAGCTGGAAATGATGGGAGTTGTAGTTCAACACATGTGGAGAGCAACTGGTTGTAGAAGGCTTCTCTACACTTCCTCTGACTAATAGCTATGGGACTCGGGAGATCCAGGTTCTAGTCCCCGCTCGACCATGAAACTCACTGGGTGACTTTGGGCCAGTCACTGACTCTCAGCCTAACCTAACCTCACAGGGTTGTTGTGAGGATAAAACGGAGGAGGAGGAGGATTATTATGTAAGCCGCCTTGGGTTCCTTGCAGGAAAAAAGGCGGGGTATAAATAAATAAATAAATAAATAAATGGTTCCCTGCCCCCCACATCCTAGCTAATTTCTCTTCTCAGTTGGATGTAATTCTAACCCTAAATATATAGTCTTGTCTCTTGCTATTTTTGTTTAAAATCCATGGATTTTAATGGAGGAATCTGTGATTACCAGCTTAGTGTTTTTTACATATGGGGGGAAAAAGCATTGTTGGAAATCCCAGAAAGCTATGGCATCAGTGGAGTACGTCCACTGATTTCGGTCAATTTAGAAAAGGGCGTGGGTAAAAGAGTTCCCCTTTCCAATTGGGACAGGTTTGTGTAGGTTGCTTAGGAAATCTATATTTATTCTGAGGATAAGGAAGGGAGAAAATGGCCATGAGATGGTTTCCCCTGTTCTTTGGTTACACAGAAGAATGCTGACTTTGTAAAGTCAGTTTTGTTTACATTCTCTTTGTTGCATATAAAAAGCAGTTATCCTGGATGTCCTCCTCAGACATTCCTATTTACATAGGAATGGATCTTAAATGGACCCTTTCCCCCTATAAAGCTGGAATACACAACAATGATTGGTTTGACAATAAGCCAGATGCTCCTTTTTATCCAGTCTCATCAGCCAGGAACTGAAGGGACAAAGCTCAAGTCAATTTGACAGGCAGCAAATTTAAAATGAATGTGAGGAAATACTTCTGTTCAAAGCATATAATCAACCTGAGGAATTCCCTCCCACAGGAAATAGTTGAGGCAAAGAACATAGGGTGTTCAGCTAGATATTTTTAAATGCTTATATGATTTTGGAGACAACTAGCATTATGTGTCACATGCAACAACAAACTGGCTAGGAAGGTGGGTCAAATGTTACACAGAAAACTGTGAGTGGGGGTCACATCATGGCTGTGAAGCTCCAATGCACACGTGGAGCTCTTTATTCCCCATTCTCTTCCAGGTTGTGGAAAGCTCTATGCCAGGCCCACCAAGCTGAACACAGTCTAACTGTCCTGTACGATGGCTTGCTGGGTGCTTGGAAATTCCTCCACTTTTGGAGTTCCAGGCAGACAGCAAAACGAGGGCAAGTCCTTGGTGATCTGGGTTCAGCTTGGTGGTTCACAGGTTGTGTAGGCCTGTTCAACAATACATGTCCACTGCATGTGCAATGTTTTCCCTGCATTTAAGAGTCTCACCTTCCACTGATCTCCATTTGGTACCCATTGTGCTGCAAACACACCAGAGTATATCGCAATAAAGGCCCCAGTTCGAAGCGCATTTAGCTATGAGTCATGCAGATGTCAACCTGGCTGAGACTTTAAACAACACAAAGCTACCCTGTTTCTACAGTAGATTTATGGAAGATATCAAACACTTGAAATTCTAAATTAGACCTACCAGGACACTGAGGTCATTATCTGAGGTCTCCTCCAGCTGCCCCTGACAAATGAGGCAAGGCGGGTGGCTACAAAAGAGAGGGACTTTCAGTGGTGGAACCCTGTCTGTGGAATGCCCTCTCCAGACAGGCTCACCATGTTATGGTTTCCATGTTATGGTCTCTTTGGCACCAGGTGAAGGCCTTTTTATTTTCCCAGGCAGTTAAGTTACATGTATTGGGGTGCTTCTATTATTTGCTGCTGGTTTTATCTTGGTTTTATTATGTGCTGTTTTTATTCATTCTTTTATTGTTTGTATTTGATGTTTTTTAATGTATTATACACCATCCAGAGAACTTGGGTTACTGGACAGTCTAAAAGTAAAATAAATAAACAAACTGATATTAAATAAAAAGTAAAAGTTTGAAGTAAGTACTATCAGTTAATTTTAAAACCAGGAACATCCAGGTCTCTGGCTGAGTCCCCCCTCCCCAAATCTAGCGACAAACAAGGCAGCACCTAAGATATAAACAACAACCGTTGTGTTTGGATGCACAAAGGTTCATGGAATAAATGTCAGAACTTCCAACATAATTTTTTTCCTCTGAAGAAAAGCCACCTGCTTGAAATGTGCTGGGAATTCTGGTATCTTTTCTATAAATCTTTATATTTGGTCCCAGCCAAGTTGACGCAGGAGTCTCACTACTCCCTTTGAGATAGCTCACTTCATGGAGGCTAAAATGCCTCTCAAGTGCCATGTACCTCTAGTTTGCCTCAGGGAGCCAGCAGAAATCCTGAATCAGTGCCTGGGAGCTGTTCGGGTGTGGATGAGGGCAAACAAGCTGAAACTTATTCAGATAAGACAGAGGTACTGTTGGCTGGGGAACTTGCTGATCTAGACTGAGGTATTCAGCTGTTTTGGATGGGGTTGCATTCCCTTGAAGAATCAAGTTTGCCATCTGGGGGTTCTCCAGAATCTGGCATTATCTATCTATGGCTGCTCAGGTGGCATTGATGGCTAAGAGTGCTTTTTACCTGCTTTGGCAGGTTCGCGATCTGCAATCCTATCTGGAGAAGATGGATCACGCCTCGGTTACTGTGCACCGGTTATATCCAGACTGGACTACTGTAATGCTCTCTACATGAGGCAAGGCTCTCTCAAGCCTTGCCCACCTTGGCTTCTTTGAGCTAGTTGTGGGGGACTGGCTGGCTGGATCGGGGGAATGGTGAATGCATCATTGTGTGATTGTGCGGTCTCTGGTGCCTTGAAGGAAGTGGTAGTGCGACTACTCCTGGAAAAAACCCTCCCTCGATCCAGAGATTTATACTACCGTAACTATTACCCAGTCACAAATACCCCGCTTTGAGTGGTGGCGCTTCAGCTGCACGTGCTCTTGCTTCAAACTGATTATCTTGATCCATTCCAGTCTGGGTTCAGACCTGGTTTCAGGATAGAATCAGCCTTGGTAGCCTTATGAATGACCTTCTTTGGGAGAGGCAACTCTGCTGATTCTTCTCAATCTCTCAATGGCTTTTGATACTGTTGATTACGGTATCCTCCTGGACTGCCTCCATGACTTGGGGGCACCTTGGCGGATTGGCTCTTACCTATGGGGTTGTTTCCAGAGAATAACACTGGGTGGCTGTGCCTCGGCTCCCTGATAGCTGAACTGTGGGGTGCCACAGGGCCCAATTCTGTCCCCCATGTTGTTTAACATTTATATGAAGCCATTTGGAGCAGTCATTAGATTTGGGGCCAGGTGTCACCAGTATGCCGATGACACTCAGCTCTATTTCTCTGTAGCATCTGAGTCAGGAGAGGCAGTGCACATTCTGAACTAGTGTCTGGATGCAATTATTGGCTAGATGAGGACTAATAAATCTGAATCCTGACAAGACAGGGATGCTATGTGGGTGGTTCTCAGATCCAGGAACTAGGTTATTTGCCTGTTCTGGATGGGGCTGCACTACCTTTGAAGGAACAGGTATGTAGTCTGGGGGTGCTCCTGGATCTATCATTGTCACTAGAGGCCCAGGTGACCTTAGTGGCTCAGAGTGCCCATTACGAGCTTCAGCTGGTATGCCAAATATTCCCATTCCTGGATAGGGATAGTCTAGCACAGGGCTCTCCAACCTTGGGTCCCCAGATGTTGCTGGACTACAGCTCCCAGCATACCCAGCAATCATGGCTAATGGCAAGGGATTCTGGGAGCTGTAGTCCAGCAACATCTGGGGACCCAAGGTTGGAGAGCCCTGGCCTAGCAACTGTGGTCCATCCATCCTCATGATTAGACTACTGTCATGCACTCTACATGGGGCTGCTCTTGTGCCTGGTTCAGAAGTTGCAGCTACTACAGAATGCAGCAGGTACAATGCTCAGTGGAGCACCTACCTATATGCTGCACCTGTATTGAAAGAACTGCACTGGCTACTGTGCTATGTTCAAAGTTGTGGTGTTGACATATAAAGCCCTAAATGACCAGGATATCTTGCCGACCATCTTCCTATATATACCCAGTCAACCCCTGACATCTGTTGGTGTTATAGCAGAGTCAGCAGTAGCAGTAGGGTCAGTGGTCCAGTAAAGAATACATTCCAGCATTTACGTAGGTCTTTCTAAAATATTTAATCCAAAGCATAAAGAGATAACTATATACAGAATACAGGATACATTGTTACCTGCTCCTCACAGCTACAGTGAGAGAGAGTGACTGCAGGGCTAGGCTTTATACCTCCCACATGCTTACACAGATTATTACCACCTGTAGCAAGGGAGTAGGCTGCCACTCAAGGACACACCTGCTTTCAAGCTCATTCCAAGTCTTTGGTTAGAATACACCAACAACATCTTCTGAGGAGGCCTTACTGGTTATTCCACGGCCAACAGAATGTCACCAGGTAGCAGTGCATAAACAGGCCTTCTCAATGGTGGCACCCACCCTTTGTAATACTCTCCCACGTGTGGTTCGAGAGGCAGAAGCAGTGGCAAGTTTTAAACGCCTCTTGAAAACACACCTATTCACACAGGCTTTCCCTGACCTGTGATGGACTCTGTTACCATCCTGTTGGTATTGTTATAGTATTGGAATGTTTGGGAATGTTTTTAATGCTTAAATTATTTATAATTTTATCTGGGTTGTTATACTGATATGTTGTATTTTAAGGTGAACTGCTTAGGGATTTTAATATATTAAGCGTTATAGAAGTATTTTAATAAACAAGACAGTTCAGCAACTATATTTGGTACAAAATGCGATCTACCAGCCAGATTGCTCGTAGGAACAAGGCAGTCAGGACACATTACACAGATTTTATACCAACTACTTTGGTTACCACTCAATTACCTTTAAAGCCCTTAATGGTCTAGGCCCAGGTTATTTGAAGGCCCACCTACACCCATATGAACCTACTTGAGACCTGAGATCAGCATCTGAGGTCCTGTTTTCTGGCCACTCAGTAGTAAAGATCAGATTGGAAGGTACCATGGAGTGGGGCCCTTTTGGTGGTAGTTCAACGATCGTGGAGTTCCCTTACTGAGAAACTATGCCATGCCTCTGCTCTCCTGCTTCTACCCATTTTTACTTTGCAATTTGCAAAGCATTTTATGTATGATTTTCTGCTGGGTCTGGTGTAATTATTATGCAGATGTATTTTTACTTGTTAATTTTATTTATTCTGTTTTAGTTGTCATTTTAAAATTATTCCGTTGTTTTTATTATGTAAACCATTTGGGGGGAATTTTCTTTTTGAAGGTGGGTCACAAATGGTTAAAACAAATAAATGAAATAAAATAAAAGCAAATGAATTACTCCTAGATTCAGCCTTGTGCTTAGACTAGAGCATACCCGAAGAGAGATGGGCTTTGCCCCCTTGGCCCCAGTTTTCAGGGGGGTCAGCTCCCCACTGGAGGGAAAACTGGGAAGCCTTCTCCAGCTTGGATTTTAATCTGAAGTGGATAGAAATTTGGGGGCTCCAAAAGGTTGCCTCACCTTTGAAGCAATTATTACTGGGCCCCTCAAGTTTGTTTCCAGACCTGAGTCCAGAGAAAAACCAAGGAGGGAAAGGCACCGTGGAGCCAAGGTGAGAAGGATAAAAAAATCCCAGGTGCCAACGGAGATCTTAAAACTTTATTTATGCCCAACACGTTTCGGCCTAAGCCTTTTTCAAGGGTGCTTGTTTTCCTATAGTATTCAAAACAAAACAGCGTCATCAATCTCCAGCTTCATCAGTTCATCAATTGGGAGATTGATGAAGCTGTTCTGTTTTGAATACTATAGGAAAACAAGCGCCCTTGAAAAAGGCTTAGGTCAAAACGCGTTGGGCATAAATAAAGTTTTAAGATCTCCGTGGGCACCTGGGATTTTTTTCCTTCTCGCCTTGGCAGACCTGAGTCCAGCACACTTCACCAGCGTCTCTATTAAAAAGCTTGGAGCAAGCTGTGTTTTCAAGCAGCCTGTTAAGAATGTGAATGGGACTCGGCAACAAGCAGTGAAAGTGAGCCGCCACCACTTCCCTTTCTGTGCCTAATCTGCAAATACATAGACTACTGCGGTCTGCAGTGAGGTCTGTCTGGCACTAAAAATGTACATACATACACCAAAAGAAATAGTGGAAACCATCTTTCTGTCCTCCTTATTTACTTGCTGATGAACAGCACTACACTAGCCTAAGCCATCTGCCGCTGGTAGTCTAATCTTCGAGCAGATGATATATTTTAACTTTTTAATGGATTGAAAGATGTGCCTCGGTTTGACTTTCAGGATTCCATTACAGCAGCACACATCACCATGGCTCCAAAGAAATAAAGGAACTGCCATATCTACTCATATCCTACGTACATAGCAGTGCATTGGCACCAAAAGTATAATAACGTGGACTGCTTTGTATTCTCCTAGAAAATTAATAAATCATGACATTCAAGCAATCCAGGGAGGGCAGACCACACGTTGTTAAAAATTGTGATTTGTCCTCATTGGGCTTGTAATGTTATGAATTCCTAACTGAGGCTGTTAAATCTTAACAATAACCATAGCTAAGAAATTAGCGTAGACGGTTGTTCCATATGGCTTTGCTCAGCATCAGCTTCCCACAAGTGTGGCCAAGTGCAATTGTGTGAATCTTGCAACAAAGCCTGGCTGCTTCCGTGAAACTCTTCTTCTGATTGCCAGCCAGGTATCATTTCTGATCAGATATAGTTACACCCAGTTACTATTAGTATTGTTTTGATGACCAACAGGACAGTGCTAACCCCCTCAACCTTCTGAGGTCCCCCTCTACTGGTGGAGAGGAGCTCCATTGGTGGGTGTTGCAGGGGGGAGGTCCACCCAGAGGCTCCTATTATGCCTATGGAAAGCTCCACCATCAGTGGAGTTCCTGCCAGCAGTAGGCAGTAGTAGCCCCCAAACAGGGTGTTCCGGGCAAGGGTAAGTTACCGTAGTGAAAAACGACACCAATGAAGAGCTATTCCAATCTTAGTGAGGGCAGTTGCAGCTTGATTTCTGTCACCTGCCATTATTCCTAATTAGATGCATGGCTACGGCATAACTATTCTGTGTATGATGACTTTCCTTGTTTCAACCCCACGAAGAGCTCGAGACTGCTTTCTGTAAGAAATTGGTATGTATTTCCCTCTACACCTCTCCCATACAGCAATGCTGAAGTTAGTGGCAGCTCTCATCTTCAGCCCCTGGGAAGCCATCAGGTAGCATTCAACTAGCATGGTCATAAAATGCATTCAGGATCTTGGATGAGGGCCATGAATAAAATGCTTATTGTGCATTACAGTCAATAGTGAATTGCAACTTGAAGATCGTAACATTTTGAGGAATCTGATTTTATCTCCAAAATGCTGTGCAAATAACACAGCAGGCCACCAAGGGTCCCAGTAGACGATCTTGGGAGCACAGACAGAGACATGGTAGAGATGGAGAAGTACCGTAATTTCTCATTGCTGCCCTCAGCCTTATGGAAGAGGCTCTAAGAAGAGCTCTAGCCTGTGTTCAGTCACAGTTGCATCAAGTTTTCCTCCAGCTGTGTTGTAGCTATTGTCCCTGCTATTTTATTGCCCCAAGATCCCCAATAAACCAGACTGCTGCATGGGTTCTATCTAGGAGTGATTGTGTCAACCATCTGAGTTCTCTCTCTGCAATCCACAACCTGATTTTACAGGGCACCAGTCACATCAGCAAAAGACTCTGTGAGGGCTATCAGGAAAGCATCTGGATCATCAGCCTCTGAGGGAACACCATCTGAACTAGTTAAAAGTCAATATAAGTCTAAATCTTAGAAGCATAGAAGCATAGAATAGTAGAGTTGGAAGGGGCCTATAAGGCCATCAAGTCCAACCCCCTGCTCAATGCAGGAGAACAGATGTGGGCAGCCCAGGCAGACCTGTCCAAGCACTGACCCGGCTCATACCTGCTTAGCTTCAGCATGTGGCTTGCATTTTATCAAGTACTGATCCATAATGACAGAAGGTATAGTTGATAAACATACCAAACTCCCAGATCACCATTTTCTTGGTCTGCAGAGAACACCTCTGGACCACCATAAGCACATGGTCACTTAACAATCCACCCAGGAATGCAGAAAGACTGAGCAATTCTAATGCTCCAATGCTCACTAGAAGCAAGTGAAATTGTTGAAGCACTGGTGAGACAGGTTCAGCATGATGGGTCCCAGTTAATAACCTGGCTGCCATATACTGTACCAACTGAAATATCTAAATGCTTTCTACAGGCAGCTCCATGACAGTAATCTTGGATATTACCAAGGCACAGGTAACTGTGACCTTTTCCAGGACAGGCTGTGGCTGGCGTACCAACTGAAGTTGATGAAAGGTGCTCTGAGCCACAGATGCCACTTGGGCATCCGTGAGCAGGGCTGGATCTAGCAGCACTCACAAGCTGTTAGCTACAGATCTGATCCTGAAGGGGAACAGACTGAGTCTAAATCCACCATCTACCAACAGCACCGAAGGGCTAAACTACATGTTACATTAAATATGTGGTTGTATTTAATGTGTTGTTGTTTTTAAAGCAGCAATGGGGGGGCCCATGAGGATTGGGGCCATGGCATGTATGGTATTCTCTCTGAGCCCCCCACTGTGATCCCAATAAAAATCACCCGCTTGAAGCTGCTATTTGGCATCCATAGCAAGCCAGGGGGAGGGATTTCTGTTGGGATAGCAGCCTTGCCCCTGACCCATGTGCCACAGTCCTGTTCCTGAAGTGGCCTACCATTGGTTGCTATTTTAAAAAGGAAACAGGCACGCTCAGTGCAATCACACCATTTTCATAACATGCACTTTGGTCCTCAGTCTTGTCTGCATTGCACTTCGTGGTATTATTTAATTTATTTATTGTATTTATACCCCGCCTTTTTTCCTGCAAGGAACCCAAGGCGGCTTACGTGATCCTCCTCCTCTCCATTTTATCCTCACAACAACCCTGTGAGGTAGGTTAGGCTGAGAGTCAGTGACTGGCCCAAAGTCACTCAGTGAGCTTCATGGCCCAGTGGGGACTAGAACCCGGATATCCCGAGTCCCAGTCCAACACTTTCACCACTACGCCACACTGGCTCTCATGCAGCCCATTATTGACTCCAGGCTCCTGTTCAGGCCATTCACAGCCACACTTGGAAAAGGAGAAGCAGAGCTGGGTATCGTCCAGATCTCCAGGTAACCTCACCCAGTACTTTCATGTAGGTGTTAAACAGCAAAAGGGACAAGATAGAGCCCTGCAGCACAAATGTCACCAACCAGAGAAATAGTCTCTTAGCACCACCTTCTGGAATTGACCCACACTGCAGGTAGGAGCGGAACCAGTGGAGCACGAGCAAGGCACCTCCCACTCCCAGCTCTCATCCACGAGAGGCAGTCTCAATGGTTAGTCAATCCCCTTTGGTTGATCAGCCAGGATGGGCAAGGATTGAGCCTGTAGCTTGTTGTCCTTCTAGACAGGGCTGGCCCAAACATGAGGCCCAGGCAAATCCCTGAAGCTACAGGTGAGGTGGACAAAAACCCTCCCAAAGATTCGAATGGGAGGGGAATGTTCGAGTGGGTGTGGGGTTCTTACAAGGTGGCCAAGTGGTCTTTCTTCTTTATTTGGCAACACTTAATTTCAAAGGCTCTGATTGAAAAGCCAGTGTGGCGTAGTGGTGAGAGTGTTGGACTGTGACTCTGGAGATCCGGGTTATAGTCCCCACTCAGCCATGAAGCTCACTGGGTGACTTTGGGCCAGTCACTGACTCTCAGCCTAACCTACCTCACAGGGTTGTTGTGAGGATAAAATGGAGAGTAGGAGGAGGATTATGTAAGCCGCCTTGGGTTCCTTGCAGGAAAAAAGGCGGGGTATAAATATTTATAAATATTAAATATTAAATATTTCTTTCTTTAATATTCTTTAATATTCTTTAATATTTCTTTAATATTTAATTCTTTCTTTAATATTTATTATTAAATATAATAAAGAAAGAAAGCGTGTAGTAACATGACTGCCAAGCTGTGACTTGCCTTTGAAATTAAGTAAAATAAATCTCAGAAAATAAAGACCACCACACACACACACACACACCTGAAAGAGATGTAACTTTTATGGGGGGGGGGAGCTGCAGAAATTCCTCTCCCCAATAAACACCTTAGCAGGGCATGACAATCCCATGAGGGTTGGGAGAAGATATTGGGCACAATCCTACGGAGTGCAACCGCTAATGTAAATTACTTTGTGCTAGTATAAACTACCCGAGTGCAACACCTGACCAATATAATTAGCTGGCGCACCAATTTCTCTGGGTAAAGTAGTTTAGTAGTTCAGGTGTAGGCAACCTTTTTGGGCTGTGGGCACATTTAGAAATTTGAGAAACTGTCCTGGGCACCACCACAAAATGGCTGTGATGGGGGGGTGGCAAAGGACAACTAACCTGCCCCAAAACTGAGTACAAGGGGGGTCTGAGCCCCATCACACTGAAAAACTCCTTTGAACCCAACAGCAGGAACCTATTTCACAGCAATTTCAGTTGCCAGTAAGAAAATGTGTGTGTTTGGTTTTTTTTTAAGTGGGAAAGGTAGGGCATATTTGTGGGCACCAAGAAAGGTATCTGGGGGTGCATTTGTGCCCTCGAGCACCATGTTGCCTATCCCTGCACTAGTGCAACATAATTTATGTTAGCAGTTGCACCCTGTTTGATACTGCCCATTTGGCCCAGCACAACTTCTACACCGCCCCCTCTCAAAATCCCCAGGCTGGAATAACTGGTATACATCCAAACAATAATGACTAGGAAGTCCAAAGGGAAAATCTTGTAACTAGAAGGTGGCATCCACGTTGGAGCAGATGTAAGCAATTTTATCTGCAAAATTCTTTATAAATAAGTCACCATGTGCTACCAATGGTTCAAATGGTCCATCCTAGGTTCCCAATGAAGAATACCCCTTTGTTTATTTAATTTAATTATTATTACATTTATATCCCACCTTTTTTTGCTCTTAAGGAACCCAAGGCGGCTTCCATGGTCGTCGTCCTCTCCATTTTATCCTTACAACAACCCTGTGAGGTAGGTTAGGTGGAGAGTCTGTGACTGGCCCAAATTTACCCAGTGAGCTTCATGGCCAAGTGGGGACTAGAACCCGGATCTCCCAAGTTGCCGTCCAGCATTCCAACCACTGCACCACACTGGCTCTCCCTTACTACATGGAGCAGCTCTGCTGGACAGCACTGGCTGACACAATGGTGGTAGAGAAGTAATCTACCTCTGCTACTGTCACTGATAAATTTTAGGCCCTAAAATGTTCTTTAATTCATATCAGGTTGGACTCGCATTTTTCCTCCATATGCATTCTAACTGTCATCCTTGTTACTTTGTTGCTCCAAACTCCCTGTACACCAGAGAGCCAATTAGGTTCTAGCCATCGGGAGAGGAGAGGGTGGCTAGGGGTGATCATAGACATCTTTGGGTTACCTCCATATTCCAGAGCTTAAGCAGGGCTTTTGACAGATGTACCAGTTATATCAATAGGATACTGTTGTAGGGCCATCAGGAAACCATTAGCTTCTGGGAATGGATCAGTCTAACTCAGTGTTCTCCAACCTTGGGTCCCCAGCTGTTTTTGGCCTGCAACTCCCAGCATGCCCCAGCCAGCTATGCAATGCTGGCTGGGGCATGCTGGGAGTTGTAGGCCAAAAACAGCTGAGGACCCAAGGTTGGAGAACATGGCTCTAACTGGTCCCCTGACACAGCAGATACTACAAGTCAATATGAGTCTAAATCTTACCAGGCAGTGGTCTTTCAATGACAAAGAAGCTACTGACACTTCCCCTATGTACACATCAAATCAACTGTCTCACTAGCCACACACATAGTGTCCAAAACATTCTGTGACAGCCTGATGGTTGTCATTGCAGCCATGACGTTTTGAGACACCCCTAACAAAGGGGACTTGGACTTGAACAGCTACAAGTGGTTTACTTTGGCTGGATCATGTCCACATGCTACTTGAAATGAGATGACTCCTTTTGCAGTCTCTCTGCTGGAGCCAGCCTTCTGGGGTGTTTCATTTCTAACAAAAACACAGATTATATTACTGCTTATTTGGTTTTTAAGGTAATTATGTTTAAATATACTTGTGCTTTACTTTAATTTTCCCTCTGAATCTTCAGCTATCATCTTCAATCAACAAAACCATTCCAGAATGTTGTTGCTAGCAACTGTAACTATGAGTTTGTTCATTTTTAAAAAACTAAATCTAAAACTAAGAGTGTTATGAAGGGCTTTCTATTCTAACCTTGCAAATGAAGTTACGTGGAGTTCCTGATCAAGTTCCACAAACACACAAGGAAACATGAGGATTGTGCTTTTTGAAGCTTGCAAACAAAAACCTCAGTGTTGTGTAGGCTGAAGTCCGAGTAAATTTACTTGTCCGAGTAAATCTATTTTTGTTCCAGTAGGCTTTCTTCAGTAAGTCTCGGCCAGCATGGCCAATGGTGAGGGATAATGGGAGTTGTAGTCCAAAACATCTGAAGGGCATAAAACTGGGGAAAGCTGGCCTAGACTATACCTTTGCTTAGCCTAGACCAGGGGTGGGCAACTTGTGGCCCTCCAGTTGTTTTGAACGACAACTCCCATTATCCCTCACCATTGGCTGTGCTGGCTTGGGATGATCGGAGTTATAATATCGGGAGGGCCACAAATTGCCCACCCCTGGCCTAGATGATACCTTCAAAGCTCTTCAAGGTTTTTTTGTCTTTATTTCCATTATGCCCATAAAATGTCCTCCTCCAATTCCATTACTTTCCGCTGACCACATGTCACATGCTTCCTTAAAAGTCCCTTCCCATTCTCTTATTAGGTCCTCGTACACCTGCCCCTTGTACCTGCCTCCTGCCTTCCCTTCCCTCTGCTGTATCCCATCCATATTTAGATTGTAAGCTACTCAGGACAGGGACTTATCTTTCTTGAAGAAGTGCTTTTGTTCCTCTGTAAGCAGTGACATATGCAATCAATCAAAGCTAGCAGCCACTGATCCTCCTCTTACATTCCTTAAAATCAGAAGTGGTTCCATCCATTATGCTTCATGTGCAAATGCTTTAAATCAGGACTGAATATCTTTTTATCTTAGATACTCTCTGAGCCAGAGGTTCATAGCATGAAGCTGAAATCCCTGAACTGGAGTTCTTTGGTGCGTATTATGCATGCCATGCAGTATTAGCATTGTGCGCTGTAATGTCTTTTTAAAAAAATGAAATTCAAAAGTGATTTCCCCCCCCTTTCTGCTCAAGACCCCCCCCCCAACATGAGGTTTCATCAGAATAAAGAATTACAGAGCAAAAATGTAATATTCCATTTTGATGAGAAACTTGTGACTCGTTCTCTCACCCGTTTGACAATATTCTCATTTTGCTGTTGTTGAAATAAAGGATATACAAGCATTTGAAATTTCCAGCACAGCTGGCTGGGGCATGCTGGGAGTTGTAGGCCAAAAACATCTGGGGACCCAAGGCTGGAGAACACTGCCATATTGTAAGGAGGTGGCCGGGGCGGGGGGGGGAGGAGAGGTGTTGCGCGCTTCATTGCACAGCTTTTGTCCCTCGTTCTGTCCTCGCGGCCTCTCCCGCTGCCGGAGCTTTCTGAAAAGCCCCCTAGAGGGCTTAACGGGGACTACTTCCTCCCTCGGAGCTTTCCAGCGCTGCTTCCTGTGGGGTGTCTGAAGACTGAGCGAGGCATCTTTGGTTTTGTTGTTGTTAAAAGTCCTTTCAAGAACAACAACAACAAACAACAACAACAGCAACTCCTTGCTTAGCTGTCAGGCACCCAGCAGGCAGTAGCACTGGAAAGCCCCAAGGGAGGAGGTCCTGCATAATAATAATAATAATAATAATAATAATAATAATAATAATAATAATATCTATTATTATTATTATTATTATTATTATTATTATTATTATTATTATTATTATTATTATTATTATTTCCATTTCTATACCGCCCCCTTCAAGTACTGGAAGAGTGCTATCATATCTCCCCTCAGTCTCCTCTTCTGAAGGCTAAACATGCCCAGTTCTTTCAGTCTCTCCTCATAGGGCCTTGTTTCCCCTTGTTACACCATCAAGGGGGCCAGGGTCTGAAGGAATGTGGAATTCAACATAAATCTTGCTGTGCTGCCTCACACCTATGCCAGTGGAGTTGCCACCAGCAATGGGGATATGTTGACTGGGTTCGCATGACATGACAACCCATCGTGGGTTGTTATCCTTCAGTGGGTTGTCATGCCATGCGATCCTGGACCGATTCTTGCAGAGTGGCTTGTTTGAGGGCAACAAGTCACCCTGACAACCCATAGCTTGTTGGAAGGGTTGTTTCATCCACAATGGGTTGGCGCGTCACCTGAACCCGGGCAACCGTCCCCATCATAGGTGAAGGGAATTGGCGAGCTGAGCTGCTTGGCAAGAGCAGCAAAAAACCCTTGCCACTGTTGCCAAGCTTGCCCTGGCCGCCGCCAGTGCCAACCCCCCCCCCACAAGTGCTCAATCAGCGCTTGGGGGTGACTGGCACTGGCTGGGTGTCCCCTGACGTGATTGGGAGCTGATTTTGGCTTGCCGTGGCTTTCCCCCCCTTTACCCTGATTTTTGGAGATTGCAAAGTCCAACTTGGCAACCAGCTTTTGCGATCTCCATTTTAACTGACACTGACAGCCCCTTCAAACTGCCCAAGCGGCACATTGGAGGGGCTGTCAGTGATTGGCAAACAGTTTTTTATTTTTTTGTGTGCACTCAATATGCGCATTTAAAAAAAAATTAGCCACCCTTGTGCAGCTGCACAGGATTGCAGTTACACAAGTGCGGATATCGGGGGCCTTGGTTGGGCAATGTTGGGGGTTGGGGGGTACCTGCTGTCAGAGTACAGCAGGTACCAACCTTGGACATTGACCCAAATAGACTCCAAAAAGGGTTTTTCTTCCCTTTACTTTCTCTTGACAGCTGTCAAAAGGCAAGCTGTCAAGGGAAAGCAAAAGCATGAGTGATCTTTGCTGATGAAAAGGGGGTGTTGTGATTTACACCCCATTTGTGGTGAGATCCTCTTTTTTTCTTTCTTTCTTTTTTGTCGTGACCCTCCTCAGGGCGATGCACATTTTGCACTTTTTCCTGAGACTCTAGGTGCTCAGGAAAGCGCAAAAGTGCATTCCATCCCCTTGTCAGGGGAAAAGGAATTTTGACAGCTAGCTAGCTGTCAAAACTCTGGGTCCCCTTTAAAGGGGTTTTTGACAGGGCACTGGACATTTTTTGAGTGGGACATATAGTATACAGCCATAAGGGGAAAGGGGGGAAAAGCAGAGGTGAGCCAAAATCGGCTCATGATCGCAGCAGGGAGCAGGGAGACAAATTGGTCCTGCCGTGGTGTCCCCCTGGGATACCCGCGGGAGAACTGGGCGGGAAGGAGATGGAGGGAGGGGCAAACAACCCGCAGTGAGCCCGATCATCTGTTGGGCGCACCGTGGGTTTTTCGTACAACAACCAACCCATCGTGGCTTATTGCCAGGGTGGGTTGTTGTGTCGTGCGAACTTGCCCATTGGTGTAATGTTCCATCAGCCTATCCCTGGCAGTTTGGTGGAGGCATGTCTCCAAGATTTGCTAGAATAGAGACTTGCACCAAATCTTACAGTGCTCCATAACTTTTGGCTCATAAGTGTTACATTGCATCCTGTGTCCAATTTGAATGTTCCTCCTTATTGTTCATATCCAACACAAAAAGAATAGGGTCAGCCACAGGGATTTTTGTTTCATTTATACTGTGGATAGTATATAGATTATTTCATAATCTACACTTTTAGAACTTGCCTCTTCTGCTACATGGCTTATGTGAACTTTAAATTGCATTTTCACTTTGCTTTATATAGCTGAAGTCTTTTCTTTAATTCTGCATACCCTCCTAATATGACTCGTCACATCATGATTGTAGCATTTTTCATTTTTAAATCTGCTGGGCTTTGATGCATGCTCTTACCCATAGTGGTAACAGATTTCCCGAAGCGTAGCTGCTTTCTTTTCAAACAGATTTGCAAATTTACATATATTTCCTTTTGCTTACATCACCCTCTGTATACTATTCTTCTCCTCCACAGTTCCCAGGAGTGGTGTCTGCAAATCCTGTACACTTGCATGTGCTGATTCCACAGCCAGGGCCAGCTGTAAAAGAGTCAAGGGTTTGTGTGGTGCAGCACCTAGTTTATTTATTATTATTATTATTATTATTATTATTATTATTATTATTATTATTATTATTAGGGTCCAGGTGGCAAAGGGAAGGGAACAAATTAGACACACTGACTTAGGATGCAATCCAATGAGGCTGCCCGTAGCCCTCTGAACTCGGAGGAGTTCAGGGGGTTCATAGGGGCACGCTGTGCAGAGCGGGAGGAACACAAAAGCGAATGTCGCCTCCATTCTCCTCCCACCCTGCAAAGCAGCTAGATGGCCAATTCCAGCTGTCTAGCTGCTGCACTTCAGAGGGGGAGGGAAGGAGGTTGAGGTGCTGCTAGGATGCCTCTTATCTTCGCCGTGCCAGTCTCCTCGCCTCCCTGCCCCCTGGAATGCCCCCTGGCCCTAAACCCCTTCTCTGAGGTCGCTCTTGCGACCTTGGAGAAGCAGCCAGTGCGGTTCTTTCTGCACCAACTGCGAGAGTGGGGAGGAGGGCGCTCCGACGTCAGAGCTGGAACTCCTAAAAATTCTAGATGCAGTCTAGGGGCCATAGGATCACTCTGTGGGATGGAATAATAAATTGGCCAGAAATGTATTGACTTTCACTTGAATAGGATTGGTGCAGGCACAGGGCCTGGATCCTGTCATTGGACAGCCCACCTGCTGTCTGATTCCCTCTTTCCTTGACCGCATGCCAAGAACATTGGTGGTGGATGGCAGGTCCAGGGGCTCACCACGACACAAACCGCTGTTGTGAACCCCTTTTCCACTGCTCAGGATGTGGCCAGCTCGCAGGCCCCATGCTGGTCTGGTCTTAGTGCCGCATTGGCCAGATCCCTTGTGGGGATCCCACCATGGGGGAGGGGGGAGCCCAATCCCACTCCTCCTCACAAATGGATCCTGCCCAATGCCTGTCACGCCGACATAATTGTGACATAAAACACTATAAAAAGAAGCATACACAAAGAATTTACTGATAGTCCAGATCAACTTATTTACAATGGAAATAACCTTGCCATGAGGAAGGCAAAAAAACAACAACACCCTGCACCGTATTTGCTAGTTGGAACGCGGGTAAAATTCCTTCCCAGCCCAGTTAACCGGCGACTAATTTCTGTCCACTGCAAGACCTATTACGACCAGGAGTGGGTGCATGGGTGGGGAAGTCGGCGATGTCAATGCTTAAGCTGCGTTGAAGGCCTGCTTTTATGGGCCTCAGGCAGATCAGAGTGAGAACGGAGGTTTTCACTCTGGTCCATCCTGTCAAGCCAATCAGATCCCTGATTGGCTCAGCAGGCCTCTCCCTGGGTAGGTGCTTGCCAGCCCCTTTCCCCCTTTGCTGCCAGACTTGCGCCCCGCCCACAAATTACAGTTCCCCAGTTAGCGGGGAATTCAGCTAATTATGGTTCAGACAGGAGTCATCTCTGCATTTTTTGTCACTAATTCCACATACTGGCCAGGAATGGTGCAGGGCTGTTTGGCGCCCTAGGCCAAATTATATTTAGCGCCCCCCCTCGTGCCGTGGGGGGGGCTCCGGAGCAAAGCAGCCCTGCTCTGCAAACCCCCCCCCCGCGCTGCAGCCGCCACCTGCCACCACCACCTACCTTCCCCCCGCCCCGCTGCTGGCTGCTGCTGCTGCTGCCGCCGCCTCCTCCTCCGACGCGATGGGACCCCCGCGCTTTACGACGGGAAGGTAGGTAGGTGGTTGGCGGGCAGGCGCGCGCGTGGGTGGGGGAGGTGCAGCAGCAGCGGCGGCAGCGGCCGGCAAGCGGGCGGGGAGGCGCGGCGGAGGTGGCAGGCAGGGCAGGAGCGCGCCGGAGGCGAGGAAGGGGTGCAGAAACTCTGCGCCCTCTTCCGCCACGCGCCCTAGGCAGCCGCCTGGGTCTGACTAGCGGTAGCGCCGGCCCTGATACTGGCTTGTTCCTTAACATCTGAGTTAGAGATTTAGCATAATTACAAAGCTGAGAAAGCTTCCTTGGTTCTACCACGAAGTCTCCTACGGTCTCCTCAAACCTTCTAGATCAGGGGTCTCCAACATGGCACCTGCAGTCAGGAGGACCCTACTTTATAGAACAGTGTTCTCCAACCTTGGGTCCCCAGATGTTTTTGGCCTACAACTCCCAGCATGCCCCAGCCAGCATAGCTGGCTGGGGCATGCTGGGAGTTGTAGGCCAAAAACATCTGGGGACCCAAGGTTGGAGAACACTGGCGTAAGCAATAAGGAAAGGTCCAATAGAGAAGCTTCCAGCCTCCCAGTTCTTTCCTTCTGGCTTACAAACACAGTGCTTGCTTGGTGCATCATATAAACGCACCTTGCCACACAGCTGACAGGTGGCTTGAGGTGATCTCATCTCCCCAGCCCTGTTACATAGGCACAGACAGATGATTGGTGGTGGCACTTGAGTTCAGCTCCCCACCACCACAGTCACTCAGTGGCTGGATGAAGTGCCTGGCCCCAGACATTAAGAGCACTGCACAGGTGATTCAGGGCTTCGGCACCCTGGGCCACTTCAGCAACACTCCTGTCTATGGCTAAAGCTTACAGGCCATCAGAAGACGAAGCACAGCTGGATAGAAGGGGGGAAATAAAAGTCCTATGACTTTTGTCATGACGGAAATGCAAAACCACTGAAACACCTTGAATGATATTCCAAAATGATGATGCAGAGCCCCAATGCTCAATGGAAACCAAATGTAATAACAGAGACTATGAAACGGAGAATGGCTGTAATAATTACAAACACTTGAGACCTGCACACAGGATCCATCTCTACTAAAGAATGGCAGGGGCACCAGTGACCCAGAACCAACTGAAGGTGAGCACATTTATGCAGACCCCTGTGAAGGCCCTGAACCCAGCCAAGCCAACTGCAAAACTTGTTGTATTTTCAACAAGTCCAATCATCATCATCTCTGTTAGGCAACACAGCTATGGACACAAGTAGAAAGGCTATGCCCTCCAGAGATGGGAGGCTTTTTCAGGACCAAAGCATGAAACAACTATAGATCCGTGGCAGAGCACATGTTTTGCATGTAGAAGGTCCCAGGTTCAATCCTCTTGGGTAGGAGCAGGTAGCAGTTGATGGGCAAGACTTCTCTGCTTAAGAGACCAGAACCCAGATGCTGTCAGCATCAAATATACCAGGCTAGGCTGACAAATAGTTTGACCTAATATATGTCAGCTTCCTACATTCCTATGTATGATACATCCTGTGAGCAGAGACATTGCCAGCAATGTGCTCCTGCCGATCCATTCCTCTTTGCAGAGGAAATGTGAAGGCATAGTGAATTAACTGTGCATTCACACCTTAAGAACAACCCAGCTTCCAGGCTCTTCGGCCTTCTCTTGGGAAAAACCCTGTGGCAGGCCTGTGTTTAGGGCCCTGCCAGAGAGCTGAATATAACTGTTTCATAAACTAACACATATGTGGAGCCTAAAGCAGTCATCAAGGTTCAGCACACATTTGGAATACCCTTTTTCATTATGATCCAATATATGCCATCATTCGTCATCACAAACATTTCAGATTCAGTTTTAGTAAGCAAGAACTATAGGAAGAACTAGTGTTTGCTTCCTTAGACCTGTAATATATATAATGTGTCTTGGTATGAAAAGTAATACTAGAAGTACAATGTACTAGTCTACATATTCTCCAAATCATAAGCATTCAAGTGTAAACATTCCACAGTCATAAGTAGCTGCTGACATTATTTCATGGGCAAAGACAAATAAGCAACTGACTTGAAAAAATATAAATGGAAGAAAAAGTGTGCCTCTCGCTGGCTTCTGTCAGCTCCACCCCAGCTGAAAAAGCAACTGCAATAGCATATGGGAGAAGAAAAATCTAGTAAACAAGACAAAACATACCTAATTGGAAACAGGTCCCAGACAGTGCTATGAGATGGAAGGTAACCAAAAGAATGGGACAGTTTGAGAGATTTTTAAAACACTAAAAATCTGGGCAAAAGCCCAAGGGAGTTGAATAAAAACATCAGTTCGCTTACAAAAGTAAATAGTGAAGGAAGAGAGAAAGAGGTAAAGGAAAAACAGATGCAACCCAGACAGTGGATAAGTGGGATGAAGAGAAGGAAGCCCAATATGACAATGGAAAAAATACAATTATTTTTAAATTGTATGTAAAACTGAAGAAAAAAATGGCCACCTGGACCTAAATGGTAAACTTTGCATGGCCTCCAGTAGAATTCCACATGGGATTCTTACAAATCAGAACTTGGATTTAATTTTGGAGTACCATATTTACACACACAAATAATGTAACACCTGCTGACATACTATATACTACACAGCTACCTTCAAACTTTTCCCTCTTCCTCCTCCTCCTCCTCCTCCTCCTCCTCTCCTTTGGGGGGAGGGCTGTTGCAGAAAAGGAGTGCTTTCATTGACTGAGCCTTGAGAATGTTTATCTGCTCCATCCTTCTCCATAGGTATTTAAGCCTCCAATTTATGCCTTCCAGGATTTATCATGTATAATAAACCAGCCATTAAAACTCAAAAAATGGGGAGAGGCAGGCATGGTTTGATACTCCTGATCTCTCTCAATTTCAAGGCTATAGTGGAAGGCCTGGCATTAATAAATACTCAGTACATTCAGACTTTGATTATTCACAATGGGAAGGGTAGAAGGATTATTTGTATTAATGTTTACGTTCCTCCAGCAGAGCTACTTTTATGGAATAGTGTGGACTGGCTTCTGGAAAATATCTTATTATGCTACCCTGGCACTGATCTTTTAATATGTGGGGATTTTAATGCTCGTATAGGCATGAGACTGAAATCTGAGGGTAGTCAAATTTCTACGCACATGGAGGATATTTTTCCTCTGGGCCATTGCTCATGAGATGACGCCTTAAATTCTAGTGGTTGGGAACTACTGAAGATTCTCTATAAACATCAGTTAATGGGTGTACATAGATGTTATCTTGATAAATCTGATAGATACTTTATATTATTTGAGATGTAAGGGTGGAAGTGTGGTAGACTTTTTTAAATTATAGATCTATTTGTTTATTTGATATTGGTTCTAAACTTTATTCTAGATTCTTATCAAAGAGATTATTAGACTGGGTGGAGACTAATCAGATAATCCATCCTGAACTTTAGGAAGGGATTCGGTACAATAGATCAATGTTTTATTTTGCAGCATCTAATTCAGAAGTCAGTCTATGGATCCTTGAAATCTATCTTTGCTGCTTTTGTTGATCTTTCATCGGCAATTTGGTAAGCAGTTAAATTGCAGGCCACAAATATTGATAGGAGACTTCTTATTCTAATTCAAGAGCTTTATACCCACACAAGTATGTAGGTGCACAGGGACTCTCTGGGCACTTTGACAGAAAAAAATCACAATTCTCAGAGGGGTAAGACAGGAGTGTATTAAGAAAACCCACCTTTTTAATTCCATTTCTACATTAATAATATTGTGGATGAGCTATCTTCTTCCTCCTTCCTCTCCTCCACCCCTCATCCACAAGACTATGTAAGATCTCTGTCCTCTTATACATGGATGATATGGTCTTGTTATCCCTTATGCCAGTGGTTCTCAACCTCTTTTGCCCCATGCACCCTTGTCACCATATGTCAGAATGTCATTCCCCCCTTTCCAAGATTGTCTGACTTAATCTGTGCCATACGATAAGGTGTGATGTCCTGTAGATTATGTACAATCTGTAGAACTGTAATTTGTAGAAAGATCAGTATTCCAACAGTTTGAGTCTGTGGTCCCAATCCCCCCCCCAAACCCTAAAATCCCCCCCTGGTTGAGAACCCCTGCCTGACACAGATAGGGATGTGTAGATTATGGAAAAAGCTGGGAACATATTGTATAACTGAATTTCTCAAAATTAATTATGGTAACACTAAAATTATGGTGTTTGCCAAAAGACCCCAAAGACATAAGTGGTTCCTGGATAATCATTGTATTGCACAATGCTCATGGTACAAGTATTTGGTATACATTTCTCAGAGGATCTGTCCTGGAAGGCACATAAATAGACCATTATCTTAGCTGCTGTTAGATTGGCAAAAGTTTGTTATATCTTCTTCAGAACTAAAGGAGGCCAGTTGGTGTACCCAGCATTGAAACTGCACAAATTAGCCAATAAACTGTCTCACCTTGTATCAGATAGCCATAAGTGTGCACTTGCGCAGCTGCGAAGGACCGACAACAATAATATTTTTTTTTAAGCGCAATTTTCAGGGGCCAGTCTGTTACTCAGTAGCAGAGCGCCTTCTTGGCATGAGGAAGGTCCGAGCTTCAATCCCTGGCATCTCCAGGTGAGACTGGGAAAGAACCCTGCCTGAAACCCCAGAGAGCCGCTGCCAATTGGTGTCAACAACACTGGGCTACATGGACCAATGGTCTGACTCAGGATAAGGCAGCTTCCTGTGTTCCTAACATGGGCTGCAGGAAGTGTTGTGCAGATTCGATCAGGCTAGGCTGTGCTAAGTGCAAACCAGATTTCAGGTTGCACCAAGGGTTATCGGCACACACACAAAAAGACTGTTCTCCCTTTGAAAATATAAAAGCCAGCTGCCCTTTAGACTTGTCTCTATCACTAATCAGAAAACTAATCAGATCCCTTAGGTATGACAGGGAGCAGAAGTATAGAAAAAGGTGACAGTCTATATATTAGTGGAGCTGGAGCTTAATTTCAGGATATGCACTGAGTAAAGAATCAGTAGAAGCCAAATTGGGTAGTACTATGCAGTGGCTGGAAAGCAGATATCCCACACTAAGCAGAGTCCCATTGTTAGGTGGTTGAAGTCCATCTTCCCCCCCAGTTCTAGAATCCTCTTCCTTGACAGCTAAATATAACAGACAAAACATTGTAAGTAGCCATGTTGGGCTATTAGAAGAATTCCAAAATCAATAGTACTGCAATATCTTTTATTAGGACAAGCAAAAATGTCACAACGTAGTGAGCAAACATTGTTTCCCAGAACTACTGAAATTTCTGTTTTTGTCTGGAGTAGCAGCACATATTTCCTGAGCCAGCTGAGTCTGGCTTCCTCCTACACTGAGAATGCCAATGACAGATACACTAATCAGTGAATTGAATGTTGATGCAGTCAGTTCTTTTGCTGCTCCCACCATACTTCAGGCCAGGGCTCTCCAACCTTGGGTCCCCAGATGTTGCTGGACTACAGCTCCCAGAATCCCTTGCCATTAGCCATGCTGGCTGGGTATGCTGGGAGCTGTAGGCCAGCAATATCTGGGGACCCAAGGTTGGAGAGCCCTGCTTCAGGCACACAGTATGCTGTGTACATGCAATCAATTGAATATTCATTCCTTGCCTCCCTTATTTCTTTAAGACACACACACACAGTCAACTTATAAAGTCTGAAAAACCAGCCTAGAAGAAAGGGTGGGAGGAATGGCCTTGTGACATCAAAGGGAGCCAGCCAATCAGTTCTGTGTAAATAGGAAGAAAGGGTTTCCGTAATTACATCTGAACGACACATGAAGAATGCACTTCCACCCACCACTCACATCACATCACGTACATCTGGAGACACTCATAGTTTCTTAAATCTTTGGAAGTATGACTTTACCCAGTACAGAACTTAAATAATTAATATTATTAATTGGAACATTCTAGAAATAGAACATTCACATTAATTAATAACACTGGGTAGGTGGTCATTGAGAAGAAAAGCATTTTCCTATTTAGTTCAGACAGCTTCTCACATATTTCTGAATAAAAGTGGGGGGAAACTCTGGAATGTTAAGTTGCATCACTGAAAAATCAGCTACCTCTTAAAGAGAGTCCAAACTAGTTATGAGACTAAGTAACTGACCATGAAATAAAATGATGTTGACTTTCTGCTTATAAAATACCCTCAACAGATGTTTGGTGTTTCTGACATGGCCAGGCATGGCCTGCTCATCTTTAAACTCCATTGGAGGCTACACGCTGCATTGATCTCCATGGCAGTGGAATGCACAGAACTAATAGCCACAGCTGCCGCTGCTAGCCATTCTGTTTCAGGGGACATCCCTGAGTGTTGCTATGACATTTACAACTTTTCAGAGTGAAACAGCATGTCGTCTCTCAATCAGGCAGGAGGCAACAAGTGACTCTAAATCTGGGTGATTGGATCTCTTCGCATTTCCTTCCTTTTTTAAAAAAAGAAAAAAGCAGCTGTTGGGGCTGGCTGAATTTGATTAGAGCTGTGGCACTGGAGAAGTGGTATTAATTTTTGTTTCCATTGTATTTCCCCAGTCTAAATCCCCCCTTCAAGCTGATATTTTCCCCACTAGGGTGCTGAACTCCTCCCCCAAAATAGGTTCATCACAATGGAGCAACATGGATAACTCCTATAAAGCTCAGAATAAAAGCTGCAATGGATAAGGAGTGCCATTGATGAAGGATGCTTATGCTCCCCTGCTTATAGGTATCCTTCAACTTTCAGAGACAGCTAAGTGGGGGACCACGACACATGAGACAGCAGGCATTCTTAGGTAGGTACTCACAAGTCTGAGCAGAGTAGTCCCAAATAAGATGCAGTGCAGGTAACTTTCAATACAAGAGTTTATTATATCTCTTGCATGTTAGGAAAGAATACAAATATCAATAAATAAGTTCACAAGATTGAAATGAAGGGCTGGTTCACACCTTCACTTGAGTTCTCATCAATTAGTCAGTTTACACTTTATGATTCACAACTGAATGCATGGATGTACTTTGGCCACAATCCAGTGGAGTGTAAAGGCACCTAATCCAGTTTGCTTAAACCTGCTTAATTCTTGCCTTTAGTGCAGGGCTCTCCAACCTTGGGTCCCCAGATGTTGCTGGCCTACAGCTCCCAGCATACCCAGCCGGCATGGCTAATGGCAAGGGATTCTGGGAGCTGTAGTCCAGCAACATCTGGGGACCCAAGGTTGGAGAGCCCTGCTTTAGTGGGACTAAGCATGTGTACCTAAACAAAAATGAACACTTCACAATTATGTTTTAAGTGATCATGGAAGATGTTTTACATATATTCCTAAAAATGTACAGTGTGAATATGGCAAACACATGTTTGGACAAATACATTTATCATACAGTGACTCTAATCTCAAAATCATGGTTAGCTGCAAGTAGCTTGACAAATACACTCAGATTCTTTCCCCCACAGTTTGATTAATAAGCAACAGAAGACCAGGAGATAAGTTCCTCTTTCTGCTGTTCATCACCTATGCATATCCACTTAAAAAAAAAAAAAAAAAATGTTTCCAGACTTACATATCTAACAAGTGGGAACCATTTGCCCACCTTATCTTTGGCTATCTGCTTACTTAGAGTCACAGAAATATGCAAGTTTTTAAACACATAGTATTACATCTATGGAAGGTTTCCACTATATAAAAACAACAACATGAATAAACAAGATGATTGCCCTGGTGAATTGGCAGTATACAACCAGGGGCCAACTGTGGACCAGTGTTAGCTTCCATTTCTAGAGTACGTTGCTTACTAGAATGAGCATAGTGTGCCAAGGCATTTTAAGTATATTTTAAAATGTCTCCCAATTTATTTATTTATTTATTTTGCTTTATGTGCTTCCCGAGCCTGGATCCTTGTCAAGTGTACATATGAAACTGTAAAGTAAACATGTTTGCAAACATAAGTTGGTCACACTCAGATGTTACATTTTTAGGTGTATACAAATCATCATAGCTGTATACCCACAAAACTTAATGGATGAGATGGCTGTAAGAAACAGGCGTGTGTCACAGCTTCCCCCAACACTAAATTGGACTTTGATCTGTCGGGGAATGCTTTGACCTGGATTCCTGCATTGAACAGGGGGTTGGACTCGATGGCCTTGTAGGCCCTTCCAACTCTACTTTTTTTTATAATTTCATCATTCTATCATTCTGCTCATATACTATTTACTTGGAAAGAATCTTTTCAAGCCTGCTGCTTCTCATGGCCTCTTCCAAAGGAAGGGACAATAAGCACAGGGCAGAGAAAAAGACAAGAAGAGCTGCACGAGCAATTTCCCATCACAAGCAACATATGAAGCTCCTCCGGTTTTGTGGTCTGCACTCTGGGATTTGTCTGTGGGAAGCCTGTAGGGGTGTTGCAACCTGCCAGGGCCAATAAACATCACTTCAGGAGCAGAGTTGCTCTGAGCCAGCAATATGAAAAGCAGGGGAAAGAAAATGAGCAGCAAAATGTGAAGTTAATAAAAATACTTTATCCAATCAGACTTTCAAAGCAGAGCGAGCTCAGCCCTGGCCTGGCAGCAGCAGCCAGGCATTCTGATTTTTCACTCCACTTAATGATCTAATGGCTTGCAGAGCTTCTTCATTCAGCTTTATGACTCGCACATTTACTCTTCTCATTTCACTGCAAGTTCAACTGTGGTGCCTGAGCTGCTCCAGCACTCCCAGGATAATCTCTGTTGAAGCCTGATGGTGGCTACTGCTCTAGTGGTAGGACCAGGCTCTGAACTAAGATGTATGAATTCTCAGCTTCCAGCCTTCTTTTTGCCCAGCTCCCTATGTACATACTTGACAGTGAAAGCTTAATACCATCAAAAGCCGGTAATGGTAACGTAGCTTCCCTTTGTACATGTGCATTACATTTTCAGGTGGTAGCACCACCAACCAGGCAGTTCCCTTTGCTGAAAATCCAGATTCAGATCAAGCAATCATCTCAATCATCTTAGGTTGTTAAGTTAGTGCAATGGAGCAGTAATGGAGCTGCCTTTAAAGGCAGTTTTTATTTTAAAAGTTGCAAAACACAGGCATAGGCTGTGAAAAACACAGGCATAGGCTGCATGAATGTGTGTGTATGTGTGTGTGTGCAAATTTAGAAATAATTATTGTAATTTACATAGCATTACAGTGCATGCAATTCGAAGAGGTGATTTTCGCTTTCTAGGGTGGCCACTTATGAATTCCCAAAAAAGGAAATATATTACCAAAAAAGATGACAAAAGAGGACACCGATACGCATGAACCGTGCATATAGATAGATAGAGTGGCCGGTTGTCTGGCCAGATGGGCGATTCATAAATGTAATAAATAAATAAACAGATAGATAGATAGATAGATAGATAGATAGACGCACACACATGCAAATTTAGAAATAATTATTGTAATTTAAATAGCAATGCCATACATTTCACAGTAGTGTGGGAGACAGTGACCAGCTGACTTGTGTGCCTGCTTAGTCTGTTGTCCAGGTGTTGTTGATGGCAACTTCAAGGCCCAGCACTTCCTTCTGGTGGTTCTTTATCTTTAAACTGGACTTGGATTGGACAGCCCTTCAAATAAAGGATGCCTCCAGAACAGAGAACAGTCCTTTGGCAGCACTTAAATAAAGGACATCCTCTGTAAAAAAAGGAACGCATAGGTGCCCTAGGTGACTTCAAGGTCTGCATCTCAAGTGACTGCCGCTTCTTTGCTGTGTTATGGCATTTAAGGTCAGTTGAGTATCTCCTTGGTTATTCTATCTTCACACTATAAATTGAGAGCTTGTAGAAAGAGCATCTCAGTGGCCCAGTTCGCACATCAGGACAACTACCTGCTACTCGATCACTGCTGCTGCAAGCGCCCTCACTAGGTTGCTTAGCATTGTGTCCAGACACAGGCCTCTGGCTTGCCTGTCCCCTGACAAGCCAGAGGAACAACCCTAGAACAAACCACGAGACTGTAAATATCTTACTATTCATAACTGTACAACTTGAGCTGATAGAGGTAGGCAGGTACAATGCACAGACAGTACCAGATGTATTTATTTTATTTATTTATTTGTTAAACTTATACAACACCTTTTTTCCTGCAAGGAACCCAAGGCGGCTTACATAATCCTCCTCCTCCTCTCCATTTTATCCTCACAACAACCCTGTGAGGTAGGTTAGGCTGAGAGTCAGTGACTGGCCCAAAGTCACCCAGTGAGTTTCATGGCCGAGCGGGGACTAGAACCCGGATCTCCCAAGTCCCAGTCCAACACTCTCACCACTATGCCACACTGGCTCTGTGGAGCAACTTTAGTCAAGCGGTCCAAGATGCTAAATACAGTAATACCTTGAATTGCAAGTAACTTGGTCTGAGAGCGTTTTGCAAGACAAGCAATTTTTTAAAAATAAAGTTTGACTTGATAAACAAGCGACGTCTTGCAATACAAGTAGGGATGTAACCGCTCGCCTCGAGCGGGCATAGCAGGCCGAAATCAGCCCCGCTAACGCCCACCAGAGACTCGCTTTGATATAAGAGTGTTTTGGATTACAAACACGGTTCCGGAACGAATTATGCTTGCAATCCAAGGTATTACTGTAATGGCTTTGCTGGCTAGAAACCTCTTAGCAAGAATTCCCAACCAGCTCCAAAATGTTCTCTTTTCTGCCAAAAATCAGAATTATACACATATTATATAATATTCATCCTTCTATTTTACTTATTTTAAAATATTTATATACCGCTTCCCATTTTAAAAATCCCAAAGCAATTTACAACAAATAATAAAACAATGCATCATAATACATCATAAAGCACACTGAAAGAGTGGGAAAGCCTACACTAGGCCCCTACTGCAGCAAAAAGGCACTATCTGATGGACACAAACACATGAAGAAAAGAAAAGCTACCCACCCTCAATGCCCTTCCATTGGCTAGCTATCCCAACCAGCCCCCTATGCAGCCCCATGAAGGGGAAACCACGACACCTATGTCAACTCCTCTGAAAATGACTATACTTGAAGACTCTCTCAGGATCTCTTCTCGATCATCCCAGTTTTCAGGACACGGAATAATGGGCTCAAGTTACGGGAAGCCAGATTCTGCCTGGAGATCAGGAAAACCTTCCTGACTGTTAGAGCCATCTGCCAATGGAACCAACTATCTAGGGAGATGGTGGGCTCTCCCACTCTGGAGGCATTCAAGGTGCGGCTGGACAGCCATCTGTCAGGGATGCTTTGACTTGGATTCCTGCGTTGCGCAGAGGGTTGGACTCGATGGCCTTGTAGGCCCCTTCCAACTCTACTTTCCTATGATTCTATGAACAGTGCTAACAAGGAAGGGCAGCATAGTGGAACTGTGTGGAGAAATGCTGTAGATATAACTGTTTGCTTTGTTATGTTTAAATACTTTGTGTGATTTCTGTGAGGCTATAATGTATCTGAGTAGGCTAGAGGCTCAGTTTTGTTTCTGGGTATGGAACCTTAAACAGTTGTACAGTAGTTGCCTTGGTTATGGTGGCTTATGAAGGGAGGCTTCAGGTTGTTTACAATGTCTGGGGGGGGGGGGAGAAGCTACCTTTGTTTTGATAGGTCAGGTGGATCAACAAAGATGATTGGCAGTTGGAAGTTCCATAAAGAACATGATTGGCCAGGAGGTTTTAAAAAGGTCAAGCAGAAGTCTGTTACAGACAGTCAGGGACAGTTCTAGAGTTGACTGTTGGAGTTGGGAGGAGTCTGTTGATGTATGTAGTATGAGAGGAGGACCAGAGAAAAGCTGAGATAGCTGATGCCTGAATATCTGTATTTCCTTATGTACAAAATATCCATTTAATAAATGACCTGTTTAATAGAGCATACTGTCTCTAGTGTTGGTGCCCATCTCATGCCTAAGCCTCTCATACCAAGCTACTAAGAGGTTTTTAAGTATTCCAAGAGAATTGGTGGCAGCGGAAAAGAGTCCGTTTGTGGAACTTTGAGTTATATTGGCAGGGATTTCCATAGGACCTGAAATATAAACACTTATAATTTTGTTATAAAAAATCTAAACACATTTTTTAAAGAGGAGAAAACTGGGATTTGGGAGCAGTTTCCCCATAAACTGCCTGCACACAAACTAACCTCTCTCAAAATGATGCTCACAGTAAGAATGTATGTGTGGATCACTGCTGGAGCTGAGTTGCCAACAAGTACAACAATTAGCCTGAGTAAATCACCCATAAAGTGCCAGCCAGCTTATTCCCGCACTGACAATGACCATAGGCAGGATACAAGTCTGTTTCCTGCCTCTCACCGGAAGTCTCATAGGATCTTGGGGCCCAGCTCCCACAAGACATGGGCCTATCCAAGGGCCATAAGCCTCACTACCAAAGGCCAGGAAAGCTCTCCTTTCCCACTCCCAGTGCAATCACCTTCCTCCCTGCAGTCTACATCATAAAGGCAAACTGGCCTCTTTTATGAAATCCTTCCATATATTTACTTCACAATCTTTCTTTCCTTCCTTTTCTCTGCTTTTAGTGTGTGCCAATAATGGCATTGGCATAGGGTATTTTCTGGGGACTAATGACTAGTTGGAGTTAATGATTCTCAGCTGCCGTGTGAGCCATTAGCCGTTCTCCCAAGATGGTGGTTAATCTCCAGCATTTATCCCTACAGCATTACTGCTACAGTAAGAAAAAAAAGAGAGACTTCTATGTATATGTTAGGATGGGGCAGACTCTGTTTTCAGTCAAAGCTATTGATAAAGATAATTCCACCAATGAAACAGGACATCTTGCCCAGCTTCTAAAAGGAAATGTCTAGACAGGACTGTTCTGCGGGCTGGGTCACAAGTCTCCTCGCTCAACGACTTTCAGGTGAATGTATGAACTGACTCTTTGTGGCAGAAGTGAGATGAGCTCACCTGTGGTGTTTGACACATGACAGCTTTTTCACATCTGCATCACACTGAGTGATTTTTAAAACTGTTAAATCACTCATTCAAGTGATGAATAATCTGACTGATGTGTGAATTTGCCCTAACTTTCATCAGCACTGCCTATCAATCTGTTCAGAGATCAAGGTGGCAGATGTTTGTTTTACAGAGTCTCTTTCATGAATGGAATGACAGAAATGCATTAGAATATTAGCAATGATTTATACTATATATTTTATATTTTAGCAGTACATACGATTTGGACATTTTAAATGGAGTCATATAGAGTCCAAAATTACCTCAGAGACCATCTAATCAATATCCTGTGTTGAAGCAGGAATTTTCTTGGTATTAGCCAGGACTAGCTCCAGGTTTTCGTAGTCATTTGGCCAAGAAATATGCAATGCCCTCCCCCACCGGGGCAAGAGCAGGCCACAAGAAGGTCCCTCCACCAGTAAGAGCACAGTGCTATAATCACTTCTGCAATCCTTCATTCACCCACCCTGCTGGTCCCCAGATACACAGATAGCAGCACAGAGGATGCATTAGGGATCATAGCAGGGCTAGGGCTTGGAGGACCCTTGGAACATCCCTGGCTGCTACCCAACCCTCATAGTTGCTGGCAGCAGTCTTGTCTGTTCTCTGTTTGCCTAGCTCAGTGTTCTCCAACCTTGGGTCTCCAGATGTTTTTGGCCTACAACTCCCAGCATGCCCCAGCCAGCATGCTGGGAGTTGTAGGCCAAAAACATCTGGGGACCCAAGGTTGGAGAACACTGGCCTAGCTTCTTCTTAGGTCAAATTCAGGTGATCATCCAGTTTGTTTTCCACCAAGTTATGATGGCTTATGAGCAAACCACATGGTGATGCCATGGTCTTTTCAGAAAGAAAGACTAACCAGTTCCATCTGACACAAACAATATGGTGAGAGCATACAATTGGGTGGGTGGGAAATGGTTCTGAATCCACCAATCAACATCTTCAAGAACATAAATTCTCCGACTCGCTATAAAATTTGTTTCATTGCTACTGCATGTTCATAGGAATGGGGAGTATATATATCTATCCCCCCTCCAATTAAAACATATTATCCTGCTGAGAAATTTCTTGCAAGATTGTGCCCACAGATTTTAAGGCAAACCAGTAAATAATCTTGAAATAAAAAGAGAGATTCTCGACAGCTTCAAAACAGCATTGCTTTGGTTTCAGCCCTGTAGTGCTAACAGTGACCCACCTTAAGTGCTAAAGTGTGTGTGCTAATAGTGACCCACCTAAGCAGAGCGTAGTAGGTATTCTTTTTCCCAGGGATCCTTTCTCCAGGTATGGCAGATTTGTGAGCTCCAAAGGTATTCATGTCACCAAACAGGGATTGCCCATCTGCTGCTCGGTGTGCACTTATGTGTATTCTCTCCCCTGTGCTGGCTGCCAACTTTTAACAGACTGATCAAAATAGCATAAAACAAGATTAGTATCCAAAGATCAGATGGAATTCCCTGGTGTCAGCCTTTAAGAGTTTCAGGTGGGGGATAAAGAAAAGCCTGTAACCCTATACCTTATGATGTCCAAATTGTTATGTTGCATAGGAAATCTCCTTTCTCTCTTACAGCCCCCAGCGGACTTTCACTGATGAGTGAATGGGCCATCTGTTTAATTTCATGATTAACATATGTGGTGTATTGGCCTCAAACACTTTCCCCTCAGTGCTGTCTGGCTGCCCGTATCTAAGTGGAGCTGATTTCCATCCAAGCACAACAGCCCGGTACAATTAATAAGGGGGTAATGTTGTGATAATGATAAGTTCCACACAGTTCAGTATGTGTGGCTCCCTTGAGCCTGTTGTGACTCTGAATAATGGTTAGTTTCAAACACACATCTTAAACTTATTTACACAAAAGGTAAGCTATATTAAAGCCTAGCTGATGACTCTTAAAAGTGCCGTACACCCAGCTCTTGGCACGGTTAGTGGCAGAGAGGCCATGAGTGGCTCTGTCACGGGGCAACATGATGAGATGGTTCCTTTAGGCAGCAAGTCGCAGGTGCCAGTAGACTGCCTTAGATTTGGGTGCTATTAAAGTTGTCAATTATTCATTATATATTTACCATGACAGGTGCAGTTTCTTGGGCAGCTTTGGAACTGGAAGGGTCATGGCATAGCACCCAATTCTGTCCTAAAATTATGGGGTTGGATAGTTTTAGGACTAGGCTGTTACACATGGCAATTAATTTGTGGGACCTATGAAGCCTCTGAGTTTCATGGTATTGAGATTTTTTCTATCATCCAGTTGGTCCACAAGAGGTTTTCTTTCTTTCTATCTATCTGTCTATCTTCAGTAAACACATCACAAACAGATACTTGTTACTGAGTCAGCCCAATGTCCCTCTAGCAGTACAATGGTTTTCAACTGTGTTCTGAAGAATCCAGAAGCTTACCAGGTATTCCTCAGTGACAAGATCGGTAATGGCACCATGTTTCCCTGAGAGCCTGCCAATCATGGCCCAACAGACAGGAGAATGATGGGTGTGTTCTAGAATGCACTCTGAGTTCATGCAGAGTGACCACAAGGCCCAGCAGGTCTGGTCAGTGCCTCAAGAGAAGTGCATATTTGTCCTAGAATGTGTCCCATTGTCCTTTTAAATGTGTAGGGGTTAAATATGCAGCAGATATGCAGCCCCCGACTGGTCACTCAACATCAGAAGTGGCCCTCGACCAAAATTAAGTTGTCTACCCCTGGGCTAGAAGGATATAGGATACTGGCTAAGGATGGATAAATCCTATGATCGAACCTAAAATTACTGCAGCTACACTGAAGCTTACACTTGCATATTTTTATTATTTATTTGTTTATTATATTTATACCCCGCCTTTTTTCCTGCAAGGAACCCAAGGCGGCTTACATAATCCTCCTCCTCCTCCTCCTCCCCGTTTTATCCTCACAACAACCTTGTGAGGTAGGTTAGGCTGAGAGTCAGTGACTGGCCCAAAGTCACCCAGTGAGTTTCATGGCCGAGCGGGGAATAGAACCCGGATCTCCTGAGTCCCAGTCCAACACTCTCCCAGCAGCAATGTAAAAAGGACAATAATTGTAATAAAAATAAAAAAGAGCACCAGCATAGCAACCACAGCCACTTGCACAGAGACCTTAGCAAGACTATCACCACCACCCACCAGTCACAACATTGTTCTTGATGATGCCCATAAATTGGATCCTTTCTAATCTGGGTTCAGGGACTGAAACAGCCTTGGCACCTTGGAGGGTGACCTACACTGGGAACGAGAAACGGGAGTGCATCCCTGTTGGTTCAACTGGACCTCTCAGCGGCATTCAGTGCCATTGACCATGGTATCCTTCTAGGGCATTTGGCTAGTATAGGGCATGGGGGACGCTGCGTTGCGGTGATTCCAATCCTATCTGTCTGAGCTTATCCAGAAGTTAGTGCTGGGGGACTAGTGCTCAGGCCCATGGCCACTGGCCTATAGGGTTCCACAGGGCTCTATTTTGTCCTCTCTGCTTTTCAAAATCTATATGAAGCCACTGGGAAAGATCATCTGGAGCTTTGGGGTTGGGTCAACATCACTATACTGATCATACCCATCTCTATCTCTCTTTGTCAACTGGTGCCAAGAAGGTTGTGGAAGTCCTGGAACATTGTCTGAGCATAGTGATGGACTGGATGTGGGTTAACAAGTTGAGGCTCAATCCAGACAGGAAGAGGTACTGTTAGTCAGTAAACAAGCTAATCTGGGATTGTGGGTACAGCCTGTTCTGGATGGGGTTGCACTCCCTCTAAAGCAGTGTTCTCCAACCTTGGTCCCCAGATGTTTTTGGCCTACAACTCCCAGCATACCCCAGCCAGCGTAGCTGGCTGGGGCATGCTGGGAGTTGTAGGCCAAAAACATCTGGGGACCCAAGTTTGGAGAACACTGCTCTAAAGGATCAGGTTCACAGGTTCAGGTGCTTCTGGACCCAGCATTACTCCTGGTGGGTTGGGTGGCTGCTGTGGCCAAGAACATCTTTGCCCATTTTTGACTGGTGGCCAGTTGTGCCCCTTCCTAGAGAAGGTAGATCTGGCCACAGTGTTCATGCCTTAATTCAGATGACTGCAACACACTCCTCCATGGGGCTTTTCTTGTAAAGTGTTTGGAAACTGCAGCTACTGAAAAATGCAGAAAGCCATTGCTTTGTTGACCAAATTATATTAGTTGTGCATCAATGCACTGGCTGCCAATTTATTTCTGGGCACAATTCAAGGTGCTGGTGCTTACCTATAAAGCCCTAAATGGTTTGGGGCCAGGATATCTGAAAAACTGCCTCCTTCTTATGAACAGTCCCATAATTTAAGATCCACTTTGGAGGCCCTTCTGTATGTCCTACCACCAGGAGAGGCAAGGATGGTGGGAACAGTGGGCGAGTCCTTTTCTGTGGTGGTATCTGACTATGGACCTTTCTTCCAGAGGAAGTTGAACTAGTCCCTTCTTTGTTCAGTTTTAGAAGAAGTGTTAAAACTTGTGTGTGTGTGTGTGTGTGTGTGTGTGTGTGTGTTCCATATGGCTTTTGAGTGATGTTAAATGTGTTAGCTCTGCTTTCTGTTTTTAAGATTGTTTTTCTCCTGCTCCTAATTTTGCTGTTTTACAGTTTTAAATTGTAAGTTTATTTATTTATTATATTTATACCCCGCCTTTTTTCCTGCAAGGAGCCCAAGGCGGCTTACATAGTCCTCCTCCTCTCCATTTTATCCTCACAACAACCCTGTGAGGTAAGTTAGGCTGAGAGTCAGTGACTGGCCCAAAGTCACCAGTGAGTTTTGCCTTGGAGGTGCTTTCTGGGCTGACAAGTGACACATAAATAATTATATATGCTCATGTGCGCACGCGCACGCGCACGCACACACATGGAAGAAACCAATCATTTAACCTGTGCAATTCTCCCTCCTACAAACAAAGCCCAACCAGGCTACATAAAAGTCTTTTCAACTGCTGTGGGACTCACCACATTGGACGGGAAGCAGCCAATATTTATAGCAGGGGAGGGCAACACACAGCCCATGGGCTGCAGGGTGCCCCCTCCTTTTCTTCAACCCGTCATCCCACCAAATTTGGCAGTGTGGTGTGGGGGAAAGCTGCATTTTCACTTTAAAACAAGGTATGTGGAGAGCACATGCCTTGTTTTAATGCAAATGTGTGCTCCCCAGAGGCTTCTGGGAGCATGATTATGCATTAAAACAAGGTGCTTGTGTGGCGGAGTGACAGGCAGAAGCCCAGGGAGGGGCCAACCTGAACATTCCAGAGGCTCTGATTGGTTGAAGGAGAGCATAGAACCCCAGGGGGTTGACAGTTAAGGGAATTGGTTGTCAGTTGGGGGAAGAGAGTGGGTTGGAGTGAGAGAGGGAGTGGAAGGTTAGTAGAGTAGGCAGGGAAAGGTGGTACTGAAGAGAAGAGTTCAGACAGGAAATCTAGTAACTAAGTTGTGAGAAAGCAAACGTGAAGGTGTTAGTAGAGAACAGTTCACAGGAGTCTCCACTTAGGGAGTGAAGGACCTTCTGTCTGAAGAAGAAGGAGAAACTCTGGACTAGTGTGAGGGACAGTTAAGTTCCCTGGTCTGGTACTGTAACTTTCAAGTAACCAAGCCAAATTGATACAAAGAGCACTGTATAACATCTGCCTGCCTTTAACCTGAATCTATCAATCTAAGCAAAGAACAAGTTTGAATTAACTGTTGAAAATCCAAGTTATCTGTGCCTGAGTTGAATATCAGTTTTGAGACTTTGATAGAACAATACATCAATCTTTTTATTCAAAGTTCTAATTCTCCAGAGTCTGACTGGTGACAGGAAAGTAAGAAGGGAATTAACGGAGGGGCACCCTACTTCAAGTAATCAAATAAAACAAACTGCTCTTAATAAAGACAAACAAATGTGGGTGAACAGCTACATATAAGACCTAAGACACATAATCGGCTAACGCAGTTTAAGAAGACAGCTTCAAGTCTGAAGTGACCCATACAAGGGGGCACTTGGTGAGAGTGAAGTACACATTGAGGGTGTGGGCTTTGGAGTAAGGGGTCCTGTCTGCTACAGCTTGCTCCCCTCATACCTTGTTTTAAAAGGGAAAGGGGGCTTTTTTGCCTCTGGCAGCAATTTTGGAGGCAGGGGGTGTGGACCCTCAGAAATTACCCACCCCTGATTTAGAGGTAGGGGTTCAAAATCCCTAGCAGAACAGTAGCCCTTTGGCCAAGTGAACATGCAGGGGCACATGGAGGTAAGGGATGCTATTACAGGCACAAGTGTCAGCGTGTTCCTTAACCTAATGGGGAGGCAGCATGGAGGGAAAGACAATGATATATTCTCCTGTGGAAGTGTTCAAGTCCCCCTTATGGGAACGACGCTGATGTGATGGGAACAAGCTTTTTACAAGGCGGAGGGCAAGGAGCTACTTGGACAAGCAACGCGGGATGAAAGCGATATCAGCAAGTTCACGGGAAGCAACATTGTGAGCAGCCCAGTGCTGGGGGAAAAGGAGAGCAGGAGTTCAGATCCACCTTGGGGAAGATTTAAAAAAAAAAAAAAAAAGCAGCCCCCGCAAAGACGAAGCCTATCTTCTGGGGCTCTAAATGGCAACAATATCTGTAGATGGAAAAGGAGAAGGCCGTGGGAATAAAATTCACACCTCACACTGTACAGAACAACACTATACCATTCAGTCACAGGAGCAGACAGATAAGAAGCTCATGATGCAGCCTTTGTGGTTTCCCATGAAGATGCAGGTGCTGAGCCCCCTCCCAGTGGGAAATTCACACACTGAAGACATCTGTAGTGAGGAAGAGCCGTATCTGCTCTCTCTCTCTCTCTCTCTCTCACACACACACACACACACACACGTTACCATGGGGAGAAACACAACTGGAAGTCACTTTCAAAGTTTGTATTGATTGAACACCATCACTTGATGGAGTAAGACCTAAAAGCAAGACAGATGAATAGCCTTGCCAACTGTGTTTATTCCAGCAGGGCTTCTATGTCTTTGGAAGATGTTTTTAACAGCAGCTTTCTCCAACTGGTGCATACAGGCCTGTGGCTCACGCTGGCTCAGCTTGTCTGAGCGTGGAAAGCTAAGCAGGGTCAGGCCTGGTTATTACTTGGATGGGAGACCCCTCCTCTAGTTTCCTCCATTGAGCAGGGGGTGGGGGTTGGACTCGATGGCCTTGTAGGCTCCTTCCAACTCTATGATCTATGAAGTCTATGCTAGGCATAGCAGCTTGCAAAAGTAAAGGAGCCCTGCTGGAACAAAAAGGTGGCAATGCTAGAGGAGCAGCTTGAGTGAGTCACACTGGAAACCAGTGCTGCTGGTTTTGCTGAAGGCCTTTTTTCCCCTTCTCCTTTTTTTGCCTTCATGCACTGGGCACAGGAATATCCTAGCCTATTTGCCTGTTGGGGAGCTACCTGGAAAGAGACAAGGAAGACACTGGAATTGTAATGACTAATGCTCAGCAGCTGCAATGGAAAGCCCCTAGATTCTCTGTAGGTGGGAGAGAGAGAGAGAGAGAGAGAGAGAGAGAGAGAGAGAGAGAGAGCTGCTAACGTAGGTGCTCTTCCAGTTCTCGTGCCCCAGCCTCCCTCCTTCATTGGCGGCACCCCCAATGTCTAGATTCAGAGGCCCGCCTGTTGAGAGGGGATAGTGTAGTTATTGAGATTGTACTCACCGACACCATATACTATATATGCATGGAGAGAGATGCCGTAAGACTCTGACTGTAGTGACAATTTGTTCTCTTCCATGAGGTCAGCCTGTGCTTCTGCAAGGCATCATGTTTGTTTGGCCAGCAGTAGCAATGGTTAGGGTGGAGGGTCAGATATTCATCAACAGATAACTTACCTGCACATGGAGGTTTGCCACCAGCCTCCCTCCTTTCTGCACAGCGCATACTTATTGGGCAGGTTCACATGAAATGATAGCAAGCCATCTGATAAGCCACCTTACCCTCATGTGCCCATCAGACAATCGGGCACATTGTGGGCAGTGGGGTCCCTCCCTCCCCCCAGTCCTCCTGCAGGTTTCTCGGGGGACCCTGTTGAAGCACCGAGGTGTGTGTCACCCCCCCCATGATCGTGAGCCATTTTTGGCTCGCCACAACTCCCCTCCCCTTTAATTCCCCCCCCCTTCAGATTGCGAGAGCTTGCTGTCAAGCTGGCTTTCATGATTCCCCTTTTGACAGCTACGAGCAATCCCTTCAAAGTGCCCACACTTATAAGCCACGGTGGGTTGTTGTGTCATGTGAACCCGGTCAGTGTGTCTTCTGTTGTGTAGGAGGAGTTGATGAGTCAGTACACAGTTAGTCCTTTACACAGGGTTGTTGTGATACTTCCAGACAGAGGGCTCCTAGCACTACCAATCAAAAGGCATTAGGCAGCTATTCTGTCTTTCCCTATTTAACAGATTTTTTTCTAGTAAGAAAAAAGATGGAAGTAATTAGTGGGAAAACAAGTAAGGGTTACAAATGGAGGATGATGTCATCTGGACCCCCCTCCCCCTAAAATTCTGTGAATGAGGCAGGGTGATTGCACAATATAAAGCAATCTTTCTAAAGCACCCCTAAATTCTGCTCTGAGCTTTTTGGAGGAAAGGTGGGCCATTGCTTTCACTGCATCCACTGCATGGACAGCCAGGAGGTTGTTAGTATTTTCATGGCCACAGCAACAAGCACTCTGTATCGCTGCTCTGCAATAATACTTTGACTCCAAGCAACTTTTTATAATCTTGCCCAACGCCACACCATTTCATGCCAAGAAGACTCAGTGGGCACACGTCATTAAGTGTTTGCAAACTGACAGCAGTTAATGGCTTACAGAACCCTCTAGCCCATCTCAAAAGAATGTGCCAAGAAAGCTCACATCCAGGGCTTCACAGACACTTCCTCTGTGCCAGAGGATGATCTTTGAACATCTGTTTCAGCTCTGCACATGAAAGAATCATAAGCGCATTCGCTTGCACCATTCACTCATCCTCTCTCCAAGGGGAAATGCGCTTGTCCACTGACAAACCTATCTGCAGGATGTCATCATCTGTACTGCAAGCAGGTACTTGGCAAGCATTCCTGTGAGGATGATCTTGGCATCGTCAGCCTGCCTTGCAGAAGAAGCAACTGAGAACAACTGAGAACGGGAAGGGAAGGATCGCGTGGGGCAGGACTATGCAATTCCTTGGGATCCAATTATTTGAATCCAAAACAAATCAGAGGTGCTTTATAGCAGGAGGCAAACAAAGTAGGGAAGAACTGGATGAAACTGAAGTGCTTGGAAAATAATGCCTGATGTTGCCTGTAGGTTTGCAATTTAAAAGCTCCTGTTAATTGGTTCTATTCCTTTCATGCCCTGTTCCTCTTCCAAGGAAGTGATTTGGGAGGGACTTTGTGGGACAATTTAGCTTCTGTGCCTCTTAAATATCCTCACCTTTATGTTAGTGTGAGAGAAGCTTGTCTGTCTGACCCATATTAGTAAAAGAAAGGAGGGATTTTTGCACTCAATGTAGTTGGTGTATCTTACCTTCGTGTGTGTGTGTGTGTGTGTGTGTGTGTGTGTGTGTGTGTGTAACCCCGTAGCTGCCGTAACCATTATAAAATTTTGGAAAGCAGCACGTCCTTCCGGGTCAGTTCTGAATCTGTCTTCTCTGTGACTTTATGCCAACTGGGCATAAATATAATTATTAAAAGGAACCTCAAATATTGTTTTAGTGGATATTGGATAACTCCTGAACCCCTGCACACATCTATGTACATTTTGCAGGAAATTACAAAAGGGCCTCTCTACATTCCCTGTCAGTTTCAAGCAATACATAACTCAAAAAAGCAGGTGGCAGGGCAGCAAAGACTTTTTTTTTTTTAATGCCCTGACTTTAAAGGGGCCAAGAACAAAAATCCTTGGAACCCTCAGAAGTGGCTCCCATCCTTGAAATTTTCATTCAGTTCTCGGGCAGTGCCCGTAACTCTCCGAACTTAGAGGATTACAGGCCATCTAATGGAAGGCAGGAGGAAGTGTTTCGCCACCCAAAACACTTAGATGGCCCATTTCGGCCATCTAAGTGTTTTACCCCTGCTCGTGGGGAGGAGGGGCTGAGGGCACTGTCAGGATTCCTCATATCCGGGTGGGGCCTTGCTACTCCCCTGTCCCCTCCCCGCCCCCCTCAGCACTGGCTCCAAAGTCAGCCTTCCATCTTTGGAGCTGCAGCCAGCGTGGAAAGAACTGCGCCAGCTGCGAGGGCGGAGGGAGGGCGCTCTGCAGTCAGAGTCCCAGCTGCAACCTCAGAACGCTTTTCTGAGGTTGGAGCTGGGACTCCCAACTTTTCCCATGGCTGGCCGGACAACGTCTACCGGCCATAGCATTGCGCCCTGATAAATGTAAGATATAGGTGCACTACATTTCCCATTTATTTAAATGGGAAATGAAGCTACCTTTATTAAACAAAGCAAGCCTGTGAAGTGGGAATGAAACTGAGCAACATGCTCTCATAAAGCAACAAAACAAAGTAGCTTCCACAGTTCTAGTGCAGAGTGGGAGAGGCCTGGGGTTGCAAGGGTGGGTGATGCATAATGGTTTCCTAGCTGTCGTCCCTTTCTACTGAGAGAGGGCACTACAACTTTGCAACCAGTGACGTACAACCAGGCAAAGACCAGATATATTTTTTTCCCTTCAAGCTCTCCTTCAGATGTTAACTTAAGGTTGCTCAGAATGGTCACAACATTTTACATTTATGTTTTCATGTAGACTAGAGGGCAATGCATAATTTCTGAAATGAGATGGGCAGAGTCTCACATCTGCTTGGACACATCTTTTTCTTTGACATACCTGTGGTGGTTGTCTCAAATGGAAGGTTCAAATTAGGCCTTGTTTAGTAAACTGAGAGGAGAAAAGGGATTGTGCGCTTGTGCTTTTTGTGTGCTCCAGGAATCTAGGGGTTATTACTGAAAGTCTCTGTTAAGGCAGAGCTCCATTTTACATGCAGAGGAACTAAGATACAGCACAGCTTTGCATCAAGGTAGATCACAAACAACATGAAAATTGGCTCCATGGTTTGTAGGAAAAATGTATACTCTTCGTTTGCCAATTCCCCCCCCCCATTATTATTTTTAAAGCATATATGGACTGTGCACACACACCCCATTACCCTTTCTCACAAATTGAAAGATGTGGACGGAAGAATTCTTAGAAGTCTCTATTAATTTGCTTAATGTATTATCATAGTTTGGGTATTGCGTCTCATACCTTGAGGTTTCTCAAATATTCAGCAACCAAGCTGCATCATGTTATACAGTCTCACATTTAAACGCAATGCAGATCAGTAGGAAATACTAAGTTCATGGGAGGCTAGGAGCCACTGAAGGTCCATTCTCAATATAAGGCAAAGTTGAGCCAATCATGAAGAAAGCTGAAGGCCCGGCTTCAGCAGTGAATTTGGCTCACAGTTTAAGGGCAGCAAATTCTAGACAAATGTTTTCCAAGTTCTGTTTCTCCTAGGGCCTGATTTCACCAGCTTTACTCTAGTTACTTGGGGGAGAAAGGGAAGTGTCTCGCACTATGGAGCTCTTATCAAAGATCCTGCTGCCCCAGAGGAACAATTAACAGTGTGCAAACCATGGGGTGTCATCATGGGGGTACTTCATAATGCTGGAGAAGACAGCCAACCAAATGCATGGTGGATCATAGAATCATAGAAAAGTAGAGTTGGAAGGGGCCTATAAGGCCATCTAGAGAAGGAGATGGCCACATTGCGGGGAGGGACAACTGAGGACAGTGAAAGGGCAAAGGCTTAGATAATGTGTGTTATCAGTAGTAATAACGAACTGACTTGTTTTCTTAGGCTTACTACAATACTTAATTTCTCCTCACTTGATAATACAGCTGAATGTATCCACTGAAAAGCATTGTGCTTGAACTGACAGAAATGTTATGTCTGTGTTGTTTGATCTTAGAAGGCTCATTCACACATTTGAATAATGAAGTGATGAACAATGTTGTGTGAATATCTATTAGTGCTGTTGAATTGACCATGCAGGATACACAGGTCCTTGTACAAAAATAGCCACAGATAATGATTACATCTTCAAATCCAGTTGGTGAAGTTAAGACAAGTCTACTTGCTTTTTTCTTTATCATGGAAAAAATGGCTGTAAGAAAATATTTTCTCGCAAAACAATAGCACATGCTACACATATAAACAAGAATGGTTGTTGTATGCCTTTTTGCACCATCTGGTGGCTTCTGTTGTAGCAGTGTGTCATGTCTTTAATGTAAGCAGAAGCCTCATTCATAAATGTTATTTCCTTCCTTCACCACTAAGCACAATTTCTTCAGATGACCTGTACTCACTCTCAAACAAAAAGCACTCTTTGTATCAGCACATTAAAAGTATGGAAGAGCAGGTACACCAGATATGTACCCATAAAGAAGTACAGTCTCTGTTCTAAATTCCTTCAATCTGCAAAACTATGCTGGACATTCCCTTGGAAGAGTTGATGTTTTGAGAGTTTTAGTACTTCCTGATTTCTGCTGAGCCAGAAACGTTGCAATAATAGATTTCACACAATGTGTTGGCATGTTCAATTCAAAGACTAGCCAAAAACCCACAGACTGTACAGACGGCATGAAAATGATATCTAAAGGCATTTTTTGCTAGGTAATGCCTGAAATAATTTAAAGTACATAGGGTGGGCTGTACTGCATTTTCTATTTTTTAATAGACCAGTATCCTATTCCATATCTTTGCATCTCCTCTGCAAATTACAAACTGAAGGCAAATTAATGTTACATTTCAAACACATCTTATTAGCTGTGTCAGTGTTGCTGTTTCTTTACTATTGCTTCCACCAAAGTATTCTTTGCATCAGAATTAAACAAATCAGCCCAGATTGCTTGATGTTTTCTCTTCATTCTTCTTATGCACCTGTTATGCTGGCCCTCCACTCATTTGAATAAGATGAAAGTGTGCAAAATCCAATGCATGTAAGCTTAAAAACACAATGCAGGATCCTCATACAAGAATTTACTGTGCAATGTGGGCCTACGTGCATTAGATCAGTGTTCTTCAACCTTGGGTCCCCAGATGTTTTTGGCCTACAACTCCCAGCATGCCCCAGCCAGCAAACATCTGGGGACCCAAGGTTAGAGAACACTGCATTATATTGTCCAGGTCTGCACCCTATTCAAACATGACATCGATACAAGGCATGCCCAGTGGCCACGTAGGAAGGTATGATCTTGCTCTCTTGATCAGGCATTGGGAGAAGACTGGAGAGAAAGTAACTACGACATATAATTTCAACACATTCTGATGCTGCTCAGCTAAATCTGCATTTTGAATGAAAGCTTGGAAACTGCCAGGGAATGTGTGTAATGAGGTTTTTGCTCTGGAGAAATGTAACTGGTTAATAGAACTGAAGAACAAAATCTATCATTAGTGCGTATAGTTATGAAGTGTGTAAACTGAGAGGGTGCCTAACTCTTTCCTGCTGTCTACTTGTGTTTATTTTAATATGATGCAGTAATTAATTTCTACACGCATGTGCGCTTCACAACAGATGCACCATGTTTGCATTTTCTGTGTGGGCGTCTATACTGAGAGCTCTTTCAGGTTTCAGTGTGCGTATGGGCAATACTCACAGAACTTTTCAAAGGGCTGCTCTTGGATCTATTCAAGATTACACTGCAAACAAGCAAACAACAACCACCCCCAACAACTGGGGGGGGGGGCATAGCTCAGTGGTAGATCGCATGCTTGCCATGCAGAAGATACCAGGTTCAACCCATGATTGAAGGATTGGGTAGCAGGAAAGACCCTTTTCTGCCTGAAACCCTAGAGAGCCACTGCCTATCTGAGTAGACAGTGCTGGATTAGAGGGACAAATAGTCTGGCAGGGAATAAAAAAAGAACTAAAAAGAACTAAAAAGCAAAAACAGCCCTCCCCCAACATTTTAAGAGCAGGCATTTGAAGAGTATCTGTCATGATTACCTTTATAATAATCACAGATGTCGGTGCTTTTGAGGAATATAATCACTGTCCGCTGTAAATAGTTTTAAGTGCTGATGTCTGTAAATAGCACCCCTGTGTAAAGAGAAGAGTGGTCCTTTGTTCTGCTGAAATCAATGTATAAAAATTTCAATAGCTTCCACTGACCCAGGATTTGAAAACAAATTGTCCTAGTCACATTGGCTGCATTTGCACGACACAACAACCCACCCTGTGAATAAGCTACGCAGTGTGGGTTGTTTGTGGAACAACCGATGGTGCGCCCAACAATCCGGCTCATCGTGTGTTTCCCCCCCCCCTCCTTCCCTCTCAATCCTCCCAGGGGTATCCCAGGGGACTCTGCAGCAGGACCCGTCTTGTCTTCTCTCTCCGCTGCGACCGTGGCCACTTTTGTGGTCACTGCAGTTTTCCCCCACTTTTACCCTCCCTCCCACTCGGAGATTGCTTTTCGTGATCTCTGAAGTGGCAGCTCCTTCAAAGTGCCCAAGTGACACATTGGAGTGGCCGTCACTGGTTTGCCACCCCACCCCCCATTTTTGTGCCCGAGATCTGTACAAACATTTTCATTATTATTTTTAATTTTTGTTGGTGGTGGTAGTTTGGAGTTGCACAGTGTAGGTAGCTTTGCTTGGAGAACTACTATGCTTGGAAGATCACCTGGGGAAAGATCCAAAGTTGTCCTTGTATTAGCACTACTGATGTTGCTCTAGTGCAAACCAACACTTGCACAATGTCAATAGCACTTGCTAGTGCAATGGAAAAATTGGTCCTGCAGTAGCACCGCCAAAAAAGCACCACATTTCCTTTAAATTTTTTAATTTCCTTTTAAAATTTCCTGCATGCCTAGAGGGTTCCAGGAGCATGACTTTCAGTTTTGCATCTGTTCAATCATTTATTTATTTATTATATTTATACCCCACTTTTTTTCCTGCAAGGAACCCAAGGTGGCTTACATAATCATCACCCTCCTCTCTATTTTATCCCCACAACAACCCTGTGAGGTAGGTTAGGCTGAGAGTCAGTGACTGGCCCAAAGTCACCCAGTGAGTTTCATGGCTGAGTGGGGACTAGAACCCGGATCTCCCGAGTCCCAGTCCAACACTCTCACATTCTGATTCATTTTCTGCAAAAATTAAAAAAAAATACCCTCAAAAGGCATTTGAATTGTATGCATTCCCCCCTAAAATACACCTCGTTGTACACATCTGTGAGCTGAGACCGGCATTGCAAAATTCAGAGAAGTGCACAGTCCAAAGAATAACTGCATTTTGATGCATGTATTAGTCTGAAAGGGCTGGTATGCTTAAAAAATGTGGACTGGACAAAATTCTACAGCATCCTTACTTCTAAATAGACATGCATAGGATCGCTCTGTTTATTTTGGGTGCTCTCTGATGTGGGATAAGAGGAGGAGGGAAAGGATGCTCATCAAATGGCAAGGCAAAGCTGTTGGAAAAAGGCACTTTGGTTGTATTTGCTAGCCTTTAAAGAAGTATAGGTAAGAATTCCCATTGTAGAGGCACAGCAGGGAATGTTTAGCCCAGTGTTCTCCAACCTTGGGTCCCCAGATGTTTTTGGCCTACAACTCCCAGCATGCCCCAGCCAGCGTAACCTACAACTCCCAGCATGCTGGGAGTTGTAGGCCAAAAACATCTGGGGACCCAAGGTTGGAGAACACTGGTAGCCGGTAGGGAAATAAGTGAATATTAAAATAATAATTAATTTTTTAAAATGGCACAGGGAAAGCAGGGAGTGCTGGTCAAAACCGATGTCTTGGGCACAAGCTGACACGTGTCTGTGTCATTCGTACATATTTACTTCATACAGCATATCAATTGTGTTGGAAATGTTACAGGAAATTGGATCCCCCCCCCTGCAATTTATTTATTTATTTAAAACATTCTTATGCTCCCTTTCCAGGAAGGCTATCAAATATTTTTTAAAATCCCATTAAAATAACAGTAAAATCCGATAATCCCATCTAAAAGAGTGAAATTTATTATCACAAAAGCTGAACAAGCAGAAAACAACTAGCCAACAACAACTGAGTACATGCTGAAAAACAAACTAGACACACTAGACATGTTTGTCACAGGATTTAGCCTTGAATGGCTGATTTTTAAAAAGCCAGTGAAGAGGAGGAGCCGGATCAGGACCATGGCAGGGGCAAAGTGTTAAAGCCCCCTTCCCCCATTCCATGGTCCCAAACCAGCTCTTCCCCCGCTCCCTCGTTGGCTATGTCTTTTTTTTACAAAAAGAAATCAGCCCACTCAAGGCAAAACCATGTGACAAAAAATCACACCTAGTTTGGTCCTCCAAGGAACAGACAAGGAAGGAGCACCTCTGCACCTCTTCTGAGATGTTGCAAACTGGCCAAGTATCTCATCTCCCAATATCCAGCAGGAGACCGACAACTGCATTGTTGCCCTACCTGCAGCTTCTGAGGGGTCTTCAGGGGCAGCCCCACATAGGTAGTAGTCGGTCTTAGCGGTTACAATATAGTAGTCGGTCTTAGAGGTTACAATAAACACATGGCTCAGCAATGTATTAGCTGAAGTGCTTGTTAGAGAAAGACATATGCATAAGGGATATGTTGTATAGTGGATTGGCTTTCAGACTGAATATTGGATTTTGACTAGGAAGGCCCAGGTTCAAATCCCTGTTCAGGCATGAAACCCATAATGGCTGGTCCAAAATTACACCCCCCACCCCCCACTCAGCCTACCCTCAGCTCCCTAGAGGAAGGATGGGATACAAATGTGATGAGTACAGAAGTATGGATCCTCCTGAAATTGATGAGCTTATTTGGAGAATGTTCTCTGGAACCTGTATAACAACTCCATTAGCACAGTCATGTATTCCTAGTGTGTGAAAATCCTTGCCCCAAAAGGGCTATTTTAGTCACTCTGCTCATATCTGGGTGCAGTTTCAGACTTTAAAAAAACAACCACCAAAAACTCCCCAGCTGTCCCTTCCTTTGTTCTATGACACACTGGGAATATTGAGCAATGATAAAAGCAAGGACTCAAATCACCTTGTCGAGTTGTAGGAGACTTTAAACAGCTGGCATGATAAAATACCTGCATTTCCCTTGACAAATCTAAGCCATACCAGTAGCTTTTAGGAAAGTGATTCATGCTGTGGTAATAAATGATGGGTGGGAAGGGAGAGGGGAAAGGGGCAGAATTTTAGTGATCATGGGACTTCCCATGTTTCACTCAAATCACTAAAGATGAATTTAACCAGAAAGCTATTACCACACAGGTGCACACGCATCAGTCAACATCAGACATCTAGGGAAAATAATCCACCTAAATAAGAAGACCAGAGTTCATGATAATTTTGGAGACCAGGCCTGCTGGAGGCATAAGCAAAGATTTTCAAAACACAGGCACATGCAAATACACACTGACACCCATGTTTTAGTCCGGTTGGAGAACCTTATTTCTGTCAAATGGAATTATGCATATCCATCTTCATTAGCAGATGTGGAGAAACGAGCCTTTGGGGGTACACACACACACCTCAGGTGTGAACCGGCTGGGGTGGGGTGTGCATAGTTAGCGTGTAGAGAAAAGAGTTTTTAGGGTTCCTGCATGCATGCATGCAGGAACAAACACACACACACACACACACACACACACGCCTCCTCATGAGTAAACCAGGTGGGGGCTGGGAGGAAGCAAAAGGTGCATGGAACATGAGATGGGGCCTGGCGTCTAGAAGTCTGGAGGAGCCAGGCTGAAGGCATTCACATGCAGATAGTTCAAGCCATGACTCACAGTTCCCTTTCCCCCTGCCTGGCCAGTTTCCTTCCCCCTGCATGGCCAGGTGAAATTCAAATTGATTGGCTGAAGCAAGAAGGCTACAGAAAAGGGGAAGGCTACAGAAAAGCTCCCCCTGATGAGCTTTTTCCCCACGTGTAAGCCTTTGTTCTTGGTCAGTCTTGGTCAGTCTTTTTGGTAGCGTGCCTGGCATGGCAGCGCGCCAGCGAGGGGCCCGAGCCTTTAGGGGGGGGGCCCTCAAGAATCGACCCCAGTCAGCCTCTGGTAAAATTGGCTGGTTTGGAGGGTCTAGAGAGGCAAGCCTTGTAGGAGTTTACTCATCTTGGACCTTCGGGTAGGTGTGGTAATTCTCTATCGGGTGGCAAGGCTGTGCTGGATCTAACCCTTTGAAGAAGACACCCTCAGGTAACAGGTGTGTGCTTGAGAGATTTTAAGGAATCAGGTCTTTGTTATTTTGCAGCTTTACTGTGTACTAAAGTGTTTCTCTATTTTGTGTGCTTCTCTCATCTCCCTAATCTTGTTGTAAGATGCTACCAGAAATAAACCTTGTCGTGGTTTCACCCCACATGGGTTTTGTAGTACTCTGTTGGTTCAGTATCTAAATCCAGGTTACAGAATTAAAGGCAAGTCCCTGAACAGAGATTCAAGTAGGATTGCAGAGACAGCTGAGGCTGGCAATCTGGTACCTTGAGATCTCTGGGGGTCTTGGTTCCTTTGCCAGCAGGCAAGGGTGGGGTAGTGGCGGGTCAGCCAGCCCCCCCTTCCGGGCCACATGGTGGCAAGTGCTGGGGTTTTCCTTTTGCAAGGAGGAAAGGGTGGGGGTCTGGCGGGCCAGCCAGCCCCCCCTCTTCCTCCATATGGTGGCAAGCGCTGGGATTCGAAGCTGAACCACAGAGTGTGTGCGCGTGGGCAAATGAGAGAAATTTGAGACTTTAGTACATAGTACAGAGTTTGTTATTTTTTAGAAATAAAGTGAAAGTGAGCCTTAGAAAAACATTCAGATTGCTGGAAGGGGCTACCCCAGTCTGGGGAGCCTAGGAGCCCAGCAGAGAGCGTTTAAGGCAAGAAATCTCAACTGACTGGAGTAAGCAGAGAAAGCAAAACTCCAAAAAGTTCCAGAACAGCCTGTGTGCCCCAGTCTGGGGAGCCTAGGAGCCTAGCAGAGAGCATTGGCTGGGGGAAGGCTGCTGTGATCCAAGAGAACCAGGACTGGAGGGGCCCTTGGCAGAGGGCTAGAAGCAAGAAAAAAGTCTGCGTGTGCGTGTCCCAGAGGCTGGGAGCAGCGGTTGCCAGTGAGAAGCAAGGATCCTACCCATCCAGTGCAAAAAGCGGGTGAGCAGATGGCGGCTGTGTGATCCCAAAGTTTGGGGGCTGGGAGAGCCCGGGAAGAGAAGAAGAAAATAGTGTGGGCGTGCGCACGTGTGTTCCAGGAGGAGGGAGAAGACCAAGAAACCTCTCTTAAGAGGCTGGTGAGCAAAACGTTGAGTTTTGGGACAGCGTTTGATGAGTAATTTTAGTTGTGCTGTGTGCCCCAGAAGAGTCAGACTTTGGTGGAGGGGGGGCACAGTCCTGCCCTACATCTCTCCCACGGGAGAAGGACTCAAGATTTTGAACTTAAGACTGTCCATTTGCTCTTGGGGGGGGGCATGGTGAATGGCTAGGCTGGGCAGCAGCAAGCAGAGGGGGGGGCGGACATCAGGAACCCCCCCCCCAGAAAAAGAGACTTTGTCCTGTGCTGCAAGAAGCGGGCAGAGAATCAGCAGAAGAAAAAGGAATCCCCCCCCCCCGCAAGCGGTTCCTGCTGCCACTTAGAAAACAGTGGACTTTGACTTGTTCCTCAGAGGGGGAGGGGGAACAGGTGATTCAAGTTGTCTTTGTGTTCTGTTGCTGGGCGAGCGATTCCAGTGTGGGCGGTGGAGAGCTGAAGAGAGCGGAGAGAGAAGGGGATCTCCCTTCTACCTGACAGAAGCCCAGACAGAAAGATTTTTTCCTTCAGGTGTCTCCCGAGAAGAAAAGAAGATTGGTGGTAATTGTGATAAAGCAAATGAAAACTGATGGGTTGTTCCTCGAAGGGAGGGGGGATGATCCGTGATCCAAATGTAATTGTGTTATCTAGATTGTTGCTAAGGGGCCCAAGGGCCAGGTGCTCCCAGTGTAAGCAATTGAACTATTTGTTGTGTTATGTGCAAAGGTCAATTTGAAAATGAAGATGATGAAAAATTTTGAAGGTAAAAGGTCTCAAGAGGCCAGGGAACTTAGAGGTGGGAAAGCCCTCTAGTGGCCGAAAGCAAGATTGCCAGACTGTGTGTTCTCAGTTTCTGAGGAAACTGAGTAGAGCCTCCAAAGCTAAGCATTCAATGCTGAGAGAAAGTCATCCCGTGCAAGTTTGGGTGGTGGGCAAAAAGAGCCAAGCCCAAGCGGCTGGAAGATTGTCCAGCTGTGTGTTTTAGAAAATGCAAACCTTTGGGAAAAGGGGGTGTGTGGGAAGTCATCCCATTCAAGTCATTGGGTAGAAAGTGCCAAATGCAACCCTTGGGAAAGGGGATTAGGCATTCACGTCGTTGGGTGGTGGGAGGCCATCCCATCGAGTCTTTGTAGGGGGGGGGTGATGGTATTCAGGTCGTTGAGAGTGGTAGGGGCGAATTGAGTCACATTTCAGTCAGCAGTCTGCCCCTACAGGCTGTGGGAGAAACAGCAACCCTAAAAAAGTTTCTGTTTTGTTTTGTTTCTTTTAGACAAGAGTGCCAGACAGGCAACAAAGGGTTGAGGGTTCTCATTTGAATGGTAATAGATGTTTCTTGGGTATGCAAACCTGTAAACTTCTGATTGATGGTTATTGATTGTGTTTTGCTGTTTTGATGTTTAAAGATTTTTTAGAATTAAGATGTTAAAACTGTGTTAAGACTATAGTAATGTGTTTGATGTTTTGATGCTTGTTTTTTTTGTTCTGTTCTGTTTTTTTTGTCTGTGTGTAAAAGAGAAGAGGTGCCTAGTAGTAGGAAGCTAGCGCAAGCTCGTTTCTCTGTGTTTTTTGTTAGTATAGATGAAAGGAGAGGGTTAGCCCCTCTTTTCATCTTTTCCCAAAGGAAAGGGTGTGGAGAAACGAGCCTTTGGGGGTACACACACACACCTCAGGTGTGAACCGGCTGGGGTGGGGTGTGCATAGTTAGCGTGTAGAGAAAAGAGTTTTTAGGGTTCCTGCATGCATGCATGCAGGAACAAACACACACACACACACACACACGCCTCCTCATGAGTAAACCAGGTGGGGGCTGGGAGGAAGCAAAAGGTGCATGGAACATGAGATGGGGCCTGGCGTCTAGAAGTCTGGAGGAGCCAGGCTGAAGGCATTCACATGCAGATAGTTCAAGCCATGACTCACAGTTCCCTTTCCCCCTGCCTGGCCAGGTGAAATTCAAATTGATTGGCTGAAGCAAGAAGGCTACAGAAAAGGGGAGGGGGATGAGCTTTTTCCCCCACGTGTAAGCCTTTGTTCTTGGTCAGTCTTGGTCAGTCTTTTTGGTAGCGTGCCTGGCATGGCAGCGCGCCAGCGAGGGGCCCGAGCCTTTAGGGGGGGCCCCTCAAGAATCGACCCCAGTCAGCCTCTGGTAAAATTGGCTGGCTTGGAGGGTCTAGAGAGGCAAGCCTTGTAGGAGTTTACTCATCTTGGACCTTCGGGTAGGTGTGGTAATTCTCTATCGGGCGGCAAGGCTGTGCTGGATCTAACCCTTTGAAGAAGACACCCTCAGGTAACAGGTGTGTGCTTGAGAGATTTTAAGGAATCAGGTCTTTGTTATTTTGCAGCTTTACTGTGTACTAAAGTGTTTCTCTATTTTGTGTGCTTCTCTCATCTCCCTAATCTTGTTGTAAGATGCTACCAGAAATAAACCTTGTCGTGGTTTCACCCCACATGGGTTTTGTAGTACTCTGTTGGTTCAGTATCTAAATCCAGGTTACAGAATTAAAGGCGAGTCCCTGAACAGAGATTCAAGTAGGATTGCAGAGACAGCTGAGGCTGGCAATCTGGTACCTTGAGATCTCTGGGGGTCTTGGTTCCTTTGCCAGCAGGCAAGGGTGGGGTAGTGGTGGGTCAGCCAGCCCCCCCTTCCGGGCCACATGGTGGCAAGTGCTGGGGTTTTCCTTTTGCAAGGAGGAAAGGGTGGGGGTCTGGCGGGCCAGCCAGCCCCCCCCCTCTTCCTCCATAGCAGACAATGTGCATTTCCTGAAAGCTAATTAATGGAACAATTTGGCTAGTGCTCAGGTTCAACATGGCCCCAATTCAGCAATGGCAAGGATGTGTATAATTCCTTTTTATTTATAATAGTGTACATGTACTAGCAGGGGGACAGCCTAAAGGGCATAATGATCACGCCTGGTATCAATATCTACAAATTAGTTTTAAACTATTTTAGTTCATAATGTTTGTTTGAGGCGGCGGGGGTGGGGGGGGTTGACCTCTAAAAATTACTAAACAGCCAACATTTTCATTATCCAGTCACACAGGAAGCAGATAGAACATTTTCTTCCAAGGTGGATCTGTCTAGAATCTAGCTAACCAGATCAGCAATGTTTCCAGAATCTTGAAGGTATGTATGGGGGAGTGTGTGTGTGTGTGTGTGTGTGTGTGTGTGTGTGTGTGAGAGAGAGAGAGAGAGAGAGAGAGAGAGAGAGAGAGAGCACAGGGGGCAGACAAGGGGAAAGCAGGCTCCTATATGGGACATGCTATCCAAACCACCCTAAAAACACAGTACGGTAATATTTCTCAGATCATCTTAGTAGTAACACATAGTATGTATGTATGTATATTTTAGGGTACATAGTAAGTGTGTATATGTCAGGGTAGAGGGGGCATAGACAGATGTGTGGCCTGACACTTGTATTTAAATGTTCAAATACTAGCCCAAGCTCCCCAAAACAAACAGAGAAAATAACTCTTAGATCATCAGCAAGTTAATACAAGTTATCCATGAGGAGGAATGGGAGGCGTGAGTGACAGACATGTGGCCTGTAGTTCAAACAGTAAGTGGAATCCATAAACACACTGTGACAATCTCAGATATGGAGTGGGGGGGGTGTCTACCAGCTCATGGTGGTGGTGGGGTTATCAGCAAGCCCATGGCAGGGCTTGGGGGGGGGAATTGGCCCGCAGACCCCCTGATGTTGCCCACTCCTGCTATAGAAAGACATTCCACAGTTTGGGGAGCACCACAGAAAAGGACTGGCTCATGAGTAGCCATCTGCCAAATCTCAGTATGCAGGGGCACTTGGAGCAGGGCCTCAGATGATGCGTGGACAGGAACATATGCGCAGAGACGGCCCTTCAGATACTGTGGCCCCACGCCTTGATGATGGGCTTTGTCAGTTAAAACCAGCACTTTGAATTGAGCCCTGAAACAAATCAGAAGCCAGAGGAGATGATACAGGGCTGGCGTAATACAGTCATAACAGCCAGTTCCAGTTAGTACTCTTGCCACCATATTCTGTAGTAACTGAAGTTTCTGTACTGTCTGCAAAGCCAGCCCTATGTACAACACATTACAGTAATCTAGTCAGGAGGTTACCAGAACATGCCAGGCTATCATCATCCAAGTAGGGTCCAAGTTTGCCTAGATGGTGCAATCAGGGTTCCTGACCCCATGGAGCACTATAACCATGTTCAACCGAACACAGTTTTAGCCTCACTACACGCCTTCTCCATGAACATGGGGAGGCCTGGTGCAAAGGAGCCTGAGTCGATATGCATGCCGCCATCTGCCCTCCTTCACATGTTCAGAATGCCTGAAGAGGGCTCGAGTCTCAAGACAGAACAAATACAGGCCTGTGGCTCACGCTGGCTCAGCTTGTCTGAGCATGGAAAGCTAAGCAGGGTCAGGCCTGGTTATTACTTGGATGGGAGACCCCTCCTCTAGTTTCCTGCATCGATCAGGGGGTTGGACTCGATGGCCTTGTAGGCCCCTGCCAACTCTATGAATCTATGAACAACAGTTTCAGCATGAAGGGTGAGTGAGGCCTCAGAGAAGGGCTGCGGCTTTGAGATGGCTGTGACTACATCATGTGGCAGAGTGATACAAAAACATGTTTGAAACAAAGAATTGTAGTTTCCTAAAGAAGGGGAGATGATAGGAACTAAAGCAGTGTTCTCCAACATTGGGATGGCTGGGGCATGCTGGGAGTTGTAGGCCAAAAACATCTGGGGACCCAAGGTTGGAGAACACTGAACTAAAGTGTTCTGTGAATAGGTGCAGAGAGGGAAACAATACTGGAGATCACCAGCAGAGAACTCAAAGCTAGGGTAACAGCCATTTTGAGATCAGTTGTAGTAAGAGTTGCACAACGTTTGCAGTGCAGTTCTATACATGCCTACTCTGTCAGAATTAAACCTCACTGATTTAATTATTCCCAGGTAAGTGGGCATACAATTGCAGCCTAAGTTTGTTTGTTCTACACTTCAGTCTCCCGTGGTATGATTTTATAATGTTTGTAGAAGCACTGAAGAACTGGCACAGTTTCAGTTGTCTTTAGTCTCCAGTATCCTGAAGCAAACAGAAATGAAGGACTGTAGCAGGGATGTTGAAGAGTCCTTGGTCTCGAGTCACGAGTCGAGTCATGAGTCTTTGGACCAGAGTCTTGAGTCCGAGTCCGAGTCCTTGGTCCAAAATGGTGACTCACGAGTCACGAGTCCTGAGTCACTCCCAAAACTGACTCCACGAGTCCCTATTAAAATCAATGGGGTTTCCCCCCAACAAAATAAGGCTACTTCAGATGTGTGGCTTAAATAAATTCTAGGCACAAGTGTGCCTTTTTATTTCAAAACTCTGCAACTGATTTTGGCAAGAACAGACCAGGCAGACAAACCCAAAATAACCAGGCAGGCAGAGGAGGCAGGGAACCCCAAAGCAGGCAGGCAGAGGCCTTTGTCTTGGACAATTCAACTGTTGAACAGGTCAAGAAGAGACCAGGCAGGCAGAGGAGGCTGGGAACCCCAAACAGGCAGGCAGAGGCAGCCAAACCCAAAATGTCTGACCCTAACCCAAACCCCCCACAACAACACATCAATCAAAATAAATCTCAACACATCGTTGGGGCTGCGCTCCTGGTAGCTGTCCATAGTGGCCGAGCAGCGGCACGCCTCGCTTCCATGCGCTCTTCACCGGTGATCACGCTCCTTCTGGCACAGCCAGAAGACTCGTCAACAGCCATGGGATGTTGACGAGTCCTTGGTCTCGAGTCCCGAGTCGAGTCTCGAGTCCCATTAAAAATATTGGGACTCGAGTCCGAGTCGAGTCAGAGGGGGGACTCAGTCCGACTCACGAGTCGAGTCCTCGAGTCCGAGTCCCCATCCCTGGACTGTAGTGGTGTCTCCAGGTCAGCTCATCTACAAAAAATTCTCCATCCATCTGGGAAGAAAAGAAACAAAGAAGGACTCCATGTATGAAATGAGTTGGCCTGACATTGGGGCTGCTTCCTCCTAAACATAATCACTGTGAAAAATCTCATCTTCAGTTGCAATTTGTTTAACACTCCTGGACACTAAAGTTGTTTAGTTTATGGAGACCTACTCACCCACCTTTCTGCCCCTCATCCATCTCATACCGAAGTCTTGATAGTCATTTCAGTGCAAATAATCATTTATTTTTATTTTATTTATTATATTTATATCCCACCTTTTTTTTTTTGTCATCAAACTCAAGCTGGCATACATAGCAACCCCCCCCTTTATTTACTGATGCTATACATAGACCTGCTTAACTTCAACATTAATGCTGCATAAGGGTATCTATACACTGAGGAAGCCCTAAATCTGAACTGCATGTAGTACAGCTCTCTGGGCCCCATAATTTTCATGACACAGTGTACCATTGGTACAATGATACCATGTACCGTTTTCAGTTGACTGGGCCAATTGAAAATGGTACATGGAGAACCCTCTTTGTTGTCCACCAGTGTACGTAACTGTAATGCAGAGAAAGAAAAATTATTCAGTGCACAAGCACTGGAAAGATATTCCTTGAATCATTTGGCCCTCTAGTAGAACTGTTCTGACTCTATAAGAGGAATACATTTTAAACTGACTCCACATCTAAGCCCTAAGCACATGTTACTACTTCTTTTCCAACTAACTTGAAGGTTATGTGATTCTTAGCTACTGGTGGTGTCTGCCAAAAAGCTTTCAGGGAATTTCCTCACCATGTTACAAATTTTATGAATCATATGAAAAACTGGGAAAAGATTCAACCAGCTGCCTTGAGTTGACTTGAAGATTTTTACAACACCTTTGTGCCTCATGGGAGTCAACAGAATGGGTTATTGTAACATCACATGGTGTTGCTCCAAGGATGCTTTCTGCTACAAAATAGCTGGCAATAAAGTCGCAATGCAAAAAGCTACCACACTTTTCCAGAATTACTGGATGTACCTGGACATCAAGAGGCAGATGCGGAAATGCTGACTATATGAACTGGCTTGTTGTGGCAGTAGCTCTCAACTCTGAGCATGCCCAGTATTGCCCAAAGGGGCTAGGTCAAAGCTGGTGTGATTGCTACAGGACTAAACAAACTTCTGAGGGTCACAGAACCCGCCCTTCAGGACAACAGACAATGAATCAAGGCCCAAACTTAAAAACAAGCAATAAAAACTATTGATATAATTAAGTGACTAACATAGCTAAGTGAGATGTATAGGTGGTCCTCCTAGGTCAAGGTCTGGAGGTACATTATGTGGCTGTTCATGTGGATTGTGGTCCCTTTATACTGAGAAACAGGCCCCCTAAGTTGCTAAACCTAAAACTCCTGTTCAGCCATGAAGCTTGCAGGCTAATCTTGGACTACATAACCTGAGTAGTAGTGAAGATACGGGACACAAGAACTATCCGCTGCAGAGCACATTGCACAGTGGAAATAGGGCCAGGTTGTCTACTGGACCTGCTCCTAGTGCTTATCACAGCAGCCTAACATGCAGAAATTAAGCAGTGAAACTTTTCACAACACTTAACTCCATAGAAGTAAAGTATTGCTTCAAAAATGTCTGTGTGTCAGGTCTGCTGTTGAAGGCACAAGGGTAGGGCCAGTTAAGAAGGGGCAACTGCGACGGTCCCTTAAACTTTAGGACCAGGCGCATAAACCCTTCTCAGGCTAAGCATCAACACTTAAAAACCTGAGGGGAGGATCAAATGAAACCTTTCCCCTACTAATGAGGGAAAAGATTAATACTGGTTATTTATTTATTTATTATATTTATGAATCGCCCATCTGGCCAGACATCCGGCCACTTTGAGCGATGTACAATGCAATAAAATACAGGGACACACACACACACACACACACACACACAGTATAAAACACAATTAAAAATCCTAACCCACCCCATATTCCCGCCTGAAAAGCCATGTTTTTAATGCCCGGCAGAAGCTAATCAAGGAAGGGGCATGGCGGAGGTCACTGGGGAGAGAGTTCCATAAATTGGGGGCTGCCACAGAAAAGGCCCTCCTCCTAGTCCCCACCAGCCTGGTTTCTCTGGCTGATGGGACAGGGAGAAGGCCATCTGTGGCAGATCTTGTTGAGCGGCCTACTTTATCTTGCTGGAGGCGCTCCTTGAGATATACTGGACCGGAGCCATACAGGGTTTTAAAGGTCAACGCCAACACCTTGAATTCGGCTTGGCAAACAACTGGTAGCCAGTGCAATTCTTTGAGCACCGGAGTTATGTGATCACGCCGGCGGCAGCCTTTAACCAGGCGAGCTGTTGCATTCTGTACCAGCTGCAACTTCCGAACCGTCTTCCAGGATAACCCCACGTAGAGCGCATTACAGTAGTCCAGGCGAGAGGAGACCAAGGCATGAACCACTGATAGGAGCGCAACTGCTGTATCAGATGGAGCTGATACAGCGCCGCCCGGCTCACAGCTGACACCTGAGCCTCCATGGACAGCTGGGAGTCTAGAATGACTCCCAAGCTGCAGACCTGGTCCTTCAGGGGTAGATGTACCCCATTCAGCACCAGGGCAACATCCCCTAACCTTCCCTTGTCTCCCACCAGAAGTACCTCGGTCTTGTCGGGGTTCAGTTTCAGCATGTTCCTTCCCATCCAGCCACCCACTGACTCCAGGCACTTGGACAGGGTTTCAACAGCCAACCTTGGTGAGGACTTGAAGGAGAGGTAGAGCTGTGTGTCATCCGCATATTGATGACAGTGCACCCCAAACCTCCTGATGATAGCTCCCAGCGGCTTCAGGTATATGTTAAATAACATCGGGGAGAGGATGGAACCCTGTGGCACCCCACAAGTGAGCGGCCGAGGGTCCGAAGCCTCCTCCCCGAGAACTACCCTCTGGTACCTTCCAGAGAGGAAGGACCGGAACCACTGCAATACAGTGCCTCCCACGCCCAAACCCTCCAGGCGGTCCAGGAGGATACCGTGGTCAACGGTATCAAAAGCCGCTGAGAGATCGAGGACTAGAAAAGAGCATTCGCCCCTATCCAAAGCCCTCCTCATATCATCCACTAAGGCGACCAAGGCCGTTTCTGTCCCATGTCCAGGCCTGAAGCCCGACTGGCATGGATCTAAATAATCGGTTATAAAGGATCTATTTTAAATCTATGATACTGTGGGTACAAAGGTGTGTGTGTGTAGATTTAAAAGTAATGCAGGTTAATAACGCCAAGCTGACACGGAGGATTTGGGTAGCAAACAAAATAAAAATAAGTTTATTTTAATTCTCAAAATCTTAGTTCCAGAAAATATATTTAAACCTGCATACACCAAACACTTTGTAATTAACCTAAGTCCCTATAATTCTAAATACTTTCACTCCTCAGACAAGACATTAATAATCCAACTAACCTAACTCCCAACTCTCCCCACACTCCAAATACTCTCCCATAACACACTCAACTCCTTAACCTACTCTGACATCACTCAAGCACTCCTTATATACTCCTCCCCCCACCCTTTCCAAGACATCACAAACCACACCCACTCAGTTCAACATTCTATACTCACTAAACATACTAATGCAGACATACACCAGGGAACTGAATTGTGGGGTTACGCCACAGCAACCCTATCTGAAAATCATATTAGAGGCAATTTAAAACTTAATTTTCCAAACTGAAGTAGCTTTCATTTTTATTTTACTACTGCTATGACTAATTAAAATTATTGCTACCAAGAGATGCTGTTGTTATTGTGATTAATTTTATAGTTGTTTGTTATTAGCAGGGGGAAATAGTTATTACTTTAATATGGGTTTTATATATATATATATATATATATATATATATATATATATATAAAGTAGATAGAAGAAGAAGAAGAAGAAGAAGAAGAAGAAGAAGAAGAAGAAGAAGAAGAAGAAGAAGAAGAAGAAGAAGAAGAAGAAGAAGACAGTATAGTTTCTAATTCACTTAACTTGTTTGCAGAGGATATAAGGGATACATTTTCAAATGAATTAAAATGTTTGAGCGATGGTTGGAACTGAAAGAAAAGGAGCAGCTATGGAAACAATGTTAGAAAGAGCTGAAACAAGGCAAGAAGAAGCTGGGAAAACGATTAGAGATAAGAAGTTATAAGAAAAGATTAGTTATTGAACTGAAGTAGTAAAATGGTTTGAGACAATACTGTATGAGTCACAAACTAAAAACATGAAAACCAAACAAACTTTAAAAGATACCGGACTGCATTACAGGAAGTGGAGATAGAACAAAATTTAGAAACAAATGATGTACGAAAATGAAAGGCTAGGGTAGAAGAACTAGATTATGGAGTTTAAAAAGCAAATGTAAAATTGAGAATTATTCCTGAGGAGATAGAAGGCCAAGATCTGATACGGTACTCCTTGAGGAATTATTTTAAGATTTCCTTGGCTTAGACAAAGAGCACATCGCTGGTATTGAAACTGCATTTAGGAGTCATTCAAGATATGCTCAAAAGAAGAAATTTCCTAGAAGCATCTTTGTAAACTTGTTGAGCATCTGGGTGAAAGATGCAATTTTATAACTGCGAACTGGCCAGGCAACAGCCATCGCAGATAACAAGGGGATTCCCCTGCATGCTGCTCCCCTTCCAATGGGGGGGAAACATCAAAAAGGTTCTTTCCCCTGCCTCCTCCCAAAGTTCCAGCAGCCTCCAGATCTGTGGGTGGGGCTTGTGGAGGGGGAAGAGCTTGGGGAGGGGAATGGAAGGGACCCACAGAGGGAGCCCAAGCCTCTGTGGGCCAGATTAGGCCAATGTGCTAGAGGTTGACCACCTACATCATGGAGCAATAGGAAGTCAGAAGTAGCAGCAATTTATATTAAACACCAAGTGGGTAGTTATGAAGCAAATGATAGACCTGTATGGTAGATTGATACTACTACTCCTGAATACTAATTTAGGAAAATTAACACTGACTGAGCACTGTGAAACTTTTATGAAAACAGTTTAGTTTGCTGCGGGCATGATACTGATTGCTGGAGACATAAATGTAATTATGTTCATCCTGATATGGACCAATCTAACATGAAAAGAAAGCAACCGAACATCTTTTATATAATAGTTCATACTAATTTTGAAAGAGTTAATGATAATTGATGCTTGGAGTTTCCTAAAACCATCCAGCAATCTATGCAGATCATAATTTAGGATGCAATCATATGCATGTTTGGACAGAAAAGGTCCTACAACTCCCAATAGTCCCCAGCTGGGAGTTGTAGTAGGCCTTTTTTCTGCCTAAACATGCATCGGAGTGCACCTTTAGTGGTGTTACAGTTGGAAAAAGAGGAAGCTAATGAGAAAGGATGGAGATTAACAATATACAGTAATACCTTGGATTGCAAGTAACTTGGTTTAAGAGCGTTTTGCAAGACAAGCAAATTTTTAAATATTTATTTTTAAAAATTGACTTGATATACAAGCAACATCTTGCAATACAACTACTGTAGTATGGCTTAAATTAAAAATCTCTGTACAAATTTTTTTGGGGGAATTTTGTTTTGATATACAAGTGTTTTGGATTACAAGCACGTTTCCGGAACGAATTATGCTCTCAATCCAAGGCATGACTGTACATGTCTTCTCATGGGTAATTCCCATTGACTTCAGTGGGGCTTTCTCTCAGATAAATGAGTATAGGATTGCAGTGTAAATGGCTATTTATACTAGAACCAGATGTAGTTGCTAACAGGGCGAGTGCTACCATTAGGTGAACTAGGCTGCTGCCTAGGGCTCTGGGCTTAATAGGGCGCCAGAAACGCCTTTGAAAAATGCATATTTTACTAAGTTTGTTTTACCAATCATGTCCTGTGGCGGGGAAGGGGAGGTGAAAGAAGCATGCCTCTCCCTCTCTCTCGTCCACCTCAGGGCTCGGTCTCAGCTGTTACCAGGAACAGCAGCTGACAGGTTGGAGGAGGCGGAGGCGGGCAGGGGCCAATGATGGGAGACTGGTGGGTGGGCGGGAAGGATGCACCTGCAAACACCTCCTTCGCCTTCCCTCCCTCCAGCGCACGCTTCAGGTTCCTCAGCTCAACGTCCCCTGAAAGCAGTTATTTCCAGCAACCAGGAAGGGAGGTGAAGGAAACGAAATAGTTAAAAAGGAAAAACTTAGCCAAGCATGTAGACAGATTGCCAGGGTAATGACTGTAGCAATGACTGACAATGGCCGACAATGGCTATGTTGATTCAAAAGGGTTGAGGTGTTTTGCTGTCTCACCCTGCCTACGTGACCAAGATCAGATAATACCTACCAGCTGCTTGATTGTAAGATCATCCTCCTGTCTCCTTGTAAGGAAATCCCCTCCCCTAAAGCAAGCCCCCCTTTTGTCTTGACCTTGCTGACCAATGTAAAGAATTGTTGCCAAATGACCAGACTTATGTATCCTATAAAAGTGGTTGTAAAAGCCCCGCCCGGGGTTCTGCTTTGCGACACAGTCCGCAGGACCTATTGTGCACAATAAACCTTTTTCCAATAACCCGAGTTGGTCCTCGTTGTCCTTGTCTGAGGTAAAGGGTGACCACTTCATCTGGCAGACCACGAAGGGACAGCAAGGAAGCTTTGTAGCTTGCTTGGGGCACAGCCCACCGCTGCCCCCTAAGGAGAGGCCTTGCGGAGCTCCCAGCGCGCATCACAGCACTTGGCTGTGAGGGAATCCGAACAATGGGCCTGACGGGGCAGTGGTCGGACGGTGACTCCAAGAACCAACAAAACTCGGTGCGGAACTAGGACCAAGGGGGCCGGACCGGCGGAACAGGCGAGTATACTCTAGGGTTCCTACAGGAGAGAATAGGAACAAGGGGAGGAGGATTGGCCATCCTCCGGGGATTGGACCTACGAGGCAGCTGAAAAAAGCTGAACTGGCCTCCCTTTTGGTAAAGGAATAAAGGATTGGGCCTACGAGGCAGCTGAAAAAGGCTGAACTGGCCTCCCTTTTGGTAAAGGAATACAAGAGATCTCGGGAGAGAATGTGTTGGTATGTGTGGTGAAGTGTGAATGCCGCTGCAGTTCCCGTAGGTGACCGTGGAACGTCCGGGGCCGCGGGTCAGCAGAGCATGTGTGTGAAATCCCTTAACGTCTAACAGGAGAGACCCCTTACTCTCCTGTCCATACCCCACCCTTCTGTTTCTGTTCTTGTTGTTGGTCTTAGAATTAAAAGAATGGGGGGGGGGGGAAGCAGCGTCCCAAAGGACACAGCTTCAATGCATGGAAAGGAATTTCAAAGCAGGGTTTAGGAAAGACTACGGGCAAAAATTTAAACGCCAAACTCTCCAGACCCTGTGCAAGGTAGAGAGTGGCCATCCATGGGAGTGGGGTGGCCAGCACAAACCCACCCCATGGTTAAAAAGGAGTGCAAGATGGGGGCGGCACACAAAATGATTGCCTAGAAAGAGACCCTGCCCTGGCCCAGAAAAGAGGAACGTGCCAGACCAAAAAGAAAGGCAGAAGAAGAAAAAATAATAATAAATAAGTGAGTGCAGCTGTCCCTTTAAAGTAAAACCTCTGCCTGCTCACCCAGTTGCCTAGGAAAGAAAAGCACAGACTAGCTAATCGCATTCCTAATAGATTAGAAGTCAAATATAAGATCTAAGAATGGCAAGAAGTACTGGTACTCAAAGAACCCTGTGTTGTGTTAAAGAAATACAACAACAACAAAAATGTTTGTGAGCTCTTTTTTTAGTGCAAAGAGTTCCTGAGCATACACAAAGTTTTGGTGCCTTTTGGAGTCTCCACCAGTCCTGTGTTTAGTGAAAAGAAAAAGAGTGTGCTCCTAACCCAAGCACATACTTCCTCAGATCTGAACTAGAGGCAAGAAGTCCCAAAATGAAAAGAAATATATACCTATATATTTGTTATAGCTGCTAGCAAAATCAAATTGTTCTCCAAAGAGATGGGCAAAAATGAATTGAAATACCTCCTTTTCATTTGTTTCTGGTTCTTGATTGTTGCATTGTGTTATTGATGTTGAAAAGTTTAAGGTTTAGAAAAGAGGGAAACCTTCAATAAGGGTAGTATACATGTGCGTGTGAAAATGTCTGTGTGCATGAATTAGATTCATAAGCTGTTGAAAGACAGACAGGCCCATCTCTCTCTCCTTCGCCTATTAGAATTCATAAGCTGTTGAAGCTGGGGATTCTGGGTTCGAGTCCCACAAGAATCAACAGACAGGGACACCCCCCCTTCTTTCCAAACCTCCCTGCTGATGAATGCATATAAGTCGCTGAACAAGATCTGAGACTAAATCAGGTCAAGACGCCCTGATCTCTGTTGCGGCAGAATTTCAAAAGCAAGTGGGCCTGATTGAACCCCCCCTCCCATGATCCAGTGACATGTGAATGTTGTGTGCCTGTTTGTGAATTAAACCAAAGCACTACACACACACACACACACACAGAGTGAGGAGCTCAAAAGGTAGAATTCTGGGCCACAGTACATCATAGGTGGGAACCAAAATGCTCCAAAAGGGGCACCTTTAGCAATAGTACTCAAAGAATTTGCCTCTTTACCTAGAAGTAAGACTTTGTCAAAGACATAGTGGCAAACTCTTTGTACTGAGGAATGGCCATGCAGAGGGAGAAATACTTAGCCCAAAATGGGTCCTAAGAAAAATGAAACCTGAGAGACCTTCTGGTGGCCCTAGAGAACAAATTCCAAAGACAATTAGATGATTGGTATGTTTAGACAGAAGTGAGATTTCAAAAGGGCTACCTTAAGCCTTCCGAAGTAGGTTCACCAGACAAAAAGTGCTTCATACTCGTAAATGGTAAATAATGCTTTAAGAACTCAAGCAATTGAAAACAGTTAAAGAATGCTTGCAGTTGTCAGCAGAATCTCCAGCACAATTTCTGTACTGGTGAAAACAACAAATCTGCTTGTTTAGAGGGGTAGATCCTGAGGGCCCAGCAAAATGAGCCTTTAGTGATATCCATTTGTAAAACATTCTCAAAGGGGGAAGAAAAAATATGTAAATGAAATTCTGGCTACTGCAAGTCATGTGTGTAGCCAAAAAGAAAAAAGAAGGTTTATGTTCAAGTTAAATGTTTATTCTTCCAAGTGGGGCTAGTTGATGGTGTAAATTGAAAAGGTTTTTATTTTGTTTTGAGTATGGGTTAAATCTCTGAAGTAAGCAAAGAAAAAAAATAAAAAAAATGTTGCTCCTGGTTATGCAAATGCGAGGTTGCTTCCTCTTGTATGGCAAAACTAGAGATGTGAGAAGATTAGCAGCCACGAATTGCAAAGATTGAAAACAAACAAACAAAAACCCTCAAGTGACTGCAGGTTTCCTGGTATGCAAGAATTGGCCAATCACGCTCCCAGAGAATCAGCAGCTAACCACTAGAGCGAAAAACGATACTAAAGTGTTTTTTAAGAACTATAATTAAGAGAGTCTGAGTATTGAGAATGCAGGTTTTCTGAGCATAAACAAAGTGTTAGTGCCTTTTGAGAATTGAACTGTGTTAGCTTTAAAGGTCAGAAAGAGTCTGCCCCTGATCAAGGCAGACTTTTTCTCTGAGACTACAGCTGATGCAAGATAAGCTCAAAAAGAAATAGTTAACTATTTTTCACAGAAAATTCAAAAGCTTCACCAATGAGTGGAGCTAAAAGGTTTTTGAAAAAGAAAAAAGAAAAGAGATGATTATTTAAAGGCATGTAAACTGTCCCCTCTGCCCTGAGGAAGGGGGGGGGGGAGAAGAGAAAGGTTGGACAAGGGCAGATGCAAAAGAAACATTAGAATTGCAAACAAGAAGGGCATAGAAAAAGAAATAAAACCCTCTCTGCCCAAGTTATGCAAGCAAAAAAAAGTTGTAAAAGATGTAATAAGAAGTAAAGATTTTGAAAAAAGCTATTTAAAAGAAAGTTGTGTAAAGCAGTGTCAAAAAAACAAACAAAAAGGAGAATGCGTATCTTTAAATATATATATATTGAAAAGTAACGTGCAGTTCTGTTCTTAACAAGGCAGATTAGAAATCAAAAGTTTTCTTAACTTCTTGGAAAAAAAATATAAGAAATGGTTCTGTTAAGTCATAATGGATTGTGTAAACTAAGGGCTACAATAGAATGTAGTCCCAATTCTCCTGGCATTTGCTGAGTCTCTGGGGAATGAAGAAAACAGGGCTTTCCGCCAATATTGGCTTTGGTACCAGCAGAATATTAGGCGGAAAACCAAAAAAAGAAGTAAAACTCTTAAAAGTCTGCTTCTCTGGTTCAAATAGAAGAAAAAGAAGATATGCTGCAATATCCCCTCCCTCGAGAAGCAATAAATGCTATAAGGCTCATTAGGTAACTTTGAGTCAGTCACAGACTCTCAGCTGTACCTACCTAAAAGGGTTGTTGTAAAAAGAAAAATCCAAAAAGAAAAATTGTAAAATGCTGTGTCACTTAAAACCTTGCCACCTTGCTGCTGCTCCCAACAGAAGGGAAGGGTAGGCAAGGGGAGGGGGGGCATGATCATTTACAAGCAATAAAAGAAGTGCAGCTATCAAAGATAAATCTAAACTACTAACTCAGTTTCTGTACGTTTTAGTGCCCAGTTTTGTTGAAATGGGCTTTCCTGAAATTTTACCCTCTTTATTGTCTTTTGTAAGATGTATGCTTAGTTAGTTTTTGCCAAAGGCAACCCAACAGGGCAGCTTTGGTAAAGTTGAACAGTTTAGTTGCAAAATGTATGCTTGTCTAGTGGCTTTTATAGCAAGCTAACAGAGCACTTTTGTACAATAAGCATTTAAGTGTAGCATAACACAATGGCGCCAAAATACCAAAAGAATTGCAATCCTTCTGGTGTTGTTAAGTTAGTTTTCAAAAAGTTGTACAAATGACCTGTTGTGTTTTATGTGATTTTCAAAAGCTTAGTTTGCCTTGCTAAAGATAAAAGTCTGTAGCTCATGCTGGTTCTCAGCTTATCTAAAGTGTAGAAAGCTGAGCAAAGTCAGGCCTGGGTATTACTTAAAAAAGAAACCCCTCCTCTGGTTTCCTGCATTGAGGGGGGGGGTTGGGCTTGATGGCCTTGTGAGTCCCTTCCAACTCAAAACAAGTCAGTTTCTCCTGCATTCTTTATAGCAAAGTCACAAATTAGCAAGTTGCTTTCCTGCTAAAGACTATGTACAGCGTCAGTCAGAAAAGCAGATTTAGTTGTTGGTTTAATTGTTAACAAAAAGAGTGGTTTGAATTTAATTTTACATCTGCAGTGACTCAGTACCGGTACTTTGCCCAGTGTGCAGTGTGCCAGGCTCATAATACTGGAAAACCTGTGAAAGACAGGGTGAGCATACAACCTCACCCTGAGGACCTTTTCGTAGTGTACAATTTGATTTTGTTCAAATGCCTAAGTATTGTTCCTATCAATATGTGTTTGTAGTTGTTTATATGGTTCTAAGTAAGTAGAACATGCCCCTGTGTGAGAGCTAACGCCACAGCAGCGGGCAGAGAGAAAGAATCCTTTTTGCTAAAATATTAGAAGACAAGCTGGCCAAAGTATGCACAGAGACAAGACTGATGTGGCCAGATGCACCTCCCATGGCCCTTGTGTGTGTGAGATCCAGGCCAGGTCGAGTGGCGAGACCTGACCCCTCGTGAGATGTTGATGAGACATTCAATTCAGAATTACTGCAAGGCCCTGGTGAGATGTGTGAAGACTCTTCATTCACGGGTGAAGGCGGCTCAGCACCAGCCCAGCACAGAGGGACACTCTGTCCCAGGTGAATGGATTCATATTCAAGTACAGCGAAAGGAAGTGTACTTAACGCTGTGAAGTGCCAAGGACTTCAGCCATAAAAAGCCTCTAACCCCTAACAAGAATGAGGACATAATAACGCCTCCAACGATTCGGGGTGAATGTGCTAGAACCTCTTCCCCTGAAACAGAAGAATTTGTGCCAGAACATCAATATCATCTCAGACCTCGGACGGGACGGCCATCAAGAACAACACCCAGAGGATCGGACGAGATGAACTGATGTCAACTCCAGCTCAGTCTGAACCAGCCTTACCTATCAGCCCTTAATTAAAAGTGACCCTCAGTGTGCATTCACTTAGAATCAAAAGGAGAGAATGTGGTAAAGTGTAGTTTCAAAATGTATTTCTATATTGTATAAACGCATAACCTGTAGCCAATGTTTATTGTTATTCTGCTTGAATCCTATGGCTTACATATGCATCCAGTCCAGACCTAGAAAGGGCTCGATCTAGGAGAAGCTTTCTCTAGATGGTTCCCCAAGTTACCAGGGTTGCAAGCGATAGGGCTAATCACGATAGGTTGCATCCTGCTCCCTTGTGTCCTCCCTATTGTGGTCCGGACAATCCAAAATAGCCTGAGCCTATTGGCAGAAAAAAGGGCAGCTGCCCAGGTCCTGGCTATGCTGGGAATATCGGCCCATCCCCCAGGGTGAAACTCCAGATAAGTGTTGAAGTTTCAAGGGGAGGAGTGAAGGAAACGAAATAGTTAAAAAGGAAAAACTTAGCCAAGCATGTAGACAGATTGCCAGGGTAATGACTGTAGCAATGACTGACAATGGCCGACAATGGCTATGTTGATTCAAAAGGGTTGAGGTGTTTTGCTGTCTCACCCTGCCTACGTGACCAAGATCAGATAATACCTACCAGCTGCTTGATTGTAAGATCATCCTCCTGTCTCCTTGTAAGGAAATCCCCTCCCCTAAAGCAAGCCCCCCTTTTGTCTTGACCTTGCTGACCAATGTAAAGAATTGTTGCCAAATGACCAGACTTATGTATCCTATAAAAGTGGTTGTAAAAGCCCCGCCCGGGGTTCTGCTTTGCGACACAGTCCGCAGGACCTATTGTGCACAATAAACCTTTTTCCAATAACCCGAGTTGGTCCTCGTTGTCCTTGTCTGAGGTAAAGGGTGACCACTTCAGAGGGAAAGGTATTTTAAGCTAGCTGGGGCTCCAATGTTTTAATTATTTACCATGCTGTTTCTGTGTTTTGGTTTTAAATGCTTTTAGGATGCAATCCTACGCGTGTTTGGAGGGGGGGGGGAAGTCCTACAACTCCCAGCATTCCAACAGCCAGCCATGCTGGCTGGGGAATGCTGGGAGTTGCAGGGCTTTTTTCTGCCTCAACGTGTTTAGGATTGTGCTCTGAGCTGTTGATGTTTGCTTTACTGTACTTTGAATATTGTTATCTGCCTTGAGCACTAGGCTGGTAAAGGGAAAGACAGGATAATATACATTATTCTGATAAAGAAATATTGCAACAAAGTGATAGAGAGAGGAGGGGAAGCAGCAAGTTTTGTAAAGCCCCTCCTAAATTTGAACCAGATGATCCACGGGCTCTCTCTTTGCTATGTTTTTACTACATGCATCCCCCCCCCACAACCCAGAAGGTGTACGAGTCAAACCGGTGTCTCTGCACCTCCACCCTGCGAGGTAGGACAGGCTGCAAGACGCCCTTTTGTCTCTATTCCTCACAGGTAGCGCCACCACACCTCTCTCACATCCTTTTTTCATATCCCTTGTGCTGCCCGCAGGAGGAGACAGGCTTTTACATATATATATGGAGTAGGAGAAGGCCCTTGGGAGTTCCTGGCATAGCTGGGCTGATGTTGCCTTTTTGCTTTCCGCGTGAACACAAAGGAAAAGTCTCAAAGTCCACAAAGTTTTTCTATGGGGCTCGGCAGTTCCCAGGGAGGGAAATTTATTTCATAATGGGCATAGGGCTGGAGGGAGGGAGGGAGGGCTCAAGTGGGATGGGGGGCGCTAAATATCTGATCTTGCCTAGGGCACCAAACTGCCTTTCACCGGCCCTGGTTGCTAAATGTCAGAATGATATATATATATATATATATATATATGATTAATTAATTAATTAATTATATTTATACCCCACCTTTTTTCCTTCAAGGAACCCCAGGTGGCTTACATTACATAATCCTCCTCCTCCTCTCCATTTTATCCTCACAACAACCCTGTGAGGTAGGTTAATACCACTCTGAAGTAGGAAAATTGATTGTGGTAGTGAGAAGAGAAGTGAATTGCTGCTCTTACCATTTATTAATAAATACCATTGTATGCAAGACCTTGTTATGCTTCATTCCTGGAGTAACCATCAAACAACACATGGTACCAGAAATGGGGGGGTGGGGCTGGTAGTAGGGAGGAGGAGGAGGAGGAGGAGATTTTTGGCAAAGGATTGAGCTAAGAAGGTTAAGCAGCTCAAGGGCCCAGGGCACTGAGACAGTAACAATGCATCAGAATCCTGGCAATTTAAATGGGACTTCAGCATCTACCTGCAAGCCATAGGAATGGATGCAAAATAAGGTCATAGAATCATAGAATCATAGAAAAGTAGAGTTGGAAGGGGCCTACAAGGCCATCGAGTCCAACCCCCTGCTCAATGCAGGAATCTAGGTCAAAGAATCTAGGTCCTCAAAAGATAGCCCCCCTCCGGCCTATTTTTGCATATAGCAGGACTTGAAGCAGTGGTCATAGACCAACTGTGCAATTAAGCTAATAGGGAACAATCTATTTGATCAAAAAGAGTTCTATGTAAATTTGAGGACTGCTGCATGCCCCAAAGCAATGAAACCTATGAAGGGAAGGATCCATGTTTTGTGTCAGAATGCAGAAGCAGGAGCAACCTGTGGAAGAATTCCTCACTGATACCAAACTGATTAGTCAGCCCTGTAATTTGGGGCGTGTAACGAAATAATTACTTAGAGATCAGATCATTACTGGGGACCAGGGAGTGCGCAGACTGCAAAAGATACTCCTTGAAGATTGTGAACTGACTCTAGAAAAAGCACTCAGAATCAGAATGGCATAGGCTGGTGCAGCAACAAAAGCCAGAATGAGAATCTTGGAGAAACAAACTGCAAATGTTTGTATTGGCTGATGTGATTAGAGGAGGCCGAAGCTCCAGGTGTGCTAAACCTAACAGGGGCAGACTTGCACAGAGGGCCCAATTCAAGAAGAAGAGAAAAGAGGACCTCAGTCAGTTTAACTTCAGTCAGACAGCACAAGAGAGAACTTCTTAACAGATGCTAGCGCTGGGCCACACTATTCAGTTGATGCCGTTTTTGTTGGTTTGGGGAAGAAAAATCTTGGGGGGGGGTGCGCAGGAGTAGGTGGTGGACAGCTGAGAGTTTGGGGGGGGGGTTATATCCCACCCCTCTGCTCCCGCAAAAGCTTCGCCTTGCAGCACTCCTGGGAACCGAATAGACCCGTGTTCCCCAACCTTGGGTCCCCAGATATTTTTGGCCTACAACTTCCAGGAGTTGTAGGCCAAAAACATCTGGGGACCCATGGTTGGAGAGCCCTGGAATACACCAATGGGAACAATGCTAAATCATGATGTATTCCCATCAGACCATTACGTCCCTAATTAGAAAGCAGTGCTGCCAAATCAAGCAGCAGTAAAGTTTTTGGTTTGTTTATTAAAAAAAAAAGAAAAGAGAAACCCTCCTCAGCTGCCTTGTCTTTGATGGTAAGTCACATTTAGAGTAGACCCACTGAAATGATTGGGAGTTATGTTAGTTATGACTAATGTAAGTCCCACTGATTTCACTGGATCTACTGAAAGAAAGTATGATTAAGTTTGGATCCAACCCATATCTTTTTTAAAAAATTGGGAAGCCCACCCAAACCACGAGGGGTGGGGCAAAACTGAGAGTTGAGCCAGCATTTGGGCTTGCATACATGTACCTGTGAGGCAAAGCTGGTTCACACCATAAGTGAAGAACCCATTGCAACATCTGTTAAAAGCGCTGTCCCTTATTTTTATCTATAAGAGTACTTTTATTTCACCTTTCCATTGTCAAGAAAATGCCCAAAGCAGCTAGACTCAGTACTTTCATTATGTAAGAGTTGCACAGCAAAGTATGTATGAGTCAAACACAAAGGAAGCAGGGTTAAGGTGGTAAAAACCCTCTTGGCTTTTTCTTGCTTCGAGGGTGTTTATTTTCCCATTTTCTTCCCAGCGCATAAGTAAACATGGCCAATTCCTCTGCCATAAATAAGAACTTCACTGGCTAACCTATACAGCTGGCGTATAGAGTCACAGATAATTACAGTAGCCAGTATGCAACAGGAACACACAGAAATAGATCCAAAATTTAAATTCCCCCCTCCATTTTGTTAATAAGGGCTGAGATAAACTTGCTCCAAAAGAGGCATGAATGACATATTGGGTTGTCTTTTTGGAAAAAAGACATGAAAATATTTCAGCAGAGAGGACAGATTGTATTTCAATGACTTGGACTCATTTGTGTCTGCAAAGTTCAAAAGGATTGAGTTTTGGAGAACTTTTGAAAAAGAAGGCCGCTGTGCTTTTGCCTGTGAAATGCATTTCACTTGAAGAGACAGACATCTGACGCCTCAGATAAGCTCATCAAGGAGAAGGGAAGGATTTTAATGCCACTGCCAGTACATATGCCATTAAAGCAGATCAGGCATTTAAATTGGCTAAGAACTTAGCTTTACTAATTGCACACAATACCATGGAAATCTTCCTTCTTGCTGTCTTACACCTATCACAAACTTGGCTTCCCATGGCAGCACAAAACTCTGTCCAATCAACAAGTCTTATAATATAATAATAACAATCCTCCCTCCCCCTCCCCCATATATTCCAATCATTTGGTGAATATCCAGGGTTTGGGGTTGTTTATTATTATTATTATTATTATTATTATTATTATTATTATTATTGTGAAGGATCAGCAACCGGATCCTTTGCGTGAGTTCGGCAACTATAGGGTTAACCGGCAATGCAATACGGCTCGTATCGGCTTTCGAGTACAAGAGGAAAAACCACAGCCCTTTGAATGCCCAAATAAGGCTTTTATTTGTTTATACAATCGTGCAGGTCGGAACTAGCAGTCCTCTAGGAATACGTTTACTGTCAACACAACCTTAGCTGACCCCCGTCTTACCCAATCAGCAGGCTCCCAGGCTAGCAGAGCGAACCTTGCCTCTGTCCTCAGACCAAAGACAATACTCTAGTCAGTTTCAGCCTAGCTCTCGATCAGCGCGGCGTAGGCTGAGACTGGTGTACCCGGACGGCTTGCTTAAGGTGGATCTGGCCCTGGCGTACCCGTGGTTCCCAACAACCAACTACCGGAAGGGAGAGGGGTTTTCTACCCCGGATTTCCCGCTCTCCCCGCCCTCTGGGTCAGGTGGGGGCTTATGCCTGCCCCTCTGTTTCAGGTGGGCTTATTCCTGCCCAGGCAAGAAGGTGACGTAGGGGTACTTTGCAGCTCTTTGAGACTGCCCTGCTCGTTGATGGTCCTTGATGGTCCTTCCTGGACTTTTGTGGATCTCCGCCGAGGCCCTCCTTTGTTGGGGCTGATGACTTGTCTGGTTGCTTCTCCGGTGATCTCATCCCTCCTCCCTCGCCCCCTCCCTTGAGGGAATTGTGTGTGTGTGTGTGCAACTGGTGTTTGGGCTTTCTCCACACCCTCCCATTTGGGGAAAGATGGCATTGGGGTCCACCACCCCAATCCCTATCTAACTGTCTCCTACTGAGAAAGCCCGGGACAACCCATCTGCCACGATGTTGTCCTTACCCTTGATGTGTTCTACGGAAAAATCAAAATCCTGTAGGGCCAAACTCCACCGCAACAACTTCTGGTTGGACCCCTTCACCCTATCCAGCCAACACAAGGGGGAATGGTCGGTCTGCAGCCGGAACCGGCGGCCCCACAGGTAGGGGCGAAGCTTGGTCACTGCCCACACTATCGCTAGGCACTCCTTCTCGACAGTGGCCAAGTTCCGCTCCCGAGGCAAAAGTTTCTTACTCAAAAAGGCGACCGGGCACAGCCCCCGCTCTGGCCGTTCCTGCAGCAGGACGGCTCCCATCCCTGCTTCCGAGGCATCTGTCTGCAGAACAAAAGGGGCTTCAAAGTCTGGGGCTTGCAGCACAGGGGCTGCCATCAGGCAGGCTTTCAGTCCTTCAAACGCTGCCTGGCAAGCGGCTGACCATTGGACCTTAACGGGTTGCCGCTTTTTGCACAAGTCAGTCAGGGGGGCGGCTAGCTGGCTAAAATGGGGCACGAACTTACGATAATAGCCAGCCAGCCCTAAAAAAGCTTGGACCTGCCTTTTCGTCTGGGGTTGGGGCCAGGTGCGCACCGACTCTATCTTGGCTTCTAGGGGCTTGACACTACCTCCCCCTACCTTGTGTCCCAGATACTCCACCTCCCCCCTCCCCACCTGGCATTTCTTCGCCTTCACCGTCAGCCCTGCATCCTGAATCCTCTGAAACACCTGGCGGACATGTTGCAAATGCTGCTCCCAGGTGGAACTGAAAATGGCGATGTCATCTAAATACGCGCAGGCGAACTCCCCCAGCCCATTTAACATTCCGTTTACCAACCTCTGGAAGGTAGCCGGACCATTGCGGACCCCAAAAGGGAGGGTGGTGAATTGGAACAACCCTAGGTGGGTCACAAAAGCAGACTTCAGGGCAGCATCCGAATCGAGCGGGACCTGCCAATAACCCTTTGTCAGATCCAGGGTAGTGATGTACTTGGCCCCCCCAAGCCTCTCCAACAGCACATCCATGTTGGGAATGGGGTAGGGGTCAGGGACGGTCACCTTGTTTATTTTCCGGTAGTCTACGCAGAACCGGACACCCCCATCTTTCTTAGCTACTAACACAATCGGGGAGGACCAGGGGCTCGAGCTAGGGACAATGACCCCCAAGTCCAGCATGGCTTGGACTTCATCGGCGACGACTTGGGCATGGGGCCCCACCGCTCGGTAGGGTAGGGACTGTATGGGGGGGCTATTCCCTGTGTCGATGGTGTGCTGTATGAGTGTGGTGCATCCCGGACGGTCCGAGAACATGGGCTGGAAATCTTCTAAGACCTGGGTGATCTGTTGCCGCTGCTGTTCGGACAGGGAGGGGGACAGTTTGATCTCCTCCATTCCTCCCCCTTCCCCCCACTCAGCCAACAACCTTCCGTCCGGGTCTCCCTGTTCCACACATTCCTGCACTCCCCCCACCTTCGTTCCCCGTTCCACATACAATTTTAGCATATTTACATGGAATACCTTTTGCCTCCCCGGCTGTCCCGGGAAAGCCACTTGATAATTCACCTCCCCCGACCTTCCAATCACGGTCCCTGGGCCCTCCCACTTCAAGCACAATTTGTCCGTCTTTTGGGGGCGCAGTACCAACACCTGGTCCCCCACTTCAAAAGTCCGTGGCACAGCCGTCCTGTTGTACCACGCGCTCTGCCGCTGCTGTGCTGCTTCGAGATGCTGCTGCGCCGTCTCCCTCACCTCCCGAAGGACAGTCTGGAGGTGCTGCATGAAAGTATGCACAGGCATGGAGGCTTCTGCGGCAACCCCCTCCCATTCCGCCCGTAACAGAGCCAAAGGTCCCCTGAGCTCCCTTCCAAACATCAGTTCGTTGGGGGAGAATCCCAGGCTTTCTTGGGGGGAGTCCCGGTAGGCAAACAACAAGTAGGGGAGGGCTTGGTCCCAAGTCCCAGGGTGCTTAGCCGCATATGCCCTGATCATTTTTTCAAGAGTCTGATTGAAACGTTCCACCAACCCATTGGTCTCGTGATGATATGGCACCGAAGTCAGGTGCTCCACACACCCCAGTTCCCACATTTTTTTAAACAGTTTGGACACGAATCCCGTGCCGCAGTCCGAAACCACCGTGTGGGGCATTCCTAGGCGGGCGAAAAGAGAGAGGAGAGTCTTAGCCAGGCTGGTGGCGGAGATGGAGGCTAAAGCAAAAGCCTCTGCATAACGGGTGGCAAAGTCAACCACAGTCAATATAAACTTCTTCCCCGTCTTGGTGGGGGGATTCAAGGGTCCCACGATATCCATCCCTATCCTTTCAAAGGGGATGCCCACAATGGGTAGGGGTTGCAGGGGGGCTTTCGGATGGTCCCGGTTATGCCCCACCCGCTGGCAGACATCGCAGGACCGGCAATATTCCCGCACTTCATTTGCCACCATGGGCCAGTAAAACCCCTCTGTCACCCTGGCCAATGTCCGTTTCTGTCCCAAGTGACTTCCCCACGCCACATCGTGGGCCAGCTGTAGCACAGCCTGGCGGTACCTCGCAGGCACAACTAATTGTCTTTTTCTTGGTTGGGGACCCGGTTCAGTCCTTGGGCAGAATTCTCGGTAGAGGGCTCCTGCCTCCCACAAAAACTGCTCTGACTGGTCCCCTACCCCGGACCCTTGACTGGCCCGATCCCGACATCCCTGGAGGGATGGGTCGCTTTGCTGCTCCTCTTGAAACGCCTTCTGAGTCCCAAAATCTCAGGCCATTGGCGCGAACCCCCCGGGGTCTTCTTTCCTCCCCACAACCGCGGGGAGCGGCAGGGGACGGCTGGCTGCCTCTGCCGGGGCCACTTTACTGCGACCGGGAGGGGGGACCGGGGACCTGGGAGGCTGCGGGGCAGGGGCTTGCTTGGCCCGACGCCAGGTCACCACCCCCACCTTGACCTGGGCAGCCCGGAACGCAATGTCGTTCCCAATGATGATTCCCCATTCTTGTTCTCCATGCACTATAACATCCATCTCCCCTTCCCACCCCTTATACTTGACCCAGACCCGGGCGAGGGGAACGGCTATGTTGGGAGAGTTATAGGGCTTTATGGCACAGGTGCGCCCTTTTAGCAACTGTCTCTTCTTTACCTTACTCCGAGGTAAAGCAGTTATGTCCGCCCCAGTGTCCCTATACCCCACATGGGAAACATTGTTTACAGAGATGGACTCACAGAATTTGTCCTGGCTCCACCGCAGCTGCTCCGGTGAGGCAGTGCGCATCAATGATGCCTGTGAGATGGCCCCCAGCGAATGCTGTCCTCCGCTCCTCAGGGACCGCGCCGCATCTTCCCCGTCTTCCTCGAGGGACGAGCTGGACTGCTGATCCTCCTCGTGTTCCTCCGGTTCGCGGGACTCTGGAGCAAGCATCCTCCCCACCTTGCCCGGCGATGTCTTGGCGTGGTGGTTCTTCGCGATGAGCTTGGGGCAGTTCCTCTTGAGGTGCCCCGGTTCTTTGCAATAAAAACAGCCACTGGCGCTGGGGCTTTCCTTGGGCTTGCCTAGGGCTCCCTCCCGAGGTTTGGGGTTGCCCTTTTCTACGCTCCCCTTAGCCCCGCCACGATTGAGGTTGCCCCCCTTTGTTCCTTTGGGCTGCCGATACAGTCCCATTTGGTCGGCCAACTTGCCCATTTCCCTACAGTTTGGGGGGTCCCGATCCCTCACCGCCGTAGCTAAGTCCTCCGGAATAGTGGCACAAAATTGTTCTTGAATCATGAGCTCCCGCACCTCCGCCAAAGTGGTCTTCCCGGTGGCCCCGATCCATGCGTCCCAAACCTGCCCCAGGTGCGCCATCCAGGAGGCATACGTGTCCCCTGGGGTAGGCTGTCCGTAACGAAATTTACGGCGACAATGTTCGGCGGTGAGGGCAAACCTCTCTCTCACCGCTTCCTTGAACGCCCCATAGTCCAAGGGGGCAGTTTGGGTGTGAATACCCAGGAGATCAGCCAGTTCCCCGCTGACCTGAGTCCTCAGGGCAGACATCCTTAAGTTGTCCGGCACCCTCTGCTCCAGGCAGGCAGCCTCGAACAGGGTGAAAAAGATCAGCACATCCTGTCCCGACTGGTAGGTGGGGAATTGCTTCCTGTCCCATTTAGGGGTCGTGGTACCCCCACCCTGGGGTGCAGGGGTTCCCCCTTGTCCGGTGCCCATGGTCAGCCTGGCCAACTCCAGCTGCATCTGTAGCGCTACTTGTTGCTGCTGGCACATTTCTTGTTGATGGTGCATCAACTCCCTGGCTTGCTGCCAATTGAGTTGGGGAAAGAGGGCATCCAACCCTCCTCCCCCCATGGCTCCGCCAGCAACCCTTCTGTCGAGGTCTTCCTCTACCTCAGGGTCCCTCATCTCGCTCCTCCTGCCGCTACTGGTAAGGCTGGGGCTACCCCACTGCTTGGGTTCCTGCCCTACTAACAACGATGAGGGGGCTCCCCCCCCTTCTTGCCTTGCAGTCTTCGGCCACACCACCCACTCCATTGTGGAGGTCTGGGTTGGGGTCTCTGGGCTGCTCACTAGCTCCGCTTGCTCTTGGCTCAGGCTATTCATTTTCTTTGATCTGAGCGCTTCCCAGCAATCTACTAGCCTGCCCGAAGCCCTGTTAGTTCCGACTGTCAAATGTGGTTTCCAATTGTCCCGTCGTCTGCCACCATGTGAAGGATCAGCAACCGGATCTTTTGCGTGAGTTCGGCAACTATAGGGTTAACCGGCAATGCAATACGGCTCGTATCGGCTTTTGAGTACAAGAGGAAAAACCACAGCCCTTTGAATGCCCAAATAAGGCTTTTATTTGTTTATACAATCGTGCAGGTCGGAACTAGCAGTCCTCTAGGAATACGTTTACTGTCAACACAACCTTAGCTGACCCCCGTCTTACCCAATCAGCAGGCTCCCAGGCTAGCAGAGCGAACCTTGCCTCTGTCCTCAGACCAAAGACAATACTCTAGTCAGTTTCAGCCTAGCTCTCGATCAGTGCGGCGTGGCTGAGACTGGTGTACCCGGACGGCTTGCTTAAGGTGGATCTGGCCCTGGCGTACCCGTGGTTCCCAACAACCAACTACCGGAAGGGAGAGGGGTTTTCTACCCCGGATTTCCCGCTCTCCCCGCCCTCTGGGTCAGGTGGGGGCTTATGCCTGCCCCTCTGTTTCAGGTGGGCTTATTCCTGCCCAGGCAAGAAGGTGACGTAGGGGTACTTTGCAGCTCTTTGAGACTGCCCTGCTCGTTGATGGTCCTTGATGGTCCTTCCTGGACTTTTGTGGATCTCCGCCGAGGCCCTCCTTTGTTGGGGCTGATGACTTGTCTGGTTGCTTCTCCGGTGATCTCATCCCTCCTCCCTCGCCCCCTCCCTTGAGGGAATTGTGTGTGTGTGTGTGTGCAACTGGTGTTTGGGCTTTCTCCACAATTATTATTTTTATTATTTTTAGGGAGGTTAATTTAGTAGAGGAAGTAATGGCAAATAGTTTAATCACAACCACCCCCCTGCGCAATTTAGAATAATTTTCTCATTATAAACTATAAGATGCAGTATAACGATTGTTCAGTCATATGGCAGCTATAAAACCCCATGAAACCAACTGAACTGAACGGCACTTTCCATTGCTGAGAAATGCTTGCATTAATATCTCTAACCTCATTCTGTTTGCTTCTTTGGTTCTCTTTAAAAAAGGCCTCCCCATGGCTAGGCTCCCCTTCAACATGTAAAACCCACATAACAGAGAGATCATGAATGGGGCACAGGTCCAGGGCCCTGCAGTCCAGGCCCCCCCAAATGACCCCCTGACAGGTGACGGGGTGACCGCAGCTGGTGGTGGCTCCTCTGCCTCCTCTTAGCCTGCTGGCAAAAGGAAGAGGCGCAGCAGTCGACCAGGCAAGGCTGCAGCCCCTCAGCAAGCCATTTTAAATTAAATCTTTTTTGCCCTCTTAACTTTTAAGTAGCAGCGATCTGAACAAATCAGAAGCTGTCTTTGGGGCGACATAGTCAATGAAGACACAGAAGTAGCATAATTACTGCCCATTTGCCACTCCTAGAAAAAAAGTATTTCTGTGTGATTTGACCAAAGGTTAAGTTCTGTTAGACAAGTGATGCTCTGCTGTTGTGACTGAGGGAAGCAAAAGAAGGTGCATCATTTTCAGAGACATCTGTGTATATTTATAAAATAGTTTATGTCTTGTCTTTGGTGGATATTCTGGATTGGTAGATTGAGTATTCAACCTGCGCTGAAGAATGAATCTCCACCCACCCACTGATAGCCAGCCTTCCCAGCTTGGGAGCAAGGGGTTTGTTGACTCCCAAATTTGAAATGGAAGGCAGAGAAAACTATAGATCCCATGCTGGCTGCTTTCCTTCTGTCAGGAACATCATTTCCAGTTAAGGAGAGTCCAGAAAAAACATAGCGACTAGGTGGCTTTGTATCATTTCTTAGAGCTAAATAAATTGTGTAGTGCCCATTCAGCAATTATATCAGCAGAAGGAACCTCCATTCATATTGGCTTGCCTGTGACTAAAATACATGAGATTGTTTTCATCCTGGATTTTTAAAGCAACACGCTGGGGTTGGGGGGGGGGCTCTCCTTCTTGGGTTATTATGAAAACCAAAACATACAACAGTGTGTGTGTGTGTGTGTGTGTGTGTTGTATGCTGCTGGAAAATGTTATGCAGGGAAATATAAACCAAAAACCTGTTTAATGTTCTCTATTTGCCCTATGAGGCAAAAAACTACTTTCCATAAGGTCAGATATAGTTTATGTACACAGACATGCACACACACTGCTCCATTGAGTTCGCAGATAGGTATGCAGGAAGGGAGAATGCATGCCACAAGCAGGACTGTGTTCAGTTCTGACGTATTTAGCCTGCTAACAATTTCTATTAGAGAAAAACTAAAGGGAAAATTATTAACCTCCTCACATAGCACTGAAACAAATTTTGCATTCAAAATCGGCCTCAGAACTGAACACATCAAATTCTACTGTGTTTGAAATCTCCATCAGAATTCAAATACAATGGATTCTAAGTATGAGCCCCCATGGAACCTACCTCTGAAATGCTACACCAAACTTGACTGAGGAAGTAAGTGTCATCATCAGCAATAAAATCAAGATACATAGGAACATAAGAAACTGCATTAGACCATATCAGACCATTGGTCCATCTAGCTCAGTGTTCTCCAACCTTGGGTCCCCAGATGTTTTTGGCCTACAACTCCCAGCATGCCCCAGCCAGCTAGGAGAACTCTGAGCTAGCTCAATATTGCCTAACCCAGCCTTCCCCAACCTAATGTCTTCTACATGTTTTGGACTACAACTCCCAGAATTCTGGACCATTGGCCATGCTTGCTGGAGACACACAAAGATCAAGAGGTAACAACCAAACGTACACACAAGACTAGGATCTAACCGACACTTGGGGTACCTGAAGAAGGACCTCCTGCCCAGGTTATTTAATCTTTTAGGATAACAATCAACACATTTCCTCTCTCTTTCTCCCCCACTCATTTCTCTCTGCCCCTTCTCCCACCTCTCCCTCCCAAGCTGTGACACCCTGAAAACCCCTTCAGAAAGAGACCTTCAGTTGGCACCAATGGACATTTCCTCCCTATGCTTAATTGTCACACATGGCATTGCTGCAGCACGGGGAGGAGGAGGTGGCCAACCCTTTGGGACCCATGTTGCATGCAAGCCAGAATGCCCCTGGTTGCAGGCCCAATCCAACACACGTTAAATGCCTTTAAGTCCTATTGATTTCAATACGATCAAATGCTTAGCTCTCTACCATTGAAACCAATGGGACTTCACAGGGCTTAAATTTGGTTGGATTGTGCCCTAATTGCTTTGTTATTCAAGCAGAAGACTGAGTACATATAGAAGCTTGCCTTCAAAGATAACATACCTGTAACAGTGAAAAGTAAGGCATAAGGGTAAATGTCATAATTGTGTCACAAAGTATGAATGTAACGTGTATTGTTGAAAAGAAATCATTATATTTCATAAGACTGTTATTCATTATAAACTGTGTGTGTAAGTACGTAGTGATTAGTTTTACGTATATGCTATGAGATAGCTTGAAGTGCCAAAATGTGTTCTTACAAACGGGGCCAAGGGAGCTTGCTGCAGGTGGGTTGGTTACTTCTTGGAAGTGGAAAGCTCTTCATCTCATGAGGGGAATGGGCTTTTGCAAGGGTGCTTCTGAAGTTAGCAGTAAGCCTGACAGCATTAGGGAGAGGGCCCTCTTGAGGTCAGTAAAATATATATTTTGTGGTGCCACTTTGTATTGTATTATCTAGTTTATTTATTTATTTAATATATTTATTTACCGCCCATCAGCCAAAAGGCTCCCTGGGCAGTTTACAAGTAAAACAGGATAAAAACAATCTTAAAACCAAAGACATCATTCAAATATAAATATAAATACAATATAATATAATACAATAAAATAAAATAAATCAATAAGATGAATCAGACCGGAGGTACAGCAGTGATAATAAAAATGGGAATAAAAATCTAACCATTAAAATATTGGGTAAATAAAAAGGTCTTCACCTAGTTTGAGGAGTGCTTCAGGGACCACAACCCATAAATTAATTCTTGAACCCCCCAAACACTCAGCTGGGATGTATAAATTTGTTGCTGAGTGGGGTTTGTCTGTATAGCAGGACCGGTGCAAGGCAGTTTGGTGCCCTAGGCAAGATCAGATATTTAGCGCCCCCCCCTTCCCACTTGAGAGCGCTGTACTTTTTTTCAAGGCGTTTCTGGCGCCCCCTTTAGCCTTGCGCCCTAGGCAGCTGCCTAGTTGGCCTAATGGTGGCACCGGCCCTGCTATATAGCCACTGTTTTTCTTTTGGTCTGGTGAGTCATAGACATACCTGTTCAGGTAAGGGAAATAAGCTACTTGGATAGAGCAGGAATGTTTTACTCGTCTCAATTGTACATACTGTTCCAATAATAAATGGTGCCTTGTTCTCTATAAATGTATCAGTGCTCTTCACTGACTTGAATATAATTTGTAAGTTGAGTCATTTCTGCAACTTGCCATATGCTAGTAAGGCAATCATAAACTTCTGAGGCTGTAGCACAGTTCCAGTTGGCTGCCAGATTTATCATTGCAGCATATAGTATGCTTATTACAAATTATTACAATTCTCCACCTTCCCTCTTAAGTCACGTAATTCAATCCGAAGGAATTTCATACGCTTTCATAACCTTAAGAAACTAAATATGCCCCACGCCAGTAAGTGTTAATCTTTGGTTAGAACCAGTTAATGGCTGGGGATCAAAGAGCTAGGTACTTTATGTGCATCCAAAACCTTGGGCATGCCAGTGGTGATTTTTGACTCACCTCACCCCAGCCCATGAACAGCAACCCCCCATGACATGTCACAAATTGCTTTTGTTTCATAAGCAGTTTGCCATGTGGCACAGCTGTTCAAGAAACATATGTCCAAAGTTCAAAACTTTCCCACTTGGGCACGCGGAACTGGTTATGCAGTTCTTTGAATCCTGGTCATAATGTATAAAATGTTCTTTTTAAAAAAGACATTTTGACAAAAAAAATTCTTGGAGAGGGGGGAAATGAAGCATGTTGTGTAGAGGACAAAATAGTACAGGGCTCCCCCCCCCTCCATGATATATTTTGATTTTAATTAGACAGTGCCCTGCATGGTGAGCACATGTTTTATCTTCTCGGTCTTTTAACAGTTTGCAATGCTTAGTTTTAGCTGGCAATGACTTAAGGCTATTGCTTATACTTTGTAACTCTTATATAGGACAAAATAATCTTACTCCAATGTGCCAAATATAAAATGAGTGTGCTATTCCCTTTGATTTGGCCGCATCCAGCTTCTGCCAGTTGTAACATACAACTTCAGAGCTGGGCACTGAAAATTGCTGTCAGAGCAGAGATGCTTGCCTTGTCAAATAATATTTCTACAAAGTCAGAATGCCTCATTTAAATTTGGTCCAACCTCACTGATCTAAATCATCACTGGGAGCCTGGGAGACCGGAATCCTTTGGAAAATCAGCAATACAAATAAATAGAAATGTTACTTGCAGCCATGCAGCATGGGAGATGCTGCACGCCGGCTGCAAGTACTTTGGTGAAGCAAAAGCAACCTTCAGAAAAGGGGAAGTCTATAGCTATGGGTCATGTTGACACTTCGTGGTATGTGTGCATCAGGGATGGGGACTTGGACTCGAGGACTCGACTCGTGAGTCGGACTGAGTCCCCCCTCTGACTCGACTCGGACTTGAGTCCCAATATTTTCAATGGGACTCGAGACTCGACTCGGGACTCGAGACCAAGGACTCGTGTTCCAAAATCGTGTTCCTCAAATGCAACATGGATAGGTTTTAGGAAGTACAGCAAGTTTATTTTTTAAAATCATTTTCCTAAAATGCAACCTTTCAGACATTTTGGGTTTGTCTGCCTGGTCTGTTCTTGCCAAAATCAGTTGCAGAGTTTTGAAATAAAAAGGCACACTTGTGCCTAGAATTTATTTAAGCCACACATCTGAAGTAGCCTTATTTTGTTGGGGGGGAAATGCATTGATTTTAATAGGGACTCGTGGAGTCAGCTTTGGGAGGGACTCGTGACTCGTGAGTCACCATTTTGGACCAAGGACCCGGACTCGAGACTCGGGTCCAAAGACTCGTGACTCGACTCGTGACTCGAGACCAAGGACTCTTCAACATCCCTGGTGTGCATGCTGTAGAAATGAGAGATGGGGTGGCATCGGGTGCAGGGCCGGTGCTACCATTAGGCCAAGTAGGCAGCCGCCTAGGGCGCAGGGCTAAAGAGGGCGCCAGAAACGCCTTGAAAAAAAATACAGCGCTCTCAAGTGGGAAGGGGGGGCGCTAAATATCTGATCTTGCCTAGGGCACCAAACTGCCTTGCACCGGTCCTGATCGGGTGTGAATACAAGAAGGGGAAAGGTGGGGTGTATGTGTGGCATATCTGCACCTCAAACCTAACCTCGTTTACTGGTCAACTTTGTCCCAACCAAGACAAGACCTGTATTTCTTTGAAGGGGTCCAGGCTAGTGCACGCTAAGAATTCTCAGCACCTTCACCAAACTATGGTTTCTAGAATTCTATGGGGGAAGCCATGACAGATACGTTGACATAAAGTGTGGTGTGTGTGTGTGTGTGTGTGTGTAGATAGATAGACAGAAGCCCTATTCAGGCATTCTAAAACTGTGTACACTAACACACAAGGAGGGAGAGCTTACTAGAGCCTCCCCCCTTGTTTGTTTCCATTGCCTTTTACATGTGAAAGCCAACTTTCTGAACAGGAAAGCCTCCTCTGCGTGATGGAGAGCCCGCCCTCTCTATGGAGGCTATCCACGTGATTTGGAACCTGGGAAAATCAGGGTTCAGAATTGTGTGGAGAGTCTCCACAAATAGAGGAGGCTCTCCCCCTTCACAAAGCGACTTTCCATGTGTGGAGGGTGACAGAATAGCCCCCTCACCCCCCTTCACTTGTTTCATTTTAGAACAGCTGAATAAGGCTATTGAAATGAACCTGAAGAGTTATTCTTTCCTGTCAGGACTGAGCCCACCAAGACTGTGCCTTCTGCAACTGCAAATGTTAATTAATTATTTTTAAATTATGTTTATTCTTTCTTGCAAGACCACTCTCAAGAAGATATAAAACAGTAAAACAACCATAACAATGAAACATCAGTATAGTATTGCGTTGTGTGTCAATAGTTTCTCTGCAAAAAAAAAAGAAGATGTAGACTGTAGTATTTTAGTTCAAACGACATCCTGAACAGATACCTGCATAGCTTAAAAGCAAAGCAAAACAAAGAGATTCCACAACTTTCCTGATTTCTCACCTTGTGGTAGCTTGTCTGTTCCTTTGTTTATCATAAGATCAGGCTAGACAACATGGCAGCAGACTCATTATTTATTTATTTATTTATTTACGGTCATAGACCAAAACCAATTTATACAAAATCGTATAGACTCATATGAAGCTACAGTAGTGCATTACAAGATCTATTAAAATACAAGAATTTAAAATTTATCATAAATATAAAAACTAAAAGGAAGCAATATTAGATTAAAACTAGATAGAATTAGATAATAAAATAACAATTCTGCTCGTATTTAGTGCGGATTTTAACCACATAGGCACAAAACTTAGCTACCTGTCTTGTAATGTTAGGACTATCATCGGCTAGCAATTTTCTTATACAGGTCTTATCTGGCAAATGTAATAAAGTCTCTAAAAAGGGGGAAATAAGTTTAGTCCTCTTTTCAGTATAGAAGGGACAACGTAAAAACATATGACCCATGGATTCAACTTCTCCTGAGCCACATGGGCAAAGTCTCTCTGAGTATGGTATTTTCATATATTTTCCTCGCAGTACGGCCGATGGAAAGGCCTCACATCTAGCTAGAGAAAAAGCTCTCCTGTGGGGATGAACCTCCACATTCATGAGATACAGAGACATCTTCATAATATATCTACGATTTTTTACTAAAGACGCATATGTAAACGTCTGAGCAGCATTGTTAAATTTATATAAAGTGGGGGAGGGGCCATGTGAAACACTGATAACTGGGCTGTCCCAAGACATTTTGCTACCTGAGACAAAGAACAAGATGGCACTCCCTCCCAATTCTATGTGCAGCAGCCAACCAGACAGACAGCTGAATCCCACTTCATCATTGGCAATGGGGCCGTGTCAATGTGGCTGGTGTCCACTGTGGGTGCTGGGGTGGAGGGTGGGTCACCAGAGGGGGAGCCAAAGGCAGCACCGCCAGTGACCCATAAAACAGGAGTGGGCGATTTGTGGCCCTCCAGATGTTTGGCCTACAACTCCCATCAGCCTTAGCCATCATGGGAGTTGTAGGTCAAAACATCTGGAAGGCCACAAGTTGCCCACTCTGATATATAACAACACTTCACATTTTGCTACAATCCATCGCACGGGAAATGGGAAACTGAGGCACGCACACCAACTTAAGGATCAGGAGTGCAAAGCCAAGATTTTGAGGGAGGATTTTTAAAAAATCACAGAGCCACTAGAGGCTACCACAAGCCTTTGAAAAAATAAAACACCTACATTCTGGTTGATGCTGTTGTCTGCTGAAGGTCTGGATTCAAGCTCTCTCTCTCTCTCTCTCTCTCTCTCTCTCTCTCTCTCTCATATACACACATGCACAGAGAATTCACGAAAACAGATTATTAATTAAATCAATCATACACACTCTGTCGCTAAGACTGAGGGTTGCTTGGCTGTAGGCCTGCTCCTGGGCTTCTGAAATGTGCTCTGCGCTAGGAGAATAGCCTCCCCAGTTTGTTTTCTTCCTGACTTCTTCTTTCCTGCTCACCCGCAGCACTCCAAAAATGAACCCCAGGGATTGGCTGTGGGCAGTCTCCTTAACATCCATTTCTTACCTTAATCCAGGGGTGGGCAACTTGTAGGCCAAAACATTGGGAGGGCCACAACTCCCATCATCTCTCACCATTGGCTATGCTGGGTAGGGCTGATGGGAGATGTAGGTGAAAACATCTGGAGGGTCACAAATTGCCCACCCCTGCTTTAATCCCTTCAGCCAAAAAAAGGAAACCAGCGGGCAGACTATACCCATAATCCAGGTAGTGCGGTGCACTCTAATGATCTGCCTGGATGCCTGAAGAAATCCTGAGCCTATACAATGGCAACTCTGCCGTGTAACAGAGAAGGACAAAGCAAGCAGAAGGAGGACACGTGTGCAACTCTGCTCTGAAACATGCGCGTGTGTTTCGAGGTTGTTTTTCTCTCCTCTTTGGAGTTAAGCACAAGAACTGTTTTTTCAAAGCAACAGGCTTTTATTATGCTGAACTGCAAGCAAGTGAAGCTGGCTTTAAGTTACAGATTAAGCATTTCACAGAAATCAACAACAAAAGAAGCAAAGCTGTGTTAGCTTTCTGTAGAATCAGTTCATGAATGCAGTAGGGCCCAATTGAAAGTTGATTTCAGACTAATTAGAATTAGAATTAACTAATTAGAATTAACTAAGAGAGCCAGTGTGGCATAGTGGTGAGAGTGTTGGACTGGGACTCGGGAGATCTGGGTTCTAGTCCCCTCTCGGCCATGAAACTCACTGGGTGACTTTGAGCCAGTCACTGACTCTCAGCCTAACCTACCTCACAGGGTTGTTGTAAGGATAAAATGGAGAGGAGGAGGAGGAGGATTATGTAAGCCGCCTTGGGTTCCTTGCAGGAAAAAAGGCGGGGTATAAATATAATAAATAAATAAATAAATAAATCTAATGCCCTCCCCTTCCCAGTAACCGAAATCCCCAAACTGTTCAAAGACTGAGAAGATAAAACATCTCACTCCTAGTCGTCAGGTCAGTCTTCCCTCCTTAATCAACATCTCAGCCTTAGATCTGTCACACCCATTTCCCCCTCCTCCTCTTCATCTGAATCAGAATCTATTCTTATATCTTTTTGAGGCTCTTCTGCAGAACTAGCGGGCCCAATCGATACAGCATGCACAGGTCGTTGAGGGCAGTGGGGAACAGAGAACAGTCACAGCAGGAGATAGTCAGAGAGGAGGAGGAAAGGGAGGGAACTATATGTGCACGCAGTGGCATGCAGGGGAAAACAGGTTTTTGTCATCTCTGAGTTTGTCATCTCTGAGGGGACACAAGTGGGGCTCCACTCCCCCTGCAGGGATCCTCTGCAGCTGGGCAGTCTTCCATCACACCTGAGGGCACCAGACTAAACTAGGGGGTACAAAGCAGGTTGCATGGCACATGTAACATCTCCTATTGCTCTCCTAGCCTCCAGGAGTTTGCCACCTGAGCTGGGTGCCTCACTCTGCCAGCCCTGATTGCACAGGAGGGAGAGGGAACGGAAACCGCCCCTTCCACAAGTTTCCCCCTCAACCCCAGAAATTGCTTCACCCCAGCTCTTCTTCTACTGGCAGGGCTTGAAGAGTGGAAGTAACACCGCCCCCCGCCCCCCGGGAAAACATCAGAGAAATGATTTGGTAGGGATATCCGCCTGTTTTATATGAATTTAGCACAACCTGTTGGGTTGTGCTGCCATCATGTCTAGTTTTCAATAGATTGTGGAACAATAATTAGTGCAGCATCCTTCAGAGATGTTTACAGCATGTCTGTGATTTATCCAACTCAGTCTATATACCACAATGAAGCATAAAGGACGAAGAGGTGACGTACCACAGACCAACTCTGTGTTTTGTATATAGAAGCCTTAAATCAAACCATCTCCCATCCAAATGTCCCTATGTTTTCCTGATCAGGGTTTCAAAGTGTTTCTTTCTGCAGACACCAGAAAGTGACTCCAATACCACAGTCCCATTCCATTCCATTCTGCGTAAGATTGTATGGAAGCATTCCTCCCACTCCAGCCCCAACAGGGAGGTCCTGGATTTGTTACAACTAATTCAATAGATGTGGCAGTGTCCTTTTTGGGGAAAGGAAGGAAGTGCAGTAGTAAGCACTAGATGGAAACGGAACCAGAAAACAAATATCAATACATCTGTAACTTCCTAAGGCAAGAAATGCTTTGTAGTTTCTACTTTTCATCCATGTCAGATCTTCTGTACATTGATAGTTACATAAATGGCCAATATGCTTCTCACTTGGCTTCCCACAAACATTCAAGAGATTTTGAATGAAAAGAAGGAAAAAAACAGTATTGTGTGAACAAGAGAACTGCCCCCCACTGTCATTCCCGGTAGAGATTTTCGTTCAACCAACTCTAAGTCCTGGACCATTTTCTGAATGTTGTTTTTTTTTGGGGAGAGTCATCAATCAAAGTTTCAGGTAGAGTGTATGCTGAGCAAATATGTAGATATACCATTGGCAAGGAAATGGATATTTTAAAATGCAAACTCAAAATGTTTGAAACCGATTCAAACCATGTTATAAAAATAAATCACTGTAGTGGTGCGGTTCGGTCACTTGAAGCATCGAACTGCAGTAAAAGGCCATCTTTTATGAGAGTAGATGAGTTGATCATGAATTAATCATGACCTCCTACATCACAGCTCCACACTGTGGACATACCACCTTCCGCTGGGATCTCTGCGGGATCTCACAGAGCCTGACCTGGCGCAACCAATGCTTTGATGAAAGAACTGAAAGGAAAACCAGATTAGGACATCATGCACAAACCAGCTCAGCAGGGGGCACTCTTCTGTCTGCACTGAGCTACTGGAGCCATTTTGGAACATAACTTTGAGCAGAGCAGGGATTTTCCACAGCCACATGATAAAGAACCTTTACTTTAGCATTACAGTATATGCTATAACCAGACCAGTGTCTGTCTCCTCTCCCTTCAGTGATCATGCAGACACAATTCCTCTTTGGAATATTTGGTTCAATGATCCCAAGAAACCTCGCTTACTTCCTAGAATGGACTTTCCTGCTTTTGTTTTGTTAGATGGACTAACAGAAACAAGAAATTTTAATACTAAATAAGTACATCAGTCTTTGGCAATGGATCATGGGATAAATAGGAATTATGTTAATACACAGTTGATGCCAGTTACATTCCTGGATACACAACACAAGAGTCAGAGGCAAGGGAAAGTTGTAAAACAGAATTAAACAGGATTCCCTATTTAACTTTTTCTGCAAAATGGGATCATGTTCCCATCTCCAGGAATAGGACCGTGCTGCTCATGATCCTGCTTAAACTAGCAGTGGTCCCATCACTGCTAGTTCATCTCTCCTAGTTTCTCTGTACCCCACTCCCAACTGCATTCAGGCTCCCCCTCTTTTGATCCCATTCTTCCTCCCCCAGTTTTCTTTATTAGGTTACAGCAAGGATTCCCAACTCTTTGGAGCTGGTGGGAACATTTGGAATTTGGAGCATCATAGACACCATTTCAAAATGGCTGCCATGGGGTGGTGCCAGTTCCCAAAATGTGGTGGGCAAAAACACTCATCTCAGCTGGTGAGGCTAATTGACAAGTAACTTGCCCAAGAACTGGAATCCAAGTGGGATCCGAGCTTCAAAACACAAACCCACTCCTTTGAACCCACAATTCTCTCAGGATAATTCCCCCTACCTCCCATCTCTCTCACACACACTTCCCCCAGTGTAAACACAGTATCTCTCTCTCTTGTTTTCCGGATCACCCCCTACCAAGCTCTCCCTCTGGAGTACCCCTAAACACACACACACACACACACACACACACACACACACACACACACACACACACACACACCTCCCCACCTATTCAGACACTCAACCATGCGCTCCATCCCTCCCTCCATCACAAAAGCGCGCACACACCTCCCTTCCTTCCCTGCTGTCACCCTCTGCAATCCACCCCAGGTCATCCTCCAGCTCTCTCCACCATCCCCCTGCAGCCTTCTCCAATGCTTCCCAACCCATCCTGGGTCAACCCATAACCCTCTCTGCCACCCTGCCGGTCACCCCACAGCCCTCTCCAACCCTGCCTAGGTCACCCTGCAGTTCTTAATAATTTTATGTAAACCACTTGTGATGTCTGTCTGTAAACACCTTAAATAACTGTTTAACTGTTGTAAACCGCCCAGAGAGCTTCGGCTATTGGGCAGTATAACAATGTATTAAATAAATAAATAAATAAATAGTGTAGGCAAAGACACTAAGCAATTCCACATCACGAGACTAGAAAAATGACAGTGATGGACTTCCTTTGGCAGTTACAATAATATGGGGCCAGATCATTTACTTAATGACCTGGCTTGCATGACATGACAACCCACCATGGGCAGTTAACCATTTGTGTCGCCCAAATCCAGCTCGGTTTACCCACGGTTTCTTGCTTTTTTCAATCAAGTCCTCCTGAGAACCCATGGGCTGTTGTAGGGTGTTTTACCCATAGCGGGTTGTCATGTCAGCTGAACCTGGATGATCCCACCATGGGTAAAGTCCAGCAGCCGGTGACTTGCTTGGCAAGAGCAGCAAGGTGTTTTTGCATTTTAAACTTTGTTTTTTTGGGCTGGCTGTCACAATTCTGGGTCCCCTTTAAAAGGTGGTTTTGACAGGGCAATGGGCAGTTTTGGACTGGGACATATGGCTGTATATGTCCCAGTCAACTCCCCTTGCCCTGTCAACTCTGTCTTTTAAAGGGACCCAGAGTTTTGACAAGTAGCTGTCAAAAACTTTTTTTGCAGAAAAAGGGGAGCGCTTTTGCATTTCCCCCAGCACATAGAGTCTCAAGAAAAAATGCAAAATGTGCACCACCCTGAGGACTGTCAGGGTGAAGAAAAAAAGAGTTGAGGATCTTGCTGCAAAGGGGGTGTAAATCACACCACCCCCTTTTTGTGAACAAAGATCACTTGCACCTTTGGTTTCTCTTGACAGCTTGCCTTTGACAGCTGTCAAGAGAAACTAAAGAGGGGAAAAAGAAAAACCTATTTGGAGCCTATATGGGGCAATGTCCAGGGATGGCACCTGCTGCACCTTGGCAGCAGGACTTTGCCCCAGCCAAGGCTTGATTCCCTCAGTTGAGCAAGTGCAGCTAAAAACACAAACCAAAAAACACCTATTATTTGCACAATTTTTTTGTGCCCCCCCCCAAAGATCTGGCAGCCACTGGCAGTGGCAGCCCCTCCAAGGTGCTGCTCAGTCACTTTGAAAGGGCTGTCAAAACGGGGATCGTGGAAGCCAGCAGTCAAGCCCACCCAAGAAAGTGCAAAAAAAAAAAAAAGCCGCAGGGAACTGAAAATGGTGCTCGGTCACTGCGCGGAGAGATGACTCAGTCCTGCCGCAGTGTCCTCTGGGACTGAGTGCTTGGAGGACTTGAGGGGAAAGGAGGGAGCGAACAACCCACAATGAGCCCGATTGTCTGTCGGGTGCACCATGGATTGCTCACAGAACAAACAAACCACTGTGGCTCATTTCCAGGGTGGGTTGTCGTGACGTGCGAACCTGCCCAGTGCTTTGAGCTTGGCTTTACTAGGGAAAGGGCCTGTTCAGTGGTGGCCCACGTTATGGAATGCCCTCCCAGAGGGGCATACTCTTTGGCACCTATACTGCAATCTTTTTGTTGCCAGGTGAAGACCTTTTCGCTTTAGCCCTAAAGCCTCTGACTTTTAAAATCTATAGCAGCTAGGCAGATCTTTTTTTTATCTTTTCCCAGGCCTTTTAACCTTAAATTCTTTTATTGTTCTATAGATCTTGCTGGGTTTTATGCTGTACTTAGATTAAAATATATGTTTTATATATGTTCTGTCCATATATATGTTCTGTCTTATTGTAACTGCCCCATGTATAAATGTTGTTAAATAAATAAATGTACTTAAGTGCTCATTTCTAAGGAAACTACAAGTGAGATAAATGTTGCTTTGCATACATTGGGCCAGTTCTTATGACCATCAGCCTATAATGGGTTCATTTACCTTTGAGGAGCTGTGGTGTGTGCTTGCCAGCGAGGGTGTTTGAGGGTTAAACAAGCTAAAACAGACTGTGGGTTATGTGAAGGTTGTTTAACCCTCAAATAACCTCCGCTGGCCAGGTTTGCACGACAAGCCAAGTGAACCGCCAGTCGGGGGCTGCACATTCATACTGGCGGTCAGCATGTCTCTCGGCTCCTCAAGGATAAATTAACCTACGATGGGGTGGGGCAAACCATGTCATTATCTTTTATTATACAGATATCATCTATACAGGAAACATTGACATTATCTTTTATTATACAGATATCATCTATACAGGAAACAGCATGAAGAGAGTCACATATGAATTGTGGAACAAGTGTTTATTGCTGTATGTGGGTGGGGCAAGTGCTGAGCACATCAGCTACCTGCTCTGTGTATTTGGGACACAAGAGACTCATATGTGCATATTTTTTCCATAGAGATGATGTTGATATAGAAAAAAACATCCTGCATGAAGAAGTCTTGAGTGATTTAGGCCACTGGTTTATCCCCCATGCCTGTAACAAATGAAACCATTAGTGTTGCTTGACAATGGAACTTTCTAAAACAGGGTAGTCTCTCTACAATAAGACTCAGCAAGTATGACCATGAATTAAATGATTTTAAGAGTTACCAGAACAATGAAAATGCACCCCACATGTGCACTGGATGGAAGTGGGGTGGGGGAAGAATAGTGGAAGGAAATGTAGAGTAAAAGAAACGCTGAAAATTCTCAAGAGACATTTACCTGAAGCACATATTTGGCAGGGATTCCAAGCAACATATGAACTGAATAAATAAGAAATATAGCCCCTACTTCCAGGCATCACAATTCATAAATGCTAGTGATGGACAAAATGAATTTAAATAAATATTGCTTCTTTTGAGGAATCTTTAAGTAATTTAAATACATCAGAATCATTGTTCTAACCTGCAGACATTATAGTGATCTAATGAGGCAGGCTCTGTCTGAGCTGATATACGGAAAACCTTTGACTTAAACCTGAGAGATTTCTCCCAGAACCCAAGCCTGGCAAAGCTATAGACTTTAAAGATCAGAGGCTTTGTGGGGGAAAGAGACAAGAAAGGAATACCCTTGTACTCAACGTCTGGATAAACCAAATGCAGGTGATTCTCTATCAACTATTGTTCAGTGTTCAATTGAGAAGGCTGCTGGCATCTATTATGAACCACCTAATTTCAGTCATCTGCAGATCTAACAAAACACACACACAACACAACCCAGTACCCCTTGGAATATTCTAAATTGTTAACAGCAAAATGAACTGCTCATCATTCATCCATCTTAAGGCAGTTTGCAAATAAATACTGATGTTCATTTAAGCAATTTATTAAAACTAAGACATTGCACCCGTCCAAGCAAGAACTACGAATATAATTAATGTTCATTTAAATGGAGAGAAGCTGGTGTAACAATTAAGAGGTGTGTGTGTGTGTGTGTGTTGTGTGTGACATAAGCAGTTGAAAAGTGATGAAGTTAGAATACAAGGAGTTAGCCAATCCCCAGGGTATATTCCCTTTTCTTTTCCACACAAAGGGGATCAGTGCCGGTTTGTTCCCTCTGGAATGCACAGTGAGGTATGTTCATTCTGAGCCTCCAGTAGGAAACATAACACAGGAGCAGATGACTTTTTCAATACTAAAAACTACATCCAAAACTTTTACTATCATATATTCACGTTGCTTTGAAACAGTTTTGCAAAAAAATCATGAAAAGGGGTGGGTAGGGGTGCTGTCAGGATTTAACAAGAATCCATAAGTTGCAATAAAATGATGTGAGAAGTTGCTTTTTCCCCCCATTTGAAAAGGTTTATTATTATTACCAGGGATGTTGAAGAGTCCTTGGTCTCGAGTTACGAGTCGAGTCACGAGTCTTTGGACCCGAGTCTCGAGTCCGAGTCCTTGGTCCAACTCACGAGTCACGAGTCACTCCCAAAGCTGACTCCACAAGTCCCTATTAAAATCCATGGAGTTTTTTCCCAACAAAATAAGGCTACTTCAGATGTGTGGCTTAAATAAATTCTAGGCACAAGTGTGCCTTTTTATCTCAAAACTCTGCCACTGATTTTGACAAGAACAGACCAGGCAGACAAACCCAAAATAACCAGGCAGGCAGAGGAGGCAGGGAACCCCAAAGCAGGCAGGCAGAGGCCTTTGTCTTGGACAATTCAAACTGTGGAACTGGTTAAGAAGAGACCAGGCAGGCAGAAGAGGCTGGGAACCCCAAACAGGCAGGCAGAGGCAGCCAAACCCAAAATGTCTGAAAGGTTGCATTAGGAAAATGATTTTAAAAAATAAACTTGGATTGTTACTGCAACTAGGTCCAGTCAGCACCTGCAGGTGGCATCAAGCAGCGATGTTGACGAGTCCTTGGTCTCGAGTCGAGTCTCGAGTCCCATTAAAAATATTGGGACTCGAGTCAGAGGGGGGACTCAGTCCGACTCACGAGTTGAGTCCTGGAGTCCGAGTCCCCATCCCTGATTATTACCCACAGTTCTGATTTCTTCACTACCATATGGCAACGAGGGGGAAGGTTGCAGGATCAACTTTTTTCTTTAATGTAACCATTTTGTTTTCTACTATGATACTGTTTTCACCACTTCTCAATACAGGCGAAATGTATGGATACTTAGCAATACAAGTTTTCTTAGCTATCACAAATTATTTCTGCCTTATGAAAAAATGTTCAACATATGATCTGATTCAAGTTGATCCGAGATGTTTTATAATAATGCTATTGCACTGAAACCCCATTCACAGGCGAGATCTTTGATTAAATAGTCCTATTTAATCAGTTATTTGGTAGGTATTTTAGATATACAAGGGACTTCCCTTCCCACAAATATTTAACCGTTATGTACCCGCCAAGGCTAAACTCCTGGCTGGTTGTATCAGATAGTATTACAAGAAATTTCTTCCAGGCATGGCTTAATCAATATAACCAAATCATTCGCATCCCAATAGCTGCTTTGCTGTACCTGACTGTCAGAGTGATCTTGTGGTTTTACAGAGTTCCTCTCTAAGACCCAAGTCTACACTTAAGATTTTCACTTCTGCTCCTGTATTTCTGTTTCTCTACTGCCCCCAATTTTAAAAAAGAATCTAACATGTAAACGGCTGTAAAATCACTGAAATTTAATGTGAATTAGGAGCTCAAGTATTTTTTGGCACAATCTTTCAGGAAATTCTCCAGGAGAAGCCCCTTTGGAATGAACAAAAGCTGAGCACTGCCATATTTTTGTGCAGCACCTTTTCATTTCACAATGGGTCTTGCACAGGAGAGCTTCCCACTGGATTCTCCCCTTTGCCTTTCTAAATGGCTAGTGTCAGCTTCTGTTCTTTACATCCATAAACATTATGTTACTAGCTAAGCTTCTCCAATGAACAGTTTCAGATTCCATTTAAGGTACTGGGCACAAACACTTTAATACATTGTTTTACATTCCAGATTCACAGTACTCACTGGCACACAAACAGTAAGTGTATACTTCTTGCAGATCTTTACAATGGTAAAATATTAGGAACACAAGGAAACAGTAACTTTAGCAAATGATGATATGACTAAATAAGAACCAGCCATTTTCTCCTTTTAATATAAAAATATCCATTTGTTAAAGGGGCACACACGTGGACCTGATTCAGTAAGGATCACCACATAACCAATCCCAGGTGCTGGAATTTTTACCCTGTACAGCAATCTTTAGTGCATGCAAATTATACTTGCTGGATCAGAGTGTGTGTGTGTTTAATTTCAGCTCTCATTCCAAAGGAAAAGATACATGACCTTAGCACATAGTACAATGAATCTACTTAAAACACAGTATGGGTTTGGTAGCAAGTTTGTCTGTGCTTGATTTTAGACACATGTGGCAAAACAGATCTACTGCATTTGAAAAATATTACAGGCAATGTGAGGCTTAATATTTTGACTGAAAAGCTTCCTTGTCCAGCATGAATTCTGCAAATCTCTGCTGAAGCTCTTTCTCTCTTTCCTGTTGTCGCTGAACATCTTCCTTTAGACACTGCAACAACAAAAGTGACACAGTCAGCTCATGAATGCCCCAGAAGTAGGAGCATGCTATACATTTGTACAAGGAAGGAGTCTTAAATTATGTCACAGTAGGACCCTCTCCCGCAACAAACACACAGAACCCTTTCCCCCATTATGTGATTGTACACTTCTGGGAATTGTTAGAGAGGCTCAGCATAACCACGCAGATGGTGCCAATTGCACAAAGCCATTTTTACTATAGGTTATAATCAAATGTCCCAAAACTTATGGAGAATTCAAGAAAAAAATAAAAATAAGAAAGAAGACACCTGATAGGATGGTGAAGAGAAACACAGAGAATCTAAATAAAATGGACACAACTAAAGGAATAGACTGTATCTTTTTAGAAATACCAATATTCCACTTTTAAAAACTCACTACATGGAGGCAGCACTCTGTAATAAAATGACAATATTTAACACAACTATTTACAATTCCTTCTAGAATTTTTACCATTCATTTTAGTTGGCGAACAGACCTAGCATTTCATAGAATGATAGAAAAGTAGAGTTGGAAGGGGCCTATAAGGCCATCAAGTCCAACCCCCTGCTCAATGCAGGAATCCAAGTCAAAGCATCCCTGACAGATGGCTGTCCAGCTGCACCTTGGATGCCTCCAGAGTGGGAGAGCCCACCACCTCCCTAGGTAGTTGGTTCCATTGTCTTATGGCTCTAATGGTCAGGAAATTTTTCCTGCTGTTTAGGTGGAATCTGGGTTCCTGTAACTTGAGCCCATTATTCCGTGTCCTGCAAACTGGGATGATCGAGAAGAGATCCTGGCCCTCCTGTGTGTGACAACCCTTCAAGTACTAGAAGAGTGCAATCGTATCTCTCCTCAGTCTCCTCTTCTGAAGGCTAAACATGCCCAGTTCCTTCAGTCTCTCCTCATAGGGCCTTGTTTCCAGTCCCTTTATCATCTTTGTTGCCCTCCTCTGAACCCTCTCCAGTTTGTCTACATCCTTGTCTGTGGTGCCCAGAACTGGATGCAGTACTCAAGATGAGGCCTAACCAGTGCTGAGTAAAGGAAAATTACCACTTCACGCCATTTGGAAGCTATACTTCTATTAATGCAGCCCAAAATAGCATTTGCCTTCTTTGCAGCCACATCGCATTGCTGGCTCATATTCAGTTTGTGATCTACAACAAGTCCAAGATCCTTTTCACTTGTTGTATTGTTGAGCCCATTCTGTAACTGTGCATTTGGTTTCCTTTCCCTAGGTGCAGCACTTGGCATTTATCCCTATTAAATTTCATTCTGTTGTTTTCACAACTTTACCTCCAGTCTCCTTGGGATAGCAGCATCTTCATGTTTCTTTAGTTCCTCAAATGTGCGTAATTCAAGGTGAGCTTGTTCAATTTGGTCCCACAAGTCATTTAATTGCTTTATGAGCCCCATAGCTCGAGACTGATAACCACCAAGTATGATCTTCAGCTTTTTCTCCATCTTGGCAGCCCTCTTTGCTTCTGTAGTCATATGACCCCTATTAATCTGTTGATATAATCACAACATGGACATTATTCGTGTGGTAAGATTATGCTAACGATTACATTTCTGCAGAGTATTGTAGTATGACCTGCTAGCTGTAATTCAGGCACAGAAGTTAGAAACAGAAGAGAGGTGATGCAGAGACGGAGGTCTAGGCACAAAAAGGGCAGCAAGAGAGAACGGGCGGAAGACAATGGATAGTAGCATTAAGAAAGCGGAAACTGAAGCTCAGTTGACACAGAATGGCTGCATCAACATGACATTGCTTCAGAGAGCAAGGGATTTGTACGCAGTCACTCGCCACATGGACTGAATGCTGCCACATGGCCTTCTGCAAACTTCCAGAGTTTTTCAGCTCCTATTAAAACTAAAGTGACATGCTTGGATTGAATAATGATGTTGACAGAGAAGGTGGTTGACTAATGACTTTAAGAGAAAAAATGGGGGGAAAGGGTTTGGAAGTTTGTTAATGAGTTTTTCCAGAAAGAGATGTATGAGGGAAAACTAGATAATGGGTAAAATCCTGAAGGGAGGGAATTTTTTGCTGAAGATAGGTTTGAAGCGGGATAGATTAAAAAAACAACAACCCAATGATTAAAATAAAATCAGATTTAAAACTGATTTCTGTTAAAAAATATATAATCTGGTTTAAAGTGAAATTTGTGGTTGATTCAACCATTTTAAAGTGTACATTTATAAGCTCTTAAAACTAAATCCATGATCCTGTAAAAGACATGGCCAAGGGAGAAAATGTCTTGACTTTTGAGATCAAGCATTAAATTTGTAAGGATAATTTTATCCTGCTTCTGAAACCTGAAAGGGATCCACCAGAGATACTTACAAAAGCTAAGCAACACTCCAAAGAAAACACCAGCGGTTAGACAAAATTTCTTAAGCCAGTTGATCCTGAAAAGCTCTCTGAAATAAAAATGTCTTGACCCAACTCCTAAACATTAACAGGAAAGGAGCAAGGCCAGCCTCTCTGGATATGTTACAGCAGACCAGGTACGGTATTTATTATTGTGGTAAATCATCATATTGATTACATTACTGTATGTATCAAGCAAATAGCATGGACTTTCCATGTCAAGAAAAAACACTGTTCTTCCCAATAATTACTGCACTTCTTAAAATTTATTAGCACTTAGCCCACAATTAGGGATGTGTGAATCAACAAAACCTGAGGTAGCCAAAGTTCTATCAATTCAATTTTGAAACTCGTTCCGACTCGAGTCCGTACGATTGTCAGCTTTTTTCTTTTCACATGAAAATCCGTACATATCTTCCCAAATGTACACATCAATTGTGTACATCTTTGAAATGTACGCATTCTTCTCCCCATTGATTAAAGCCTATTTGTGTGCAGTTTTTGGTCTGTGAATCACACTGCAAGCTCAGAAATGTACAGACTTCGACCGCAAATTGTGTCCGAGTCCGTGTTTGGTCTAGAAGCTGCGAACTGGATAAATCCTGATCAAAAACGAACTGAAATGAATTTCTCATACATCCCTACGGCCACAATTCAATACACCTAATTCTGGATTCAGAATTCTTTGTCTTCAAGTAAGTGATCTTAGTGCCTTTGCATATGTACAGAGAGCAAAATGGAAATCTATTAATTTCACAATTATTCACCTTGTCTCTGAATATATATTATTTTGTACTGCAAAGGATGCGGGATTACCAGAGGTTATGCATGATGTTCCTAGGTAGTATAAAGGTTATATTTAGTTGCAAGTTAAATGTGTTCCAGCAGTCAGTATGTACTCTTGTTCAGAAAATACATTGAATTATATGCATTGGAGAACTACCCTGGGCCTGGTTTTAATTAAAGATCTATATTGATTTTTCTCTACAGGAGTATGATAGTAGCTACCACCTAAGGCGGAGTGTTCAAACAGGTGTTAATGCAAACTATGCAAGCCACAAAGATAGCAAGTGTACAGAGTGCAGGTCTCAGAGTTGGAAGACTCCCTGCCACCACACATCGACTTCTGTAAGTCACTATATGAAATTTGTTATCAACAGCACCAGGATACAGCACTCAAGCTCTATGGCTCTTTACTAATAAAAATTTGTTTTTTGTAGAACCTTAAGACTAACATTTTAAAAGCATGACCTTGCATAAACTAAAACCAATTTCAGTACCTGGTCAAATGGACTGTAGTCTAAAAAAGCCAAAAAAAACACACCTCCACCCAAATGGTCAGCCTTATAGGGTACCACAGGGGTAGGCAACCTTTTTGGGCCATGGGCACATCTGGACATTTGAGAAACTGTCCTCGGTACCACCACAAAATGGCTGCCATGGGAGGCATGGCATAGGACAAGTAACCTGCCCAAAAGACTGAGTGCAAGGCAGAAGTGGAATCTGAGCCCCAACACACCGAACAATTCCTTTGAACCCATAGTTTTCAGCATCAACAGAAACCTAACTCACAACAATCTCCGCTACCGGTAAGAAAATGTGTAAAAAAAATTTTAAGTGGGAGGAGTAGAATACCTTGGTGGATGCCAAGAAACCAGGGGTGCACTTGGTGCCAACAGACACCATGTTGCTTATACCATGTCTCAAAACAAGTGCTTATAAAAACTTCAGACACCATGTTAAAGAGGCACCTTCTCAAACAGTAGGAAATCCTTCTTAAGACACATGCTGCAAGCCCAATCTAAAAATACCGGAAGTATGTTTTTTCTTTTAGAGATATTTTTACCTGTATGCAAACTAATCAGTAACATCTATAAATAGAATGAAATGCATATGATTGAAGTCTTGATAGATAAATCAGTTTACAGTCTTGCAAAAAAAAAAAAAAAAAAAAAAAAAAAAACCAGCCAGAGATGCTAAATAGGAAGGCTGCAAACAGTAGTGGGCTACATGCTTAGCTGGTCTGGCAAGAGGAGTGTTCAAAAGTACAGTGCTATACAAACACATCATAGTACAACCAGTCATCTGTGTGCACCCAGTGACAGGCTTATTGGAAAATGCAGGAGGCCACATGAGTCGTAATAACCCACACCAATATTGCAGCACTCCACAGGTTGAGTACCTTTTCTGAAACAGAAACTCTTCCAGTGCTGTCAGTTGATGTCTTCTTTTGAAGCCAACAAGACCAAACACAGCACAGGAGAGTACAGAATTTGACATCTCTATAAAAGGGCATATGGATTTACTTGGTTTTAAGGCTATTTTTATGGGAAATGTTAAGAAGGCTTTGTGCAAAAACATTGTGCAAAGGATGCCAAATTAAATAATGAGTAAAAGCACATTTTAGAAATTGGCTTCTCCACACTAAAAGGATTTTTCACTGCACTGGGGATAGAAATACATACATTTTAACACACACATCCCAAATACAGCTGAAAGGGGAACTTTGAAGTGTTAAACCTTACCTACTAAGAGCGTAAAGGTCCTGGCTAATCAACAATGATTTGCCCCCTTATATTTGGATCAAACACCCTTGGAGCCATCTTTTATTTAAAAAATGTTAAAATGGACTACATTAGGAACTAATGTCTGACTCTGAAGAACTAGAAGTTGTATTCCTTCACTTAAAACTGTTCTAATGTGCTAAATATAAATGCATAAGCAAAATCGTACGGTAGGGGAATAGATGAAGAACAGAATATAGCGACTTCTAAAATCTGCTAGCTGGCTTGCTTACTCTTATGTATCACTGTACTAACTTTAAGATATAATTCATTAGAATAGAATGTGAATTTTGAAAAATAAATGGAAGTAAACATTTATCGAAAAAGATTTAAAGCCACAACCGGGCTCATTTTGGATGCAAGTAGTTTTTAACTCTCTTACTGTTATAGGCCCCTTCCAACTCTACTTTTCTATTATTCTAATTTTGCCGTTTGTTTTTAATCTGCGGTCTTAAATTTTATATTTATATTATATTTTATGGTTTTAACTGTTGTAAACCGCCCAGAGAGCTTTGGCTATTGGGCGGTATAAAAATGTATTGAATGAATGAATGAATGAATGACAAAAATAAATAAATAAAAATACCAGCATACTGTAGCTTAAAGCTCTTCCTGTCGGTAGCTAAGCCAGTGTTCTCCAACCTCGAGTCCGGTTCCCAGAAGTTTTTTGGCCTACGACTCCCAGTCAGCATAGCTGGGTGGGGCATGATGGGAGTTATAGGCCAAAAACATCTGGGGACCCAAAGTTGGAGAACACTGAGCTAAGCCTTAGGAGAGGCATTTCAACCTTTTAGAATGGGGAAAAAGCTGGCCAGATTTGGACCCCACGGCTGAGCTTCCCAATCCCTGCCTTACACCTACTGAAATTAATGAACTTATTCTGTGCTGGATTGTGGCTATTATTTCAGAGTGTATCATTCTCCCGCCCCCCAAAATGCCTCAGGATATTCTGTTTAGAATATTTAGATACTGCATGTATGAATAGCTGTCTGAAGAGGCAGTCCATTGTGATGGTAGCAAAGGACTACTTCGTGAGAAGAGGAACACTGCTTGTTTCATGGCCATCACAACACACACTACACATTAAAATTAAAATTAATTAATTCAAAATTATAAGAAGTTACCTCTTAGCGAGGTGGCAGTGACTTTCCAGATTATTCTTTCCTTTCGAGCCTATCTCCTTGTTTCTTGTTCGTTAACATGGAAGTCTTTAGAAGCCCACAAAAGGAGTCGAGTGGCCTCAATACTTTTAACAATCACCATTTTGTAAAAATTGCTGACTCTACATTCATGCCAGCTCTACAACAAATAATTTTAGTCTATAAAATGTTAAAGCTCAGCTACCAGGCTGAAATTATAAGTGCTTAAAAACCTAAGAAATGTATTCCAATTAAGGCAAGTAACTGCTGTTCGTTTTTGGAAATGAAAAATGAAGAGTAAAAAAATGGAAAAAACAAACATTTTCAATTATTTCCTACTATTCCTGAACTTTTTGAGTTATTTATTTTACACAGTGTCCTGTCAACCATAACATGTACAGAGCGTGGGGTTGGGAGGGAGAGACTGAAAAGGACAGTAAGTGTGCAAGCATATATCCATGACAAACCACTGCCTTAGCTCTTCTGAGGCTACAACTCTATTTTAATTGGGAACAAGTCCCATTAAACTGAATGGGACTTATTTCTGAGTAGATATGTATAGGATTGTTCTCTGAATCTTAAGACACTATTTAAAACAACCGGTAATATTTTTTTTAAAAAAACCCATACCATCTCAATTAATGTTTCCAAAAGGAATAATAAAAGCTGTATGAATTTGACAAATGCATTCCTGTGGGAAAAATACATAACTTCTTTAACTCTGAAATATGACATGGTTTGTGGATATTATAGTGCAAACTATAAACTGTTGAGTGTTTTGGCAGAAAGGTGGTAGATAAATGTAATAAATAATAAAGGAATTTGTGTAGGAGACTAAAATTCATACAGTCAGCCACAAATAAAGTGGTTGAGGAGGCACAAGACATGATGGGGCTGTTCCAACGCAACAACAACCCACCGGTTTAAAAGGCAATGGGTTGTCGGGGATGTGTGGTTGAGCTGCTTGCTGCCCACCCACCTCTGCTGCTTCATAGCACAACCCATGATCGGCTCCTTTGTAGGTTGTGCAGCGTGACGTGTAAACCCAGCTTCGGTTAATTAACCCACAATTTGCTGCTGTTATGTGTGAACTGTATACAGGGCTTCGTCCTTTGAGCACGTGTAGTGTAGTGATACAATCTAAACTTATAAACTAGGACCATCAACTAATTAAAATATTGTTAGTTGATTAGTCAATTGCTTTTCAACTGACTTATAAGCTTAAATAATTTGCTTCTAACCAAAACCTCAATAGCCTTTTTGAAATATTGAAGGATGTGTAAATAAAAGCTATCACAGAGTTAGAAGGGCATCATTAAATCTTCTTCATTCCTTATTGCAGCAGCACAACAGAACCAAAATAGCTTCAAAAATAACCCAAGTATATCCTTGCTCAGTGAACCACCAACAGTGACTTTCCACTGATACATTGTTCTGCAGAAAATTGTCCATTTTAAAATGTATTGGATTGGATCCAGAGAAACACGTGCATAACAGGGCTAGCAGAAACCAACTTCTGTCCCCTCCTCCCCCAGCAGCCACCCACCCACCGAAAAGGCTCCCCCTAGGGTCAGGGGATCCTGCTGAATGAGATGGGCTATGGTGCGAGGGGCTGAGAGGGAAGGAAGGGGGAATTCCCAAAAATTGGGCAGAGGGACTTCTGGGAGGAAGAGAGGCAGGGAAGTAAGCTTCTGCCTGCCCCATTACGAATGTATTTTTCTGGATCCAGCCAATTGTTTCATAGAGTTAATTAGCGATATAATGAATGAATACAACACAAAGCAAATTGAGCAATTGGAATGGATACAATCAGCCAAATCTAAAATCAAAAGTTATTAACTTTTTTCAAATGACTACTTCTAAGACGCACATATAATTTATACATACAGCTCCTCAGGCATGGTAAAACTAGTAGTGTAACAGTTTTCAATGTCCTTAATTTTCCCCTTAATATCTGAATAGTGTAAGGGAAATGTATGCTATTGTGCCATGTCTTTAATGATTTACAAGTATTTCAATATATGTACGGTAATTTCCAAGTAAAGCTTTGAATTTGCCCAAATATAATATTCAAACCACTAAGCTGCTGAATATACCATTTAAACTATTTCATTTTTTCTAAATCATTCAGTTCAACTACTTTTGGTTACTAACTGTTGAAATATTTCTATAGCATGTATAACTAACATAGCATACTTTGTTTTGTTTACTAAATAGAAGTCAAATAAAAATGCTAAATCAGATCTCCATTGATTTAGGGCAGTGGCAAATTGTCTGATTCAACATTTTCTGGAAATCCTACATCACTGCCCACCAATTAAAATTTGTCCTCACTGATGTTTTGAGCCTTTTAAACTGGTTGAATGTCTCAGAAGTAAGCCACACAGAGTTCAATGGGACTTACTCCCAGGTAGGTATGTATAGGATTGCAACATAAAAGGTTGCAACCCTAGTACTGCCCTCTGGTCACCGGAAACATCAGATGGGTCCCCTCATTTCTATGAGCTACTTCATAAATTCCAAATTAGCATGCATGTCTATATGAAGGCAGATATCACTTTTTATATTTTTTATATATACAGGCAGTCCCCAGGTTATGAACGAGTTCTGTTCTTAAGAATGTCTTTAAGTCGAATTTGTATGTAAGTCAGAACAGCATAGCGTTCTATATGTTAAAATCGGCATTTACGCAAATTGCATAAATTACTCAAATTGTGTAGTAGACTACGCTATGTGCTCTGCGTAAACGACGTAGCGCCGGGGAACCCAGAAGTCCATTCTTAAGTATGGGTTGTCTGTAAGTCGGACGTTCTTAACTCGGGGACTGCCTGTATATAAAAACTGCATGCACATTTGAACCTTTCAGGCCAAACTATGGGTTGCTTCCATTCATTTAGCACTACATTCCATGTGGTTATACACCACAGAATTTCTGTATTAGGACTCTACATTACACTACAGAGATTGTGATTTTTTCATGTACCCTGGGCACATAGTTTGGATGGAGATAGCATTGGGGAATAAATTTGCATCCAATAAGAATGTAAATGTTGCATAGGTTATTTTTTAAAATCCTGTCAAAATAAGATTTAAGCACAATTTACTGGTACATAGGAATCTTAATTATTCATAAAAATGGGGCTCACACCAACATCCCCTGAGGTGAGATATTACTCGATATATAGTCACCCCTGAACGATTAGCTAAAATTAGACCAGATGTGTATGGCCTGCATTTAAATTATTTTTTTTTAATGGCTGGTTTGTATTTTACATTTTGTTTAATCCAACAATCAGAAGGCCTAGGGGTGAATTACAATTTTGCAATTTACTACATGGATTGCATTCCACTGTTTATTAACACTTGAGCTGAATGTCTCCTGAATAATGTGGCTAAACTTCAGCTTGTAACTCAACAGCAAACCAAGGTGCTAGAATAATAAATAAAGCACCTTTATGTTTTTAACACAATAGGCTTGCCTCAATGCAAATAAGCAACATGGTGCAATGTCAATAATGAAAGCTTACATTCAAGCAGTTGGTCGCATTCTGTGACATCGTAGTAGCTCAGCCAATGATCCTTCCCATCACCTCCTGCCTTTTCAGCTTCTTGCCCACTTCTCCCCACTTAGAACCCCACTTCTCCTCAGGCACATCCATCCTTTGGTCTTCTGCTTCTTTCACAGTTTCCCTGCTTTACTCTTTCTACTGCTTGTCCTTATGTCTCTGCTTTTTTCCTTTAGGTCTGGTCTCAGAGACAGACAGGTAACAGCCAATCTGTATTTACTGCTTTCCGGCTGAATGTAACATATTGCCATGAAGAAAGACAGAGATAATTCTTTAAACTGAAGATGCAATAGGAGTGGTGCTAGAGCAGTGTTCTCCAACCTTGGGTCCCCAGATGTTTTTGGCCTACAACTCCCAGCATGCCCCAGCCAGCGTAGCATGCTGGGAGTTGTAGGCCAAAAACATCTGGGGACCCAAGGTTGGAGAACACTGTGCTAGAGCTTGGGGAGTTAACTGTATTTCCTAACTAGCACCTCAAAACAGGGAATAGCCATTCACCTTGTCCCTACTCTCTCTCCCATTACATTATTTGATTACATAGTATGGATCTGGGAATGTGTGTGCGCATGTGTGTATGTGTGGAGGGGTGCTATTCTGGCTGACTTAAGAACACCAGTGCACCCTCTCTCTCACATACAGAGACAGAAACAGTGTGCACTGGTGATGTTCTTAAGAGAGTAAGAGGGTTAGGCCTCATCTTGAGTACTGCGTCCAGTTCTGGGCACCACACCCTAAGAAGGATGTAGACAGACTGGAGAGGGTTCAGAGGAGGGCAACAAAGATGATAAAGGGACTGGAAACAAGGCCCTATGAGGAGAGACTGAAAGAATGGGCATGTTTCGCCTTCAGAAGAGAAGACTGAGGGGAGATATGATAGCACTCTTCTAGTACTTGAAGGGTTGTCACAAAGAGGAGGGCCAGGATCTCTTCTTGATCATCCCAGATTGCAGGACACGGAATAATGGGCTCAAGTTACAGGAACCCAGATTCACCTAAACATTAGGAAAAATTTCCTGTCTGTTAGAGCAATAAGACAATGGAACCAACTACCTAGGGAGGTGGTGAGCTCTCCCACTCTGGAGGCATTCAAGGTGCGGCTGGACAGCCATCTGTCAGGGATGCTTTGACTTAGATTCCTGCATTGAGCAGGGGGTTGGACTCGATGGCCTTATAGGCCCCTTCCAACTCTACTTTTCTATGATTCTATGATAAGATCATTACCACTGTATACTATCTCTGTTTATATCAGTCTCTCACCCATTCACACACCCCTAACCCTAATCCATGAATCCATCCATTCGCACACATACAGCTCTCACCCGTCTATCCATCCTGTGACCATCACTTCCCTTAGAGCCCAGATTGTGCAAAAGCTCCCCTCCTTCCCCAGTCTGTTCATCCCCTTGCACAGTTTTCACTTCATCAAAAATATAATTGCCACTTGCAGTCTGCAAAGGCACAGCCAGTTCTAGCACTTCTGCACTCTTCCACCTCATTCTGCTGCATGTGTAGACCAGGCTATAAAACTGCATGCACATTTGAACCTTTCAGGCCAAACTATGGGTTGCTTGTGAGGGCACAAGGAAAGAGAAACCAACTGTCCTTCAGACCCACTGGGAGAGCTCTATTTGAGTTTTGTCTTCTATCATTCCAGAGATCAACTTTATTCTCAGTCTGGGAGTGTTTAGAGCCAGACGTACTTCTTGATGGCAGCACAGTGTGCAGAATTAATCATTCGGGTTAATCTCACAGTTACTGGTTATTTATGAACATTTTCTAACATCACTTGCAAAGTATATTGAATGAACCACGCATAAAATTCTTTCCATTATTTTGCTGATTTCTGCACATTCTCTGTGGTTCCTTGGAGACCGTGCTTATTGCATGGACAAATTACAAAATTATGATCAGGTTATGCCAAGTATGCACATTCTCCAGTGTTTCTTGGGAGTCTGTGAGTATTGCCCAGAGAATATACAAAAGACTGTCAAGGTATGCACAGGCCTCAAAAACTAGGCATATTGACCAGAGAAGGCCCCAAGGCTTGTTGCAGGATTATGCATAACAACTGGAGAATGTGTACAATTCCCTCTTCATGATTATATGCACATTCTCCATGATGTGTGGTAAATGTGCACAATGGCCTGTTGTTATGCACATTAGCCGTTCAACTCACATTACTCCTAAGATACATACATAATATGCATATATAATGCGCATACTAAAACAGGAGGCCACAACTCGAATCACTCCGGGGCTATTTGTATTTTGTACTAATTCAAGGCAGCTGCATTGAATGCTAATGGCAGAAAAGTCTTTTAATTCAATTTTAACTCAGAATTTTAAAACCCATTCTCAGTTAACCACTTTCTCTCTGAACCTCATAGCAGACACACTCTCCTCTCGCACCAGCATAATGCCTGGGCTGAGGCTGGGACACAAGCTGGTGATTCCATAGGCTCAGGCAGGGCTTCCAGGCAGTCTGTAGCATTCTGTGTGATGAATTACTTAGAGTGAGGAGCCAGGCCATAATCGGATAGGACCTCACTGGCTCTTCTGGTCATCTCATCCTGCTGGTTTAAAGCTGATATACACCTGCTGTCATCTGCCAGGTGGTGTTGCAGAACAGCAAAGATCAGGTCAGCAGTTCTCTCTGCCTGCAAGCTGTGTGGGAGTGAGTGAGTGAGCTCACTCCCGCCTACTCGCCACTTCCACTTTGCATCTGGTTTAGAAAACAACCCAGGAATTCACCCCATTCCTGGGCTGTGTTTAGCATGATGTGCAAAAACGGAACTATGGGTAGTTTAGAGAGAAACAAGCCAGAGTTTTAACCCATGGTTTGTTGTTGGGTTAAAGCTCTGGGTCATTTCCCCCTCGACAACCCCAGAGGTCTGGGTTTGCACATCACACCAAACAACCCAGGAAAAGGTCAATCCTGGGTTGTTTTCTAAATTGGGTGCAAAGCAGAAGTGGAGGGAGTGCGTGGGAGGCAGCATGCTCACTCACTCCCATGTGGCCCCGTATTGGTTGTTCTGTGCAAACTAGGTCAATAGCCCTAGCACTCTCCTCTTCCTGCACAATTACAGATTTCTCTTTCACCCCCATTTGATACCTCCTCTTTTTTTCCTTCCCCACTCACATGTATCTTTTCTTTTGTCAGTCTCTATTAGGGATGTGCAAGGATTTCGTTCGGGGGGTGGAAATCCAGCAGACTAGCCAGGTTCGACCCCCTGAACTCTGTCCCACTTACCTCTTCCCTGGATCAACTCGTGGTCTCCTGAGTCGACCTGGGGAAGCAACTTCCGGGTGGGCTGCTGTTTACACAGAAAATGTCTTAAGATATGCCTAAAGCAGCCGTAATTTACACAAATTACGGCCACTTTGACGTATCTTAAGGCATTTCGTACGTAAACAGCGGCCCACTGGGAACCTGAAAGTCTGGAGTCTGGCAGTTCGGTGGCACAGCAGCAGCATCTGCCAAGCCGGAGGCGGGTCAGGTCCTGGCAGATTGCCCACCCCTAGACTCTATATTTGACCTCTTTCTCCCCCACCTCATCTCTACTCCCTCCTTGCTGTGTTGAGCCATAAAGGCACACAAGGCTTTCATTCTCCCAGCAATTTCTACCAGAGAAGGAGTCTCATGGGTGGGCTGTGCAACATGACTGGCTGCAACAGCCTGGAAAAACTAGAAGCAGCTCCACTATAAGTCTCTGAAGCCAGATAGATGAGGAGCAATGTAGGTATAGTGATGCAGGCATTCACTTTTCCTGATTAGGCAGACCTTAGGCATTCCCACAAATAGATAGGGAAAGGGCTGCTTGTGGGGCTTGTGCTCGGCAAGCCTATCCTACAAAAACACTTTCAGATATACTAGTTCGGCCAAGCCATATCTATGATTAAACTGCACCAATTTTAGTGAAGCTTTTCAATTAACATCTAAATATGAACAAAATACATCAGTCAATGCTGTATTTTCCTCAAGCATCCGTGTCGCACAAGCAGTTTGCTATGCTCAGTGGCAGAGCCAGCAAAAGCTCTATGTCTCTGCAGACCACTGAAACAGTCCTGGAATCCAGGCAATAACATAGCTCGATACTTAGGATTTTGGTGTTATAGAATCATATGGGACTGGGCTCTTGGCTATGCTAGATTTTCCTGCTTAGGATACCATTCTAGCTATAATGGTCCAATCAAACAGGCCTCTCAGAAAGAATAGTCAGCAACATTTCAGAAAATCATTCAGCTTTGCACAAGAGCAAAAATTTTGACTCTCATCTGACATGCATACTGGGTTTTGTTTACAGAGGAAACAATCCTATGGCCCCTAGACATTGTCTGAGGGAACATAGGATTGTTTGGATTCCCAGCTCTGAGGACGAAGACAGAGCTCCGACCCCCCTCTCCATCTCGCAGCTGGTGTGGAAAGAACTGCATCCGCTGCTCTCCGAGGTTGGGAAAGCAACCTTGGAGAGGGGTTTAAGGGGTGTTTTGGGGGGCAGGGAGGGAGAGTGGAGCAGCCAGTACATGAGGTAGCCTGAAGCTGCTTCAGCCTCCTTCCCTCCTCCTCTGAAACCCACCAGCTAGACTGGCAAAAAAAAGCCTGTCTAGCGAAAATGCAGAACGGGAGGATGGGTAGGCGAAGATTGCCTCTGCCAAAGATCGCCTCCACCACTCCTCCCGCTCTGCATTGGATGCCTGTAAACCTCTGAGTTCAGAGGCTTAGGGGGCATCCCAATAGGACTGCGCCCAAAGTGTGTATCAGTTCTTCCTTTTCCGTTCCTCTCCTCTCCTAACAAATCTGACCTGCGTGTTCTATGCTGATACCAGTGGCAATATATTTGAAAGTGTACGGAATGGGGTAGCAATTGGATTTGGAATACAAAATGTGACTGGTTACATTTGTATGGCATGACAGATGTATGTTTTGAATATTCAGAGTGTAAAGAAAGCAACTGAAATGCCAAAACCCACAATAGAAATAAATATTTGTGCACTACAAGCCAGCAGTTTGAAGTTTCTTTGGCTTCAAGGTAATGTTTGCAGAATAACTGTATTCTAAATTCTAAGAAGGAAGGAATTAACTTGTTTTTAAAAAAGGAGCCACCTAAAGTAGAAAGTTTTCAACCAGAATGCAGTATTTGAAAGTCATTATTTCCATGAAAGGAATATTATCTTGAACAGCATACATCTGAAAGATAGACTTTGAAATTCCACATCCAAAAGGGGGGGAACTCCTCAACTCAGTAGTACCAGAAGACCTTCAGCACTAGTTCAGGTAAACATACTGGACTCTCACAGAAGAAAAATCTTGTGGTTAAAACCGGACACTAGACCTCCTGCAGTCTTCTTCATGTATTGGCTGTAGCTTGTGCAAAATGTGGCAGCCACATTGATAACAAGAACCAGAAGGTCTGAACACATAACACCAGTCCTGGCCTGCTTGCACTGGCTGCCTGTATGTTTCTGAGCCCGATTCAAGGTGCTGGTTTTGACCTATAAAGCCTTACACAACTTGGGACCACAATACCTCTCCTGGAATGAACCTACCTATATACTATGTTAATTGCCTAAGGCCTTCCTCCAGGTGCCTGCTCTGAGGGTGGCTTGGGAGGCGGCAACGAGGGAGAGGGCCTTCTCGGTGGTTTTATTTATTTATTATTTTTTATATTTATACCCCGCCTTTTTTCCTGCAAGGAACCCAATGTGGCTTACATAATCCTCCTCCTCCTCTCCATTTTATCCTCACAACAACCCTGTGAGGTAGGTTAGGCTGAGAGTCAGTGACTGGCCCAAAGTCACCCAGTGGGTTTCATGGCTGAGCGGGGACTAGAACCCAGATCTCCTGAGTCCCAGTCTAACACTCTCACCACTACGCCACACTGGGTAGCCCCCCAATCGTGGAATGAGCTCCCTGACAAGGCCCACCTGGTGCCAAAATGGTTATCTTTTCAGTGCCAGACCTTCCCCTCTCAGGCATTTGGTAGCATATGATGATGTTTTAATCAGGTCTTGAATTTTTCTTGTTGATTGTTTAAAAGTGGTTTTAGATATATGTGTATGTCTCTGTGTGTTTTATGTTTATATGTATATGGTTTTTATAATGAACTTTTATAGAAGAGTAATAAATGAAATGAAATGAGAAAGTGTGTAAGTGTGAAACAAGAGGGGAAGCAAGCAGCAACAGCCAGCCCAGGCAGGTCTGTTAATCTGTGGCTGTCAGGGGGTGGGCAGGAGCCCCTTATGAGAAGACACTGTTACTTCTGAGGAGGCACAGAGAGGGGGTGGGCAGTAGGGATGCTCATACTGAAGAAGTATATTAAGGACTCTCAGGACTTGCTTCCCACGCTTCCTCAGAAGAAATCCTGTCCTCCTTACTTGTGAGAAGACACTCATGAACTGGATTTTGCACTATACTGCTTCTCACTGTTACTTCTAAGGAGGCATGGACAGGGGGTGAGCTGTGATGCTCATGTTAAAGAAATGTATTTTGGATCCTCAGAACTTGCTGCTGGGTTTCCAAGACTGCCTTTCTGTGTGGCTCCGAGAATATCATTCATTATATTATTATTTATTAATTTATTATTATCAGGCTGAGTGGATTCTGCCCTGCACTGGGGTCTGTAATCCTTTTTTTAAAGTCTTGGGGTGTCCTCGGAGGCCTGGGGTGGCCTGTGGGGTCTGTAATCTTTTCTTGAAGGCTTGAGGTAGCCTCTGGGGTCTGTGTTCTCTTTCTAAAACTTGCAGTGACCTCAAGCTAATTTTAAAAAATGTTTCCCCAAAACCTTGGTTTTGCACTGCTGATCTTTACATTAATGTGCGTGTCTCAGTTTCCATTTCCTGGGCAACGAATTGCAGCAAAATGTGGAGAGATGCTGTATTAGTTGTTGTCATATGACTGGCAGCTCCGCCTCTGGTGACCCCTTAGCACTGCCTCTGGTGAGCCGTCTTCTGCCCCACCAGTCTCAGTGGGCACCAGCCACCACTTATATAATTAATTTATTAGCAATACTTATAAACCGCTTAATAAAATCTCTAAGCGGTTACTCCCACTTACTCCCAGGTAACTGTGTATAGGATTGCAGCCTTAACCTATGGAGTCACAGGACAGGAGTGAATATTTAAAAGACACCATGCCAATTTCATTTATAAGAAAAATATTGTGTTGAAGCGTATGTAAGAAAGCAATTAATAGTTCATCTTTCCCTGTCATATGAGCACATAATGAAGTATTCCACAGAGCAATAGTGCACTCTGCTGGCCAACAATGAATACAAATACATCCTATACTACAAGGTTCCTTAACAGGGAAATGAGGGCCATTTCACATTTTACCTGGCAACTGTGGGGGGGTTTGGTGATGGTTTCCTCACACAGTAAACACTTCAATACAATATTCATAAACAAGCAGTGAACACAGATCAGATAATCCAGTCAACCCTGCACCTGCCGCAACTCTTTGGCTCCGCACATCTAACCTACACTTGTGAAGCAACTATAAGATGGCAGTGTACTACTACAGATGATAGGCCTGCATGTTGTAGTACTAGTTCTTTTCTTTGCAAAACCCTTGTAGGAATCCTTTCTTGGATTGCAGGCTTTAGTACAAAGGTGGACCAGCTGCTGCCGGCCGTTCTCCCATTGACTGAAAGCCCTGAAATGGAGCGCTGCAGGGAGGGGGAGGAGACAGCTTTGGATCTGAAGCTAGTCTGTTCTCCCAGGTGGGCCTGATTCTGGCCTGTCAGCTACGCCAACCCTGGAGATGGCGTGGGGAAATTCCCTCCTGTTGCGGCTAATGGGAAGGAAATTTGGAAAAACAGAGAAAGAACAACACCCCCTTGGACCTTCTGCCCTGTCCTCATTGCTTTGCCCCCCACCCACCCACACTTCAGATTGCCTGCAATTCTGCCACAAGATTAATGATACTGATTTTAATGTAAGGATAAGTAATCAGTAATAAAACCCCCAAAGTTATACTAACCTCTAGTCTCTTCTCAAGTGACTCAATTCTGTCCTTTTTACTGGCCAAGTTAGCTCGTGTGTAGCGATTCTGTCCAGGAAGGAATAATACCTGGCTGTAACATTCTTCCCACACCTGGTTATAAGCTTCACTTGAAAGCTCTCCGTGCCCCATTCCTTGCTTCACTACTTCCATTTCTTGGGCCAAGAGGTCTTCAGCCTGTTTGAAATAAGGGTTTAATTACAACTTAACCTTTCTTGATGTGCGTGAGCTATCAATGAGCTAGGGGCATCTTCTTCTCCATACGAAGGGTGGTATTATCTTTTGTTTGGGTCACCCTACATTCAGTAAGTAGTCGGGAAAATCCTCCTGGTGACACTTGCCCCAGAGTTTTCACATACGCTTGCTGTACCTAATATACAAAGTGAGTACATTAGCCCCCCCTTGCCCCTCCAATCCCTTTTGTTGCTTTTTTTTTTTTTTTTTGAAGAGCCTAATTGTGTATTCACACAGCCATTTTTCCATGTGAAGGCAACTTTTTGGAGTCAACTTTCATTGGAGATCCATCCAATTGTCTTGGGATTGGTTCAACACATTTTGGAATCACAGACCAACATGAAGGAGATGAGCCTCTTATAAGATTATGGGGGCGAACAATTCAGGGTCTACACTACAAGACAATTACAAAAAGTCACCTTATATCCACATTGTGGATTTTACTTGTGTGCAGAAGACTCTGGCAATGCATTCCAAGGCACATGCTATTCCGCAAGGTGACAGTAAAACTTGCTAGGCCTACCTATCAGCCCCCATGAACGAAGAATGCACCCTAGAACACTTCCAACATGGTCACATTGGGACACATTGCAGGGGGAAGCTCAGTAATGATGGACAAGCTATTTTGGAAGTCTAAATAAAACACTGTTTTTTGTAACAAGCTGTGAACAAATTTCCACCAGCCCTGCTGTAAGGCCTCCCTCATGACGGCTCCTCCTCCCTCTACTGCCACCACAGCAGCCATTCCAGCAGGCTGAGAGGAGGGAGATGAGAGAGAGCGCAGGGCCATTCCACCAGCCCTGCCAGGAGTATTCATTAATATTCCCCCTTCTTCCCTCCCCATTCCTTTTTCCTTGTGTGTCGTGTTTTTTTAGATTGTAAGCCTGCGAGCAGGGACTGCCTTGTTAATTGCTGTAAACCGCCCAGAGAGCTTCGGCTATTGGGTGGTATAAAAAAAATGAAATAAATAAATAAATAAACAAACAAACAAACAAATTGTAAAGAAGAGAGACTGTAGACCGGTTGGTACATCATGGTAAACCAGAATTTTTAAAATTTCTGATTTACTGTGAGTCAGCAGGCTGGTGCAGGTAGCTCTGTCCCTCGCGCTTGGCTCCTTCTGCCAGGGGGAGTGGCTAACAAGCCAGGGACTCTCCATCCTTGGCTTGGTTAGCATGACATCTGAACGGGGAACTCTGGCTTGTCTCTCCCCCAATAAGCCAGAGTCATAAGCCAAGAACAAAACTCACAGGGTTGCTGCAAGAACCATATACACTGCTTTAAGCTCCTTGAGATATAAGTGTGATAAACACAATAAACCAGTATGTCTGAAGTGTAGACCTGCCCTGAGAAAGGCAGAGAAGGATAGAAGGGACATGACATGTATATTAAGACTTTAAACCGGATCCCATGTATCAGGTTGGGGTCCAAGGTTTGAAAAGATTGAAGAACCAATTTATCAACTCCCAAATTTTGGTTTAAAAGATTATTCCAATTTCTATGCAGCAACAAATTCATGCAGTAACTTCCTAACATGAAGCTAAATGTTAGGGAGAAGGCTGCTATTGAATCATCATCAGCACCGCCAAAGCACTCCCAGAAGTATGCTTTGGAGATTTTCCAATCTGATGGGGAGGGGAGGGCTTGCAAAATACAATACTATGCTACATAGTCGCAAGGCAGAGAGCACAAATGATGCAAAGAAATATTCTATATATACCTTCTTGAGATCTTCCTTTGAGAGCTTCTCATAAGGATTGTGTTCAAGGTAAGAGATGTGCTCTGTACTGCTGGTTCCAAATCCTGGGACTTTCCCTTTTTTGCCTCCTGGGAGCTCTCCATAAGGATGATGCACAAGGTCAAAGTGAAGCATGGTGATCATCTCTTTCTTAATCAGCTCTTCACTCTTCTGTAAATCTGTTAGAGGCGGCTCTACATTCAAAGGTCTCAGGATTGTTTCATTTACCTAAGGCAAAAACATACACACAGCCATTTAACAGCAGGAGCTGCTACAAATCAAAGCAACACTGTTTATATTTGATTGGAGCATTTTGTCCAATCAATTTGCACCCTTAAGCAGTTATACACATTTTAAGTTCACATAATTTGACCAGTATCAGAAATTAATATTTTGCTATTTTTATTAATTTCACTTAGCTGTATACAAGCCCTGATCAGCAACTTATTTTCCTAAAGGGCTACTTTGAGAAGAAACCAAGGGATAGTGGGCCAGCATCTCAACATATACTTCCTACTGGCACCAAATTCTAGAGCCACAAACACCACTTTTCCACACTTTAGATTTGGTCCTAGGCCTCCAGTTGCTGAGTCCTATACTACAACTTACAAATATCTATTACTTTGCCATTTTACTGACCAATAGCAAAATGTCTTTTGCTTTAAATATATTTTATCTTTATTAAAGTTAGAAATAACTTACCTCAGAAGGTCTTGGCAGATCTTTCTGAACTGCTTTGTGCATCCGCTTTAGCGCCTTTATACGCTCCATTTCCCGAATGGTCTAGAAAGACATTTAAGACATTGAACTTGTAGGTCAAATGCTGCAAAAGCTGTCTAAGGCCTCTTAGCAACAGTATCTTGATGGAAAGCAAAAGTCTAAAATTAAATGAAATTAGAGCTGCAAAGATCCAAAACGTTAAATAACATCATGCCAGAAGTCTGGACCTTTCTTCCATAATCCAGAACACTTTGCCCCAAGCTAAGTTTGGTGAACTGCAGGAATGTGTCTGTGGAATAAGCTGAGCCATCTGCTACAAGGGGGCAAAAAGGAACCAAGAATCACAAGCAAAATCTGACTTGGGGAATATTCATTCCCAAATCCAAGTATGGCAACTGCCAGACGAATCCCTCTTCTTCCCTAGACAGTAGTTCCAAGGACATGTTACTGAGATGCTAGAATACAGGCCAAGAATTCTAGCTGAAAGGCTAACCTCAACTCAATGAAAGAGTTGTTATAGCTTTTGGATCATGCTTGGAAAAGATGCCCTTACAGCAGCAATTCTCAGCAGAAATCACATGGCCCTAATATATTCCTACTAGCATGGGTGCAATCTACCATTTGTTTGCTTCATCTCTACTCCTTATGGCGTACAACATCTAACATCTTGCCAGGTTGACTGGTTGCATCTACATTATTCATATCTCCTTATGAGAGGGGGTGGGCCCGGGCACACAGAAGGTAAGACCGCTCCTAAAGCAACCAGATCGTAATGGCTGGTTACAAACAGTCCCTTTCCTGAGCAAGGTGCTAAACAAGTAACTGTTGTACAACTCCAGGTACTCTTGGATGAGACTGATTCCTGGATGTATTTCACTCTGATTCCAGTCGCAATTCTGGCACTGAAACAGTCTTGGCCACTCTGATAGATGACCTATGCTGAGAGAAGGACAAGAAAAGTGGGACCCTGCTTATTCTCTTGGACCTCTCAGCAGCTTTTGAACCATTGGCCATGGTATTCTTCAGGATAGGCTTTCTGGTTTGGGGATTGAGGGCACAGCATTTCAGTGGTTCTGCTCCCACCTGAAGTGCCAATTCCAGAAGGTGGTGCTGAAAGACTACTGTTTAGCCCTGTGGTTTTTATGCAAGTAGTCCTACAGGGTTCCATCTCATCTCCCATGCTATTTAACATATACAGGAAACTGCTGATGTCACCCAACTTTATTTAAACCAATTCAGGTGAGGTGGTGGAAGTGCTGAACTGATGTGTAGGATTAGTAATGGACTGGATGAGGCCAATAAACTAAAGCCCAATCTTGACAAGATAAATGTACAATTGGTGAGTGCTTCCTCTCACTGGGGAGGAGGTGTTCTGGATGGGGCTGCACTCCCTCTAATCAGGCGCAGTCTGGAGGTGTAGACTGACCCAGCTTTGTCACTGGAGGACCCTGCTTTTGGAATTCTCCCCCGCAGGGAAACATGCCTGGTGCACGCTCTTAATTTTTTTATGGCACCAGGCAAAGACTGGCTGCTGTGATGCTCTTGTGTTTTCATTGTCTTGTATTGATTTGTTGTTTGTCTGTTTTTATTCTTTATTTTTAGCTTTCCTCAGAGTGTATTACTAAAGGGTGGGACATAAGTACTTAAAATAAATAAACAGTAACATTCTTAGACTCTTCCCAAGCACCAACCCCCTCTGCCAGTCCTTCACACATTCAAGAATTCATTCCTACCTGTTTGCGAGCATCTGCTTCAGCTGCATCTTCTATGTATGTATCATCTGCATTATGATCCTCAAGTTCCTTTTCTGCATTTTCTGGTAGAACAATTTCAAAGTCATTCTTTGGAGCAGGAAGGCCCATAAGCCCTAGGCGCAAATTTTCACGGGATTCTCTTTCCTGTGAAATGTTAAAGCAATTTAATAAATTAAATACAAGATATTTGTTTTCCTAAAATCAACAATAGAGCAAAAAGTGATTTTAGTTTTCAACCTGCTTAGTGATTTTCACTGGCTGTGGACCAGAAACCATATTTGTGACTTTCCTGTTACAAAAAGTTCAGAATTATGAATTTACTGTAACTTACTCATTATCAAAAGCAATGATCAAAACCAATGAGAGGGTTTCAGCGTACTTCTCAGTTGGGCAGCCTGGGATATGAGAGAAGATCTGGGTAACTGAGATTGCTCCTGTCAATATCTGTGATCATACCAGCTGCAATCACAGAAATTGGGAGTCGATAACCTCTGCAATTGCCCAGATGATTTCTATGTCAGTGTGCACCCAGAAAAGTCAGGACTGCTTGTATGGGTAAAAATAATTGTGTGAACTAGCTCTTATTCTTAACTCCACAGCACTTCCTTAAGTTAAAGAATACCGATATAACCTATGGTGTAAGGCCAATAAAAGGTTGTAAAATGGGGCCCTAATGAGATTGATTCCAGTCCATATCACTCCAGTTTTCTGGCAGCAGCTAAAAAATAAAAGGTGTCACAGCTATTGTCAAAGATCTGGATACTTGTAAAGACTATTTACGTGATATTTATTTTAGTAGCCAAGATTTCAACATCAGGGCTATACTGTTCAAAGATGAACCTCCCAATACATGTAGGGAAGCACTCTTTAAACTTTAACATAAGACTAGAAGAGAAGTAATGTCCTTTACAATAGTTTACAAAGCACTTTAGATATGCTTGTGTTTGAGGCTGGAAGATCTAAAAAAATGCCTACAAGTGGGTATCAAGAATCACAGAATATTGTAAAGAATCAGGAAGCAAACTTCCATGAGAATACTCATATCAGGTTTTGTTTTTTTACACCACAGCTGGCTAGACAGCATTAGAATCATACAGTTGGGGGAGGCCTTGTATGCCATCTAGCCTAACTCCTTGCTCAATGCAGAAAATCTAGAGCTACAGAATCCCCAACAGATGGCTGTCTAGGCCCTGCTTGAAGATCTCCAGCAAGGGAGAGCCCCCCCTCCCCCAGTAATTGGTTCCACTGTTGAACTGCTCTTACCATTAAGAAGTTTCTCCTAATGTTCAACTGAAACCTACCTTCCTGTAACTCAAACCCATTAGATTTACTCCTGCCCCGTGGGGCAAGAGAGAACAAGTACTTGCCCTTTTCTATGTGACAGCCCTTCAGATATTTGAAGATTGCTGCCTTTTCCCCTTCCTCTTCTCAAGGCTGAGCATACCCAGTTTCTTTGACCTTTCCTCTCATGACTTATTTTCCATTCTCCTGACCCTCTTTATCACCCTCCTTTGAACTTGTTCCAATTTGTCTGCATCCTTCTTAAAGTGGGGTGCCTAGAACTGGATACCCTACTTCAGATGAGGCCTCATCAGTGCAGAATAAAAGGGAACTATTACTTCTTGTGACTTGAAAACTATGTTTCTGTTAAGGCAGCCTAAAATCTCATTAACCTTTTTTGGAGCTCCATCACACTGCTGACTCATGTTCAGCTTCTTCTTCTTCTTAAGTGCAAGGACTGAATCAGAAATAGAAGTCTTTTATCGATGGAGAGATGGTCAAGTTTATGCCAGAGGTGTAGACGGGGTATGGAATCGAATGCAGATTTTAAATCAATAAAGGCTGCAAATAGTTTGCCGCCTTTAGCGGAAGAATATTTGTAGGCCAAATATTCAGCTTCTTATTAAGTGCAATCACAAGATCCTTTTATTTTCACATACACTACTCCCAAGCCAGGTATCCCTCCCCCCTCCCCATCCTTTACTTGCACATTTCACTTGTGTGTATATGTTGAATTTCATTTTGTTAGTTTCAGCACAATCCTCCATTCTGTGAAGGTCATTTTGAATATTATTCCTGTCTTCAGGAACATTAGTTATTGCTCCTTTAGATTAGATAGTATCCCAGATTCTTTTTGGAGCTCCTATCTGGTTTCCTTGTCTTAAAGACGCTCTCGAAAGCATTCAATCTTACTTCCTTAGATCTATATTTGGCATGCCCAAGTGTGTAGCTGGTGCTGCCCTTTATCTTGAAGCTGGCCTTAATTCTCTTAATTGTCTGGCTTGGATACATTCTATTCACTTCTGGCTTCGTTGCCGGCTTTTGGCTAAGCCTAATTCTTTTGTTTCCCAGGTGATGTTAGATTCCTATGTGTCTGTCTGGAATAAAGCAGTGGGGCAAAAGGTTGCCTCAATTGGGCTGTCTCCTTCCCATTTGCTATCCTTGTCCTGGGAGAAAGCTAAATTTCTAGTCAAGCAGAGACTGACTGACATTGATTTTCAAGAGCTCCATGCAGCGGCCCAGGGCCCATGTTCCCCTCTGTCACTGGGTTTGCCGGGCCTTTATCATAAAAATGGGATGCTCTATTTAGAGTGGTTAGCTATCCCTAAATACAGGAGAGCATTCTCCTTAGCTCGATTTAATGTTCTACCCTCCAAACTTTTGGATGGCAGATACAGTAAAATCCCTGTTTTATTGTATGTTTTTATGCTGAGTGTACAACTGAGAGCTGGTACATCTTGTTTGTATTGTATACATATATTGGCGTGGTCGGTAGACCATAAATAAACATTATTATTATAGTTACTGCTCCCTGCTTTGTGTCAGATGCGAATTTGATAAGGATTCTCCCCACCCCTTCATCTAAGTCACCGATAAAAATGTTGAAGAGTACCAGGCCAGTAACAGAACCCTGCAGCACCCCACTCAAAACATCCCTCCCGTTTGATGAGAAATCACTGATTTACACTCCTGGGTACAATTTCCTAATCAACTGTAAATCCACCTGACAGTATTAACATCCAACATATACCCAAAACAGCACAAAGAACTTTGTCAAATGTTTTGCTGAAATCATGATAAATTACACCCACAGCATTCCCATGAACACTGCCCACAATTATTGAGTTAAGCTCAAAACCTGATTTATAAAAAAGGAGATATAAGATTAGTCTGGCAGGACTGATCCTTGACAAATCCATATATTAAAACAGTGCACTAGAAATTTTCAAGGATTTGAAAATAATTTAGAACCTCAAAATTAGTCTTGTCCAACCTTAGACTACAACTCCCATCACCCTCACCCAGCATGGCCAATAGTCAGGGATTATGAAGCTGTTAATGCAACATCACCTGGTGACTCAAAGTTGGGAACACCTATAAAATCCAGCTTTGTACATCAGCTTTCTCCAACCTGGTGTCTTCCAGATGTTTTGGACTTCAACTCTCATCAGTTCTACCTAACATGGGCAATGGTGAAGAATCCTGGGGATTGTGGACCAAAACATCTGAAAGGCACTAGGTTGGGGAAGACTGACAGAGAGGAAGTTTCTCAGAAGGTAGCATACTGCTTCATTTTGAGGGCCAAGATGAAAAATGTGAGAAGTGGATGAGATTACAGGCAGTCCCCAGGTTAAGAACGTCCGACTTACGGACAGACTCATACTTACGAACAGACTTCCGGGTTCCCCAGCTCTATTTTGTTTACGTAGAGCAGGGCTCTCCAACCTTGGGTCCCCAGATGTTGCTGGACTACAGCTCCCAGAATCCCTTGCCATTAGCCATGCTGCCTGGGTATGCTGGGAGCTGTAGGCCAGCAACATCTGGGGACCCAGGGTTGGAGAGCCCTGACATAGAGTATAGCATAGTATAATACGCAATTTGCCATTCTTAATGTATACTACGCTATACTGTTCCAACTTAAGTACAAATTCAGCTGAAAGACAGACTTAAGAACGGATCTTGTTCGTAACCTGGAGACTGCCTGTACAGAAGAGGCTCTCTCTCTCCTTGAGACTATTTCCTATTCACTGAAGTCTTGATATATATATATATATATATATATATATATGCTTTGGATGGTTTTGAAAACAGTTTCACTAGACATACACAATATTGCATAACATTGCTTTGCCTGTATAGCTTCGGTTTTTCCCTCTTTATAACATAAATTATGAACACAGGTGCTGTGTTATTAGATCATGATTATGTTTCTGAAGCCAGTTTCTCAAACTGTGAAGTGGGCCTCAATAATGCAGTGTGGGAGACTGCCTGAGGGGACACAAGCTCTTCCCTGACTCCATTACATTTCTGGTGGGCCAAGAAAAAAACTGCCAACCATCTCCAGTGGGGCTACAAGCAGCTGGGGGAAGGGAGCTCAGATCAGGAAAATGGTGGTGAGGGGGAGGGAGAGGTTAGAATACCACCTTCCCCAACACCATGATCCTAATTAAAACTAGAATCCCACCCGCCGGCTTTAAAAAGTCCCCCCCCTAAAATCAGAAGATCCCATTAGAGACCTCCTGTATCACAAGTACACTTGCAAAAGGTTCAAACTAATTTCTGTTTGGTTTGGGAAGAGTATCAGTTACAAGTTTTGATCATTCCTGTCTATGCAACACAGTGTTTAAAGTTATGGGCATTAAAATAATTTCCTAATTACCATATGTTTTGTATATGATGGATCACTGTAATCTGCCATTCCCTCTTCAGGATTAATATTTAGTTTATCGCGCAGTGGTGTTCTGCCTGGAGTCACTCCCACCGCTGGCTTTGGAGTCATCCCACTATGAGGAGTCAGGCCTTCGGCTCCATGAGTAGGAGTCCTAGAAAAAAAATGCATTTGCTCAAATACAACATATCTTGTGTACATCGTTAAACTTAATTTATGCAATTGTCAGAATACCAGTCTGTTTTAGCTTTACAGTTTTGAATCAGCAACTCTCCCATTTTGTATTTCAACAACTACAAAATACAGAAAAACACAGGGGAAAAGGGGAAGTCAACCAGACAACTACTATCAAGGGCCCTAGTAAATGAGCAGAGAGAAAAGTACATAAAAATCAGAACTGGGTAATGGAAGATTACCGCTATAATTGTACCCACCATCATTGTACCTGTAACTGTATGCAGCTTACTATATTATTTATTTATTTCATTTCATTTTTATACCGCCCAATAGCTGAAGCTCTCTGGGTGGTTCACAGCAATTAACAAGACAGTCCCTGCCCGCAGGCTTACAATCTAAAAAGACACGACACACAAGGAAAAAGGAATGGGGAGGGAAGGAGGGGGAATATTAATTAATACTCCTGGCAGGGCTGGTGGAATGGCCCTGTGCTCCCTCTCTTCTCCCTCTGCACAGCCTGCTGGAATGGCTGGTGGTGGTGACAGTAGAGGGAGGAGGAGCCTTCAGGAGGGCAGCCTTTCAGCAGGGCTGGTGGAATGGCCCTGCGCTCCCTCTCATCTCCCTCCTCTCAGCCTGCTGGAATGGCTGGTGGTGGTGGCAGTTGAGGGAGAAGGAGCCGTCATGAGCAGGGCTGGTTGATTATGAACATCAACCTCAATCAGCATCCTCCCACTATGTTGCAGAACAGTAGCGGGAAAAGCAGGAGACATTAGAACAGTGATGGCGAACCTTTTTGAGCCCGAGTGCCCAAACTGCAACACAAAACCAACTTATTTATTTCAAAGTGCCAACACTGCAATAAAACCTGAATACAACAACTCATACAGTTGTCCGAACTAATTAACATCTTTTGCCTTTAAAGAAAAACACAATAACAGAGCTTTCAATGATACAAACAGTTTTTTGTTGAAAAAAAAAATCAACTCAAAAATTATTATAGTACTACATTGTACACATAGCCTGAAGGGAATTTATACAAACTTTTAAAATAATTAGGCACATGTATTTTTGGATAAGGGATATTCAACTTGTAATATGATTATATGCCAGACTGAAATTGTATGGGGCAAGCTTTACCCCGGGTCCTTTCCCTGCTTCTACAGGTGTCGGATTAGTAAAAGTAAAAGTCAACCTGTACTAGGATGAGCAAGATAAACAAGAAAACTAAACGTGCTTAACACATTTTAAACACTTTATGTCTTGGACAGCAAACACTGCATTAGGTAAAAGTTTGCATTGGGCATGCTTTTGCACAATTAATGTGATTTTTGCTATTGCATGCATGCTGATAATTTGTCAAACCTTGGCTCATACTCCGTTAGTTTGAGAGCAACATGTGCAGCACTCAGGTCATGTTAGGGCTTTACATCCAAGCCATGCTCTATGCATCATTCTTCAAAATCTTTTAAATGTGATAACAATGAGGAAAAGAATTCTGTAACAGGAATTCTAGAACAAAATCATTCTCTTCTACACTGTGAGAAAGAACAAGATCATTAGTAGTTTTGGTAATTAGGATCTATACTTGGTAATCCTGAATTTAACATGTAATTTAGGCTGTACTACAGTGTAGTCCAGAGTTATCCAGTCTGCTAATGGGCTGGGTTTTATTTATTTATTTTATTTGTACCCTGCACTCAAGGGGTACAAAGAAAATTGGCACTCAAGGTGGCTTACAATCACAAATAAACTTGATAAAAACAGTAAACTAATACATTCAAACACATTAAAAACACAGCAACAGGTGGGGACTAGCACCCAGGTCTCTTACCACTACACTGGCTCTCATATTTGTTTTGCCTTTCCTCCAGGAACAAATCTCTCCATTTTTACCCTCACAACAATCCTGTGAGGTAGGTTAGGTTGAGAGGTAGTGACTGGCCCAGATCATCCAGTGAGAAATGCGAGGCATTTGCCAGTCCTCTTCAGGACTGGCTGTGTATGTATGTGTGTCCTGTTTGGCTGCTGTGTCTGAATGAGGCAGTAGGTCAGTCTCTGCTTCTTTCTTGAACTGTGTGTGTGTGAGAGAGAGAGAGGGAGAGACTGAGACTTTTCAGAGCAACTGGGCCTGAAGAATCGGTTTTGAGGTAGGCAACGCTGGAGGAAGAGGAGTGTGCGTGAGCGCAGGGATTTAAAGGAGCAGCCCAGCCACTCCTTTGCAGGCAGGCAGGGCTGAGAGCCAGCTCAGTCTTATGAGTGCCCATTTATCCCAGGTGTTTTGAACCTCTTTCAGCCTGAGGGCCAAATTCCACTTCAGAGATGCTCTTGGGGGCTGCATTCCAGTGGTGGGTGACCTGGTGTTAGCCACCTGGACCATATTACACCAGTGCTTAAGGGAATGCAATTTGTTTCCAAGCTAAATTTTAGGTGCTGGTACTAAACTTTATCCAAGGCTTGGTACAACCATTAAAGAACATCTGCTCAGGCTCCTAGATCATCTGGTCAGATCTTGCTCTGGGAGCTTGGTCAATTGCAGCAAGAGTGGCATCCACAAACAGGGCCTTTCCAGTGGTAGCACTCTGCTTATGGAATGTTCTCCCATTTGAGATTTGCATGGCTGGCTCCCCTTCTGGCTTTCAGAAAGCAAGTGAAGTCCTTTCTGTTTCATCAGGCCTTCAGGGATTAAATTTGTTAGTTGCTGCATATGTGTTATCTGGAGTTGGATTTATAATTTATATCTCAAGGAGCGCCTCCAGCAACATCAAGTAGGCCGCTCAACAAGGTCTGCCACGGATGGCCTTCTCCTTATCCCATCAGCCAGAGCAGCCAGGCTGGTGGGGACTAGGAAGAGGGCCTTCTCTGTGGCGGCCCCCACATTATGGAACTCCCTCCCTAGTGACCTTCGCCATGCCCCCTCCGTGATGAGCTTCCGCCGTGCATTAAAAACATGACTGTTCAGGCGGGAATATGGGGTGGGTTAGGTTTTTAATAAGAATTTTTTATATTGTTTTAATTATTATGTTTTATTGTGTTTTATTGTATTTTAATTGTACATCGCCCAGGGTGGCCGGGTGACCGGCCAGATGGGCGATTGATAAATATAATTAATAAATAAATAAATAAATAAATATAATCATTTTTTGAAAAAAATAATGCAATTTTGTACATATTTTTTTTTAAACCACCTACGGAACCCAGAAGGGGGTAGGATAGAAATGCATTTTAAAAGGTAAAATGAGGGTGCATATTTTAATTATTATTTATTTATATAGTGTTATCTACGTACAGGGTGCGTTACAATGAACAGTTGTTTTTTAGACTGTAGGGTTTACAATCTCAAAACAGACACAAGGAAAAGGATACAGCAAAAGGAGGGAAATGGAAACAGGAATATATGATTATTTCAGTTATGCATATTTTGGCTTAGTTACTGTTACATTATTGGGGCTATGGGGCCATTCCCAAGGCTTTGCAGAAAAGGTGAGGTTTGAATAGGGATCTGAAGGAAGTAAGGGAGGATGTCTCATTCTAAGATGCCATTTCAGTTGTAAGTGGCAGCAAAGAAGAAAGGGTGGAGTCATTTCAGGTAGCAGGAAGACATTAGAATGCTGAGCGTGGTGGAACTAGGCGAACAAAGGTCACAAAAAGGATGTGTTGGGATATAAAGGCAGAGAGATGGTGGGGGGGGTGGCAAGGCAGTGAAGGGTTTTGAAAATAAGAATGAAAAGCTTGTGCAGGCTCCAGGAGCAGACAGGATGTGTGCCAGGATTTAAGGAGGGGTGTCACATGATCAGGGTGATGTGAGAGGTGAATAATTTTGGCAGCAGAATTCTGGATAGAGGAGGAGACCAAGGTGAAACAACAGAAGGTAAGAAAGCAGAAGATTGCAGCAGTCTAGACAACACCATGGAATGGACCCGAATTTTTGCGAGGGGACAGAGAGGAAGGGCCTTTTTTTGGTAATGTTATAAAGGGAGAAGCAACATGATCTGATAACCAACTGAATTTGGGGGACAAAGGAGAGACAAGCCTTTGTGCCTGATTAACAGGATGCGTGGTAACACTATCAATGGATAAGGATAATGAATGAGGAGAAGACGGCTTAAAAGGAAAGTTTGTTCTTGAACATCAAGGCAGAAATATCAAAGAGGTAGTTGGAGATGTTGGACTGGATGGGGAGGGGGGAGAAAAAACTCTGGGATAAAGAAATAAAGCTGGGTGTCATCAGCATATAGGTGGTACTCAAAGCGGATATAAGGAGGTTACACAAGGACAATGAATAGAAAGAGAATAGCACAGGACCAACAAGAGAGGCCAGAGGGACTCCAGTGGAGAGAGAGGAAGCAGAGGAAGTGCTTTCCGCCATGGAAACAATGAAAGATCAGTGAGTCAGATCAGAGGAAAATCAGCTGAGGACAGAACCATAGAGACCTAGGGCACAACGGGAGCCAAGCAGGGAAGCGTGATCAACAGTTTCAAAATCTGCAGAGAAGTCAAGGAGGATGAGGATTGAGTAGAGATCTATGGATCTGGCAGCGAAGAAGTCATCAATGGTTTCTGTAAGGGCAGTTTCAGTGCAGTGCAGGGGTTGGAGGCCAGATTGGAAAGGGATGTCAAGAGCAGAGCTAACGGAGAGGAAGTTGAGACAGTGGGAATAAGCAGACTGTTCCAGACATTTAGAGAAAAAGGATGGGCCGCAGGGGGTTATGAAAGCCAATGGGGTGTGGAGAGGGATGAAAAAGAGGTTGGAGACCCATGGTCTAAGCTATAGTAAAAGAATCACCACACACAGCATAATAAAGCCAGTGTGATGTAGTGGTCAGAGTGTTGGACTGGGACTCGGGAGTCCCCACTCTAGTCCCCACTCAGCCATGAAGCTCACTGGGTGACTTTGGGCCAGTCATGGACTCTCAGGCTAAACTACCTCACAGGGTTGCTGTGAGGAGGAGGAGGATTATGTAAGCCGCCTTGGGTTCCTTGCAGGGAAAAAGGTGGGATATAAGTATAATAAATAAATTAATAAGATGTTCAAGAGGAGTTTATGAAAGCCTTCTAAATTCACAATTTCTGCCTTTATGATACACAGTGGTAAAATTAAAAGACTTTCCAGTTTTTAAAATGGACCAACTGTCAGTTCCATAGATTTTAGCACTCGAGTTATATTTACTGAGGCTACCAAGAGTCATATTAGCTGTAAACATAACTTTGGACCTGTCCATATACATATGTCTACAAAACATGAAGAGTGCCTGAGATATTAAGTTTTAATAATCTGACTGTAGCAGCTAAAATCCTATGTCAAACAGCAGCCTATTTCAAATTCTAATGTGAAAATGGTGGTGATAGAAAAACTATAATGAACAGGCTCACCATTGCAAATGTGTCACCACCCTGTGGTGAGCGTGATGAGCGGCCAGCCATGCAGGGCCAAATCAGGAAAACCTGATTTTTTTCGGTAAAGGAAAGTTGAAGTGTATCTTTGCCCTTCCCAACAGTTCAAAGTAGCTTGACATACCTGAAAGGAGTGGAAAGCACAGTATTTGGCGTCTGAACAACTTGTCTCTGAGGTGTTACTCCAGAGAAGTCACTCTCATGGAGGGGTGTATTAAGACCACCTTTCAATGGGGTGTCAACATTTGTAAGAGCCATCAAGTTCTGAGCTTCCTGTATGGCAAGACATACAAAGCATACAATCATTTCCAAAATTATAACTACCAAAATAATAATACAAATGAATATGTGAAGGACCACCGTCAGTCCTTTTCCACGAGTCCGGGAGTTAAGCGGTTAATCAGAAAGCTCAAAAACTCCCTTTCGCTCTCCCTGGGTTAAATCAGGTCAAAAACGCACTGGATTAAGCACTAAATCAGAACGCATGGACCGAATCAGGTCAGGGAGATAAGGAGAGTTTACAGTCAATAAATCAATCAAGGTGAGAAATACTATCCACAATTAAGGAAATGGGGCTTGCAAGAGCACAGACAGAATCTATAAAATAAAAAAGAACCTACACCTAGTCTTATCTAACATAGGAGAATCTACCTAGCCCAGTGATGGCGAACCTACGGCACGCGTGCCACAGCTGGCATGCAGCGACCTCTCTGTGGGCACGCGAGAGGAGCGAGATCAGGCAGGGGTCCCGGGCGCCTCCTGCCGCGAGGATTCCCCCAAGGGGCGGGAGAGCAAGCGGGGAAAGGCGAGGCGGGGAGGGCAGCTGCCGCTTTAAATGCTCGGTTGGCTGCTCTCCGCCTCACATGCTCACTCTCTGCCCACCTCCTTCTCGTGCGCCCTCCTCCTCCAGCCTTGCCTGCCTGCCTGCCTGCCTGCCTGCCTGAGAAGGGGTGGGCTGCCGCTTTAAATCTCCACCTCGCGCGCTCACTCACTCTCTGCCCATGGGGGGATAGAAGGGGCTGGGGGGGCTGATGTGGAGGAGTCAGGAGACAGCCCTTGCTGGGTCGGGCTCAAAAGACGCACTGGCAGCTTGGAGGTGGTGTGATTTAAGCTGTGGTGGCTTGTGTGATTCAACTCTAAACTAAAACCTCGGTATCCAGGTTTAATTGCAGTGTTGGCACTTTGAAATAAATAAGTTGGTTTTGTGTTGCAGTTTGGGCACTCGGGCTCAAAAAGGTTCGCCATCACTGACCTAGCCTATCTCAAGTAATTCAGCAGGATTTGCAGCAAAGTACCCAAGCAGTCTGCTTGGGGGGTTGAGCTTCCCGGGTTGGCCTGAGCCGAAGACCCTTTTCATGCAGCCTCGCACCTTGTTCCCAACAACCTCAACGGAGCCTGGGTTGCTCTTTTACACCCTCCCTCGCCCCCTCCTCTCACCCCGACTCCTCTCTTTGGTGGCAGGACGGAACTGGCACTGGACCAGCAGGGGTGCGGAGGTTTCTTCAGCGCCACTTGGTTCATGGCTCCTCACGGGTGCTTGAGGGTATTTTGGCAGCTCTTTGAGACTGCTTGGGGGAAGACCATCGAGGCAAATGCAAATGTGTCCCAGATTTGACAACTTACTTGGGCAAGACTATCTAGATGCAAATGCCCACCCAGGACTGAGCTTCTCTGCCTTGGGCAGAGATTTATGCAGGTGACGGGGGGGGGGGGGGCAAAGTGTGTCAGGCTCTCTCTCCACAGAATATATTTGAGGTAAAAAGATGTAATGATTAAAACATTTAGCACCACCCAGTGACAGGCACTCTTAGGAGGAAAACACACTTTTTTCTCTTGAAACCACCAATACCCATTTGATAAGCAAAGATGCAATTTTCAAAAAGGAACTCAACGCTGCTAAAGAATCAAGTCTAAAAGTTTGATGAGAACTTGGCATTTCACCTGCCTGGAACTTGGCAGTGAATGTAGCTTGATCAGAGCACTCTCTCTCGCTCACATCCACACTCCACACCTAAGCTGTTTCTGCCATCTATCGTTTCTCCCATGCTCGCTCTGTGCTTGGATGAGAGCAGAAATAGGATGGAGTCAAGACTAGCCAGGCTATGTTCAAAGGTGGAGGGGAGACATACCAAGCCCCTTTCAAAGAATTTGTACAACGACCTAGCACGACACGGGACATCCTCTGCCTGGACTCAGTGGGAGATTGGTTAAGTCACAGAATTGTAATAAAGGATAAAGTTGCAAAGGACAACAGACGTGGGATGCTAGGGTAATTTTAAAATGAAATTTGTGTTATATTTAAGCTTTACCTGTAGGATCCTGTCCTGTGCTGCTGGTGTTTTGGGTGTTCGAAGGGCAATGCTATTGTTGGTAACGTTGTATTCTGACAAGAGTGTGCTGGAGGCGGAGTTTGTGATCCCGGATTCCTCTGCTGTTTGACGTGCAATCTCACTTGCTTGGCCTACTTTTACTACTTCTTCAAGTTCCGTATCTGAAATCTTAAAAGAGGGAACGAACCCAATAATTGAACTGCACATAAGAGAATTCCCAAGGCGTTAAGAAACATCCAATAAAAGCTCAACCTTGACATCACACACTCGGGTCCCACTTGCACGTAATGGCAGCAAATAATGGGTTAATTAATTAACCCACAATTTACCATGGCATCTGAATATGCAGCCTCTGGCTGGGGGTTGCTTTGTGACATCTGAACCTTGAACCTGGACCCCCTGAACCTGGACCCATGATTAGCCCATTGTGTCAGGGTTTGGATGTCACGGAGGATTGGGCCCATCGGAGGCTGCATATTCAAAATGGTGGTGGCACATGCCCAGCATATGCCGTGGCAAATTATGAGTTAATTAACCCACTATTTGCCACCATCACATGTGAACCAGGTCACTGATTGGTATAGCACCACAGGGACTACGCTTAGTGGATATTCTAATACAGTGCTCTCCAACCTTGGGTCCCCAGATGTTTTTGGCCTACAACTCCCAGCACTGGGGCATGCTGGAAGTTGAAGGCCAAAAACATCTGGGGACCCACGGTTGGAGAACACTGATCTAATAGGAGACAATATACATGGGCAACTGCCTCAGCTGATTTCTCCTTCAATCTAGCAGGGGCAAGTGGTAAGTCTATTGCTAGTTTTGCAGTGCTGTGTCCAGTTTCAGCAATCCCAATGTCTGGCACCATGATATTGAGTTCAAGAATTTCTGGATGTAAAAAGGGAGTTACACAGGAAATAGGAATCAGGAAAAACCCAAGGGGAAAGATGCAGATTATACATACAGTAATACCTTGGATTGCAAGTAACTTGGTCTGAGAGCGTTTTGCAAGACAAGCAATTTTTTAAAATAAATTTTGACTTGATAAACAAGCGGCGTCTTGCAATACAAGTAGTGTAGGGATGTAACCGCTTGCCTCGAGCAGGCGTAACGGGCCGAAATCGGCCCCGCTCACGCCCACCGGAGACTCACTTTGATATAAGAGTGTTTTGGATTACAAGCACGGTTCCGGAATGAATTATGCTTGCAATCGAAGGTATTACTGTACACATCTGAAACATAATTACTAAATACTCATTATTTGGGCCCAGCATAAGCAACTGCAGTCACTTAAATAGAGAAGCAGCTCTATTTGCACCCTGTCAACCATCAGACAGTGATAGCAACAAGCAATTTACCTGAGGAGCCGGCAGCACCAGCTTACTTCTTTTCTTAGTGAATTCTGACACACCACTAGTCTGAAGAATTGCTGATGGTAAATCAGATTCCTTTTTCCGTTTCAGTTGTTGCTTGTCCTTCTTTCGCTCTCTTCCTTCTTTTTCTCTATTAACACAAAAGACCTTCAACTAAATAACAATAATTAATAAACATAATTCAATCATTAGTTCAGAAAGGGATGGAAGGTTTTCTTTACTTAAATTTCAGAGCACTTCGAAAAAACTTGTTCTTAAAAAACTCATTGGGCAACACTACACAAGAGTTTACCATGCACCTCTACTGCCCCATTTGAAGACAAACTTTTAATCAAGAACCAACTTACGATCTCAGCTCCCCATCTAAGTCTTGTTGCCTTAGCTTTCTAAAATCTGCATCCAAGGCCTGGTAGTTTTCTTCCGATGTATCATAAAAACCCGGGGCAGGCTTCTTCTCAAATGGGATTTCAGCATTGTAGTCTACTCCTCTTTTCTTTTTCCTCTTTTTCTGGATCTCAATCCCTGCAGCTCTGAGTTCCCTCCTCTTTTGGAGAGCAGCAAGACGCCTGAGGAGGAGCAATAAATTAACTCAGATTTGAAATGATTGTTACTGGCAACAGGATATAGACCACTTTTGGAGAAGACATTAAGTGTGGTTTACTGTGTAAAGTATTAGCACAGTCCACACTGAAAACATGAGCTCCACATAAGTATTCCATTATACAGTACTTGATACAGGACATCAGTTCTGAGTCAGGGCTCATAATAACTGAAAAGGCTTAATACAAAGTATATGCTTGATTTACTACTACCATCACAACTATAGCTGGTAGGTGAGGCAGACATTTTAGCCAATCAAACTTTAAGAAGGATGTAGACAGACTGGAGAGGGTTCAGAGGAGGGCAACAAAGATGATAAAGGGACTGGAAACAAGGCCCTATGAGGAGAGAGAGACTGAAAGAACTGGGCATGTTTAGCCTTCAGAAGAGATGAGGGGAGATATGATAACACTCTTCCAGTACTTGAAGGGTTGTCACAAAGAGGGGGGACAGGATCTCTTCTCGATCATCCCAGTTTGCAGGACACGGAATAATGGGCTCAAGTTACAGGAACCTAGATTCCACCTGAACATCAGGAAAAAATTCCTGACTGTCAGAGCAATAAGACAATGGAACCAACTACCTAGGGAGGTGGTGGGCTCTCCCACTCTGGAGGCATTCAAGGTGCAGCTGGACAGCCATCTGTCAGGGATGCTTTGACTTGGATTCCTGCATTGAGCAGGGGGTTGGACTCGATAGTTTTATAGGCCCCTTCCAACTCTACTTTTCTATGATTCTATGATTCTTCGCGAGACTAACTAAATACATTTGCTTCATACCCAGAGTCTTACTGACTTCAGGAGAAAAGTCCCTCCTGACTTCAAAAAGGGTCGATTTTAGTCACACAGAGGTCTTGTTCTCATGCAGACTGCCTGAAAACCTCAGAAATCAATAAGCCTAGTCAATTATTTGGAAGTAATTGGAACATTCTTGTTTAGGTGGCTATGCCCATCATATACCTCTGCAATCTGTGTAAAATAAAACTGATCCCTGGGAAATCCCAGCTCAATTACATGACATTGGGAACCATGAAAAGCCTACCTCCACAAAACCTGAATTCTGACTAGAAACAGTTTCAGCTAAGTCAATAAATACTTGAGACAAGCTATGCCTACCTAGCTTCTTCCAGCTGCTTCTCTCTTGCTTTTCTTTTGGCTTTCTTTCCCTGAGTGTTGGCCAAACGAGCTCTAGCTTCAGAAAGCATCTCAAGTTCATCTGTAAATATATATATATATATATATATATAAAGTTAACATTCTCTCATTTATAGCTGGCAGCAAGAAATAGATAAGAACAAAAGGCCTCTCAAGAGTGAGGAAAATCTATTGGTTAGCACAGAATCCAGGTCACCTGAGCCTTCCCTGATCTCATTCAAAACTTGATTTAGGTCAACAAGAGTCTCTTGTATTAGCTTTAGATGACACCTCTAAGTTACCTCTCCTAGGAATACAGTGATAACATTACACCCAGACTTCACAGGAGAAAGGTTAACCGTGTATTAAACAGTAATGTAATTAACATGTTTGCTCCTACACCATTGATGCTATGATCCCATATCCACTCATCTGAGAATAAGTTTAATTGAAAAACATGAGGCATGAAAGATTTGCAAACAGTCATTATTCCACTAAAATAGTCTATGTTCAGCCTCCACCTCAGTGTTTTGTTAGTCTCCAACATGATTTAAGCAACATAAAGAAAGCCACACTACCACTCAACACCACTTGGGAATAAGTGTTTCAAGCATACCCTCATCCATATCAATAGGATCTGGCCTAGCTGGCTTGGTTTCTGGGTTTGGGTCAATTTCTCCAGGTTTAAGTTTTCGAGGGTCATCAGCAGTTTCTTCCTCATTGTCTCTCTGAGCAGCCTTATCCCTGAAAATATGACATTAAAAGAGCAACAGTTCAAAGATATGGGGGGGGGGGGGAATGTATGCTAAGAAAACATGACACACCTCTTAATTCTGAAGAAAACACATCACACATGTCAGCTGTCCTCAGTAAGCAGTGCACTTGTCAGCACTTCACGAGATGAAAGATTGTCAGAGCAGAGCTTCAGGACTGGGCTGATCACTGTACTGCTATCAAATACCTAAATGGTTTCTTTTGAAATCCTGGGTCACTTCTCTAACTAGAAAGCCTCCACAGAACCTCCCAACAGCGAAGAAGCTGTGCTTCCATTACAGAGCAGAATTACTTACAGTAGAAATTCATAGTGTTCCAAGCACTGGGCAGCTGTTCTTCCAATAATTGGTGCAATAGTCCTCCACTGGGTTGGCATAAGTTTGGCCAAATGCAACAACTTCTCTTCTTCTTCTCGTGACCATTCAGTCTTCTTGATACTTGGGTCTAGCCACTCGTACCTTATTCAAAATTATGAAACGGAGAGGGTTTTGGTAACAGTAAACTCTTATCAACTAGCTCCATATAAGTAAGCAGATTTCACATCAGCACTTCTTGATTCTACTGTAATATAAAAGCACATAAATATGGCACACTCAAGAGATTTACAACTGTTATGTTTACATTTTCAGCAGCTACCAAAAGAAAGGGGTAGTGTAACTTTCTCTGGGGACACCAATACTTGGGTGGAGAGCATGAAGTCCACCGTACCATCTACTAGCATTAGCATAATGCTGTCTCTTAACTTTCCAGATCAGAACATTCACAATGACTTGACAACATTAATTGCTGAAAAATTATCGCCGGGTATTTCTAATTCCCACAGGTCCAAATATCACTTGTGTGTAGCAGAGACTGCTGATATCAGAAGCCATCCAACTGTATCTACATGGCTGTGCATTGAGAAAGGGCTACATTCCAAGTAAAAACTGTAATCTGCACTGGAAAACTAACATGGCCCAGCCCAATGAAGATATGCCCTAAGCTGCTTTTCTCCATCAATATGAATACACATTATACCCAGCCGCTTCTGCAATTTCCCCCCAAACTAGTATGAGCTGGAAAGGTCCACTTTGAAGCTTGCTTGATTCTGCAGCTGAACTTTATAAGCTCCTAGCTCACAAAATACACAGCCTACACTGACAAGCCACTCTTGTGAGGAGGATATATATGACTATGTAACTACATGTAAAGCATATATCAGCACTGCAAGAAGTTGGTTTCTCACTTTGATGTATTGGTACATTTGTGTGAACTTTTTTTTGGTTGTTGTTGCACAAATGCAAGTATCATATGCAAATTTTGATTTCCTTGGAACAGTGTGCAAGGATTTCTGATACACACTATACACAGCCCCAGTTATAGAACTGAACTACTTCCCACCAACGTATCCAACTTCTCTTAGAGATTACATTTTATTACATACCATCTGGCTTTGCATTGCTTTGCTGATTTTCTGTGCAATAAAGAGGCAATACGAGACCACTGGTTTTTGCCATATTTCATTACAGCTGCTTTAAGAATTTCATCCTTAAAAGAAAAAGAGTTTATTGTTAGTCATTACAACATTTCCACAGGCAGGAAGGGAAAGGCAGGTTTCTTTGTGCAAACACCACTGTAAGAAAACAGACTTTCACTACTGTTACCAAGAGTGGACAGAGCCCATCCAGGTTGTGCAGCAAAACTCTATTACAACACAGTATGAATAGAGTTCAGATGGGATTCCTTCACCAGACCAACTTTCCCTTTTTCTAGCATCCACAGACAATATTTATTTATTCATTTCATTTCATTTCATTTCTAAACCGCCCAATAGCTGAAGCTCTCTGGGCGGTTTACAACAATTAACAAGACAGTCCCTGCCCGCAGGCTTACAATCTAAAAAGACACGACATACAAGGAAAAAGGATTGGGGAGAGAAGAAGGGGGAATATTAATACTCCTGGCAGGCCTGGTGGAATGGTCCTGTGCTCCCTCTCTTCTCCCTCTGCACAGCCTGCTGGAATGGCTGGTGGTGGTGACAGTAGAGGGAGGAGGAGCCCAAGAGGGCAGCCTTTCAGCTTTACCTGGTTCAATCTTTGTTTGGAAGAGCCAAAAACTTGCTTATGAGGCCTGAACTGGCTGTGACTAACCAGGCAAGTTCCATGCTAGTGAATATTAGGAAAGATACTGAAAACAAGAAAGCCCATAACAGCATGCCTTTATACTAATCTATTGGGTCGCTACATTTGGAATATTGTGCAAAGTTCTGGTCCCCCCCATCTCAAAACAAGTATCCTAGAGCTGGAAAAGGTGCAAAAAAAGGGGGGGGGGAAGGAACCAAAACCATCAAGGGGAGTGCCTTTCCTATGAGAAAAGACTAAAAAGCATTTGGGGATTTTTAGTTTAGGAAAAGAAAGAAAAAACCCCAAAAGACCAAGCAGGGACATGATAGAGATTTATAAAAGAATGCATGGTGTGGGAAAAGTATATACAGAGATTTTTTCCTCCTGCCTCTCTCCTAATATTAGAACAAGGGATTATCCCTTGAAATTAATTGGCAATAGATTCAAGACAGCCCATATTATTTATGATCGTCTTACCTCCAGGTTCAGTATACTACTGACTACTTGCTGAGGAGAGCTACTGCTCTCATGTCCTATTTACTGACTTTCCCACAGGCATCTGGCTGGCCACTATGGGAAGCAGGATGCTGGGTTAGATCAACCTTTGGTCTGATCTAGCAGAGCCCTCCCTACAATAAGTCTGGATTAGAAGTAGAATGTCAGGGTAGAATTATGTTTCAGTGCCCTGTTCAGTCTTAATGCCTGACGACTGAACATCTTAAAACATTTTTGCTTTTACTGATTACTGTAGTTTTACTATTTTACTAAGATTATTATTTGAATGAAGGTAAATAGTAAAATACTGTGGTTTTCTTGCCTTTATTTTCTTTATGAGTAAAGAGTAAAATGAGTTTTAAAAATCTTAAATTTCAGCCTAACAATCTGATTTCATGCACATTTGCAGTTGGAAGTCCCACTTAATTTAATGGGACTTATTCCTTATTCCTAAGTAAGTGTGCACAGGATTGTAGCCAAAGTCTCCCTCTTTTGGATTTTCATCGTTGGTAAGTATGTTTTCCTAATGGTCACTACTGGGCATAGGGCAAATTTCAATATGCTTTTCCTCCATAAAGGAATACATACAAAACATCACAGTACAATACAAAAAACCATGAGAACAAAGAGATAGAAATATCTTCCATAAAATACATATAAGATTTGTATTCTGGGCTGCTTAGTTCTTCCCTAACAGAAAATCGTTGTAAGAGAATCAGCTTCTCTTCTCCTTGAGCTTTCATCACAGGAGCAAGAGGAGATATAAGGCTACCCAGTCAGAAACGGGCATCTTGGTTTGCAATCGTATGCACACATATCTGGGAAGAAGGTCCACTGAACACATTGGGATCTATTTCCGAGTAAACATGCTGAGGATCAGGCTACCGACGTGACAACCCCTTTCTGCACTGTTTCTGCACTGTTTGCTTTTTATTTAAACGATGAACTATTTCCTCCCATAGCAAAAAGGTACCGGGGGGGGGGGAACTAACGTGCGCATGCGCCTTGGCCTTTGGCGCATGCTCCTTGCCAGCTCTTCACTGCAGCAGCGGGGAGGCCTTAGAGAAAACCAGAAAGAGAGAGGCGGCAGGTGCTGGGAACGAAAAGGAATAGAATAGGCCGCACCACCTACCTCGGTGTTTCGCCACACGCCCCCTTTAATCATTATCCGCGGCATCTTGGCGGCGGGAGAAGAGCTGCGGGCGCAGGGGAGAAGGGGGGGGCGACGGCGGCGGTAAACGGCAACGGCGAAGCACGTAGGTCCCGACGCCGTGCACGGGAGCGGCGTTTGGGGCACTGCGCAGGCGTCGTCTCTGGACGAGGGCGGGCTCGATGACCACGCTCAGGATTGGAGGAAGAGGAAGTCTTCTCTATCGTAGATACCATAGAGCAGGGCTCGCCAACCTTGGGTCCCCATGTCTTGCTGGACTACAGCTCCCAGAATCCCTTGCCATTAGCCATGCTGGCTGGGTATGCAGGGAGCTGTAGGCCAGCGACATCTGGGGACCCAAGGTTGGAGAGCCCTGCGTTGGCGTAACGGTTCTTTTGTCTCCACGTGTTAATTAACTTACCCATGCCAGGATGTTTGTGAATGGTCACTGTTAATAACTGGATCCTTCCTGCATTTCATTTCCCTCTGCTTTCAGCCCGCCCCGCTCCCCACAACCGTGTGTATTTATGTATATGTGCATCTGATGGAAGTTGGCTCGTCCACGACAGCTGATGCCATAACAAACTCTTCCTTGCGTTTGCTCCAACAGACTTAACACAGAGACTGATTTCTTTAGACACCCCCACCTCCCGACAGAAGTGAGAGTTGCCTGTAGAAAATAATGTTGAAATCCAGGATTTTAGCGTAGCTATGCTATGTTTGGGCCATCCAGCAGATACAGCAGTTCCCTGCTTGGGACTTATTTTGTGTGAAAACGGTAAAATGTTGATGAGTTGATAAACAAAAAATTGCCCTGCAAATACCCATATTATAAGTTAGGGCAAGGAAGGGGCTGCTTTGCATTTTGAACCAACAACCCCCATACAAAACACCCCACCCCCACCCCCGTTTAGAAGCAAAGATCAATCTACGTAGTTAATTTGCCCCCTTAGATTCCCTGTCAGCTCAAAGCCAGCACTCTGTTGCATGTAGAATCCATATGCACCATTGATTTGCCTGCAGAGGAGTTGCTCTTTAAGATGTTTAAAAATTAAAAACAAAATAAAAAAGTTTTCATTTTCAAAATAACATGAAGGTAACATGATGCAGCAATTAGTGTCAGACTAGTCACTAGGGCCAGCAAGTCCAGGAATCAAATCACCACTCAGCTCATTCAATGACCTTGGACCAGTTATACTCTCAGTCTAACCTACTTTACAGGATTGTTGTAAGGATAAAGTGGATGGAGAATTCCCTGAGCCTCTTTGAGGAAGGGTGGGATAGAAATGAAATGAAATGAAATAAATAATAACCAGATCTGAATGGCATCCACCCAAGAGTTCTAAAGTAATTCAAATGTGAAATTGCTCATCTTCTAACAAAAATATGTACCGTAACTTGTTCTTAAGATTGGCCTATAAAGTGGTCAATGTAAGACCAATTTTTTGGTCAACTGTGAACACGAGGCGGAGTTTTCACAAATTCTCCCTTTAGGCCTCTCACCACCTCCCATGCTGTTCCTGAGGGTCCCCATTTTGGGGTGGGGCGGAGGACTGCAGAGGGAATGTTTCAACCTATTCAAGGCTTCTATTCAAGGAAGCCTCCACTGAATCACGTGAATGGAAGGACACCTTTGGATACAGCCATTTGATTTTTTTACCCACCTTAGTTAATGGGCATCATAGCAAGTCTAGCAGGTAGTCACTTGTTTGGATGTAGTTTCACTTGCCATGTGCTTTAAGAGACCAAGAAAACTGAAGTTATGGTTTTAACAACCATGTTTTCCCCCCACCATCTGAAGAGTTTGGTATAAATTGACAGAATTACAAATAATTACTTAACTGACATCAGCAACACATTACAACTAATATTTTCAGTACTGAGCAAGTCAGTTCAGAATTTAATGGGAGAATAAACTTGTTTACAAAAAGAGAAAACAATTTCAAGGCCTTGGTTAGAAAATGAGCACATCGTTGATTTGTCCAGCCTGTCACTGTAATACAACGAGGGTGGTGAACCTTTTTCTTATGACCCACAGGAAAAATAAATTGACGGACTGCAGAAGATGATGCGTGAAGCCAGAGCCACACGTGACTGTTTGCCGCATTGTGTAGCTCTTTCTTTCACTTTGCCACCCCATCCCATCTCTACCATGCAAATCCACAAAGCAGAAGGGGAAGTGATTCCCGGGGGGGGGGGCGGTCCAGAGAGCAAGAGTGGGCATGTAGTATCCAGATATTTATTTATTGCATTTCTAGATCGCCCATCTAGCTGGTAACCCAGCTACTCTGGGCGATGTACAATGTAAAATGAAACAAGAATAAAATACACTTATTTTATTACATTTATACCCCGCCTTTTTTCTGCAAGGAACCCAAGGCAGCTTATATAGTCCTCCTCCTCCTCCTCTCCATTTTATCCTCACATCAACCCTGTGAGGTAGGTTAAACAATATAAATTTTTAAATCCTACCCCACCCCATATTCCCGCCTGAAAAGCCATGTTTTTAATGAATGGCATAAGCTCATCGAGGGGGCATGGTGGAGGTCATTGGGCTGATGGGACAAGGAGAAGGCCATCTGTGAGCCAGTGTGGCATAGCACTCAGAGTGCTGGACTGGGACTTGGGAGATCTACGTTCTAGTCCCCGCTCGGCCATGAAACTCACTGGGTGACTTTGGGCCAGTCACTGACTCTCAGCCTAACCTACCTCACAGGGTTGTTGTGAGGATAAAATGGAGAGGAGGATTATGTAAGCCGTCTTGGGTTCCTTGCAGGAAAAAAGGCGGGGTATAAATATAATAATTTTGTTGAGCGGCCTACTTGATAGAATACCGTATATTATACACTATAAAATCATTTGATAGCATCTTGATTCAAGATCACTTGAGGAGTCATACATTCATGCAATATGTAAGAGATCCACTGCATCTTTGCTTTTCTACAGTGCATTCCAAGCTGTACAAATCCCATTACACTTGTGCCTCTCTGGAGCAGCAGTTTACAGCTTCCTTTTCAGTGTACTACATGAAACAGTCTGTTATGTATGCATGGAACAGCCACAAGTGCAGCACAGTTTATAGAACAGAAGCCAAGTTTATATTTCACATTATTATCAATTTAATTAACATGGGCAAGCAGCACCATTTTGCCACTTCTCTTGAATACAGTGTTTAATAAAGAAAACTCAAGGAAGTGGCTAAAGCTTTAGACTTTTTCAAGGGTATCCAAAAGCTGTATAAGCACAGTATGTCAGCTCTGTCATCCCCCATACCTACTGTACTGTAGGTTATAAATATAGTGAGGAACTGTGGTCTTTAATTATACTTTTTGCATTTTGTTCAGACAAGATTTATACATCAAGTTGCATTCAGTAGAATTTTTACAAATGTACTTTACAATCACGACATTTTAGAAAATCCTAGTGATACACAGAATAGGTCAAAGTGCTTTTTGTAGGACAGGGCTCTCCAACCTTGGGTCCCCAGATGTTGCTGGCCTACAGGTCTCAGCATACCCAGCCACCATGGCTAATGGCAAGGGATTCTGGGAGCTGTAGTCCAGCAACATCTGGGGACCCAAGGTTGGAGAGCCCTGCTGTAGAACATTCTTACTAATAAGCAACTTTCTTCAAAGTGTACTCAGCTGCACAGGAATGTATGAAATGAACAAATACAGTTTGGGATATTCATTCTCTTCCTTGATCTTTCTACATTAGGATACCCTCAAATGTCTGGCTCCTGATTCAAGTCCCTAAAACACATTTTTGCCAAACTCAGAGCATCAGTAGTGTTTTGGAACTGTACGGGCTGCTTCAAATTCTGACACATTGGAGTGGCTGGATGACAATCCTAAATTCATTATCTACTTCAGGTTAACGGGACTTCCACTTCTTTTATTTTCCCATTTTCTAGACAAAGTGTCTAGAATTTCAGTGCAGGCAGTAAGCAAAGATACTGCCCTCCAGATGCTTTGGACTTCACCTCCCATCAACCTTGACCACTGATCATGCTGGCTGGGGATGATGGGAGTTGTAGTCCAAAACATATGGCGATCACCAGGCTGGGGAAGACTGAGCTAAACCATTTAGATAAGTGTTTCTCACTGCTCAGTTAAAAGGTGTGTGTTTCTTTATCAAGTCAGTTTCCAACTTTCTTTGTAATAATCATGTCCTATGGCCTTAAGTCCCTCTTGTAGTCCGACAAAGAACATCCCTTGACACAAGCAGTTGCTTAACACTTTACCCAAACCATCTATCTGGTATAAAGTCCACATGGACTGTGACTAAATCTACAGTTTCATGGAAGTTATTCATTTGGAATATTAATTCCAACAGGTCTGCCTTTATAAACACATTAGATCTATCAGTAGTTCTAATGTCATAAAACTTTACAACTTAAATCATGAAGAACACCAGCTCTACTCTGGTTTCTACCAAAATAAAAAATAAAATGTAATACATTTTACCACAATCTGACTATACCCTTCAGGAAATAAGCAATCAAATCCTGAGCGTCTACCTTGGGAATACATCTAGTGCAGTGTTCTCCAACCGTGGGTCCCCAGATGTTTTTGGCCTACAACTCCCAGCACTGGGGCATGCTGGGAGTTGTAGGCCAAAAACATCTGGGGACCCACGGTTGGAGAACACTGATCTAATGGCATAAAAATATTGGAAAGCGTTGTGTCCCACCAGAACCAGAAAAGAGGTCCTAAAAAGGAGAACCCCATTGCTGGCCCTAGCATGCCTGAGGCTCAAGGAGAGTCTGTGGAAATGGACAAGCTTCCTGAAATTATCACCCAGGGAGGTGCTCCACTTGGGGAGCCTACACATTCAGGGACCCCAACACACTCTACCTTCAGATCCTCCAAAATCATCCCCAGCAGCAGAGATGGCAGCACGTCTAAGCAGAGTCCCAGATCAGTAAGCACAGTGCCCAACCTAGCAGCACAAGGTCTCCCTTCCCTGAACCCTAATAGGGAGGATACCAGACCCAGTAAATGCACTGGATCAGGGCTGATGTTTGAGGGGTGGGGCAGCATGGGCAGCTATAAAGCTTTTCAATAGATGCCCAGTGACTGGTGACGTAATAGCTCATCTAACTGAGCTTCTGGTAATCTGCTGGACAGCTCCCTTGCTCTTGAGGAACCCTAGCTCACTGACTTGTTGGATAGCTCTCCAGCCTCACTGAGAGCCAGTGTGGTGTAGTGGTTAGAGTGTTGGACTGGGGCTCAGGAGATCCGGGTTCTAGTCTCCGCTCAGCCATGAAACTCACTGGGTGACTTTGGGCCAGTCACTGACTCTCAGCCTAACCTACCTCACAGGGTTGTCATGAGGATAAAATGGAGAGGAGGAGGATTATGTAAGCCGCCTTGGGTTCCTTGCAGGAAAAAAGGCAGAGTATAAATATAATTAATAATAATAATAATAATATGAGGAGACAGAGCATAGTGGTGAGGAGAGAGAGAGAGAGAAACACTGAAATTACCTAGGCCTGGATGCTCTCTTGCCAGGAGATAGTGGCAACCATTATTATAACATTTTAATACCAATTTTGAGTGAAATGTTCAGATTCAGAGACATTAAACAAGCATGGTAATTAGCATGGCTATTCATCTGCATGTTGCACTTTGCAAATTTCTTCATTTACAATACCATCAAAATTAAGTTCACAGGCATCATCATTAGAACCATGCCATAGATATTAACAGGTTCTTCATACATTATCATCCACACTGACCAATCCTAAAGTATCCAAACACCTTGTTTGAGGTACAGTTTGTACAAATTAATGTCTACAAGTATCCTCACACCCACTCCCTTTTCTGAAAATTAAGTTATTAGCATGTACTTTTATTTTTTAAATGATCCATCTGACACTCTTGGTAAGGAGTTATCACCCTAATGCCAATCAAATCTCAAGATTCAGCCATGCTTGGCAGAAAATGTTTAGCAGAACATTCTCTTCTCAGATAGTACTAAGTTACTTAACAACTTGATTAGAAAAGTTTCTTCTTGGGAAATAGGCCTTCTTAGTTAGCTCCGGCACCTGCTGCCTGTATAATTCAAATAGCCTTAGGAGAATCCAAGAATAAGTCCATACTGTGACCTTTGGTCAACACAGCTGTGAATGCTGCACACCTTTCTCCTTGTATATAAAATACCATGCCATCTTGAAATAGGAAGGCAGGCTATATCAATTGATGCTACACCCATCTTAATCTAACAGCAAGAAGCTTGTTCAACCTAGTACATCACAGAGGTTGTGTTTCTACCCTTGTTTTTATCATCGTTTGGCTTATACTGTATGCCTTCTGGCAGTATCCAAGATCCTGGCTCATTATTATGGCACTGAGACTTCTATTGTCAATCAAGGCACAGTTCAGTCAGAGGGGCTTTGGAGCAAAGCAAAAGACTGCATGTACTGTGGGGAGGAGAGAAGGGAAACAGGCTCAGGGCCTGTTACATGCTTTCTGGATCTACCTAATAAGCTTATGATTTTATTTTTTTTGTTTTCTTTGTTTTTTTTGGTGCACCTTTAAAAGGTATGGTATTGAGAATGTGCACTTCCACACTTAGTGCATTTCTAAGTTGTCTTACCTTATGTGTTTTCTTCTGACTTTTATGTTTTTTCTTCTTATGAGTTTGTGCGTGCTTCTGCAGAGCACGCTTGTTTGTGGCAGAAAACTCACATTTCTTGCACTGTAAATGAGTTACTACGTGGCGGTTTAAGTGGCTAGATGTACGGAAGGCCAGGCTGCAATGAGGACATTTATATGGCTTCTCACCAGTGTGGATCCGAAAGTGTATCTTCAAATTTCCATTACGGATAGTTGTGTAGTCACACTCTTCACACTTATAAATTTTGACAGGCAAGGAGGAAGGCTGCTTCTGATGATGGCCACCAAGTGGAGGCTGTTTATCTGTGTGTGAAGCCAGGTGTTGTTTAAACAACTGCCATTTGCCAGTTGAAAAGTCACAGCTGCCACACTTGAGGAGCTCCACGTTCTGATGCACAAATTTGTGACGTTTCAGGTGACTTGATGTACGAAATTTTTTCTGGCAAACATCACAACTGTATGGCCTTTCACCTGTGTGTATTCTTATATGACACTTTAGCCTGCCTAATATGTAGGTGGAATAATCACAGTGCTCACACCTGTAAACTTGAACATGGCTTTCGTGAGACATGAGTGTGCTTTTGTTTCCTTTTCCTTCAGCCATATTCATTTGTCTCTGTGAGTTTTCACAGCTTGAAGCTGCTGATCCATGTCTTTTTCTTGCTGGACTCTTACCCTTGCAGGTTTCTTTGTGCAGCTCAAGGTCTTCTACAGATGTGCCTATGAAAAGGCACCAGTCACATTTGTGACGCTTCCGAAAGTGTGAAAAGCTATGCCGCTTTAAGTGGCTGGAGTTTCGAAAGGACTTGTCACACTCTTGACACTTAAATGGTTTTTCACCAGTGTGGACACTAAAATGTACCCGCAAGTTGCTGAATGAGTTAGTGGTGTAAGCACACTGGTGGCATTTGAAGAGTTTAAGAGCTGGTCCACAAGAAGGCTGCACCACAGGCATCCTGCCATTTCTCTCAGATTCCTGGTTTTTACAAGTCACATTCTCACTTTGTTGAGCTTGTAAATGAGTGCCCCTGTGGTACCTCAAGAGTTCTTCTCTGCGAAACACTAAGTTACAATGATCACAAACATAAGTGTTTGGAAAAATGTCTGACATCTTACACCCTAAATTGCTTGGGCAGTAGTTTTTCTGTGTATGTGCCTCCTCCTGTGAGTCACCTTCCTGCTCACCTTCTGCTCCTAGCATCAACTGTTCATTTGACTGAGAAGGGCTGATTGCTTTCTCACCGTCAGGACACAGAGCCCTAGCCTTTTGAGAACAGCTGTTCTGGTTACTTTGCTCACAGCCATTTCGAAAGGTTTTCTCAGTGTCCTGAACTTGTGAGTGGTATTTTTGATGACACTGGAGATGTTTGTGCGTGCCAAACACTATGTTGCACTCACTACACACATATTTCTTTCGAGAGCTCAGTTTCTCCTTCTGAGCAATAGACAAAGTATTGCCCTCCTGCCCTTGGCTGTGTGTGCCTGCATGTTTATTTAAGCTACTTGCACTTGTGAACCCCACCTCACAGTCAGCACACCAATAAGGCTTGCCACCTGTATGGAGTAAGCGGTGTTTGACCATGCTGCTAAAATATTGAGACAAAAAGGCACAGAATGTACATTTGTATAGCTTATAGCCAGCATGCCAGTACAAATGTTTGAGCATATACGAATGGTTATCAGAGGAATAGTCACACCGAGGACACTGATAAGGTGCTCCATCATTATGCTCCTTCATATGATGTGTAAAATGTTTTGGATTTGGGGAAGCAAAGGAACATACTGTGCAACAGAAGCGCCTTGAAGGCTTCGGTTCCCTTTTCACTTCACTGAAGAATTTCCCATACTTGCTTTCCTTTTTCTTCTTAGTTGACTTCTTCTTCATAGCTATTTTATCCTTGATCCTTCTGTCTTCTCCAGTATTACTTTTATTTTTCCTTCTCTTTCTCCATGATGACATTTTCATGTGAAACTTATGGTGGCGTTTAAGATTGGTAGAAAAGAAAAATGTTTTGTGGCAAAAGTTACATTTGTGGATTTTTTTATCCTTATGAGTAGCATAGATGTGTTTCCGTAGACATATAGAGGATGTATGCCTCAAGTTACAAAACAAGCATTTCCAAGCCCCTTTCGTTTTGGTATGCATCTCCGTGACTGAGATCAGTGAAGTGTGTCTCTTGGACTTATTACTGAATAGCAATGCCTCCTTTGGTTGCTCCAACTGCAGCTGTGGGCCACATTCTGTACTCTCACTAGAACCACTAAGGTTTTCTTGTATATCATACGCTTCAGAACAATCAGCTACTGAGGGCTGAACACAATGTCTAGCAACATCTGGCTCAGGATTAGCACAATCATTTGTTGTCAAGCTCCCAGCATCTTCTGAAAAATCTCCCAGAGAACAATCACCATTAATAAAAGGTGAGACACATTTCTCATTTTCATCCTGATGTTCCTCCAGTTTGTGGCCCAGGAGTGTGTTAATCTCAAGCCCACCATGCTTTCTAGGTCCGTTGTCAGTCTCATTAAATCCTGTCTCCAAAGGGGCAGCACCTAAAGAATGAAGAGAATAAACTCATAGCAATCGTAATAGGTGCAATCTTAGGGTGCAATCCTATTACGAGGATCATGCCCCCACTCCCGGAGGCTCGGAGGCTTATGAGCATCCTATCCATGGCAGGAGGAGCAGTGCAGGCGATCTCCATTTCCCCGTCCTCCTGCCCTACATTTTCACTAGATGTGCTTTTTTGCCTGTCTAACAACAGCATTTCACATGGAGAGGGAGGCAGGCTGGGGAGGCCTCAGGAAAACTCATATCCTGGTCTCTCCAGTCTCCTCCCCTCCCTGCCCACCAAATTGTCCCCTTTCCCCCTTCCCCAAGGTCACTTTCGCAACCTCGGAGCAGCTGGTGCAGTTCTTTCTACACCAGCTGTGAGGGGGAGTGGCGGTCAGAGCTCTGATTCCCTTCTTCAAGGTTGGAGCGCTGTCTCCCACCTCAGATCTGGGAATCCGAAGTATCCTATTGCCCCTCAGACACAGTCTAGGGGCCACTGGATTGCCCCTCCAGATATTTTCCCGCTCCCCTTTCCCCATTCAGAAAACTATAAGGGTTTGTTTTTTACAGAAGCCCTCAGCTTACTTTACTGTCAGATATAATCAAGGCATAAACTTAATGTTGTAAATTTCTATCATACCTCTCCAAGGCAGATTATGCTTCATAAAAACAAAAAAACCATAAACATCAAAATTAAATCTCAGTAAAATGTAGTAGAGCAACTACAACCTCATAAAATCTGAAAAGTTCAGCAGCAGCAGCAGCAGCAGCAGCAGTAACAAGTACCGTAAAACAATTCCTGGAACCTCACTTCAGCCCAGAGGCTCTCAGCATCCAAGGTCAATACTTCCTGATCCCAACAGAAACGTGAAGGCTGGGGGGGGGGGGACTGGGGGGGATGGCAAAATTCAGGTGGGGGGAAAAAACATTTCCCCACCACAATTTTTTTTCTGGATTTTTTTTTCCTTCACTCTCTACATCCTTTAATGCAGTATTTGACAGAGGAGACTGCAATCTGGCTGTTCTAGGCCCAAAGAACCCCTGGATTCAGGGAAGCCATGATGCACTTAAATGGATGACAGCAATGGAAAAAATTCAGCATTGTGCAATTTGCTTGACATTTGGTTGAAGCTTATGACAATCTATTTGAGACCGTGGCATCTTGGTTGATAATAACTTGATAATGATAAAGAAACATATCTAACAAGATGCTAACAGGAGCAACAGCAGGCTCACAAAGCATGTGGAATCATAACATTGTTGGATTGTACCGAAGAATGTGCTGAAATAAGTCAAAATGAACTGAGCAAATATTTTCTATAAAGTGGGGTCCTAACTGCACTTCCCCCTAGATCAATGTTCTCAGCATAGCTGACTGGGGCATGCTGGGAGTTGTAGGCCAAAAACATCTGGGGACCCAAGGCTGGAGAACACTGCCCTAGATAGATTACCATAATCTATGCTAGCCTTTCCCAACATGGTGCCCTCCAGATGGTTTTGACTACAACCACCATCATCCCTGACCATGTTGGTATTTCGTGTAACACAGCAACAGTGTGAGTCATGACTCATAGCATAGTCAGGCATGTAAGTGTCTGCACCTGTTAACAGGGTGAGGCACTGTTCTCACTACTTAAGACAGCTGTGCTATGGCTGAAACTGCTGCAGTAGCTACTATGTTACTGTGAGCCTACCTCGGGTGTGCTGCTGTGCCTCGGGTGTGAAACTACTGCTATTGACTGGTAAGCTCCCTTTGCATAGGGAGATTGCAATACTCTGTAAATAAACTGCATATATATAATCTATACTGCTCCTCTCTGCTTCTGCTGCGCTGCTGAGGTAATTTCCTTCCTCTACCTGCTGACAGACCATTGGTCTGGGGCTGATGGGAGTTGTAATCCAAACTATCTGGAGGACACCGTGTTGTGGATGGCTGATCTACACCTTGCATAGGTTCTTTTACATAAGTGATACAATTAGCATCAAAGATGGTCTTATCCCTTATCAATAAAAAAGATGTTCAGGGCCACACAATTCACTTCTCTTTTGCTCTCCCACGCATACTTACCGGTAACTCCATTTCACTTCTATTTCCCCTTCTTATTACATTATACCCCTTTCCTCCTTCCTTCTTTTTTTTTCTTTCTTTCCAGATCTAGAATTGTGATTCAAATTGCTTTGATTGCTTCATCAATGCAATTCTAATGCCATTTGTAAAGTTACGTTGCTATGTCTTTCTTCAAGTTCATAACATTATTTTCTGTATGAAGCATTATCAATAAGCCTATTGATTTGTTTCAGTTAAAATCTCGAGTCTTTTGCCTTTACCATGGGTTATGCTTCACCCTGATCACTGTGTGGTAAAGGTGCAAATTCTAACTCAGATTAGATCACCAGGTCAATCCTCCACCTTCCTTTTGGATACCTGAGCACAAAGGATAATGGGCTCTCATTCCCTGAGTTAAGCCTCATCCCATCCAGCGTGTCCTCATGCAGGAATCCCCTGAAAACAAGACAGGCAGGCAGGCAAAGGATTGGAGGATCTAGTTCTGATCTCGGAAATCCAGTGTATTGATACGCTCACACTCACGAACAGCACAATCCTGTGGCCGCTAGACAGAGTCTAGATGGCCATAGGGTTTTTCAGAGTCCCAGCTTCAACCTTGGAAACATGCTTTGAGGTCAGAGCTGGGACTCCAAACTTGGGAGTGCCCTCCCTACGCCCTCACAGCTGGCACGGAAAGAACTGCACTGGCCGCAGTTCCAAGGTTGCAAGAGCGAGCTCAGAGACCAGCTTTTGGGCCGGGGCAGAGCGGGGAGGAGACAGGCTCCTGAACAAGCCATAGTTCCCATCAAAAGACAGCAAATAATAATCAAGGCAAATCATTTTGACTGCTGGTCAAGTCTGAATACAAAGAAATACTGGGTTGGATCCAGATTTACCCATACTTAAGATGTTTTGGACTACAACTCCCATCAGCCCAGCTAGCATGGTCAATGGTTAGGGATGCTGGAAGTTATAGTCCAAAACATCTAGAGGGCAGCAGGTTGGGGAAGGTTGGAGTAGACCCATTGAATTAAATGGGACTTTAGTCATGAGTAACTTATATCCCATTGACTTTGATGAGTCTACTCTAAGAATGACTGTCTGGATCCAACCCAATGTAATTTGATAAGTACCGGTACCTATTTCTTCCCATTCAGTGTTAATCAAAGGCACAAATGACCAACCCAAAACTTTAGTATTCATTGTAAGTTGGATAGGTATGATAGATTCTCTCTGCCTCTTAATTCTACCCCTCCTTTCTCTGTAAGCTTTCCAGATGTTGCTGGACCTGAACTCAAGAGCAGTGTCTGATTACAGGAAACAAAACAGGGCAATCCTAACTATACAGGAAGTTACAGACTTGATTTTAAACTACATTGATTAGCTTTGGAATGTAGGAATTTGTGTTCACTGAAGCGGAGAAAAATCAGATTCATTTGACAGTTTTGGGGGAGTTCCAAAGCCCCTGACTAGATTGGGAGCTTTTCAGCTTTCCAACAATTGAACAATTGGGGTCACTAATATTCTTAAAACAGAATACACTGTTTAAATCCCACCTGCTGAAGCTTATATCTAAGTTCAGGCCTTGTTTGCTAGATGCTTAGATCTTCTGGTAGGCATTACTGTGTACGTGAGCATGCCTCCTCTTTTCCCCAACCGCTTATCAACATCACAACATCAACATCACTTCTGGAAAAGGAAATCTACCTTCAGCATTGGAACTTATGTGCATCCAAGGAGGCTCTGGCAGGCTCTCTCGAATAGATCCATTTACAGCTGGTTCTGTTCCCTGCGCAACTGATAAAACCATCTGTATGACTCCCTCTGCCACATGATCCCCAATCTTATTCTGAATGTTCAAACAAGGAGCTATTACCATCCTTCGGTAATAGTTGTGATCACTCTCAAATTGATTTAGTTTTACACATTCATTTCCAGTTCCATTGTGCATCTTGTGGTCTAAGAAGCCCATTACCCAGTTTTGGTCAGTGTTATCCAGTGCATTCTGAAATAAGACCACTTGGACTGAATTTAGGTGTTCACATGTAATAGGCATTCCCTCATCCTCTTCCTTCATTTTTGCAACTTCAATTGGATTGGCCTGTTCTTCTCCATCATTCCCTTTAAAGCTACCACCACTGAACTGTTCTTCCTCTTCATTCCCCACCCTTCTGTCTTCTTTTGCCTGGCTTTTTAGACACCCATCTTCTTTCAAAGCTGTGTGCTCTTCATCTTCCCTTTCCAAAAACTCATCATCGCTCAGTTCAAAGATAGTGATGGGGAGATCAATTTCAAACACTTCAGGCTCTGCAAATAAGACACAGAAATAATTAGTGGTGTACTCTCTTGGAAACATGGAGTATACAGAGGGCTTATTTGCACAAGCCAAGATTACTTCACATAATAGCTGTTGCAATGCACTCTCGGTGGCCTAAGGCCATCACTGGAGCCCATTTAAGCCTAGAGTGCTCCTTGCCTTCCCCACCAGTCTCAATGGTGCTGACAGCCATGTCCCTCTGAAGGTAGAATTGACACTGACTTGCTCAGAAGGCAAAGTAAAGCTTGGTACTCGTGTATCTTGCTGAGGGTGCCTGCCTGGAATGACTTAGGCCTGGCCCCACACAGAATTTGCCTCTCTTCGTTGCAGATCTGTGGAGCTCAGCTCCACTCTTCACTACCTCTTGGTCTTTGCTCTCCCTTACGGTTTCCATGTCCAGACTGAGAGAAGCCTTGTATCTTACATAGAAGGACAACTTGAAAAGAGAAAGGGCTTTATAAGATATACCAACCACAAAGCATGTGTGGTGCAGCGAGCATGCAGAGTAATAATGGCAGCCCACAGAAATCACCGTTGCTGGTCCAGTTATAAGTTTTATCATCACCACAGCTCATAAATAACTTCATTTCTCTCATATGTTGAATATTGAAACAATAACCCAATGGATAATTCACTGGACATCAGCTTGAGTCAGTTCAACTCCATGGGGTCTGCAATTCAAATCTAAGCAGTAAATTTTGCTAATAATTTGCAATTGCTATAGTTCATAGAAGAAAACAAGAGGTAAGATTCATATTTCCAACATTCTTATTTGGCAAATTGAAGTTCCTTCTTCCATCAATCCCTCTTATAATAGATTCCTAGCTGATTAAGTCAGAAGGACATTACAGATGGTCAATCATCTAGTCCTCAGGCTTCGAATGTGTTTCACACAAAATTGGATTTTTAAAGAAGGCAGAAGATTTCTATTAATACAAAGGGGAGAAAAATCCATTCCAGAATTTACTCTGACATTGGGGAGTCAATTTCTAAAGTCCAACTCAGTGGTTTAGAAAGGATATGAGTGGAAAAAAACCGGGCAATCAGAGTTAATGGGAGACAGATTTACATTCATTTCAGAGTTCTTTAGGCTGTTGAACTCTGTCATTTGAATAAATGACTTAAGACTTTTATATAAATATTTAAATATTTATTTATTAAATATAATAAATAAATATTATAAAAATATATAAATATTTTATATTTATTACATTTTTATACTACCCTTCCTTCAAGGAGTCCATTTCTCTCCCCACTCCCCCCCTACCACATGGGATAAAAGAGGTGGCTCTTTTATCCTCAAATAACCCTGTGAGGCAAGTTAGGCTGAGAGACTGGCCCAAGTTCTATCTAGTGAAGTTTCATGGCTGAGCAGAGATTTGAACCCAGGTCCTCCAATCCTATTTCAACATTAGCCACTACATTGCTTCTGTTGTCAATTTTGAATTCACATAGATTTCATAGATCATAGAGTTGGCAGGAGCCTACAAGGCTATCGAGTCCAACCCCCTGCTCAATGCAGGAAACTAGAGGAAGGGTCTCCCATCCAAGTAATAACCAGGCTTCACCCTGCTTAGCTTTCCACGCTCAGACAAGCTGAGCCAGCATAAGCCACAGGCTGTCTCATCTCAATAATCTCTGGTTCAGTTTAACTTTGTTGTAACAAGGACCTTAAACCAGAAAACTCCAGCCTAACCTACCTCGCAAGTTTCAAGAAAGGACGAAGCATGCTTCCCTGAGCTCCCTGGACAAAGGGTTGGTTATAAATGCAACAAAGAAACAGGACCGGTGCAAGGCAGTTTGGTGCCCTAGGCAAGATCAGATATTTAGCGCCCTCCCTTCCCACTTGAGAGTGCTGTATTTTTTTTCAAGGCGTTTCTGGCGCCCTCTTTAGCCCTGCGCCCTAAACGGCTGCCTAGTTGGCCTAATGGTAGCACCGGCCCTGCAAAGAAATAGCTTAAGAATCCATGCGGAGAGCTTCCCTACCCGTTTCACATCACTGTTCTAGCATATCCCCACTTGGTGACCTTGGTTAAGCTTCTCAGTGCTTCTCAAATGCAAGTTACATATATGTATACTTGGAGATGTATAAATACACATGCACACAAGAGTACTCATGCCTGCTTGGAAGCAGAACCTCTGGAATGGAAGCCCATTCTGTCCGTCTCTCTTATGCCAGATGTCATGTGTTAGCAATGGAAATTCACTCTTCACGTGCCCAAAGGCGGTGAAGCATCCATTTTTCACTCTGTTCTTGGACTGAAGTCTGGGCACTGAAAACTGATTCTGGTGGGTCGAGCTCTAGAAAAATTAAGCCCTGAGCGCAAATGGGCACTTTTATTTGTCTCCTTTCCACCTCACCCTTTCCTCTAAGCCCCGGTCCACCTTGGGTCCCCAGATGTTGTTGGACTACAGCTCCCAGAATCCCTTGCCATTAGCCATATTGGGAGCTATAGGCCAGCAACATCTGGGGACCCAAGGATGGAGAGCCCTGCAAGTCTAAGGGGCTCAGAGGAGCGTTTCAAATCACAACAACCTTGTGAAGTAGGCTACCCTAACAGCGGGAGGGGTGGACAGAGATCTCCCTCGACACATTCTGTCCCTCTGGGTGCTGTTCTCAAACCGACCTGGGATGAGAGGCGGGAAGCCTATAAATCTCAACGGGAAGTCAAACAGCTGGGGCGGGCGTCAAGCAGCCCTTTCCTCCCTTCTGCACTTACCTTCAAGGCACAGCGGGGCGGGCAACCCCTCCGAGGCCGCCATGACTAAGTCATCTCAACCAGCTCCTCGAGATACGCAAGAGAGGCCGATTAGAACTGGGAAAACCGAAGTGCGCCTGCGCTGCCTCGCGGTTCCCGATGAATCCGAAAGGAAGAGGAAGCGCGGCAAGTGAACCATCCGCGCATGCTCACTGATGTGCATGAAGCACCGTCGGAGCCACTGCCCTTACCTTTGCCCTCAGTGTCCCTTCGTCTTTTTCAGCATCTTGCCCAGAGAGTCTACTACTCCCAAATGTTCCGTAGCATGATGCTGAAGTCTACGGAGGGGCAGGGGACTGTACAGTGTTGCGTGACTGTAATCTACACATATAGCACACACTGCTGCAACACACCTGTGCATTTTCATTGTGTGTCTGCACATGCTTTGTTGCTTAAAGCCACATTCTATGACATTTAGGGTGCAATACTATAGCCGCTAGACAGAGTCTAGCCAGCCATAGGAGAGGTTGGAGTCCCAGCTCGAACCTTGAAAACATGCTCTGAGGTCCGAGCTAGGATTCCAACCTCAGAGTGCCCTCCCTTTGCCCTTGCAGCCAGTGTGGAAAGAACTGTGACGGCTGCAGCTCAGAGGTCGGAAGATCAACCTCAGAGCCGGAAGTTTGTGGGTGTTCCAGGGGGCGGGGAGGCGCAGGCAGGCTCTGCCATGATAGGTAGTATCCCGGCGGCACCTCAGCCTCTCCTCCTCACGTGGGGGGGGGGGGGAGGTAAGACAGACAGCCAAAATCAGCTGTCTTAGTCTTTCACAGGGTGGGAGGAGCGCTCCTTCCACCTTCCATTGGATGTCCGTAATCCTCCAAGTTCAGTGGGCTACAGGCAGCCACATTGAATTGCGGAGCCTACAAGGCTATCGAGTCCAACCCCCTGCTCAATGCAGGAAACCAGAGGAGGGGTCTCCCATCCAAGTAATAATAACACTCAGACAAGCTGAGCCAGCATAAGCCACAGAAGCCTTCAAAGTGGCAGGAAATACTAGGAATTTGACAGCACTAATGTAGAAGGGTATTATAGTCAAGCTTCACACGAGAGCCAGTGTGGCGTAGTGGTTAGAGTGTTGGACTGGGACTCGGGAGATTCCGGTTCCAGTCCCCGCTTGGCCATGAAGCTCCCTGGGTGACTTTGGGCCAGTCATGGTCTCTCAGCCTAACCTACCTCACAGGGTTGTTGTGAGGATAAAATGGAGAGGAGGAGGATTATGTAAACCGCCTTGGGTTCCTTGCAGGAAAAAAGGTGGGGTATAAATATAATAAATAAATAAAATAAATAGGCATCACTTTACTTTGACTGAGGGAAATTTAAAAAATAGGAACAAAGGGAAAACAACAACCAGATGCACAAATACAGAACAGCAGTCTGAAGGATGCCAAATTGGATATTTTACAACATCACTGTTCTTATAACATTGACAACATCACATGTGTTGTCCTAGAATGATTTGCTTTCTCTTGGAAACATTTGTGAACACTCTATAGAGAGTAGCAGTGGAGTCTGTGGAGAGTGTCTTTAGCAGGGGGAAGATAAATGGGTAGGCTTCATCCGGGTTTGGGATTCTAAAACAGCCTGGACTACTCCGTTTACTTTTCACATTGTTATCAGTCAGTTTTTATATCACTTTTACCAAAGTTTTGTCTAGGAGTTTTGCTGAAATGTAACTGGCTGAAACAATAAACTTTGGGATGTGGCGAACATGGCCACCATGCAGTGCACATAGTCTATGAAGAACCTAAAGGGGAGGGTCAGTCGTTTTAAAGCCACATGAAGGGAGGATGCCTCTGAAGTAGTCCTCATGAAAAATATTCTGTAGGAATAAAAATATGTGTGTAGTTTGCTGAAAAGATCTGAAAGCAGGATGCTACATCCCTGACTAATTTTTGCAGGAACATTTTTTCAGAAACCTCTCATGGGGACTTTGTATTCTAATAGAATGAGCCAGTTTGCACGATCAAAACAAACCACAGTAGCTTGTTGTGAGCCATGTCTCTTGCAGGGTTATTTGTGGGTTGTTTAACCGTTCAAAAAGCCATGCCACCCGGGTTCAGACAACATGATAAGCCACGGCCAGGCATTTTGTTGCCTGAGGCAAAGGAAAAGATACCTGCCCCCACCCTCATTTCATGTACAGAAGGCAACTGGACTAGCAGTTGAAGCTTACTTCAGTTGGCAATGGGGCAGTGTCCTCCACTGCAACTGAATATAGCAGGCTAGCCTAGAGGGTGCAAGGCAGGCTGCATGGCACACACAACTCTGTTGTCTACCTCTAGCACCTCAGCACCACTCTCCTTACTTCTCAGCATCCACCACCTGAAGTAGCTGGCACTCTCTCTCTAATGGTAGGAATGCCTGCTTCTATTTCACCACAGGTATTCATCCATGGAGAAAATAATACATCAGAATACATCAGTCTTGAGACAGGAATTTTGTAGGAGGAAATCAAGTTCTGTCACTTGACAAAAATAAAATTTGTTCATATTAGATATGAATAGAATCGTGACACACCCAGAAGAATTAAATGAAAAGGATAGAAATTTATTCCAACTTTTTATGCTGAGGTACAACTCTTAGCAGCTTGTAAAGAAACCCCTTATGACTTCAGCTTTGGGTGTTACTAAACTAGTGTAGGACTGTTAGCATAAGTGGTTTTGCCTCCACTTTTTGACATCACTGATGTCTTATTTTCCTTTCAGCTTGGCCCTTCTTCCTTCCTTTTGCCTCCCCAGACACAACACAAGCAGAGCCATGAGAAGTTAATAATCTCTGAGGATGTGAACACCACTTTCTGCATATGTGACAGACTCTTATATACTCTTGCCTTTTCCAGGATGGTCCCTAGTGTTATAGAAAGCATTAGCAGCAATTCAAAATTAGCTTGTTCTGTTTTGAACCAGTTGTGGTGTGACACTGGTGAGGAAATTTAGTCTTGTGACTGAGGTTCTGAACTTAGTCAGAAGATCTGGCATCTCTGCCAAATATTAAGGCTGATGTTCCAAGCTAATTGTACTTTTAGTAAAGTTTGGCCCTGAGCAGAACATTGTTCTGACAACCCCAGGTTGCAGGAAGTCAACCAGTACATACTCGTGTGGTGGAAGGGAGGGCAAGTTCTTAGAAGTTGCTTGCTCCATATGCCTGCTGTTACTGGCCTATCCTGGAACAGAAGAGGATAATTAACAACACAGACAAGGACTTGGAAGAGCACTTTGATGTTGATGAACCTGCATATGGAATTCTTCTTACGTGTTCATGTTACATATGTACATGGATTCCTCTCTATAACTAAGAATGTGTGTGTCTGATTAGCTCATGACTGGTGCTGGATGTCTCCCTCCACCTAATCTGTCAAGCTGGATGGCTTAGTAGTATAATATGCCAACATGCATTCCTACTGGCTGATTTGTCATGCTTCTCAAAGAAAAAGAAAAGATTTGCAGTGTAAGGAAGCACAGAACAAGGTTTTATTTTGTTCTCGCCAAACAAATAGGAAGTACTGTATATAATTTAAAAATGCACAAGGCTATGTTGCTTTAAAAATGCTTAAGGCAGAATTTGCATCGCTACTCTCTGCTATGTAGTTTATGGAGTGTGACCAGTTCTTGAATTTTACACATGTTTCTTTTAAAATAAGCTAACGTACAGCATCGTGTCAGAATTCACTGGAGCTTTAACACGCAATATAATATAAGAAGTCATCTTCTTACTCCAATCTATACAATAAGGGCTACAGCTACACCTAAAATGCTACAAATGTACACCTAAAAAATGTTAAGAGTGAATATGACAAACATTAAGCATGTGCATCAGTGGCGCACAAGTCAGAGAGCCTTGATTGGCTGCAGCTCCCTGTTGATTAAGATTTGCCTTCATGTAATATGTGGAACAGCCCTCAGTCAGGGAAGATAATCCCATCCAATAAATGAGTGCAAGCAGATTGAGGTGACTAAGGTCACCTCAAGGTCACTTTGCTACCTCAAAAAGTAATGTACAAACTGAAAATGCGATGACATCCCTTTCGGCAGCAAGCGCCGTGGCCACAATCTAACAAAGCATTCAGCATGCTTAAGTTTGTGTTGCATTGTGGCCATTTTGTAGCCTACATCAGCCTTTGTAAGCACCAGCAGACACTCACTTTGCACGCTCATTTTCTTCGAGGGCTGGAAAAAGTAGAGACATGTATATGCTAGACTTTGGCTTCGTGTAATGTTTGGGGTTTCCTTGAGCCAGGCTAGGATTTCTGAATGACTTGTAGGCATTCAGTAGGCAACAGGAGGCATGGCTGGGCACCTACCGAAGACCCACACTCCACCAGGGGCTGACTGACAAGAGCCTCCTGGACTTGCTCCTCCCCCTCACCATTGCAACCTGCTTGGTTACCTGCCTCTCGCTCTGGCCCAGACAATGGTGGTGCTGAGGAGCAAACCTGAAGTGCAGACTGAAGGGGCAGGATTGCAGCTTGAGATTGATAGGCAAATGGTCAAGGAACACCTGATTACTTTGAACTAGTTTAAATCTCCAGGGCCTGACGAACTGCATCCTAGAGTAATAAAGGAACTGGCAGAAGAACTCTCAGAATCACTGTCTATTATCTTTGAGAAATCATGGAGGACAGGTGAATTGCCAGATGACTGGAGGAGGGCAAATGTTGTTCCCATCTTCAAAAAGGACAAGAAGGAGGAACCTGGGAACTATAGACCAGTCAGTCTGACATCAATCCCTGGGAAAATTTTGGAGCAGATTATAAAGAAGTCAATCTGCAAGCACCTTGAAAACAACGCAGTGATTACTAGAAGCCAACATGGATTTGTCAAGAACAAATCCTGTCAGACTAATCTGATCCCATTTTTTGATCGGGTAACCTCCCTTGTGGACTGTGGGAATGCTGTGGACATAATATATCTGGACTTCAGCAAAGCTTTCAACAAAGTGCCTCATGATATCCTGATTAGCAAGCTAGCTAAAAGTGGGCTAGATGGAACAACTATCTGGTGAATGCACAATTGGCTACAGAATCAAACTCAAAGAGTGCTTATCAATGGTACCTTCTCAAACTGGGGAGAGGTAACGAGTGAGGTACCACAGGGCTCGGTCCTGGGCCCAGTGCTCTTCAACGTTTTTATTAATGACTTGGATCAGGAGGTGCAGGGAATGCTTATCAAATTTACAGATGACACAAAGTTGGGTGGAACAGCTAATACTCTGGAAGACAGAAACAAAATTCAAAGTGATCTCGATAGGCTGGAGCACTGGGCCAAAAACAACACAATGAAATTTAATAGGGATAAATGCCAAGTGCTGCACCTAGGGAAAGGAAACCAAATGCACAGTTACAGGATGGGGATACTTGGCTCAACAATACTCCAAGTGAGAAGGATCTTGGAATTGTTGTAGATCACAAACTGAATATGAGCCAGCAATGCGATGTGGCTGCAAAGAAGGCAAGTGCTATTTTGGGCTGCATTAATAGAAGTATAGCTTCCAAATGGCGTGAAGTGATAATTCCCCTCTACTCAGCACTGGTTAGTCCTCATCTTGAGTACTGCGTCCAGTTCTGGGCACCACACTTTAAGAAGGATGTTGTGGAGGACCAGCACCCGGGTCCTCTGTGTGAGTTCGGCGCTTAACGGGTTAACTGGCACTGAGCTACAGCCCGTACAAGCGATTGAAATTGACTAGGAGGTTTGCACAGCAAAAGGAAACTCCAGAGCCCTTTGTATGACCATATAAGGCTTTTATTTACTACAAGTTAAATGGAGAGGAACTAATAGCTTTCTAGGTATGCTACAACATCAACATGACCTGACGTGATCTCCGAGTTTTATCAATGAATGGGTTCCCAGGCTAGCGTATTGAGGAAAGTCAGTTACCTTAGACCAGAGACTCTGCGCTGGTCAGTTTCATGCCTGGCTCCGGATCAGCCTGATCCGGGGAAGAGAACAGCTTATCCCAGCCACCACTGGGGATGAACTTGCCGAAGCGACCTGTGTTCCCAACAACTCCCAGAAGATGTGCACGGGGGTTTTCTACCCCACCTTTTCCCGCTCTCCCACCCCCTGCCTGTCAGGTGGGCTTATCCCTGCCCCCTGTGTGGCAGGTGGGCTTATGCCTGCCCGGGAAAAGATGACGTCTCCTGGTCCGGGGTGTACTTTACAGCTCATAGTGGCTGCCCTGTCTTCTTGATGGTCCACAACTCTCCTTTGTGGATTTCGACCGAGAACTTCTTTGTTGGTCTGCAGGTTTCGTCTGGCGGAGCCAGCACCTCCAGTTCCCCTCCCACCCCCTGTGGAGAGGTTTATGCAGACAGAGCTTGGCAGGGAAATGTGTGCGTGCGTTGTGTGTTGTGTGTGTTCATGTTCCTTTTACAGTTGGGCTTTCTCCACAGATGTAGACAAACTGGAGAGGGTTCAGAGGAGGGTAACAAAGATGATAAAGGGACTGGAAACAAGGCCCTATGACAGGCCGCTGAGTCCATCTAAAGGAGTCATGCTGGCAGGGCTGGTACTGAAGACACCATAGGAAACATTGTATCCTGACATCTCCCCTCCCCGCCAACCAGAATGCCCCCTTACAGACCTTTCCAAGGTCCTCCGAGGCCACATTACCAATCTCAGAATACAGTTCTTTCCGTGATGGCTGAGTGGGGGAGGGATCGAATGCTGGAATCCCCCTTTCTAGGTCATAGCAGTGTCTACAGCCTTGGAAGGGGGACTCAGAAGAATCCTGTGGTCCCTGGCTGGGATGCTCTCCCAGGACCATAGGATTGCTCTCTAAATCTCTCTCTTGAATTTCAGTTCCTTCTGGGTTGTGCAATGATCCCTTCTGTCTTTTCTTTTAAAAGAAAACATCTCCACTATTTTCTCACTTTGTTCCCCATGGAGTGCTATAAAAGGAAAGATGGCACCAATGCCTCCAAGCTGTCTTCCATTAGAACAGAGACAGACAAAAATTCCTTGGGGAAGCAACTGACTTTTTCTGATACAGTACATTGTGTTATACTAGCGAATGGAGGACACAATCCGTGTCTGAAAATGCTTAACATCAATAAGCCAGATACACTTTACCTAGATACACCTATAATACGGGGCAATCTGAAACCCATGTAAATTCCCTCAAGTTAAATTCATAGAAGTACGGTACTGGAAATGATGCAGGGTACCAGTTGATTGAAGTCCTATCTTCCATGGAAAAGGGGTTGCTCTGGTGCAGTAGTTTTCAAAGTTCTTACTCTCAGGGAACTTCTTCTGCATGAATTTGTCTGGAGCCCTGTACGTTAGCCACAGAGTCATTCACTGCACATTGCTGAGGATTCTGGGTAAGTATTAGGGTACATATACAGTTTATGGAGAACTCTGGCCTAGCCATATGGGGGCAGCTTTTGCCCCTCATAAACTGAGAGTGCAGCCTAGAATGTGCTCAATACTTCTTTGCATTTCTGCATTACAGGGGACGAGTTATAATGGTAGATGTTTTTCAGCCAGTTTGTCCACCATTACTGATGATCTTCTAACTGAAGAACCCCAGATAAGCTTCCAAGGAACCAAAAGAAGTGATGGCCACTAAAGTGGCTGGCTTTAAAAGCAGATTAGACAAATTCATGGAGAATAATGCTTTCAATGGCTATTAATCATGATGGCTATATATTACCTCCAGTATCAAGGGAAGTATGCCTCTGTATGCCAGTTGCTGGGAACACAAGCAGGAGGGTGCTGTTGCACTCATGTCCTGCTTGTGGGCTTCCCATGGGCATCTAGTTGGCTACTGTTGCCGGCCAGATGGGCGATTAATAAATGTAAATAATAATAATAATAATAATAATAATAATAATAATGTGCAGATAGAAAGCTGGACTAGATAGGCCTTTGGTCTGATCCAGCATGGGATCTTCTCAGGTTACTAGATACAAAGTTTGGAAACCACTAATCTAGTTCAGTTTCATCATGTTTTACCCTTAAAGGCAGCCTTAAAAACAATTAAAATAAATAAAAATGTAGGACCAGAGCTCTGACAAAGGAGTTTCCAGAGTGACTGGTAGAGATACAGTGCTTTTCTACACGAGGCTGTTAATTACTATATCTACTTTTGGTTTCATCGCACAATTGAGATCCAAGCTCTACACAAAGGGGTTTTCCTTTCCTGCTTTTCCACTACATAACCTCTAGGTGGCACTATGCTATAGTGGAATATCACAATTACACAAGTAGGAAATTACCTTTTCTTTCACTTTTAGAAATGTAATACCCCATTTTCCCTGCTCTAAAAATACCCAGGAAAGTGCGCTTAAAAAACAGAAACAAAACTGGAGGAACACAACATCGTCTAAAGAACCGATAAACAACCATGACTAAGGAATTTTGAGTACATAATAAATGTCTTGTGTAGAAAAGTTCACAAATGGTACCTTTAGATCAAGAACCATCCAATGTAACAGTAATAAATAAATAAATGTTGACACATCATTCCTGAAAACAAGCAGTTTTTTGAACACGTAGAGCATACCAACAATTGCAACCATTTGTTGTGTAAACTGTGTTGGTCAGGGTGATTGCACCTCAGTTTTCAAGCAACAGTAGTTTATTCCATTAATTTAGACAGTTTATTATACAATGAGGATATATTTTGTAAGATTATGTTTTAGAAAGTTGTGAGCTGCTGGTCAGGTCCTTTCTGTAAGAATGGTTCTGAATTAGGCAAAGGGTTGAGGATGGAATGTGCAAAACACAACATCCCATTGATAGTATCCGCCACCCTTCTAAGATTCATTTTGCATGAATATTGCTCTGAATGCTACTTTTTGTTCCTTTTTGTTCTACATTCTCCATGGACAATTAAAAGTCTTGTGAATGTTCATGTGAATATGGTTGTGCAGTTGTTTTGGAAGAAATTTATCTTCTTTATACCACCTTATTTTCCTCTCTGATTTATAAAGTATAATTCCCTTCCAAATTAGCTGACCTTAATGTACTTGTAGCCGTATCCTTTAAGCTTATATAAACAAAAAGCTGGGCTGATGGAAGTTGAAGTCCCCTGAAACCCTGGAGGGCTCCAGCTTGGGGAAGACTGTAATCTGATCAATATTTGTGAAGTTTTGGAATTTTTAAAGCCACAACCTGTAAGTTGAACCCTTTTCCATCTTGGCTTGTTAAAACCTGTCAGTCACAGCCAGTGGAGGCTCATCATACAGTGCAAAGGGGGCGGAGCCCCACCTAACCTGTCCTGCCTAACCTCAAGTCACCTGCTTCTCATTGCTTGTTTCCCAGACTTTGTTTCCCTCCATAGGAAGCAATGTAAACTGGCTGGCAGCAGCAGTGCAACACTGTTTGTTCTTCTTTACTTCCTGCTTTGGCTAGGGGGAACACTGGGCATGTGTGATAAGTTGCACATGCTCAGAATATTCCCCCAGGAACTACTGTTTGTTTTTTCTATGCAAACGCCTGTAGGGGAAGAGAAGGCTTTTCAGGGTGGGGACAGGGCTGCCTGTTCCTTCGCCAGCCAAAAGCCTGGATTACTCAAGAGTGCCCTCTGGCTGTGAGTTGGAGAGCAAAAACTGATTGGTTGTTCTCTCCCCTTCATCTATCTCATGGCTATAGGGGAAAAGGGGAGTCAGCCCTCAGCCAATCAGACATCTGCAAAATCACCCCATCTCACTTACACCATACCACATGACTGGAGCCTGTTCAATGCAAGGAGGTGGGGGCAGGGAGATCACAGACACTCACAGAGAGCAGCAGCAGCTGCAGCTGCTGCTTCTCTCTGTTCCACAGTGTATATTAGGTATCTGGACAGACTAATTGTTTGAGAAGGATGAGAAACAGAGAAAGACACACTTGTTGAATGATATGTGTTTGGGGTGATTATTTGTGTAGCTTCTCAAATCCATGAAGCATATGTAGCTTAACCCAATCCCCATGGCCATTGAGGGGAAGGGGGGAGTGTTGTGACTGCTGCTTCTATTGGGGCTCTTTATGTGGACTCAAACTTGCCCACCAGCCAATTCTGTTGTCTGGGAGTGAGACAGTGCTGTCACAATGCTATTGTGTTGTTGTTGTTGTTGGGTTGAGCATCCTGTTCTGAAGAAACAGGCTCTTTTCTTCTCAGGCTTAGGAGAGAGAGGAGAGCAAGTAACTAGTAACAAGATCACAATCATAATCTTTTATAAAATACTGTTGGTGTGAGACTGTGTGTTGTGCTTGTTGGGCAGTGGCTGGACACGGACACCACCTCAGCTCACCTCAGATTCAAGCATCCCCCAAAATGGTATTTAGAAGTTATTTGCTTTCATTCTTTTTCTTTTGCTGCTGCTGCTATTTTTACTGCACAATCCTATACTGTACATGTCTCCTCAGAAATAAGCTCCATTGAGTTCAATGGGACTTACTCCCAGGTAACTGTGGCTTACGCTGGCTCAGCTTGTCTGAGTGTGGAAAGCTAAGCAGGGTCAAGCCTGGTGATTACTTGGATGGGAGACCCCTCCTCTAGTTTCCTGCACTGAGTAGGGGGTGGATAGCCTTGTAGGCTCCTTCCAACTCTATGATCTATGAAAATCTAAGTGTGTATAGCAAACGTTCCCCAACCTGGGGGTCGGGACCCCCAAGGGGGTCGCGACATGCTTTCTGGGGGGTCGCCAGCTATACTGGAAGGAGGGAGGGAGGGGGAGGTATTTTCCTACAGCACCAGGCGCTTGCAATCCAATTGCTGGAGAAGGAGAGAGCGCACACGCGCGCCTACACTGGTGCTTTATGGGTAACAGGCACGTGAGCCTTGAGAAGGAGCCGCTGCCTGCAGTTGCCGCCAAGCACCTCCTTCGCCTCGTGCTTCTCCTCCTTGTGCTGGAGTGAGTGAGTGAGTGAGTGAGTGAGTGAGTGAGTCGCTGCCTGCAGTTGCCGCCAACATCTCGCCGCCTCCTCCTCATGCTGGTGTGTGTGTGTGAGAGAGTGAGAGAGAGAGAGAGAGAGAGAGAGGAGACGACGCTGCCTGCAGTTGCCGCCAACACGCGCTTCTTCCTGCTGCTGCTGCTGCTGCTGCTGCTGTTGATCTCTGTAAGAACGAGTTGGAGGAGGGGGCAGATTGAGCTGTTGTTGGGCTGGAAAGGGGAGGTGGTCACGGCAGCGTCCAGGGGTGAGGGGAGGGTGGGGGGCATTCCACCCAGCCCTTCCTTCTCAGACGCAGCCAGCTGGGGGAGGGGGAGCGGCAGCACGAGGACGACCTGGGCGACTTGATTATTTGCACAAAGGCAAGTGTGCTTACTTCCTCCTTAGCCCTTCGAGATTTTGGCAGCCCCAATGCAAAGCAGTGAGGCGTGCTGCTGGCTATAATTCTGTTGGGAGAAGGTACTTAACACCACTTGGAGAGCTCACGTTATGGTATTTTTTGACGCACTCATTGGGAAGAGTTTCACTGAACTATGGCTTCTTCTGAGTGAAAATGAAGTGTGTGTGTGTGAGAGAGAGAGAGAGAGTGAGAGAGACTGTGTGAATGAATTTCATTTCACTTGCTTCTGTGGCTATTGCAGAACTATTTTTAGCTGTCTCCAGAAGAACAGAGAGCCAGTGTGGCGTAATTGTGAGAGTGTTGGACTGGGACTTGGGATATCCGGGTTCTAGTCCCCACTTGGCCATGAAACTCACTGGGTTACTTTGAGCCAGTCATTTACTCTCAGCCTAACCTACCTCACAGGGTTGTTGTGAGGATAAAGTGGAGAGGAGGAGGAGGAGGAGGATTATGTAAGCCCCCTTGGGTTCCTTGCAGGAAAAAAGGTGGGGTATAAATATAACAAATAAAATAAATAAATAAACAAATAAACATGTCTTCTCCTTTCTGATACAAAGCTGGCTGCTAGTCAAATAAATCGGCTCACTTGCCTGCTCCCTGTTGGGCCCTATTTCCACTAACATCCAGAGTCCAAAGAGAGGAAGGGCAGGTGAGCAAGTACAACAATAGAAATACAAAAAGAAATTGTTTTTCCTCAAAAAAGATTTTTTATTTATATTTTCGGAAATCTGTACCCATGGAGAAAAAACGGAAATATTCAGAAGATTACCTTAAATTTGGCTTTACCACCTTTAATGACTATTAGGTTAAATTAAATGGCAGCCTTGCAATCTGTACTGATTGGAAGTTAAAATCAGTCGTAGGTTCAGGCTTGTAATGCTTGTACATTTTTTCTGCATTTAAAAATACTGGGCAATGTAAATTAATGTTTTTAACAGGTATGTTTGATGTGGTATGTAATTGGGTGAACTGTGTTCTGTGGTGAGTGTATGTATGCTCTATTGATCTTTTCCTGCTGGTATGTAAAGACAGAATTTGGGGGAGGGGGACTGGCTGGCTGGATGTGATATTTACATTTCAGCTGTATCATGAGGTGATCTTTTGATCAAAAGATTGCTTTTGATCTTTTCCTGCTGGTGTGTAAAGGAGTCTGTGAAGACAGGATGTGGGGTGGGGTAGCTAGATACTATGGCTGCAATCCCATACTATGGCTGCAATCCCATGTACGGTACTTTTACCAGGAGATAATTCCATTGTAATTATCAATCCATCCTCTCCCCCTCTTTCTTTCTTTCTTTCTTTCTTTTTTGGTGGGTGGGGGTGGCTATTACAATTGAGGCTGCAAGCCTATTAACTCCCTTGCCTGGGAATACACTTCTGAGTAGAAACGTATACTGTACTATAGAATTTGCCAAAGATGCCTTAAACCACAGAAGGCTAATATGACCAAGTGAGATCACCCACCAGGGGAGGGTTGGAGGAATGGGGTATGATTAAGCTAAAGTGACACACTTTTAATAGTTTCATCATTCTCAATCTCAATTCTTAAGTACATGCTGAAATGGACATGCTGGTGCCCATCAAGTTTTCTGCTGGTTGCTGTAGCATCCTTTCACACTTCTTTCTTTCTTTCTTTCTTTTAATATAGTCTGGGAGCAGCTGGCTGGGCATGTAGATGGTTACAGATGCTCATCTTTTTTATTTTAAAAATATTTATTTAAAACTATGTATTTATTTATTTACTTAGTTTAAAGTATTATTATCCCACTCCTCAGCCAAAAAGGCTCCTGGAGCAGCTTACAAATAATCAGTAAAAGGCAGTTCCTGCCCATAGGCTTACAATCCAAAAAGAGATGACATGCAAGAAAAAAGGAATAAGGGAAGGATGAGGAAAATGTTATGGCTGGAATCCTGGGGTTTGCAAGAAAGAAAGCTGTGTCACAAACTAGGTATGGTTGGCTCCGCCCCCGTGGCCTCCCTTGGTTCTGCCTCTGTTGACCAACTGTCCACCCTACCAGTAAGATTGTCCATGAGCCGCCACTGTTCACAGCTGAGTGGACCTTTGGCCTGGATTGTTAGTGCTTTGTGAATGAAGGGTGGATGTCCTCCAGTTCTGAAGGGGGGGGGGGGTTCGACCACTTTGAAATAAGTGGTTTGATGTATATGCAAAAGCTTGGTTGGCAATTGGGCAATGAACTGAACTGAACTAAAAAAAACACCATAATTTGATAAGGAAGATTTAGCTCATTTTGACCTCTGTCCATTCTTCTCCTTCTGGACCAAATTCTGGAGCTTGTCATTGCAGAGCAAGTCCAGATTTTCCTTTCCACAGCCCTTTCCAACCCGGTTTCTGCACTGCTTTTTGAAAAGCAGTCATCATGTGACTAATCCCATGGGAGCCATTTTGTGGTAGTGCCCACAGCAGTTTCTCAAATTCCCTAATGTACCCATGGGTCGAAAAAGGTTGGGGATCCCTGGTATAGAAGGCTGGCCCTACTCTGCTTCACAGAATAGGGTATGGTTGCGTGAACTCTTACAATGCAATCCTGTGAACTCAGAAGCAAGGTTTGTTGTGTTGAATGGAATTACTCCAGGTAATTGTGTACAGTATTGCAGACTTAGTAACCCATTCACATAGTCTACAATTGCCCCCAAAATGCAAGACCCTTCACAGCTTCTCACTTTGTCATGCAGAGTACCAAATTCCCCTGCCTCCTGCAACTGCAAGCTACTTAAAGGGAGCATGGGCAAAATTGCAGCTTATCTTTCAGTTTTAGCTTAGCTGCAATTTTGCCCATGGCCCCTTTAAGATAGCTCTGTTTAGGCTCGAACAGTAAGGAGGGAGGGAACAGAGGCTATTAAGTTGGGAGGGCCAGGCGTGGATGTGTGTATGTGCGCACACACATGCATGCTCTACTTGCTGCCTCTGCTGCATGCTGCTGTGGGAAAGGAATTAGCTGGGTGAAAGCCTGCACCACAGAGAGGTGAATGAGGGAATTTATCACATGATTCCTATCTTTATAATGCCAAAGATTTTATTTCCTAACAGAGCTGACTCTTTGCCTCTAGCAGGTGAGTTTACAGTGTCAGAAGGAAATGTAAGAAACTTCCTCTTCTCTCTGAAACTCCATGTTTGGGGGTGTGGGGAGGGTGGGTAAGCTTCACCTGTTGAATTTGTGCCAATCCTGACAATTTTAAAACAAAAAGAAAGAGATTGCCCTGCAAGCACTGACAACCCCCCCCCTGAAAAACACCAGATATCAACCATTATGGGTTTAAGTAAGGTTAAAAAAAATTACAAAAGCCACTTATTATAAAATATTATAAAATAATATATACTACAATAGTGTAATAATTATAATATATAAGATTTTGTGTGTTGCCTGGCCATACTTGGCCATGCCCTCATGTTGCCTGGCCACGCCCTCTTGATCACACCTTCATGTTGCTTAACCATACCTCTTACAAATTCACATGTGTGTGTCCCTATTTTAATCTGTGAAATGTTGGAGGCTATCCATTCAGTGTTCTAACACTGAACAAAACCTGTGGGGGGGTTATATTTTTATTTCATTTCATGTATTACATTTATAGCCAACCTTTGAGGAGCTCAAGACAGTGTACATGAAAAGAAAAGGCTACATAGCAAAGCATTGGAGGAGGGGGGGAGAGGCTTTATAAGCCAGTCAGGCTGTGAGTCAGTGTTGAATTTCAGCGGTGGATTACATTGCTCCGCTCCAGTCTCCTTAAACTCCACAGAACATGTGAGAGACACCAGCATCCCAAGTTGTTGTTCTTAATGACTGTCCTCCATGTCCCTGTCTGCCTGGCAGCCAAGCCAAGGAGTAGCCTCTTCTCCTCTTCCCAGCATTTGCCTTTGGTTCAGAACTTTCTCCACTTCCACAAGGGGACATGGAGGAGCACTACATCTCTAAACTTCACCCAACCGGGGATTATGGAGCAGGCATGTTTCTTCTGATTATAGGTAAGTTCTCCTTCTGTGGTCATCTATGGGTGCTTATTGAGAGGACCCACACTTTAGCGGCTGCAGGGTCTACACCCCACCCCCCCAAACTGTTCTTTGATATAAACAGTTATATCAAACTGTTTTGATATAACTGTTTCCTGTTTTGGTACTGTGGTCTTTAGTTGTAACTTCCCTTTGCCTTCAGAGGGGTCAGGGTAGGTTGAGTGCGGATAGTGGATTTTTGTGTTATTGATTATTAGGTGTAAATTTGCTTTTCATTAGATCAACCATCTAGAAGCAGGAGAATTTCTAAGTTTCATATTTGATTCATGCATTACAGAAAGTCACACGCATGATATAGCAGGCAGTCTAAAATTCAGTTTGGTTTCATAAATGAACAGAGGCATGCATTGTTATGTGCTATTTAGAAGCAGGATACAGATTCATGAAAGCGAGCATCAGCTGTAGCTCATAAACAGATTGAGCAGAGAAATGTAGATATTTCTTGTGATCCTGTTAGAAAGGAACACAACACTTGCCAGGAGATTGAGGAGGGAATACTGCCTTTAGATCAGTGTTCTCCAACCTTGGGTCCCTAGATGTTTTTGGCCTACAACTCCCAGCATGCCCCAGCCAGCTATGCCGGCTGGGGCATGCTGGGAGTTGTAGGCCAAAAACATCTGGGGACCCAAGGTTGGAGAACACTGCTTTAGATGAATGTGTCCCCCCCCCCCATATGCAAGTCTTAGAGAAAGAGTTTTGTCCTGTTTTCTGTGGTTCACATTCAGCTTTAACTTGGTGTCCTTCTCGTCACCTGCTTCATGTAAACAGATTTGGATGTTGAAGCGGTATCAGATGTATGATTTATTAATATATGGCTGTTAGATTACATGCAAAAGAATTCTCATAATAATTTTAGCATACATCACATAGTTATGTACCTTATTCTCAAGGGACTTGGGGGATACTCTGCAAATCCAAATGCTAGTTGTTAAGAGAGAAAAAAGTGGGAAACTGGGAATCACTGAAGCTGCATAAGGGGAAAAAAGTTACTGCCATTTTAACTGTTTTTTACCTGCACAAAACGGACATTAAACTGGAAGGTATATATTTCAATTTAAGGTCAGGTTCTGCTGCATTCAGTGGGCTTAATCTAGATTGACTGTGTTTGACTGTGCTCAGTAGTGAGCTTATCTTTCACAATTCTATTTATATTTATTTACTTATATTTTTCTACAGCAGCAAAAAATATAGCAGTTGCAAGTTTGATTACCCAGTTTGATCCACATCATCTTTCAATCAAAACTGAAGAAAAAATCCCAAAAACTAAGTTATGCCTGCATTAGTTATATTAGGTTCTGGGTTTGCATGTAATGACAATCCAGAGTTAAGACAACCCAGAGTTCATAACCCAACAACAAATGATGGGTTCTTTTCCTGGATTGTTTGTGGTGAACAGCTCATCGTTTCGAGTTCACATGTAACAACAACAACCCAGGATTCAACAACCCATACTCTGGCTTGCCATTACATGCAAACCAACAAACGGTCAACTAAAAATATCTTGTCCAATTTGGTGTGAGGAGGCATCTAGCAATAGGTTAAGTCTTCCTTACCACCCAGGAAAGGCAGGGATCATATGACCAGGATCATTGCTTTAGTGCTAGTGATCTTGGGCTCCTCCTTCAGTTTGTTCCTGCCTTTCTCCCAGGACAGAGCTCTCCTTTTCACTCTATTTCTTTCTGGAGCCGTGTCTGAATTTACCCTTCCTTAGAGCCAGTGTGGCGTAGTGGTGAGAGTGTTGGACTGGGACTCGGGAGATCCGGGTTCTAGTCCTCCCTCAGCCATGAAACTCACTGGGATGACTTTGGGCCAGTCACTGACTCTCAGCCTAACCTACCTCTCAGGGTTGTTGTGAGGATAAAATGGAGAGGAGGAGGAGGATTATGTAAGCTGCCTTGGGTTCCTTGCAGGAAAAAAGGCGGGGTATAAATGTAATAAATAAATAAAATAAATAAATAGACTGGACTACCACAATGCGCTTGGAAACTTCAGCTGGTGCAGAATGCGGCCGCTGAAGTCCTTGTTGGGGCTAGACAGATGGATTGCATCACACTTATTATGTACCAGCGGCAATGGTTGCCATTGGGTTCCCTTGCTCTTGTTGGCTCATGGTGCTAACATTAGCATTAGTTCTAGCCATATGGGAAAATTTATTCTAGGGTAGAACTACCGTAGTCCAGAAAGCTGATAAGGAACATTTGCTTACAAGTAGACATAGAAAGGCCTGTGGCTCAGGCTGGCGCAGCTTGTCTGAGTGTGGAAAGCTAAGCAGGGTCAGGCCTGGTGATTACTTGGATGGGAGACCCCTCCTCTAGTTTCCTGCATTGAGCAGTGGGTTGGACTCGATGGCCTTGTAGGCCCCTTTTAACTCTATGAACTATGAATTGGCCCCAATAATAAAGTCCCTTTCCCTTTTCCATAACTGACAACCAGAAAGCCCTGTTATGCCCAAGGCTCACAGTCTGTGGCATCTTGAAAGGGTAGCAATATAACAGCAGCCATTGTTAAGTCATTCATAGGAAATGAAACCCAGGGTCACTCGCTTCAAATGCTTGAGTCACTATGAAAATTATATTAATTCAATAATTAAGCAATTTGAACATAGAAGCTGTAATAAATATATATGTTCTGGCAATCAGAGGATTTTTTAGGATCGATATTAACAGCCACATTCCAAAATGGAATTGTGCACTTAGGACCATCAATTTCAGCAAGTTGGGGGCACTTAACTTTGTATTGTATTGTGGCTATTGCTTGGGTTGTACGAGTTTCTCCATCAGACGGTAACTATAGGCAAGGGTGCTGTTTGTGTCTTGCAGGGTGATGCACTGCGCTGAGTTGTTGACAGTATTAATACTTCTAAAGCATTTTGCCTTCTTCCTTCTTCCAGCAATCTTGACAATTCTGGGGAATTCCGCCGTCCTAGCTGTAGCTGTAAAGCGCTCCTCCAGACTCAAGTCACCCGAGCTCCTTACAGTCAATTTAGCAGTAACGGATCTTGGAATGGCCATCAGCATGTATCCCCTGGCCATTGCTTCTGCCTGGAACCATGCCTGGCTGGGTGGAGATGCTACCTGCATTTATTATGCTCTGATGGGTTTCCTTTTTGGTGTCTCCAGCATGACCACCTTGTCCGTAATGGCTGTAATCCGATTCCTTGTAACCCACTCACCAAAGTCTAATAGTAAGTCACAAAGTATGTAGGAATGGCAAAGGTGTAGCAATTGCAAAGCTTTAAACTTTGTGTCAAGGGACTCATTTTTTAAAAGGAACTTTTAAAAGGGATAACCTGATATTGTGGGGGTGGGGCGGAGATAATAGAAATGTTCAGTATTACTGCAGTTAACAATAGGAATGGATGTATAAGTAAACATAGCTGCAGCTCCTTTTGATCCGATGAACCGTAAATTGAAATTTACCAAAGGCAATGAGAATAGTAATACAGTCATGCCTTGGACTGAGAGCATAATTCGTTCCGGAAACGTGCTTGTAATCCAAAACACTCTTATATCAAAACGAAATCCCCCCCCCCCAAATTGTACAGAGATTTTTAATTTAAGCCGTACTACAGTACTTGTATTGCAAGACGTCGCTTGTATATCAAGTAAAATAAATAAATAAATAAATATTTAAAAATCTGCTTGTCTTGCAAAACGCTCTCAAACCAAGTTACTTGCAATCCAAGGTATTACTGTATATGTAATACATTTCCAGCACTTCTACAGAATGTATGTATGAAATTCATAGGAGTTAGTACAGTGCTGCTGGTGTGAAAAATGCCATCCTAGTTTGCACTTGCTATCCACCCCTGCTGCCTGCCATGAATAGCTTGTCCACATCTGGATAACAGATGCAAATGTTGTAAGCCACCCTGAGAATGCTGGGATAGGGCAGCTTATCAATGGCATCAATCCATCCATCCATCTGTATCCAGAATGAATTACCACACATGATACCAATCACATGCAGTACTTTTGTACATGCATCTCTGCACGAAGCCCAGTGTGTTTTAAGTTGCAGGAAATTGGATTTAGAAGAAATATTAAGAGCGCAATCCTATGCATGTTTATACAGAAAAAAAGTGGTACAGCTCCCAGCGTTCCTCAGCCTGTTGCAAGACTTTTTTTCTGTTCAAACATGCATAGGATTGTGCCCAAAGGAACTTTCCCCCAATAGATCAATAATGAAATTACACAACTTTCTTGCTGCGATGAATGATGGCTCAGGCAGAGCAAAACTGGACACCAAGCTTAATAGATTTTAAACATAATGTATCTTGTCTAAGATCCTGAGCATTACCTGTACATAACCTAGGTAAAGGGCCATAGCTTGGTGGTAGAGCAACCATCTGCTTTGTATGCAGAAGGCCCCAGGTTCAATCCCCAGCATTTCCCGATAGGTATGGGAAAGTCTGAAACTTTGGGGAGCTGCTGCCAGTCAGTGTAGACTGAACACTGAACTAGTTGGACAATGATCTGTTTCAATATAAGGCAGCTTCCTTTGTTACTGAAATAGTGTTGTTATATATCATCAGCTGTCTTTCCCCCCCCAGGCAATAAAATCAACAGGAAAGTCATACATGTTTCTATTACATTGATTTGGCTATATGCAGCGCTTTGGGCCGTTCTGCCTTTGCTGGGCTGGGGGCATTATGGCCCAGAACCATTCGGCACTTCCTGCACCATAGCATGGAGCCAGTTCCACAACTCATCCAATGGGTTTTCCTTCATCCTGAGCATGTTCATTCTGTGCACTATTCTGCCAGCAATGACTATCATCATCTGTTACTTGGGTATAGCCTGGAAGGTTCATAAAACCTATCAAGAGATGCAGAACTTCAATAGGATTTCAAGCGCAGCAAAGCTGGAGAAGAAGTTGACACTGGTGGGTAATTGTTGTGTATGAATAATGCTTTTTGTTTTTGTTTTATTTTTAGGAATGATAGGAACATTGCATCTTCTAGAGTGTCTATAGCTCAGACATTGATCATGTACCCACACCCTGATAATTATTTAAACAAAAAGTTGGGTAAAGAGTCAATGTGCATTTGGAAGTGATGAGTTGGGCTGATTATTTTGTGCATGCTTTCGTGTATGATTTGAGTACTCTTTGAATTCCGTGTTACATTTTTCAGACACACAGGAACTCCTGTAAGAGATCCCCCCCCCTGCAGTGCTAGCATGCATGTTTATTGACATACATGCTGGTAGCTAGTTTCATGGCAAATGTATTTACCGTGAATCTTGCAATATGTGAGTTCATAGAGGTCAAGTTCACACCCCACGGCAATAAGCTATGCAGTGTGGGTTGTTCGCGGAACAACCCACAGTACACCCAACAGACAATCGGGCTTACTGTGGGTTGCTCTCCCACTCCTTCCCCCCTGACATTCCAGCCAGAATCCCAGGGTCCTGCATGGCAGAACCCATCTTGTCTCCCCCTCCCTGCTCTGATCGTGAACCCTTTTTGTTCATGGGTTTGTTTGTTTTCCGGAGCCCTGTGCTGCCACCAGTGATAGTCACTCCACTGATACCCAAATGGCACCATGGACTGTTTCCATAGCCTTTTAAAAAAAAGAAACTCAGGAGGCACAAATATGTGCAATTTTGTTTGTAATTTTTTTTAAAAAAAATCCAGCCCTTCACAGGTGCGCACCTACGGCTGCCCGAAATCTGGAGCCTTGCCTGGCCAATGTCCTGGTAAGTGTCTACTGCCAAAAGAGAGCCAGTGTGGCGTAGTGGTTCGAGTGTTGCACTGGGACTCGGGAGATCTGGGTTCTATTCCCCGCTCGGCCATGAAACTCACTGGGTGACTTTGGGCCAGTCACTGCCTCTCAGCCTAACCTACCTCACAGGGTTGTTGTGAGGATAAAATGGAGAGGAGGAGGAGGATTATGTAAGCCGCCTTGGGTTCCTTGCAGGAAAAAAGGCGGGGTATAAATATAATAAATAAATAAATAAATAAATAAAATGCAGTAGGCAACATTCATGGACATTGACCAAGCGAGGCTGCACATACTAGACAGCTGTCAATTGAAAAGCAAAGCAGTGAGGGGTCCCCCCCCCAAAAAAGGGGGTGGCGAGTATATCTCCTCCTTTTGGGTGTAATCTAGTTTTTTTTAGTATTGCCCTGGGTGCTCTCAGTCTCCTCCACCTTTTCCACACTTCCCCAGCCTCTAGGTACTCTGGAAAGGGGAGGTCGACATCCCACCACCCCTACAATTTGACAGCTGCCAAAAGAAAGGGTTCTTCTCTTTCAACCTACCCAGCAAATTTGAGCATTTTGGGGGGGACAGAGAAATATACACAGATTGTGCACATTTCTGCCACCCCCAATTTTTTTTAAAGGGCAAGGAGCCAGTGATGGTCACTTCAAAGTGCTGCTTGGGCATCGACGGACTGGCTGTCACTGGCAGTGGTATGGGTGAGATTGCCAAGATTGGCAAGGTTTTTTTTGCCATTCTTGCCAAGCAACATGCTCGCCGCTTCATGCAACCCACAATAGGATTGGTCTCCCGGGTTTGTATGACATGACAACCTATTATGGGTTCAACAACCCCTAGAACAACCTGCGGGTTGTCAGGGTGGCGTGTTGTCCAAAAACAAGCCACCCTGTGGTTCAGATGACACGGCAACCCACTGAGGCCAGTTACCAACAATGGGTTGCTGTGTCATGCAAACCCAGTCAGAGAAAGCATGCTCTGTGTACATTTCTGTTCTGTGAGATGTTAAAGGCATGGTGTGGGGGAACCATTATTTTCAACTTCCATAGGAGTATAATATGAAATAGATTAAAATGTTATATTACACAGAGCATCTGATAAGTTATGCTGTTCTTAATTTCTGACCCAAAATTACCTTGTGTTATTCTATGCTACTGAGGGGCTGCCTTCTTTCAGAGGATACTGCTTTCTGCTCTTAGGGTGAATAAACGCATGGACAGTCTCAAATGAGAAGCACTGTGCAAGAACTAATCATTTAAGTATCCCTTACACCAGTGTTCTCCAACCTTGGGTCCCCAGATGTTTTTGGCCTACATCTCCCAGCATGCCCCAGCCAGCTATGCTGGGAGTTGTAGGCCAAAAACATCTGGGGACCCAAGGTTGGAGAACACTGCAATAGATCTTCAATCCAATACAATGGCTGTATCATGTGCCCTCAGACTATGCCCTATGGCAGTGTTGGCTGGGGCATGCCGGGAGTTGTAGGCCAAAAACATCTGGGGACCCAAGGTTGGAGAGGCCTGTGGCTTCTGCTGGCTCAGCTTGTCTGAGCGTGGAAAGCTAAGCAGGGTCAGGCCTGGTTATTACTTGGATGGGAGACCCCTCCTCTAGTTTCCTGCATTGAGCAGGGGGTGGGGGTTGGACTCGATAGCCTTGTAGGCTCCTTCCAACTCTACGATCTATGAAATCTATGAACACTGCCTTGCACATTAAGGAATTAATCCATTTTCCTCATTGATCAAAAAGGACATATTGAGGGAGCAAATCAAGAAGAGCCAGTGGCTAACTAGTACATATGATTGTTGCTTTTTTCAGATGGCTATACTGATCAGTGTAGGATTCCTCAGCGCATGGACACCATATGCTGCAGTCAGCTTCTGGTCAATATTTCATTCCAGTGAGTCGATACCACACTTCGTTACCTTACTGCCGTGTCTGTTTGCTAAATCATCAACAGCCTACAACCCTTTCATTTATTACGCTTTCAGCAAAACTTTCCGGCGTGAAGTTAAGCACCTTCAGTGCTGTTGTGGCCAGAAAGTCCATGTCTTTAATACCAAGAACTCCATCAATAGCCATGTGTCAGTAATGTGGTCGGCCAGGGGCAATGTACATATTTCCTCATTCAGAAGGACAAACAGTGGAGAAGTTCCAAATCAATAAGTGGCAACAGCAGCAAATGGCTCAAGGCCTAGACCAGTGTTGTCCCAACCTTGGGTCCCCAGATGTTTTTGGCCTACAACTCCCAGCATGCCCCAGTCACCGTAGCTGGCTGGGGCATGCTGGGAGTTGTAGGCCAAAAACATCTGGGGACCCAAGGTTGAACAACACTGGTCTAGATCATGACAACTCATGGTGAAATTCTGCAAAGGGAGTCATTAAACAAAAACAACAAACCTCTACTCAATGTATCAAGGTCTCCCCAAATCTTCCCTATTTGCCCACGTGCACCCACTCTGTGGTTCAGTGTCGGATCCCACCACTACAACCATGTGAAGGACTGCCAACCGGTCCTTTACTCAAGACCAGAGATCAAGGTGCAAAACTGCCAGCCTTTGCTCTGCCGTCTTGACTTGATTCTCTCAGGGCCTTGCCCTTGTCTGCACACTGGATTTTGCACTGAACCATAGAGGAACTACACACTCCATGTGGGGTAAAACTAGGAAAGTTTATTTCAGGTAAACAGATTACAACAAAAGATGGGAAATGAGGGAAGGAGACACGGTGGGGAGACACTTTGGTATACACAGTAGATGAGTAGAGCTATAAAACAAAGCTAGTTCCTTCACTATTCACTACCCAGGCCTTCTCTTTACCTGGGGGTTGTTTGGTCCTCCTCAGGGCTTGCCTCAGCACAGCCCTCCTCCCGCCAAAGCGTGCAGACAACAACAGAAACCAAATGCCACGGCAGGCAGTTTAGATCCCCCCCCCTCCTTTCAGTAGCCTAGGTGTCTTTTAGCCAGTCAGGATGAACTTCATCAGGCCCAGGCAGAGGGGAGGGGTGGCTCATGACTAGCGGGCTTGGACCACATTTGCATGCGATAGGCTTGCGAATGGCTGTGGCACTTAGCCATCAAGATGGGGAGCCTCTGAGGTGCCATCTAAGCTATGTACCTTTTACATTTCCCAGCCACCAGCTGGGATTATACTTGTTTACACACGAAGAGGTGTGTGTGTGTTGCAAGAAACAGAGGTTTTTTCTCCACAAAACTGCTCTCAGGATTAATGAAGGATTTCAAGGACTACTTAAAAAAACCTCACCTTACAAGTAAGAAACAAGGACTGTGAGGACTTTAACCGTAGAGGTCTAATTAGTGTCTGCAGTAGCCATAGTCATAACTCTGGCAGAAGAAGTAGCAATGCAGTCAAAAAAACAGAGAACTCGGTGTACTTTTCATTTGTTTTCATTTTTATGTTAGACTGTGTGATGAGCTCAGGGGGCAAAGATGGGGGCTCAGTCAGGTCTCCCAGTCATTGTAAAGGATGCAAGACTCCTTTACTTAACAGAATGCCATCCACCCTACACTTCTGTTATGACTGGAGAACAAGAACTAAAACAGGACTGGACCCAATATGTATGGGGTGTCACAACACTCACCCCCCCCTCCATCTAGGAAGCTTTCAGTGCCATTAGTAGCATGGACCTAATGTGGCATGAGTAAGTTTGTGTATGAATTTTGCTCCAGGCAAAGATTATTGTATGAAAAAGCAAAGTTACCTTTATTTAAGGAAATCAGTTTCCTGGCGTTTCAAGGGGCAAGATGTTAAAGTAAGACAAAATAACATCTTACTGCCTGGCTACATAGTACTGGTGGCTTTTACTTTGTGGAAAACAACTACAGAAAACAATTCCAAACTTAACCCCATTCTAGAAGAGAAAATGGATCCTTCTCAAAATAAAGGCGACTTGAAAGTGTATGCCAACCTGGTGTGCACTCACCTACCTCTCCTCCTCAGCTTTCCAGGCCAAAGGAGAAGTTGAAGAAAGGGAAAATTCCCTATTGCAACTATAGCTGTGCACAAATGGCGTCTTGAAATTCTCCACCCTATTTGTGGGCAGAGAAATTGGAAGGACCATTTCATTGAATTTCTCTAGGCGGAGGAGAAATTGCCCAACAGTTTCTTATAGATGGGGGCCCACCATTAGCCGTGGCTGTAGAACAGCTTCTTTTTTTCCTAAGGGGTTTGTTTGGTTTTTTTGCACCACCCACTAGAAGAGGCAATAGCAGCAACTACATTGGCAGCCTGGCCACTGTTTTGCCTCCACCACGGTGCCTGATATCTGGTGTCATTTTGGGACATTATGTGTGTGTATGGGGGAGGGATGTGGCTACCACACCAAAAAAGAAAAAAAGGTGGAACAAATTTGGAGAACATTTTGCAAAATGGCCTTCTATTTCTAGAGAGGTAAGAAAAATAATCTCACAACTTTTCAAAGAGAAATGCCTTCTGAGAAATTTTGGCTCAGCTTTAGCTGTCATTCTTCAGGCTTTGGCTCCTCCTTCAGAGTCGCCCAAACATTAATTTTCTTCTGAAGGGTGATTGTAGAAATCTCTTGTCTCTAATGCAGGTGCTTATACCACCACTCCTTCCACACAAACCCTGTAGCAGGTGTGAGAGGAGGGGTAGTGTTATGTCCAGTTCCAGGGAAGAGGTAGAGCTATTGCTCTGCCAAAATCTGCCCTCCAATTTCCCAAGTTTTCTTCCTGCATGAAAGAGGCTTGTTTTTCTACCTTATTCTCAGGGGGCTTTAAATTTTCTTTTGGTGATGCTTTTGAGCTTGCTTTATCATTGCAAGGTGGTCGAGGGTGCTGTGCCTATCTATTACACATCTCTTCATCACTCTACAGCAGGGCTCTCCAACCTTGGGTCCCCAGATGTTGCTGGACTACAGCTCCCAGAATCCCTTGCCATTAGCCATGCTAGCTGGGTATGCTGGGAGTTGTAGGCCAGCAACATCTGGGGACCCAAGGTGGGAGAGCCCTGCTTTAAAGGGAGACCCCAGCATGCAATTACTATGCTAGAATTTATTAGTGTTTGATTCAGTTTGTTGAAGACTCAATAGAGCCCAAGGTTCTCTCTCACTACAGATGTTAAAGGAGCAATAACAAAGCTAGGAAAAATCTAGCCTGATAATCTAGTAGTGAGTAATCTGCTCACTACTACATGTTTCAGTTGGTTGTGATGGTATGAAACCACTGTTGCACTAGGATTGTCTCATCATCTATTACTGGTAATGTGTGTGGTGACAGTACTTAACTTGCCCATACTGTATCTGAGTTTTACCTAGAAATGTCAAACGCTGTACCTTGTGTATTTCATGGCCTTTTGGCTTCTCTGTTGACAGGCTTCCCCCTCTATACTGGTGTGTTTGTTTCTATATATTATATATAAAATGTGCCCACATAGGATAACATTTCATGCATTTGCTGTGCTCCAATAAACGTTAGTCTTTAAAGTGCCACAAGACTGTTGTCTTTCCTGGAACAGATTAACTGTTAACCCTCTGGACGTTATGAAAATTGAAAGCTTGGGTCTTGAACCAAAATTATTTGTCAGGAATTCAGCATTAAGGTTGTACATATTTAATTCATGCCTTGAAGTTTAGGGGACAGATATTAATGTTCTTTAAAGCTTACAGTGTCAAACCTTTCAGCGGGGAGAGGAAATGTTAGGCCAGATTTCCTATTACCGTATTTAGTGGGAATAGTGGAATACTTCCACAATGGAGGAGCCTCAGACCCCCGTGTGTCATCAGTGCAAGTATAAATCCTGTATGGTATTATGTGCTAAAAGCATTTCTACACACTCAATATTGAAATAAGGAACAAGGAGCAGGGTTTTCATAAAAGGGTGCTCTGCGTTTCTCCCTTCTGACGTGTGTCATCTCAGCAAGGGATTAGTGAGGTCAGAACATACAGTAATTGTCCATACCTCCCCGAAAGGCCACCACCCTCACACACTGAGAACCATGGCCACAGGAGAATCAACATAGATTCAAAATGTTCAGGTAGGGAGACTGAGAAGGAAATGCAAGAAGAAAAAAAGCTAAATTACAAGGGGCAGGAGCATGTGGTTTTTGTTGTTGTTAATGTGAGAAACAAACAGGTAGGACAATGAGACTATGGAACCATAAGGGAGAGGCATATGAGTAAACACTATTTATTACATTTGTGAATCGCCCATCTGGCCACTATGAGACAGCATGCCAGAAATCCAAGACTCTAAGTTGCGAAAATTGGTAGTTGTTTTATATTCCCATCGTAAACACATTTAGGAGTGCTGTGTGAAAGCCAATGTTTTGGGCAGAGCTGGCATGATTTTTGGCACACATAGGGTGGTGCTAATGAGTGCTGCCGTGTCTCAACTTCAGGAATTAAAGCAACCTTTGACCACTTCATTATACATTTTGGGGATGGGGCAGTGAATGGTGTCCAACTTGTTACCAGAGTGGAAGCAACTGTAGTGTACATAGGGAATGCCTGTGTACATATTGTAGAATTAAAAACATTGAGATCAGTTAATGTGCTCACAGATTTACTCATGCAACAAGGAGCATGGACATTAGAAGTTAAGGCACCCAACCTTAATTTCTACACCTTAATTAGATGCAAGCAGTAAACATCTTATACAGTCCCGCCTCTTACGATCATTTACAACTTAGCCTCCATGCACCCACACTTTCACTTCATCTTTCAGCCCTAGTTCTCTACAATTTGGAGGAATTTATGCAGAACCTTTAAGTAGGTTTAAAAGATTATGTAGACTAATTGTGATCAGTCTGTTCATGTTGCAGAAGTTGATAACGGGAGTAGTAATTTTGCAGGGAGACAATACCTGTTTATTAGTCACATGGTAAAACACTTAAGGAAATATCTCATGAAAATGTGACTAGTAGAACTGATACTTTTAGATATCTTTTAATACATCTGATGGGATGGTTACTATTAATAACTCAATAAACATTCTCTATTGCAAAGTAAGTTGCTGTATAAAAAATGTGTTGTTAGTCCTGGAAAGTTTGAGGGTGATGTCTCTAATAAAAACTTTGTAAGGCTTCATAAAAAGGAAATCAGATTCATAGGATATTTCCAGATGCTTGCTTCTCAAAATTTCCACAATCCGTGTGTCTTTCCCAAAGATCACTCAAGAAGCAGCATAATGTAGGTGTGATCAATGGAGCTATTAAAATTGACAGATCCCTCCCCAAACCAAATGAGATATGGAAGTTATCTTTTTTGAATGACACGTTCCTTTCAGTATCTTTCAGCCAAATGTAGGTGTCCCCTGGGAGGGTCCACATTTGCCAGATCCCATGAAATAAGTTGTCCAAAGGTCAGAAATCATATAAAGCTGCTTGGCTTCATGGAAGGAGCAGAATCTATTAATTCTGCTGTTTCTTCAGAGGGAAGGGGATTCTAATAAAAATACATAATACTGTATATCTAAATAATAAATATATTCTAAAAATATTTGAGTCCATGGAAATGACATGAGGAAAGAAAATGGTTCCACTGGTGATCAAGGTCACTTGAGTAAACACTCTAATTTTGAGGTATCCAATTGTAGGTTGGAAGAAAAGACAAAGACACAAAAACGGACAGATCTAAGGAACATGGTGAAAATCTGTGCTTATGGAAATATTAGAGCCTGCAGAAGTTTAACAGGACGCCACCTATGAAGGAAAGAGAAAGCTTTTTCTGAGACTATTCCAGATAATAAATGCATACAGGTGGCTGCTTTAGTTAACTTGACTGTTAAACAGACTTAACTAGATGCCCCAGTCTGAAAAGGCTCAGTGTTTGAAGAGGATTTATCATTAGTACAAAAGGATACCGGTAATTGACCAGGCAAAGCTGGGAAATCCTCAAAATACACAGACACCTCAATGCCTTGAGCCCTGACATTAAAATAGAAAGCATTTATAACAGTGTAAACTGTTTTGGCACTGTTATTAAGGGCGGCTAACAGTAGGAATTAAATGTACCTGAAAACTTCAAAAAAATGGTGCCTGGCCCTCCCATTCACACCCTAAGGGCCTTGTCCCATAGAGGCTTGCTCATCTGCTATAAAAGCCTGCATGCAAGGGAGCTATTCTAGTGTTACACTGCAATACGTGTCCTCCCCTCCCTTTGTACTCTGCAGTCAAAAAGGCTCTTCTGAGCAGCCTGTGTTCCTTGAGTGGCACAGAGCAGGGGTGGTGAACCCTTTCAGGCACAAGGGCCAATTTGGTTCTGGACAAGCATGCTAGTGGCCACAAACCAGCAGTGGATGGGGCCCCAATGTGATTGCCTAGGCCAGTGATGGCGAACCTTTTTGAGCCCGAGTGCCCAAACTGCAACACAAAACCAACTTATTTATTTCAAAGTGCCAACACTGCAATTAAACCTGAATACCGAAGTTTTAGTTGTCTGAACTAATTAACATTTTTTGTCTTTAAAGAAAAACACAACAGAGCTTGCAATGATACAAACAGTTTTTTGTTGGGGGAAAAATCAACTCAAAAAATTATTATAGTACTACATTGTACACATAGTCTGAAGGGAATTTATACAAACTTTTAAAATAATTAGGCACATGTATTTTTGGATAAGGGATTCTCAACTTGTAATATGATTACCGCATATGCCAGACTGAAATTGTATGGGGCAAGCTTTACCCCGGGTCCTTTCCCTGCTTCTACAGGTGTCGGATTAGTAAAAGTAAAAGTCAACCTGTACTAGGATGAGCAAGATAAACAAGAAAACTAAACATGCTTAACACCTTTTAAACACTTTATGTCTTGGACTGCAAACACTGCATTAGGTAAAAGTTTGCATTGGGCATGCTTTTGCACAATTAATGTGATTTTTGCTATTGCATGCATGCTGATAATTTGCCAAACCTTGGCTCATACTCCGTTAGTTTGAGAGCAACACACGCAGCACTCAGGTCAACTGTTAGGGCTTTACATCCAAGACATGCTCTGTGCATCATTCTTCAAAATCTTTTAACTGTGATAACAATGTAGAAAAGAATTCTGTAACAGGAATTCTAGAATAAAATCATTCTTTTCCACACTGTGAGAAAGAACAAGATCATTAGTGTTTTGCAGAAGGGGACGGTCTTTTCCTGATCTGGTGACCAATGGCTCGAGTGCCCACAGAGGTCCGTGTGCGCCAGCTGTGGCACCCGTGCCATAGGTTCGCCATCACTGGCCTAGGCCCCATTCACACACACACCCCTCCTTCATCACAATGAGGCTTTAAAACAACCTCCACTGGTGGCAATGGAGGCTTTAAAAAACCCTGATAGTGGTGGGAAAGAGGCAAGTGGTGGTGGGGAGGGGGGGTCATTTCTTCCCTCCCTAACAGCCCACCCCCCCCACACAAATGCCTCCCATGCTGCAATTAGGCTTTAGAAAGCCTCACCGTATTGTGGGAGGATTGAGGGAAAATCCCTCATCTCTGCTCAGAGAGGGCAGGGGCCAGAGGGGGACCTCTCATGGACTATATCCAGCCCACAGACTGAACTTATAGAGGGATTCCTGGAGACTCCTATTGTTGCTGCCTGTGTTACAGTAGCTTATGCACTGAAGGCTGGTATGGCGCAGCACAGTCGTGCCTGGTAGGTTGTGTGTTGCATATGAGGTGGGAAGATGTTATGGGGATGCCTCCCACCGCCATGAGTGGACTGGAACCTTCCATGGCTGTCAGAAATGGCCCAGATACACTCTACTGACACTAGTCTGTACAGGTTCCATCACTGTAGCTCAGTGTTTCTCAACCTTGGGTCCCCAGATGTTTTTGGCCTACAACTCCCAGCATGCCCCAGCCAGCATAGCTGGCTGGGGCATGCTGGGAGTTGTAGGCCAAAAACATCTGGGGACCCAAGGTTGAGAAACACTGCTGTAGCTCATGTTGTTCCACTGTAATGTAGTTTCTACCATATCCTACAGCCCCGCAGTCAGCATATCTTAAATACAGGATTGCACCTAAATTCAGTAGCCAAATTCAAATAAAACCTCACCGTTTTGATTGTCAAGAACACTTAAGTGCAATAATGTACACTTTTGGATTTCGAAATCTCTGTTTAATATTAGTAGCCTTTATTTTGAAATCTGATAAGCATTTTAAAAGATACAAAGTATATTTGAAAGCAGTCTGTTATATGCAAAATCAATTTTACTTATTTATTTTATTGAGCTATCTTTATTGACAGATTTTATACACACTACAGTCATAAAATATTTCTCATATGTAATATTGCAGGCAATTTCCCACTTTCTTAGAAAGCATAAGACAGAATCAGGCATTGTAGCTGATTTAATATGAATTACTCTTTTTTAGCAACTGATCACATTACATTACCACCAATTATAAAGTTTACCATGAGACATTAAATGACCGTGGTTTACATAGATTGCTGCCTTTTATCCAGGCACTTCTCAATATCATCAAGAACTTGGACTGCTGCCTTTGGGATTCGGGTTCCTGGGCCAAATATACTGGAAACACCAGAGCCATACAGGAAGTCATAATCCTATTCAGGGGTGGAAAAAACAGACATAACACGTACATGCTACATGTTCAGAATTTAGTAGTGGCAGGATCATGTGGCAGCACAGAAGGGGAAGGGACACCGTGGTACACTAAGTGATGCCCTCCACAGCTCAAACCTCACTGTGTGTGCACAGTGGATTACTGTGGATTACTTAAATATTTTGGGAAATCTGCAACCTCTGCTGCAGGTACTACCCTACCGAAAACAAAGAATGAAATAACTAGAAGTGTTGCACATTATCACTTCTACCCTAAGATCATAACTTTTGCCAAGTGCAAAAGTTATATCAAGGTCAAGAATTCCAAAATAGAAAACAAATGCTGGACTGGGACTCGGCAGATCCAGATTCTAGTCCCCGCTCGGCCATGAAACTCACTGGGTGACTTTGGGCCAGTCTCTGCCTCTCAGCCTAACCTACCTCACAGGGATATTGTGAGGATAAAACGGAGGAGGAAGAGGATTATGTAAGCCGCCTTGGGTTCCTTGCAGGAAAACAGGCGGGGTATAAATATAATAAATAAATAAATATAATTTCTATGTTCTATCTACATCTGTAGATTAAATTGGCTCCTCTCTTCATTCCTTAAGAGGATTTATGAATATTTTAAAATAAAGTATCTTAAGATGATTTATGGTTACACTGGTGGACTTAAAAAGCTTTATAGTTAAAGCTACAAAAGTTCACAGAACACATCTGCAAAACATTCTCCTGAATAATTTTTTTTATTAGTGTGGGAGAACACTTTGCAGCTGGGTTGTTCTGTGAACTTCTGTAGCTTTGGCTATAAAGCTTTCTAAAACCAAATACTACTCTCACGTTTGTTGAAGAATTGACAGATTTCAGTGGCTAGATGTGCAATAAAGGCTTCAATTGTGTTACTTGCTTATACAAGATGAAGACAGAGGAGGGGGAACCCATCCAACCGCCTCCACTCCCACCCTGGGATACAGAGCAAACAGGAACAATGAAGTCATCTCACAACAACCCCAATATCTTTGGATTGGCAATAGATGGTGCACAGTACCTGAGGAGGGATGACGCCTCCACACATGACAAGAATGTCTGGGCGGCCAAGGGCTTTCAGCTCTTTGATGAGTTCAGGAACAAGTGTTTTGTGTCCAGCAGCTAGTGTACTCACACCTACACAATGCACATCAGCATCTACAGCCTGCTGGGCCACTTCACGGGGTGTCTAAACAGAGATAGCAAATGAAGTGCCAAAGAATGTCAGAAGCAACAATATATACACCGTAATACCACATGCAAACCATGCTTTATTTTTCATAGTCTTAAGTAGATATGCTACTTAAGACTGCTTCCAGCACTTCTATTAGAAGATGTGTATGTCCAGTCCCACGTCTTACAAGGTGTGAAAGTGTAACATGGAGAGAGTAACACATCTGCCTACCCACTGGGTCTTTTCCAACTCAGGGAGTCTGTAAAAACATCTCACCAAATATATGGTGCGGCTAAGCGAATTAAAGGAATATGTATACATATCCATTTCGATAGCAGGTTCTATTACCACACCCATTTTTAAAAATAGGTGTCTAGTATAGATTCAAACTATAGCCTTAAATATGATCGGTGGAAGATTTGTTCATTTCCTCTCTGGCTTCTGAGAGTTCACTAGGTACTACCCATGTGGTAAAACTGAGCGTCAGTGGCTGCATTCATATGTTACTTTAAGTCATGAATTATGAATAAACCAGAATGTAAATGAGCAGCATACTGTTCCATGCAGCCTGTTCGCTCCTGCTTTGCCCCTCGCGTGAGTGGGTAAATAAACCAAGAAAGGGAGAGCTTCATGTGACACCCAAACACAGTAGTATGGTTTATTGTACCCAAACAAGCCAGGATTGTAAACCATTTTTAAACCAGGGTTGTTGTTGGGTTACGAATCCTGGCTTGTTTGGGTGCAATAAATCCAAAGATGGGATAAAAATGCTAATAAATAAATAATACACATTATCCTCATATGGGGTCCAATGTTGCATTTTTCTTTAAACAAGGAAACTGAGGATGCTGTACCTAATATTAATTTAGCACTCAAGTATAACATTTCACTGGGAACATAATTATCCTTTATGCAAGTGTGGGATTATCTTAACTATTAGTGAAAACAAAAATTAAATAGTATTCCTCTTTAAAATTAGCTTATGAAAAGCATGCACTCAAGTAATGAAACGTTGTTGAATTGGCATTTACTAGCAGAGAATATTTAAACTTAAATATTTAAATTAAGCTACATGACTGAATACCTGGAACAGTGGGCCTATATCCACATCAAATCCAAGGTCAGCGAATCCTGTAGCAATCACTTTAGCTCCTCTATCATGGCCATCCTGGCCCATTTTAGCAACAAGAAGACGCGGTCTACGACCTTCACATTCCATAAATGTGTTAACTCTGAGTTTCAAAATTTTTTAGAAATATTTTTCTTATAAGTAGAAGATATTTTGAGTATCACCATAAAGGGTACATTGACTACTACTACTACATTGACTATGACTACAATTTAAAGTCTTCCATTTTAAAATATAGAATATTTAAATATTATATATTATAATATTTGTTGTATTTTATGGTTTTAACTGTTGTGAACCACCCAGAGATTCAGCTATTTCATTTCATTTCTTACATTTCTATACCGCCCAGTAGCCAAAGCTCTCTGGGTGGTTTATAAAGATTAAAGCCTTAAAAATACATTATAAAAACCACATACATATAAACATACAGCATACAAACACTGAATATCTATACAACTTTGAATTCTGTATACAGTATGATACTTTAGTATAAGAATGTGTATACACACACACACACACTCACACAAAGAAAACAATTTAAAGTCTGTCTCGTTCTCTCTCTTGCACACACACATTCACCTTCATTTTGACACTTAACTGAGACTGAATCAAAATGAACTAGGGAATAAAGGATAGAAAGAGTACACAAGTAAAACACATAACTTCACTGAATCCTAAGTGATTAGATGCAAAATTAACCGTGAGATCATTTTATCATTCAAAATAATAGCTTTGAAGAGTTTATTTTGCTAAATTTTAAAATACTTCAAAAAGTGCATTTAAAAATACAACAAATATGTGGTATGGATACAATGAACTTGCATGACTAATATAAATTACAAGAAATTAAGTTGGAAACCTACACAAACAAAATAAAGTCTTTAGAAATGTACAAAGATATAAAAACTTTAAGATAATTCTCCGACTTTACAAAGTTTGGAAAAATTACATTTTTAAAAAAAGGGGATGGTTTATTTAGGGAGCAAACTTTGGCAATACACATAACCCTCCGAACTCGGCGAATTACAGGCATCCTATGCAGGCGAAAGTCACCTCCACACTCCTCCCACTCTGCAAAGGGGCTGGATGGCTGATTGCAGATCTCTAACTGCCACGTTTTGGAATGGGAGGGAAAGAGGCTGAGGTGCCACCAGGATACCTCGTATCTTGACAATGCCGGTCTCTTCTGCTCCCCGCCCTCTAAACACCTTCTCTGAAGTCACTTTCGCAACCTTGGAGAAGCAGCTGGCACAGTTCTATCTGCGAGGGGGGCAGTGCTTCCAGCTCCGAGGTTGGAGCTGTTTTCCATTGTTGGAGCTGGGACTCTGAAAAATCCTATGGCCCTATAGACACTGCCTAGGGGCCATATAGGATGGCTCTGCCCGTGGATAAAAGATGAATAAAGTAATCACTGCAACTAAAAATGGAGAGATAGACATAAGAAATGCAGAAATTATAGAATTTGAGTCAACATTATATAATAGATTTAACAGCATATCTTACCTATTGAGAGCCCGAGAAATTTCGTCACTCTCTCCAAACTCCTGACTGTATGCTCCACTCACCATGCGATCACTGGCTTTATGCTCACCAAACTCCTTTTTCATTGCATCTGTTATTTCACCAACTGTACATCTGAAGAAAATTTACAGTCAAAATACTCGATTTGCTTCTTTCGAGGTGGGTATAGCCAAACAAAATACAGCACTGATTTTAATGAAAACTGCCTAATTGTTTTCTATCATTATAATAAAATCATAGCAAAGATAGGGTTGTACCCAACCCTGGCCATCCACCAGCAGTATAGAAACTGCTGGCAGAATGGATTTCCCCTTCCTCCTGCAGCCCCCGTGCTCCCTTCTGGAGGGTTGGGGGACCCTCTAGAGCAGATGGGAGGAGTGCGGAGGGCTGTAGTGGGGAGGAGACCAAGAGGAGACTTGTCCTCTTGCACAAGTGGAAGTCTGCTCATGTGACATTGGATTTAACCCAGTATTTCCACTTTTCGCAACACCACAATATTGGAATTTAGAACATCTTGTTTTCAGTAATGCAACATTAAATGCTCCAAGGAGAAATTTTCTGAAGACATTACTAGGAGATATAATGGTGGTAAAAAGCAACTGAAATTATTGAAGTGTCTAGCAATCCTATTCAAGCAATCCCTGCAACCGTCAGGGGAAAGTGCAGATCATGTTTTTGTAGTGATCCCATGCATGTCCATCCTTCGGCTACAGCCAATGACATGTAATCTTTTGAATATACAGTAATACCTTGGATTGCAAGTAACTTGGTTTGAGAGCGTTTTGCAAGACAAGCAAATTTTTAAATATTTATTTATTTTTGACTTGATATACAAGCGACGTCTTGCAATACAAGTACTGTAGTACAGCTTAAATTAAAAATCTCTGTACACATTTTTTGGGGGGGATTTCGTTTTGATATAAGAGTGTTTTGGATTACAAGCACGTTTCCGGAACGAATTATGCTCTCAATCCAAGGCATGACTGTATCACTATATTAAATGTAATCCAGGGGGAAAAGACTGAATATCTTTTATGGCCTTTTGGCTTATGATTTTACTAGAGCGATAACTTGATTCAAGAAATTAATGAAAATTTACTTTAAAATTCCAGACTAGTTAGTTCTGGGGCTAGAATTTCAAACAAAAACAAACAAACACACACAAAAAAGAACACAATTCTTGCAGGAGAGTGAAGGGAGTCTACTTAGTGGTGCCAACATGTTTCCTTCTTCCTTCATTCCTACAGCGGCCTATTTGTGTGACTAAACAATAACCCAGGGATTGAATCCAAAGTTGCTCCTCTGTTCACATGTGTATGCGTTTAATTCCAGTCAACCCCCACCGCCCCCATCTTCAGCCCTTTATCCACACCATATCCCACAGTATTTCCAAGAGTCCCCCAGAGGCAGATTTTTTGGGGGGATGCAAGGGAAGGGACCTCAGAGGGAGGCAGGAAAGTCCCATTCCACGAACCCTGTTTTATTTATGGAAGTTAAGTTAGGGTCCAAGTCCAGAGTAATAGTGCCTCTTTACTAGGAGATTCCATCATTCGCCTCTCCTGATAAAGAACGTTCTATCAGTTTCCTCACCACCACTAAAGAGCTTCCCAGCTAATTATAGCAAAACCTGAGCCCAGGTCCAGCACAGCAAGGTCTGCTACTGTTGCGGCACCGATACTTCTCTCTACATAGCTCTTTACAACAAAAACATACACTGTTCTGCTGTTATGCCAGGTAAAGACTCTACTGTCTATTGTTACATTAGCTTAAGATCCAGCAGCTGTTCTCTACACTAAGTCCGCAAGCCTTGATCACAGTGGTTCTTACTTCCAGGTAAGCCTCCATAGGACTCTAAGATTATTCTTCGGTAGCATGCCAAAGGGGAAGGGGTCTCCACCTCTGTGAGTGCCAGTGGACTGTCCTAGCATGGAGAGCTGCTAGGCCCAAGGTCTGCCCTTGCACCGCCATCCATCATGCAGCCCTAACATGCAGCTGATAAATCATTCAGCTGGGAGCAGCAGTGTAGCATGCTAGGGCAGGCACCAGGATCCAGCAGTTGGAAAGTGTGGCCCTGCGAGAGCAGGCTAGAGGTACTATTGAGAGAGAGAAAGACATAAGCCTTGAACAGATTGGCTTGGAGGTCAGGGGATTTGATTAATGTTGCAGCCCAAATATTTGCATGGAGGCATCAGTTTCTCTTCTGCTGACCGCTATTCCATTAGGCATTTTCTCTAAATATATGTACATTCTTTCGGATTGTTTAAAAAGATCCTTAGGCATTTAAGCTATAAAACATTAAACCATTTTTAAACTGCCATTCATCAATGCAGACACCAGGGCAGTGTACAAAAATATGATTAAAATCCCACAAAATACAATTAAAAAATACTAAAACAACATACAGTCATGCCTTGGACTGAGAGCATAATTCGTTCCGGAAACGTGCTTGTAATCCAAAACACTCTTATATCAAAACGAGATTCCCCCAAAAAAATTTGTATAGAGATTTTTAATTTAAGCCATACTACAGTACTTGTATTGCAAGACATTGCTTGTAGATCAAGTCAATTTTTAAAAAATAAATATTTAAAAATTTGCTTGTCTTGCAAAACGCTCTCAAACCAAGTTACTTGCAATCCAAGGTATTACTGTAATCATAAACAAGCAGAGAAGGCAGCAACTACAACAGAACAGATAAATAATTGTGGAGGAAGGGGGGGGCTGGCTGGCTGACCCACCACAACCCACCCTTTCCTACCTCAAAGGACCCAAGACCCCCAGAGATCTCAAGGTACCAGATTGCCAGCCTCAGCTGTCTGCAATCCTACTTGAATCTCTGTTCAGGGACTTGCCTTTCTGACTGTAACCTGGATTTAGTTGCTGGAACTACAGAGCAATCCACAAACACCATGTGGGGTAAAAAACCAAAGAAGGTTTATTCTGGTAGCATTTTACAACAAGAATAGGGAAATGAGAGAAGCACAAGAAATTAGAGAGAGACACTTTGGTACAAGTAATAGAGCTGCAAAAATAACAAAACCTGATTCTTTATATCTCCCAGGCACACACTCTGTTACCTGGGGGGGTCAGTTCTCTTCCAGGGTTGGATCCAGCACAGCCTTGCCGCCCGGAGGGACTACTTCACCTACCCGAAGGTCCGAGATGGGTAGCCCTCCACAAGGCCTGCCTTGCCAAAGCCCTCATTCAGCTAATTTCACCAGGAGCTACCTGGGGTCGGATCCGGAGGCCGCCCGAAGGCTTGGGCCTCTGCTTGGCTTGCTGCCATTGCTCCACAGCCAGCAACCACGCAATGAACAAAGACAAAGAACAAAACCCACAAAAATATAGCTCTTTCCCCCTCCCCTCCTCCTTCCTGTAGCTCTGCTGCCTCTTAGCCAATCAGGATGAACTTCACCTGGCCAGGCAGGGAGGGGAACTCATGACTCATGACGTTTGCATTTGAAAGCTGGGACACTGTAGACTTTGCGACGCCCCCCCCCCCCCCCAGCCTTTAGCCGGTTCACACATGAGTGTGTGTGTGTGTGTGTGCATGTAGGAACCCCCAAAGGCTCTTTCCTTCACAATAATATAAACCAATTAAAATGCCTGGCCAAACAAAAAGGTTTTGAGCTGGCACAATTGCAATGTTTTTGTCCTACTGCCCTGTCTCTTATACATTGTGTGATTTTGATGGATTATGGCTTGATTCATTATATTACAGCAGCGGTATGACTGCCAGTCAAAATTCTTCTGATGGTAAAAGCCCCAATACAGATTTTGCAAAATATGTACTCACTTCCCCTATGCATCTGCCCAATCACATGGCAAGTCTCCATAGCAACAGCCAAGGTTTCCATAGCAATTAGCCAAAGACTAGTATGACACTTTGGCATAGAGACTTACAGTTCCATTGGGAAGATCCACCTGGCAAGCTGATTATATATGTCGTCACCACCACACCATTGCTGTAACGTATGAAACCAGCCTGTGTGCCATTGTTTAATACAGCTTTGTACTTTAGCCCTCAGGCAGAAGCTGTGCTGGACTTTGGCACAAAGGTATTTTCAAAGCTGAAGAGCTATCTCTGAAAATTTATGTCCACACATCTTGCTATTAGTACTTAACAGAGGGCACCATCAAGAGGTCTCCCTCAGACAAAACCAAGGACAAAATGCTTGACACATGTACATTTTTTTTTTCCTGAAGAGAAAATAAGATCTTCTCCTCCTCCTTTTAATTACCAACAAAGGTAGAGGGAACTGATTACCTCTTGAACACCAATTTGTTTTTCTAAAAGTACAAAAAGTAATGTAAGATCCAATCTCTACATGGCAGTAACAACTGCAGACATTATCACCCACCCTTTGATGCATCCCTGTCGGGCTAGGCAGCCACTAGTTACTGCAATTCTTGAAAAGGCTGCACAATCTGAACTAGGTCTTGCTGTTGCCTGGAAACAAATCCAGCTGGCAACTGCCTCAGAGAATGTGCTTCACTTAAATGGCCCACAGGCCCACGAGAAGAGCCTGAGAAGGAAGAGAGTATGAAGGGACAACAGGTCCTACATGACTGGGCATTTATGCTAAGGCTGCTTCTGTGACCCCTTGATCCTAATTCAAGGTTTATTTTATGTATAAATGTGCTGCCTTTGTATTCTGGTCCTGCAAGGATTTCAGAGCAGTGGTTTAACTTCATTATCCCCTGTGGGCTCATGGAGGCTGAAAGACAGTGACTTCCCAAGACCACCCAGTGAAGTTCATAGGTGAATCAGGATTGAAGCCAGGCTTTTCCACATCCAAACCCATAATTCTACCCAGACTCTTTCATGAATTACCTATGAACCAATGAAGCAGGACTTCACAGATCTAGTGCAGAGTCTAAAAGGGATACTTTGGCTTTTGACAAATGCACCATACTTTTCACACACCTTGCACGTGCTGCTTCCACTGCTAGGCCCAGCAAGTTGCCTTGGCCTGTGGCAGCACATTCTGTTAGGGCAGTAAGACAACGCTGGGCTGCTACTTCATCTCTGCAAGCTTTCACCTTTAAGGAGAAGCACAAAATAAAAACGTGACCATACAACTGTGAGGAATTATTTACAACACAACTCTCTAGAGGGCTCCTCAGTTCAGGGGGTCTTCTTTGTAATGAGCCCCAACCTGTTTGAAGAGGGATCACATAACCAATATTTATTTACCAGCTTCAATAAGACCTATATCATCACATCTCCTCTGCACCTTTGCAATACCTTACTGACCTTGTCATGACTGTCACACAAATATTGTAAAATAACTAATAACTAAATATTGTTAAAAAAAACAACAACCCTAAAAAGCAAATTGAACAACATGATTCTACACATCATTAGTCAGAAGTAAGTCCCAGGGAGTTTAGGGCAGTTATTCCCAAGTGTGCAGAGGTTTCAGCCCAGAATTCTTTATTAACTTCATATTATCACAAAGGAGGAACCTTGAACACTGTAACTCATTTTCCAATCCTGCTAAAAACAAGTTAAAAATAAGCATGTGAAAATAAAAAGTCATGAGGCAATAACAGCAGAAGACCATGCAGGGAGCTCCGGACACTCTCAGCAGGATTCTGTGCTCCTTGTCTGAAAGAAAACGACTGCACTGAGCAACACATCACTCCCAAAATTCAAGGGGAACTTCAGAACACAAAGGGACATGGTCTGAAACTCAAAAATAAGAAAACCCTGGTGCCAGCGCTAAAGCATTTGCATGGGTCTAAGGCACTCCTAGTCTTGGAATTTTCCTGACTTATCTGCTACTGATGAAGGAGTACCCAGGCATCTCAGTTGGCATACACATGCCATATGCCCAAAGCTTGGTTTTGGAGCCAAGCAATTTAGCCCGCAGTCACAGACTAAAACAAGTTTGGCACGGTTGGTGCATCCAAATGCAATTCTAACATTCGATATATGTACTGAGATTCTTAACCTGCTCCATCTTAGGACCCCTGGAAGGTGGCAACACTTTAAATCAAATAAAATGTGCAAAAAATAGTATCAGATAAGTAACAGAACTTTCTTTATGGAAATCAGATATTTTCAACAGTATAGACTTCTTTTAGGAGTTCTCTTCACATGTAAGGGCACAATCCCATGCGCTCCCATTAGAAGAAGTGTTTCCGGTTGGAGGCTTCCGAGTATCCAATACTCTTCTGGGCTACTGTCAGCAGGGCGGGAGGAGTGACAAAGGCGATTTTCACCTCTTCATCCTCCTTTTTACATTTTTTCCTCTCAATGGACCTTTGAACCTATCTAGAGGAGGCTTGCTGCTGGGGGCATGGCTGGGGCTGGAGAGGCCTCCTCTCTGCGGTCCTCCAAGGCTGCTTTTGCGCGACTTCAGAAAGCAGATGCAGTAGTTCTTTCCACAGCAGTTGCAAGGAGGTGGGGGAGGGATCTGCCCACAATTGACTGAAGTGAGACACTACCTTCCAGCCCTGGTCATTAGCTCAGCTGCTGAAACATTATGAAACATTTATGAACAATTTAAATACGCACAAGTGTTGTTGCTATTGTTTTTCAAGATCAGCACACAAGGCCTAGGGACAGATGGGTTTGTGTGCTGCTCATGGGATGGGCTTCAGCAGAGAAAGGAGTAGACAGCAGCACTGAAATGCTGCTTATCTTAGGTTGTGTGTTTGTGTGAATGTTATGTGACTAGGAGGTGGTGTGAATGGCAGAGTAAGAGAGACTGAAGGATGAAATGGACAGAGAAGGACACACAGGGGAAAAGGCATCTCTCTATTTGAATATATAGACAGAGGTGTTGAACGTTTTAATGTGACTGTAAGCCATCCTGAACTCAACGGAAATTGGAATGTGTACTGAATCCCATTTTAAAAGGCAAATACAAGCATGCATATCCCCATCTCCATCAGCAAACTGGATGGTTTACTGGTGATGGACTGGAGTTTCTCTGTTATTCTGAAAAGCATATATTATAGTCAGGGCACTCTATGTTTGCTCATGTAGCAAGACTGCCATGTCACCTTCAAGTGAGACAGTTCTGAAAGGGGAGCAACCAAACCGTAGTTGGGCCCGGGTAGCCATTCCTGCACAGAAATTCAAGAGAATGAAGATGGTGGCCCTATTGAAATCATCTGGTTTAAAATAAATGGAGGAAGGAAGAAAAACAATACTATGGTTGGAGTCTACAATCAACCACCCGACCAAGGAGAAAATGTGGACGATCCTTTCCAAAAGCAAATTGCAGGTATTCCAAGGAAGCATGGTATCTGTTGGGAGGCAAACTCTGCCAAGCATGTTCTCTCCAGGAAATTCCTGACTTGTCTTGCTGACAACTTTCTCATTCAGAGGGTAGAGGAAAGAACGAAGGGATCAGCCATCCTTGACTTGATTCTGACCAATAGGGAAGAGTTAGTTGATGAGGTGAAAATAGCAAGAACTTTGGGGAAAGTGACCAAGTAATCCTCAAGTTTGTGATTTTGAGGAAAACTAATGCTGAGTGAAATCAAAGGTATACCTTGGTCTTCAGGAAATCTTATTTTAATAAACTCAGAGCAACGTTAAGTAGGATTCCATGGCAGGAAAACCTAACAGGAAGAGGTGTTCAAGAGGGATGGGAGTTCCTAAAAAAGGAGACAGACTTACGAATGAGTTCCATTCTTAAGAATGTCTTTAAGCAGAATTTGTACGTAAGTCGGAACAGCATAGCGTTCTATACGTTAAAATCAGCATTTACGCAAATTGCGTAAATTACACAAATTGCGTAGTATACTACGCTATGTACTCTACGCAAACGACGTCGCGCCGGGGAACCCAGAAGTCCATTCTTAAGTATGGGTTGTCTGTAAGTCAGACATTCTTAACTCAGGGACTGCCTGTACTAAAGGCACAATCAGAAACAATCCCAATGAGGGGGAAAAATGGAAGACAATGTGGCTAAAAGCTTAGCAATGGCCTGAAAATAAAAAATGACACATAAGTAGGTGGAAGTGTTGTTACACAGAAGAGGGCCACAACCTCATCTCTAATGTCCAAGAGTGTAGCACATGAAGTAACGGGCGTAAGTTATAGGAAGGCAGATTCAGTTGAACATCAGGAAAAAAATCTTAACAGCCAGAGCAGTCAAACAATGGACCAATTAATTGCCTAAGCAGGTAGTGGGCTCTCCATCACTGCAGGTATTCAAGCAGAGACTGGGCAGCCATCTATCAGGAATGCTTTAAACTGGATTCCTGCACTGAGCAGGGAGTTGGACTCAATGGCCTAAATGCCCCCTTACAACTGATTCTAATGGCACTGTGCCAGATAGGGGAAGAAGAGAATCAGGGCTCTGCCAAATAATATGGGGATCCCTTCATGTGCAGTTACCGTATTCTTGCGTGAGGAAGGATTTTACCAAGGAATTTAAATTCTTTCTAGTATGTGAAGGAATGATGCTTTGGTGACTTCTATAGGAAAGAGTACTGTATCTGGGACTAAGAGAATGGAATTCCCCAGTTCAAATCTTAGCCACAAACTAGCAAGCTGGCTTTAGGCAAACCATTATTCTCTGCCTCAGCCCTCCCTTCCTTCTCCCAAGTCTGCAATATGGGGATAATACTGGCCTACTTACAGGGCTGTTGTACAGAATAGTAAGGTAATATTTGTGAAGCATTTTGACAACTTGATATAGACTGTATAATATACTAAATATAATTATTAAGTAATTTGGTCCTAAGCATGATAAGCATCTTTAAGTTTATTCTGTTTCGTATGACACAGTGGTAAAACAAAAAATCAATATTCTTTTGCCTCTTAAAATCTCTGCAATACGAACACTTACCTTTTTAAGTTTCTCAATCTGTTTGTTACGGACTGAAGTATTATCAATTGCCAGAACTTCAACAGTCTCTTCTTTTTCTAACTGGTACTTATTGACTCCAACAATTACTTCTGAACCTGTATATTTCCCAAACATTAAGAATTTAGAATATATTTATAAACTGTAACCTAACTTTTTTTTTTTTTTTTTACTGTTTGCTATTCTATTTCTAGCAGGCCACAAGATAAAGTCAGTTTTCTAAAACAAAGCAACCCCCCGTAACTTTCTATTTTTTACATTTTGTATTGAAATTCTAAATATTATACTATTTCAATTTAGACCAGCTTGCATATAAAAACTGCAATGTCCCCATGCAGGTCAATGTGTTATGAGCCATGTTAGACACATATGCCTAAAACAAAAGGGCTGCAACATTTAGGGCACAATCCTACTGGATTCCTGCCCGCTAGAGGGAAGCTTCTGATCTTGGGAGGCTTCTGAGAATCCTACACCCCGTGGGGCTGCTGCCAACAGGGCAGAGGAGCAATGGAGACAATTTTCACTTCTCTGTCCTCCTTTACAGTGTTTCCCACTCTCCAGGGCTCTGAGCACATCCAGTGCAATTGCACTCCCAGGGGCGAGGCTTCAGAGGCCTTTGGGTCTGGAGGATCCTTGGCTTCTCCTCTCCCTTCCCTGGGATGCCCCTTCCCTCCCTGTCTTCTTCTCTGACCTCAAGTGAGGTGCCACTGTGGAGCTTTCTGCAGCTGCTGGTAAGGTGAGGGAAGATCAACAATCCAATCTCCTCCTCTGAGGCCAGAGCTCCATCTCTGGCTTTGGACAAGGGAATCTGCAGCATCCTATGGTACCCCACACGCTGTCTAGGGGCCATAGGATTGCTTCTCCTGTTGACGAATTGAGCTGACCACACTGTTGTCGGTTAATTAGAAACAAGGCCATATGTGTGATGCACAGAGACCATGAAGAAGTTTAAAGCTATAGTATAAAATTAAAATAAAAACCAATCAGGCACTATCACCAGACAACCTGTCCTCTGATGGAAGTATCTGAATCTGTTTTTTTGGAGGTGATCTGAACCACACTCACAGTTCTCCAGCAGCTAGCCTAGCAGGAAGTAAACAAGGGCAGGTCAGATGTATTTGCCACTGGAGGTTGCAATTTAGCAGCAAATATGCTGTTTAGATAACCAGTGTGAACTTGTTGACTGACAGTAATAAATGAGGTCACCTTTCAATGGTGGACTAATAGCAAGAACAATTTATCTGTATGCTACCTGTAAATACTACTTTGGGGAGCACTTATTATCATTAGAGCCATATGTCAAAATGGGTTGCAGGTTTGGAATGATTCTCAGAGGAAAGGGAAGAATTCTCACTGAAACAGTCATCAATATGTCTTTATTTTTTTAATTATTATTACATTTACATCCCAAACGTTTTCCTCTTGCAAGGAACCCAAGGCGGCTTACATGGACCTCCTCTCCATTTTATCCTCACAGCAACCCTGTGATAGTTTAGGCAGTGACTGGTCAAAAGTCACCCAGTGAGCTCCACTGCCGAACAGGCCAGGGACTACAACCTGGATCTCCCAAGTCCCAGTCTAACACTCTAACCACTACACCACACTGGCTTAATTTTAATTTCCCCCCACTAACCTTGGACTAGGGTTTTAAAAGTTACAAGTAACTTGGGATAAATTCTGAACATAAATAATTTATGTGCAAGCCCAAGTTATTTTAGTGAGATGCTTGTCTAAATGTGTGCAAGATTACAGCCCCACTCAGCTAATTAAGTGTACACTGTATTTAAATAGTATACTCTTTCACTTTCCTTACCAGAATCAATCCTGGCTTGTTTTCGAGCAGCACACTCTTCAATTCGAAGTTTTGGTATTCCTTCAGCTACAGCTTTGGCCATCCCACCCATTTCTTCAATCTCATTAATGAGCTAAGAGGGAATAAAGTTATTACAATAACAATATATTGTTATAACAATAAAAATATTGTTAATGATCTTAAATATATGGCTACTACCTACTGATAAAAGCATGTATGGAACACTATCTAGCTCAGGGGTAGACAATCTTTTTGGGTCTGCAGGCACATTGGACATTTTGAAAAAGTGTCCCAGGCGCCACCACAAATCGCTGTGGGTGGTGGGGAATCTTGTGAGCACACCCCACTTTCTGCATTCTCACTTTTCTTGCCCGCATCTCCAGCCTTTTTTTAGCATGGGACTTTTGTCCCCACTTCTAGTGAGAACTATGGAGTGATATTGCTCCACTGACTTTAATAGGGAAAAAGGTCCCCTGCTGAAAAACAGGTGGAGGGGGGGAAGCCCAGCTCCCACGAAAGACCTTGCTGCCCCAATGGATCTCGCTCCGTTGATTTTCATACAGCTGAGGAAAAGGGTCCTCTGCCAGCTTCAGTGGGGAGGAAGTTCACCCACCACCAAGGACCTTGTTGCCCCAAAGGTCCTTGGTGGGTTGTGGGCTCCCACACTCAAGCCATTTTCCAGCAGGGCAATCTTTTCCCTACCTCTATTAAAACCAATGGAGCGAGATCACTCCATTTACTTCAATGGAGGTAGGGAAAAGCTGCTTGTGGGCATACTCTGGGGTTTTGGTGTGCGCTGTGCACCTGTGGGAGCCGCATTGCTGACCCCTGATCTAGCCCCACTACTTACTGCGGGGGGGGGGGGGAGATAGTTGCAAGGCAACTAGTTACTAAACAGGGATACCGGTAGATGCCAGCACTGTCCCACAGCAGTCTTTTGAAACTGGCTATAATTCAAAATGGAAAAATTCACAGCTCTGATTCATGCAGCTGGTGCACAAAAAGTTTCCTTTCAATGTATTAATGCCATATGAATACCACGTATCCTTAGGTCTATATCTAAGAGCTCTAATACAGCACATTAATAAATATTTTGTATTTAAAGGTACGTGCACTTAAGTGATTTCTTAAGTCAGAACAGTGTTAGTAGAAATTTCATATGGTATTGGTATTTATCTTTAATGTTATACTCTACTTAAATTACCATCCTTCCAAATGGCATTTCTTTAAACTATATTTCTTCTGTTTAAAGTTATCAGCACCCTTGTCTCCTGTGCCACATGGCCCCCAGCTAAACAACTGACCTTTAAAGCAGCTTCATACACATCGTTGGTGAGAGATTCCATCAGAAATGAACCACCCCATGGATCTGCAACTTTAGGAATGCCAGACTCTTCCTGTATTATAATCTGGGTATTCCGGGCAATTCGAGCACTTTTCACAGTTGGCAATCCCAAAGCTTCATCAAATGAATTTGTATGCAAGGACTGAGTACCTCCAAACACAGCTGCCATCGCCTCAACTGTAGTGCGGATGATATTATTATAAGGATCCTAACAGAAAAATTGAAAACATTTGTAGGGAAAAGGGATTACCATGCAACATACCGGTACACTGCCTTTGTTGTAGACCAGTGAGTCTTGTTGTATTGAGTCCAGTGTTTGTTGCACTAGACTTGGATATGTTATGTCCAAAAAGCTTCAATAAATGCATGCATATGAATATAACGTGATTGGCAGAGTTCAACCTACTTTAGCCAGATAATAGTGGGTTATTTATACTGGATTGGGTCCAGACTTCACCCAGGCCAGCAGAAGCATCCCAAGTGGAGTTTCGCTCAGGAGATGCTCCCACTGACAGAAGGGTGGGTGGGGTGCGGAGAGACAACTTTTGCTGATTTCCTGATCCTCCTTCAGCCACTTGAATCCTCTAAATATCTGCTCCAGAGAGTTCAGGGACCTTCCAGAACCAATTTTCAGAGGGCACAAATGGCTGCAGGGGGAATCAGCAAAAACTGCCTCTCCTCCTTCCACCAGTAGGATCCCTCTGCTGGATCTAACACCCTCAATGGATGGAAGGAGCCCTTCTGCTCATGGAATGTGAAGTCTGGATCCAACCGATTGTAACTATATTACAAATTAAGGGTTGCAATTATGTATACAGAAGGTGAACATCGAGTTTTATTAATTTTAATAGTTCAAGAGGGGCTATGTTGCAATCCTGCAAAGAGGAACATAAACTTAAATACTGTTGAAAATAACATGAACTATAGACATGTAATTTATGTAGTCTGTGTAGGACTGGAGCTTAAGTTTATTACTCTGAAGAAAACCTCCAGCCACTAGGTTTAGAATGCTACTCAAATGATCAAGCTTTCTAGCTAGCAACCTAAAAAGAAACTTTTCTTTACAGTCAGTGTGAAAGATCATAAGCTATTTGGGTATGCAAGAATAACTCCCACATTATGATTTCAGTGGAGAAGACAAGGCTCACAGCAAGGTTCAAAGACTTGCCCCTGGAGATTTAGTCAAGATTAAAAGGCAAAAAAGGAATGTATTTAAAATAGCATTTGCTGTGGTTTCATGTTAACTGCATAATTAGGAGAGGAGTTTCAAAAATGGAGCCCCTGCTAAATGGCCCCCTGCTACTTCTGCAAAAAATAAATGTAGTCAGGCACAACTCAGTAAAAAGTTTCAAACCCTGATCACATGCTTTAATTGCATCCCTTCTGTACAATTTTAAAGTTTCCTTTCTCTCTTGTTTATGGAAAAAACATAACAATTCCAAGTTTCTATTATATTAAATAATATATTTAATTAATTAATCCATTATATTAAATAAAAGAATCATTTCATGCCATCACTCAAAATGTATCTATTTCTTGGGGTAGGAGATAGATATTTCTAAGAGCAAGAAGTTTCCCTTGAATGAGTTGCTACTCAATAGCACAGATACAACATACAAAAAATACCTTGTAAAAAAGCAAAAATTAATATTTCAGTTAAGTCTAGTGAATTTATATTTATAAAACCTTTCCCCATACAATGGACTGTGTCCAACGTTGCCCCTGTGCTAGCAGGAACAGCAGCCAGTGCAATGGGAAGCAAGCTGAAATGAGCACTTCAGGAATGGGACAAGTCAGTAGAGCTCTCTTCCAGTTTCCTGGGTTGCACTAACAAACGTTAGCTTCCCCTGCGAATGGTTGCTCCACTAGCACAGGAAGCGTACTTAGTGCTGGCGAACTGCCAAACAATGGCTGAAGAGACTAACACCAAGGTGCAGAAAGCAAACAAGCAGGTTCATTGTAAATGCAATCAAAGGTTACAAATAAGCATCTCTTGCTTGCTCAACAGAGCAGGGGCCCTCTCCTAAGGATATCTGCCTATAAAACAAGTTAGGCTATATTCAGGATTGCAGAGTGCCTACATTTTGCCTGCTCCTAAATTTACATCAATTTTAATCAAACATTTAAATACATTATGTCTAGTAAATATTTAAAAAGAAATTATATATGAATTGAATATCAGGCTGTAGGATCTAAGTTCAGTATTGACAGATGAAAAAATCCAGCCACTTATAGAGGTTAATGACATAGGCCACTTTTTTATTCTTCCATCCACTGCTATACCTCTCTTATCCATTATATAAATAGGAGCTGTTAGAAGGTTTCATAGATCATAGAGTTTGAAGGGGCCTACAAGGCCATCGAGTCCAACCCCCTGCTCAGTGCAGGAAACTAGAGGAGGGGTCTCCCATCCAAGTAATCACCAGGCCTGACCCTGCTTAGCTTGCCATGCTCAGACAAGCTGAGCCAGCGTGAGCCACAGGTCTAGAACTGATAGAGGCTACTGGATCATTACATTAGAAAAAGCAACATTAGAAAAGCAAACTAGTGAGTATGCATCACTATATTTACTTCTTTTAAGATTACATGTGTGGTAAATAATTGAAATTCTTATTCCAACCTGCTCAGTCAGTGACCATCCAGAAGTCTGACAATGAGCTCGAAGGAGAAGTGATTTGGTGTCCTTGGGCTGAAACATTCTCTCCACTAAGTGAGCCCAAAGCCTCCTCCCAGCTCTTAGTTTAGCTATTTCCATGTAGAAGTTCATACCAATTCCCCAGAAGAAAGACAGCCTGCAATAAAAAAATACACAGGGTCTTGTCTGGGTAGAATAAGGAACACATGGAACTGCGCATCATACACTGCAGCATGTAAACTATAATGCTCTTGAACCCGAAATAGAAAGCTGTATCCTTCTGGTTGTCTCTGGACTAGTAAAGGGACAGGGGACTTTTCACTAACGCCGTCACTGAAATGTCTAATCATGACCAGCAGTCATTGCTTATAGGCCAATCTTTTCCCAAGGTATTCTGTGAACAGCAGCCAGTGCAATAACCAGGCAGCAATATCCATCATGAGGATGGAAATTATGTGTCCCCAATTTTGTGAGAAGGGACCCGATGATGTTCTCAGTTTAGAATAACAGTGTGATTTTGCTGGGCCATTCTCCCTACAGTATGCACCGCAAATGTCACTATGCCATTGAAACAAGAAATACATCAAGCTACTACCACTTCTAAACATTTATACAGAGTCAGGCGCATGCTAGATACTAATATCTGATAAGGAGTAAAACCTTGTTCTTAAATCACAGTGACATGTAGTCTGCTGCTCTTCGATTCAAAGGATGGCCAATCTGCTCAGCTTGGTTTTTTTCCAAGTTCCACCAACAGCAGCCAGATCTGCTACCAACTACTGAAATATTTATTTAAAAGAAATGATGCACTCTGCCAAGGTTACCATATCAGAAACTATCCAATACACTCAGATACATCAGGAATAGGACTGAACATAAGAATTAGCACTCTAGATTTTCTATCCCTTCGCAGGATGAGACTTAAACATTAAAAGAATACATTTATCATTCAATGTAAGGTACTCTGGGTATTCCAAAGTGTTAACTATCCAACTTTATTCTGGCAGTGCCATCTTAAAACTATTAGAACAGGAATTTTCTTTTCTAGTGTGAATGAATAAATAAAACAGCTGTTGGTTTATTTTACATCTGGACCAGCATAAACACACAAGAGCAGCCCTGCTGGATCAGACCAAAGGCCATCTAGTCCAGCATCTTGATTCCTCCAGTGTTCAGATACCTCCAGGAAGTCCATAATCAGGGAATGAAGGAAAGAGACCCCCCCCCCCAAATGTTTACTCTCCAATAATTGGAATTCAGTAGCATACTCTCTCTCAACAAGATTGTTGCATGTAGCTATCATGGTTAAAAGTCACTTATAGACCTGTCCCCTATGAATTTGCCTTATTCCATTTTAAAACCATCTAAGCTAGTAGCCATGACCACATCATGCAGCAATGAATTCCATTAACTAAACTATGCATTGTGTGAAGATCTTTTTTTCAGGAAAGATCAGATGTACGACAGGCAACAAAAAATCTAGCTGCTTTCCTCTTTCCTGCATTTATACTGTTTCTTACTATACCTTAGCAGTTCATTTCATGCACTAGAAATCCAGAATGTATTTTAATAGGGCATCAGATGAAAAATATAACAACTACAGGGCAGGGGTAGGCAACCTGGTGCCCTCCAGATGTTTGTACTACAACTCCCATTAGCTCACCAGCATGGCCAATGCTCAGGGATTATGGGAGGTGCAGTCCAAAACATCTGCAGGTTGTCTACCACTGCTATAGGGTTTACAAAAACAACAGAAAAACAATACTCTTGCATGTACCTGATCTACATTAGTTCAGATATTACTTTAGTGCTGCCTTCCCCAACCTGATGTCCCCCAGATATTTTGGACTTCCACTCCCAGAATTCTTGACTGTAGGCCATTTGGGCTGGGGCTGATTGAAACTGAAGTCCAAAACACCTGAAGGGCACCAGGCTGGAGAAGGCTGCCTTAGTGTAAAGCAGTTCAAGGTTTGCAGACATAAAGTGTCCCCCATCAAAAGCAGTGTGCACAGACCAGCTCTGGAACGAGGCTGTGCATACTGCATATTTTAACTAAAGAAAAGTGAAGTTGTTGACCTTTCCACAGCAAAATGAGATAAAACTTGTCAATCTTCTACGCCACCCACAGAACTGTAGCAGGACTCACTAGAGTTTCAAGTCCAGGAACTCCCTCCTCTGCCCATTACCTCAACAGCTAGGTACACCTCCAAACCAGGTGAAATTTTCACACCTCTAAGTACTATATTACAACTTGATAGCAGCTCCAATAATTACAACAAGTCAGAACTTTACTAAACTAGGGTAACACTAAGGGGAAAAAATGGGAATGCAACAGTTTGAGAAAAACCTTGTCTGCATTCTCAGGAATTAGATGAATGTTGTCAATACTGGGGGGGAAAGCTGGAGTAGAAGCACATTTAACAGAGTCCTAATGACACTAATTATCTAGTGTCATTGCTTATCTAACACATTAAAAGATTACACTACTTCTATTAACAATTATACAGTCAAACTATTAACTGACTACAGCATACAGAAGCTCAGTTTGGAATCTGTGCCCCCCAGCTTGCAATTAAAGACTAGATTCCCCCCCCCCCCCCAGAAGTTGAATTAATGTACCTTGGTGCAAATTCATCAATGGTGAGACCAGCCCGAAGTCCAGTTCTGCAGTACTCTAAGCCGTCAGCTATAGTATAAGCTAATTCCAAAACGGCATCAGCTCCAGCCTCCTGCATATGATATCCACTGATGGAAATAGAATTAAATTTGGGCATGTGCTATTAGGAAAAAAAAAAGTGTACAATTTTGTTCCATAAGAATACTTAATACTTCAGTACTACACCTATAGTAATTATCATATCAGGTATTAATTAAAGCAGTACCTTTGACGTGTATTGGAATATGTCAGCAATTATCTGCATTGACGGCTCTGGGGGGAAAATGTATGTATTTCGAACCATGAATTCCTTCAGTATATCGTTCTGTATTGTCCCTGTCAGCTTAGATTGAGGCACCCCTTGTTCTTCCCCAGTTACAATGAATGTAGCCAGGACAGGGATTACTGCTCCATTCATTGTCATCGAAACAGACATTTTCTCTAAGGGAATTCCATCAAAAAGAATCTTGGTATCTTCTACTGTATCAATGGCAACTCCAGCCATTCCAACATCACCACGAACTCGGGGGTTGTCTGAATCATAACCACGATGAGTTGCCAGATCAAATGCAACTGATAAACCTTGTTGGCCAGCTAGACCCAAAAAAGAGATTAATAATAAAAGGGTTAAAATGTAAAATTCAATGTTTGCAAATTTAATTCTGGGTCACATTGAGCCCCAGGTTGCAACTTATACTTTTCTCTCAACTTTTACTTTTTATTCATAATAAAACAAACAAACAAACAAACACAAACACAATAATGGACTTCCAATCTTCTCCACAGCTTAATCAACCACAGTTAATCTTAAAATCTTTTCTGTTAACAAAAAATCACTTCCAGTTATGGCAAAAAAGAACCCTAAAAGGAACTAACACCAGAGGTCTCCACTCTCCCCCAATAAACATCAACTATTTAATCTATTAAATTCAACATTTATGGATACTCCAAAAAAGAAAACCTATAGTTTCATTAAATAGTGTTTTCAATTCCAAAATACAGTATATTAAGAATCCCAAAAGTAAAAAGTAACTATAAACTAATTAGCAAATGACCACATACCAAAAGCATTTTGTATTTCCACCGCTCCCGCACTCTCTAGTACCTAACCATCGAATCAACACATTTGTATTATTACAATTACTCATTATTCCTTTCTATCTAAACAGAAATTCCTTCCCTTTTAATCTCCAAGATATATTTTTTTAAAGGAAAGAAAAGAAAAATAAGTCTAAAAAATTAAGAAATAAGTGACGTCTGACAGAACAGCAGAAGCACATAAGCCATCATGCTACTTATAGAACAAACAAAAAAAAAGACCTTCCCCTTTAATACTTCAAAGCCTCCACAAAACAACACCCCCACCACAACAAATTATTATTATTATTTTTTTAAATAAATGTTTCCAAACAGACCAAATATAATTATACCTTAATTATAATAATTTCTCTTACATCACCATTAATATTTAAAATTCAAATAAGTCATATAAGCAATCCCTTTACCTTTGCCATTAATATTTAAAATCAAAAGATTATTTATATTCCAACTAGACATATAGTTCAGTATACATCAACCCTTTATCTTTTGCCAATAAAAGACCATGAAGATAGTCCCTTTCATTGCTTTCCTCTGTCAAAGGGATATTCATTAAGTTCCAGGTTTTGAACCAAGAATGAAATCAGCTTGTTCTTTTGTTTTGTGGACTCCTGCATACCGATCAGCTTGTTCTGTTGTTTTGTGGTCTCCTGCATACCGATCTCCGGCTCCGCCATCTTAGATTTTAAAAAGTGCGTCACAACTTCTTCCTGAACTGTCTTCTCGTGCCACTTCGACCCAATTAAAACTTCAAAGTCTCTGTGAATTTCTGGTAAGTTTCCCAAGTCCTTATTTACTTCTTCTGTCTTCTCCTCTGCCGGTCCTGTAAAGAAATCCGTCTTACGTTGTTCTTCTGATTGATCCACTTTCAGATTTACGTTCCAAGCCTGGATCCTTACTTCCAATCTGTTTAGAATTTCTCTCTCCATTTCGTTCCACAGGTTTAAGAATGCTGCAACTGCAAACATCTTGCCTTGCGTATAGATATTTCCAAGCCGCTTCCAAACATATAAGATGTATAGACCTCCTTTCAGGTTTCCTCTCTTATCTTTTTCGCCTCCCAGATAAACATAGTCTACTTACAGTTAATTATAAATCCCACTCTGCTGCCGAAAGATTCCAATTAGCCACTCCAGATGTACTCCTTTATTTTGGAAGCGAACATGCAAACTTCTGATGATCGGTAAAACCGGTCTCTGGAAGCAGCGTCGTTTCCCCCCACCTCAGGTCACCAACCGCATTTATGCGTCATAAGACACACAAAAAGCGATTTATGACCTTATGAGATAATTTGGGGGTAACCTCAGATCTTCGCTTCTCTAATGAGAAGTAGATCCCCCAGCCTGAGACATTCTCTGGCCAGGAAACGCTGTGCCAGCTGCCCACAGAATTTCTGTGCGGCTTTCAAAGCTCCATGTTCACCCGGAAGCCACTTTTCTCATTATCCATTAATTACTCCAACATTATTGTTCTTATTCTTAAAAAAAGATAACCCTCACTCTAGAAAAGATTTTGTGAATGGACAACAGCAAGTTAAGTGTAGTTAAAAATAAATGAAATGAAAAAGAATGAATAAAATCTGATGCAAGAACTTGGTGAGGAAGGGAGTGATATAAGTTAAATAAATAGAAGTAAATCATATTCAGCATCATGACTGACAGGAATAAAATAGTGATATGGAGGGAATAGGAGGCATGAGCATTAGAACACATATTCTAATTCCCTGGTCAGCGGTGTCTTTTTCAAACAGTATGGGAGGCAGCGAACCTCGGCTTGTGTTCTCTCTCTCTCAACTTAGCAACCCTCCTACCACATTCAGTCTGGGATGTCATGATGGCCACCAATTTGGATGGCTTTAAAAGGGCATTGGACAAATTCCTGGAGGAGAAGGCTATATCACTAGCTGCTAGTCCTGATGGCTAGATGCTACCTCCAGTATAGAGGCAGTATGCCTGTGTACACCAGTTGCTGGGGAACATGGGCGGGAGGGTGCTGTTGCACTCATGTCCTGCTTGTGGGATCCCATGGGCAGCTGGTTGGCCACTGTGTGAACAGAATGCTGGACTAGATGGACCCTTAGTCTGATCCAGCATGGCTCTTCTTATGTTCTTAACAGACACTGTTAATATTTTCTGAAACAACTAAGCTCCTCGCTTAAATACTTCTGTCGACTCCTAAATATTTACATTTTACAACTACATTTATATAGAATAATCTGAAGAATTTATTAGTAAAACTTACAAATTATATATGGAATATCTTACTTTAATAGTATTTCCAAAAGCAATTACACACACAAAATATCTTAGCTCAATATAAACAGATGAGAACTACTTCAGGAAACCAACAAGAAAAGATGAAAACAGTTTGGAACGTAGCCAGTTATACAATAAGCATTTTACTGCCTGTGCTAAACGGAGTCCAACCAGCGGGAATCACTAACTTGGAAGCAGAAGATTTGTCTGTGTCAGGCCACAAGGGAGGCCAAACTGTTTCATAACCTGTAACTATCCTTTCTTTGCAAGACGGAGAATGTAGCTAAGTGTTATCTTTCTGACTTTGTTCTGACAGCCTTTGAATAGCCATCATATCAAAACTAGATATTTATAGCAGCTTCTAACTAAGTAATTCCCTATGGACAGCTAAGAAAATAAGATGCAAATGACTAAAGACTTTGCTTCAAGACTTTCCCTAACAAAACTGAAGTTAGTCAGTGTGGCATAGTGGTTAAGAGTGTTGGACTGGGACTCGGGAGATCCAGGTTCTAGTCCCCGCTCGGCCATGAAACTCACTGGGTGACTTTGGGCCAGTCACGGACTCTCAGCCTAACCTACCTCACAAGGTTGTTGTGAGGATAAAATGGAAAGGATGATGATTATGTAAGCCGCCTTGGGTTCCTTGCAGGAAAAAAGGAGGGGTATAAATAAAATAAATAAATAGTCAGTATTCCCCATCCCCCCACCGCCCACTCATTCTCCTAGGACTGTATCTCACCTTTGATGTTGTCCTTGTAGAACTTGTTGCTTTCCTCTACGGTACTGAAGCCAGCATATTGCCGGATGGTCCAAGGTCTGTAGGTATACATGGTAGGATAAGGGCCACGAGTGAAGGGTTTTACCCCCGGTAGTTCCTCAGGAAAGTCCTCTGTGTCACGTGGAGAGTACAATGGTTTGATGGTGACTCCCTCCGGGGTGTGCCATATCAACTCCTCAGGATTCTTGCCCTTTAGCTGCTTTTTGGCCATTGCAGCCCACTCTGGGTGAAGTAGCTGCTCATGCAGCGAGCGCCAAGTGTGCTCATAGAGGTGTGGCCCTGCTTCTTTCCTGTAACGGAAGGGCCAAAGGCGCAGAAGTCCATTCTTGGCCCTTAACATTTTCTACTGAAGTAGTTGTTAAGATGCAGCCTGTAAACTGAGAGCTGAATATTACAATATGACACTGTGAGACTGTTGTCTCTAAGGAAGCCCAATAGGCAGATTTTTATTTCCATACACCACTCCCATGGAGAACTAGTCATGTCACAGAAAGAGGCATGCATTAAGTTTACAGACTTCTTCTGAGATCTGAAGTGTCACGGCTACCTTAGACTTGTTTACACAATCAAGAATCTAGATCAGAGTTCTTTTGTTAAGGTGACAACCCATACCTACACATTTCACTTTTCTGAAATAAAAACACTCACGCTGGCTCAGCTTGTCTGAGTGTGGAAAGCTAAGCAGGGTCAGGCCTGGTTATTACCGGGTACTTGGCTGGGAGACCCCCTCCTCTAGTTTCTTGCATTGAGCAGGGGGTTGGACTCAATGGCCTTGTAGGCCCCTTCTGACTCTATGAATCTATGAAAACTGCTCAGGAGCACGAAGGGTTTGCACACTGCTGAGGGAAGCAACCAAGCAGTGCTACTGCAGTAGCAATCAGCAATCAACTATTAGGCAGGCGGCACCGTGCCCTTCAGCCAATCAGAATGAGGCTGCGGGGGGGCGGGGCGGGGAGCAGTGCCTGGACTCATTCCGGATTGTCCTGCTGAGAACATTACTACAACAGGAGTTCCACTGGGGAAGAAAGGAGTAGGTGTGATCCTTCAACCTCCTAAAATCTTTGAAAATATCCATTTTGTGTGAAATATATCCATAGTTAACATACCAATAAAACAAAATATTCATATAAACCATTATGCCTTAAAAAATGGAAAGCCTGCATTCTCTAGTTCAGGGACAGGGAACGTCATCACCCTCCAGATGTTTTGGCTACTACTCCCATCAGCCCCAGCCAGCATAGTCAAAACATCTGAGGGGCCACCAAGTCACCCACCCCTGCTTTGGCTGAACTTCACTTCATACCGACGTGGCCTGGCAACACTTGAGACACCCTCTGCGGATAATTTTTCCAGGGAAAGGTGTTGGGGTTCCAGCCTACCCAAGATTCATACCCGCCTCAGATCTGGAAACCCCATTCTAGGGAGGGGGGTTAGTTGGCTGCAGTTATTCAGTGGTGAGGACAAAGCACTCCGCACGCACCCAGAGGCACTCTTTTTTTCCATAACGTTAGATGCGGGCACTGAAGGTAGGTGCGGAAGGTGAGCTATATTCTGGCTCAGGGCTCTCCGACCTTGGGTCCCCAGATGTTGCTGGACTACAGCTCCCAGAATCCCTTGCCATTAGCCATGCTGGCTGGGTATGCTGGGAGCTGTAGGCCAGCAACATCTGGAGACCCTGGCCGAGGCGAGGATATCTCACCATGAACTATGGCCAAGTCGGAGTCTCCTGGGAGGGTAATGCTGAAGAAGAAAAGGCAACAAAGCCCTCTCGCCGAGCCAAGCAGCACGTCACGCCCGTCCAGATGTGGTACCTGCTGCTGCGACGTTAAGTCAGGGCCGCCCTCAAGGGAGAAAGGAAGACGGACTCCTCTGCGCAGGCGCTGTTGCAAGCATTCGCCTTCCCAGGCGCGCAGGCGCAGTCGCGCGCTCCCTGGGTTGTCTTGCTGTGCGCCTGTGCGTTGAATCCGCGGGAAACTTCTTAACGGTTACTAGTAGGAGCAGCAACAATTTTCTGACAGCAACAGAGAGCGATCTTGAATCGGTACGTAAGGTTTACGGGAGTAAAACCGGTGAGTTGTAGAGCGGGAGCGCAGGTTGTGGGAAATATAGTAGCAGTATCGTCCCGGTCTGGAGAGTTGGGGGGGGGGGGGGGTTAGGCAACGTTTTAAGGCGACAATAACTACAACTCCCAGGATGCAACGCGCGCACCTCGGTTTAGTCCCTGTTTTATTGTGGCATAAGCTTTCGTGGAGTATTATTTCATCAGATGCATGAAGTGTTTGTCTCAGTTGGAAGGCGTATATATGCATGGGGTGATGGAAAGAGGATTGTAAGCAGTAAGGTCGGAGGGGCATAAAATGCAAAAAAAAAGGACTGTGACAATTAGTCCTTGTTGCTTTTGCTGCGAGAGACTCACATGGCTACGCCTCTGGACACTGCTAATGTTTGTAATGCTAAACTATGATTTAGTATTACCTGTGAATGAGGCCATTGAGTTCAGTGGGTTTCTTGCTAGTAAGTGTTCATCAACACAGTGTGCACTGGCAGTGAAAAAGGCAAAAATCCATGGTAGGGATTATAAGGAAAGCAACTGAAAACAAGATAGCCAATACAGTAATACCTTGGATTGCAAGCATAATTCGTTCCGGAACCGTGCTTGTAATCCAAAACACTTATATCAAAGTGAGTCTCTGGCGGGCGTGAGCGGGGCCGATTTCTGCCCGCTCGAGGCGAGCGGTTAGGGTGAAAAGCTAAAATATGTTGGGCTCTTTGGTTTAGGGGGGGAAAGGCAAACAAGGGGCCGGGGAGCACAATAGAGGTACCGGTACCTAAAAATCATGAATGTGAGGGAGAGATCATTCCCCCCCCCCCTTATAAGAGTAAAATTCAGGATCACCCACTGAACTAGCAGTAGACACTGGATTAAGAGTAGACACTGGGCAGACCAGAGAAAGTATTCTTCACGCAATAACCGGTTTCATACAATCATGGAAAGGGAAGTGTGCCATGGTGGCTTATTTCCCCTCACCTGTGTGCAAGTCACATGCCTGGGAGATTTGCATAATTACCCTTGGCAGTGTGGCTTGTAGTGTCGTGCAAAACCGGGAACAAGCAACCCTGGGCTGTTGTAGGGTTCTGGGTGGCTTGTCACTCACGGAAACAAGCCACCCTGGCCACCACAACAAGCTGCGCAAGGGTAATTATGAAAATCTCCCTGGCACATGATCGACATATGCACGGCTTATTTTCCCGCTGTGCTTGTGTGAACCGGGCCACTGTATAAATTATGAAAGTTTGCAGCCTCTAAAGGGATTAATGCTTAGATGTCATTAAAAGAGGATTAGATAAATTCATGCAGGATTGGTCTATCAAGAGCTATTAGTCATAATAGCTAAATAGAACCACTATGCTCAGAAGTAGTATACTTCTGAATAATAGTTGGCAGACAAACAACAGAGGAGATCAATAGCTTGTTCTTCCTGAAGCATCAAGCTGGCCACTGTTGTAAACAGGATGAGGGACTCTTGATCGTATCCAGGAGCGGTCTTGTTATATTCATACAATTGCAACCTTATAGCCTGATCTTCTGTAGTTTATTTAGAAGTAAGTCTCAGTGTTAAGTGGGCCTCTCTCCCAAGTAGGTGTACATAGAACTACAGAGTTGAGCATGACTAAGCCCACTGAAATCGAGACACCTAGTGATATGGGTTTTTCAGACAAAATTGAATTGCATAGGATAATTTGCATAGAGTAATTTGCTTCGGGAAACGTTCAGTTTGCATGTGTCTTGTGCGCTTGGAGCTGGAAATAGATTTCTTGCCACAGACACTGTACGCATAGGGCCTCTCTCCTGTATGAACTCTCTGGTGCATATTCCAGGTTGATAAGTCTAGTTCTCTTACCAGCTGTGGCAGGGAGAGAGAGGCGGTAGGATCCTGTGGATTCTGGCCTCTCCTCTCCCCACACACCAGAATGCCACCTGTTTGATGTCACCAAGGTCCCTGTTGAGACCTTGGAAGAGCAGCCATGGCAGTGCCTTCCATGGTGGCTGCAAGGGGATGAGGGATGGGGAAGGATCCAATGCCCCCCCCCCCCAGGTCATAGGAGTGTCTGTGATGGTCTTCCAGGGACCACTGGCTTTCTCTGCCCATGTGAGTTACAGTTTGTACTATGTAGATTTGTATACTGGAATACTTGTAAAAAGTTAAAGACAATAGCATATACATCCCTTACATTGTTTACAATTAGGGGAAAAAACAAAGGTACTGAAAACTGTCGACACACTAATAAATGTTAGTAACCAAAGGATTGTGCATGATATGCTGACAACCTCTCATCTATTTCAACAGAGTTCCAACTCTCTTCCACTGAGGTTGCTGGAGCACCTTCAGTTTTGCTGTCACTACTTATTAGTTCCATTTCACACTGAGAAAATAGATGTATTTCAATGACACATACCTATTTTCTCACATACATGTGAGGAATAATACAGTAACCTGAAAACCATTAATGATATCTTTGAAACTGCCAGGATTCCCTAATATTGTATTTGCAGCTGGCATCCATGTTACTAATGAACTTATGAAATGGAAAATTTTCCGTGGAAATATAAAGCACTGGAAAATTTTCTGTTCCACATCACTAACTATGCATAAGAGTGAATTGTAAGTTTTTAGGAAAGTGGATCACGTAGAATTGTTGGATGATTGACTTCTGGTAACTTTTCCATAAAGGTTACGATTAAGCTTTCTGACTCCTTGACCAATTATCTAAGAAGCACTGCACTTGAATTAAGAAATTATGTTTTATTCAACAAAGAGCTTACTTCCAATTCCCTCATCCTAGCATGTTTGGAACATGATTATCTCTGTATTTTTCTTTCTTATTTTCAAAGTCATGGAATGGAGAGCCAGTGTGGCATAGTGGTGAGAGTGTTGGACTGGGACTCAGGAGATCCGGGTTCTAGTCCCCGCTCGGCCATGAAACTCACTGGGTGACTTTGGGCCAGTCACTGCCTCTCAGCCTAACCTACCTCACAGGGTTGTTGTGAGGATAAAATGGAGAGGAGAAGGAGGATTACGTAAGCCGCCTTGAGTTCCTTGCAGGAAAAAAGGCGGGGTATAGATGTAATAAATAAATAAAACACCATCATCATTCTTCAGGTAAGCACCAGGCAAGAAGAGCTGTGAAAGCGAGGATGTCTAAAGGTCAACTAGAATGTCCCAGCAAAAAAAGGGGGTCAGGTGGAAGACGACAAAAGAAGAACCTGGAGAAAGAAGTAAGCATCATACACTTTAAAGCAGGGCTCTCCAACCTTGGGTCCCCAGATGTTGCCGGCCTACAGCTCCCAGCATACCCAGCCAGCATGGCTAATGGCAAGGGATTCTGGGAGCTGTAGTCCAGCAACATTTGGGGACCCAAGGTTGTAGAGCCCTGCTTTAAAGAAAGAAAGCCTGGGGGAAAGGAATGGTTTTACTGGGATAAACTCCAAAGGTGCAGGATATAAATATCAGAAATAAGTGCTCCTTCTACATGGAAAACTAGCTGTCAGGGAGAAAGGTTTTTGCCTAGCCTTTTGAACTGAAATGTGCAAGGATTTTTTCCCCATTGGGAAGCATCCTATTGTCTGATCCCCTAAGTGCAGTATGAAGTGGTACAATTCATGAAAATTTGGTGCAGTGTAGTGACTAACAGACAAGTTACATTGGCATAATGTAGTTGGGCTCCTATTCATTCTCAGCAGCAGAGTTGACAGCGAAACAATATTGCTTTTAACAACTCAGCACACAGCAGTCCTGGTAGCCACTCTCCGGCATCCATGGCAATGCCACTTTTTCCCACCAATCATGGAGCAGCAGGCTGACAGTGCTCCACTGTAGCCATGTGTGGACTGAGACGCACAGTCCAGTCCAATGGAGAAATGCCCCCCAGATATCACCCTACCATATCACGCGCACACACAAGGTGCAACCTGCCTGATACTAGAGCACCACAGTGCCCTCTTCACAGCATCAACCACTGGTGCAGGCAGCAGGAGCCAAGAAACTGATAGGCTTCAGGGATCCCTGTAGAAGGGTTCAGATCCTTTTATACCACTCACATACACAGCCTGGAAGTAGCACCCTTTTGACTGTCCAATACACAGAGAGAGAAGGACAGAAAGTAGAGCAGAACACCCAGATATCCTGCTTGGGAGGAGGCATGCATCACAAACACACAGGCTTCCCTGGGAGAAGGGTTCAAGTTCTACTGGGCAAGCAAGCTCCATCTGAGGAGAGAGAGGTTTTTGCCAGGGAGGAAAAGGGAGGGACAAGACAGCCTTGCCCAACCTGGTGCCATCCAGATGTTTTGGACTTCACCTCCCAGGATTCCTGACCATTGGGTATGCTGACTGAGGCTGATGGGACTTCAAGGGCACCGGGCTGGGGAAGGATGGGCTAGAGCACTGGAGCAGATGATGCAGGTTTGTGCCCTGCAGTGGTAGTTTCTTGCCCTTCCCATTAGTTTTTTTAGCAGGAGGTAACAGGACACAGAATAGGACACAGAAACGAAATACAACAGAGAATATATGAGTGAGATGAAGTGAGATGAAGAAGCAGCTAGCTGAATATTTAAAGGGGCAGACACATAAGGGGCTACAAAAGAGAAATAGCACAGTAAAGAAATAGCACAAGACAGTGGAGGCTTAATAAAGAGATGAGTGACTGATAAATGGAGGGACTAAGGGAAGGGACCAAGAGAAAGCAACACACAGTGCAGTCCTGTGCAGGTACACTCAGAAGTGTGATCCACTGTGTTCCATAGGGCTTGCTCCCAGGGAAGTATGCCTAAGATTGATAAGAAGATAAATAAGAACAGACAGGACCATGAAGAGACATAACGGTTAAGGCTGCAGTCTTCTGACCCCTGGGAGGTTGTCCTAGGGGCCATAAGATTTATTGGTTCTTCCCCTCTGTGGAAGGAGAGAGAGGGACAGGAGAGTACTGCCAACTCTTCGTGCAGGGTTGCCTTGTAAGATGATAACTAAGCTTAATAAGAAATGCATAAAGAAGTCAGTGTAGGTTTCAGCGTAAGTGGGTGTGAGCCAGGGTGTGAGTATACTGTATACATTATCTCTTTCCTACATATTTTTTTATAGCAGGGTGCACAAGCAGTCCCGAAGAAAAAGAGGCAGCAGAGAGTAGAGTCTCCTGAAGGTATTAAATGGTTTTACATTTTTCTCATCTTTGTGTAATTAATTTGTGATTTCCCTTGTTTCACACTTTAACACTGATTAGTACCCTGAGATCCATTAATTTAAAGATATAATTATTCTGTTAAAGTATTTTAGAATTTTTTTGACCTAGACCAGGGGTCCTCAAACTTTTTAAACAGGGGGGCAATTCATTGTCCCTCAGACTGTTGGGGGGGGGGGCGGACTATAGTTTGAAAAAAATATGAACGAATGGATCAAGTAAAAAAAAAGGACCGGGGTCCTTTTTTTTTTTACTTGATTAAATGGAAAGTTATTATAAATTAATTATAAATTAATTTGCTGTCTAAAATTGAAATACATTAAATTTTAAAAAGGTATATAAAGGCTTGATTTGCACACTGCACATATCTTATTTGTAGTGCAAAAAAACAGGAAAAATAATAACAGTAACAAACACACATTTTAAACATGCTCAAAAAACACTGTGTGTATTTCTAAAATGTGCACAGACACACTTTATCAATGGTGCATGCATACAAAAACACAACATTTGAAAAATATGCACAAAAATACATACATTCAAAAAATGCACAGAAAAATATGTATGGGTTTCTGTACAGGGGAGAAAAACTTTGTACAGAACCAGGATGGAATTTGGCAGTGGAAAACTGAGAACCTCAATGACACTGAGATTCGCCCATGTTTAATGGGATTTAAGTGGTCTAATGTGTAAGATTGCAGCCTTATGATTCAGAAAAAGGGGAAACTCAGATTTCTACGAATTGGGAAAGATAAAAGTAAAGAAGGTATATCAACAGATGCTACATATGAATGAACTAGATGTAGCATTTACACAGGAATCTGGAAAATAAGCAAGAGAGGTATAAAATTAATTAAGAAGGTTGCTTGGAAGTAGAGGAGTTTGTGCAAATATTAGCTGTACCATTCTGGAGTTGTTGGTTTGTTTTTTTTTAAACAAACTATAGTAAGGAACAAGTGAGAAAAAGAAGGGTTGGTGTTGGAATCTAACTAAAACAGCTGTTCATGTGTCAGATTATATTTATACTTTTTTTAAAAGTGCAGCTGGATTGAAGGGTATCCCCAAGACTGGTAGCTAAGGCTAGAGGAGCGGGACTCATCCTCACCATGGCGCTGGTGTTACATTTCCTACTCCCCGCACTTACCAAGTCCTCCAAAGGAAGAGACGAGGACGCGCAAAATTCCCCCCGTTTTGCTCCGGTGCGGAAGGAAGCTGGCAAGCAGCACGAGCTCCCCATCAGGGCACAGCTTCCAATCCGTTGCTAAGAAAGCTACGGGCGGCGGCGAGGCCAAACTTCTTCCAAAGGCGTATGGAAGAATGTATCATGCTTGGCCTCGGCATCCCAGTCCCCTCCCGGCTCAGACAGAAACAAAGGCGCGCGCACCTTTGCAGGGCTCCGGGCGGGCGGGCGGCTCGCACCCCTCCTCCCCTTATCCCGAAGGAGAGGCTGGCCAGGAGACGCCGGCCACAGGACTGCCACCCGCCCTGCAGGGTTCCGGGCGAGCGGGCGGGCGGCTCGCGCGCCCCCCGCCAGCTCAGCTGCCCCTCCTCCTCTTTTTTTTTTGTTTTAATTTTATTTATATTTTTTTAAAAGAACACACATACAAAAAAAAAACATAAACCTACAAATCATACACTACAAGTGCACCCGTCACCCCGGGGCCAAAACAAATTCTATCCACATAATCCATTATTAATCTATATTCCAAAAATACATCATATCATGACATGGCTTACTCCCTTTCCCCTTTACTAAAACATAATCTAAAAATGACCCCCATATTTCCTTAAAATTATTTTTCTTTAATTGTCCCGTTTTACATTTAATACTACATGTTAGTTTATCATTTAAAGCAATATCCCAAACCTCTTTATACCAGTCTATTATTAAATACTGATGTTGAACTTTCCAATTCCTTGCAATCAATAATCTCCCTGCCGCTAATAATTCCTCCTCTTACCCCGCAAGAAGGAGCCTCGGCTGCCGGGCCGGATGAAAAGGCACGGTGGGCCGGATGTGTCCCGCGGGCCTTAGTTTGAGGACCCCTGACCTAGACAATAGCTGAACCCAGCATAGTTGTGGCCTAGAGGAAGTGCACTGATGGGCTTTGGCTTCCCTCCTCAGAAATTTGTTTTTTTCTTGATTCTTTGGGTTCTATTACTATGCTTAGAACATAAGGTTACAGCAGAAAACAAGGCTGCTTTCCACCACCTGTACAGTAATACCTTGGATTGCAAGTAACTTGGTCTGAGAGCTTTTTGCAAGACAAGCAAATTTTTAAAATAAATTTTGACTTGATAAACAAGCGACGTCTTGCAAGACAAGTAGTGTAGGGATGTAACTGCTCGCCTTGAGCGGGCGTAGCGGGCCGACATTGGCCCCGCTCACACCCGCCAGAGACTCGCTTTGATATAAGAGTGTTTTGGATTACAAGCACGGTTCCGGAACGAATTATGCTCTCAATCCAAGGTATTACTGTATTTTCTGAGAAGGCTGCAACCCTTTCCTCTGATTTTTAGATTTAGCAGCTGCAAATTATCTTGTAACTGCAAATGATAAAGTGCTTTTTAGTACATTTAGGGAACGATCCTATGACCCCTAAACATTGTCTGAGGGGCCATAGGATAGTTCAGATTCCCAACTCCAAGATTGGAGACAGCACTCCGACCTAGGAGCTGGGAATTGGAGCTCCGCCCCCTCGCAGCCAGCGTGGAAAGAATCACACCAGCTCTCTGAGGTCGGGAAAGCAACGTTGGAAAGGGATGAAAGCGGGTGGTTTGGGGGAGGGGAGGAGACTGGGGCAGCCAGGATAAGAGGTATCCTGAAGCCACTCTAGCTTCTGTCCCTCTCCTTCTGAAATGCCGTCGCTAGATGGCAGAAAACAGCGTCTAGCAAAAATGCAGAGCGGGAGGAGGGGGGAGGCGAAGATCGCCTCTGCCGCTCCTCCTGCTTTGCATTAGATGCCTGCGTAAGCCTCTGAGTTTGAAGGCTTATGGACATCCCCATAGGATTGTGCCCTTAGCGACTGCATTTTGGGTGCATGGAGTATTTGGTTATAGGGGTAACGGAAAGAGTTGAAATCTACAACATAGGATGTACATACTTAGCTGTGGCTGTTGACCCACCCTTGACTGTATGGGCGTGTTCGCACGACACGGGAACCATGGGGGAGCAGAAGTCCCCTGCGGTTCTTGTGCCGTGCGAACGCCGACCGCAGGTGCCCCCGCGGGATGCACGCAAAGTGACCATGGGCGGTAGAGGAGTAAGCCCCTACCGCGTGTGGCCACCCTACCGTGCGAGCAGCGTGCGGCCGTCCCGCGGGGGCCACACAGAGGCGGAAGCCCAGAGCGGCCGGAGCTGCTGCCTGCTCCATGTAGGGGCAAACGGCCCCTCTGGGCATCCCGGGCCCCGCCCCCTAGTGCTGGGAGGCCCGCACTGCGGTGCGGGGACTGCCGGCTCCACCGGGGTCCGCCCACACACGCGGGGCGCAGGTCGTCTGTGGCTCCCCGCCGGACCCCACAGATTGCCCCGTGGTGCCTCCCCCGCCCGCAGCCTGGGTCATGCGAACCGGCCCTATGTGTCTGAATTTTGCCATGTAGCGCTGCATCAGTAGGCCCTGCTCCGCTTCCTTTGGCAGCAACCATGACTGTCCTGTGATGAGACACACATTTTACAGGCTGGTATGGAAAGAGCCATTTTGCTGCTCTCCCTGCTGGAGTTTCTCTGCCTGGCTTTGATGTGGCTTAGGTACATTTACTGATGTCTGCTTTCATAACTTTCAGACCCAAGTACTGCAGCTTGTGCAAAACCTGGCAGCCTGTTTGCTTCACAGGTGTGGCTTGCCAGGGCCTATTAAACAGTGCTTCAGCGATACCAGTGAAACCTTGACTAATAAAGCCTTAAATGGTCTGAGCACTGCATAACTTAGGGACAACCACCTCCTCCAGGTCATTCTGATCTGATGAGGGTAGCCTCTTGATAGTATCCTCCATGTATAGCAAGATGTTATCAACAGCTACTTCCCAGCTTAGGAAGCCCTTACCAGAAACAATGCTTTTGTTTAAGTCAGTGATTCCCAAACTGTGCTGTGAGAGGAGCTGAAGTGTGGCTGAAAAACTAAGCTACTGTAGGATGTTTCTACTGCTCTGTTGCTGGTGGTGTGGAGGGACTCTGTGCAGTGTCCACTCTGCCCCCCACCACTTGCCAATATATGGCCAGTAGTAACATCATCCCAAGGGTGTGAGTAAGGACGTACCAGGATTCCCTGACACAACCAGCACTATCACTGACAGGTGTGGAAGAACCCTAGAAGATCACCGTTACTCTGGAGGCAGAGCCCCACTCTTGGGCAAAGAGGAGGAGAGGACCCAGAGGCAACATTACCTGCACGGGCCTGCAGTTACAAGGAAGATGCCTGTCCATTGTCCTAGATGTGGACTGAGAAATATATCAGTAAATATGAGTATAAGAGTAAATCATGCATCGGATTTTGATTTGGGAAGAAACTATTCCCTACATGTCAAAAGTTTAGGAAATACCAGTTGGACCTGTAATTTAATAGCTGGAGATGAATATGGTGTTAACATTTTGTTTAATACCATTTTATAGTGTTTTTGTTGGCTGTTTCACAATGTTGTCTTAGTGCAGCCTTCTCCAACCTGGTGTCCTCCAGATGTGTTGGACTGCAACTCCCAGCATGGCTAGGGGTTGGTGGGAATTGTAGCCCAACACATCTGGAGGGCACCAGGCTGGAGAAGGCTGTCTTAGGGTGTTACCTGTCTTACATTTATGGTGGATTAAACATCTAAATAAGCACAGAGTATTTAGCGTACAATCCAGCACTTTGTCACATCTATTTCAAAGCTTTTGCTGGAAAGGGACAGTCCATTTAATGTTTACAAAATAAACTCCTTAGAAAGAATTGTTTAAGAAAGTGATGCCATCATACATGTATTTTACAGCACAGCATTCTAACCAAACCTAGCCATGACATTGACAGACTCTTGCATTTTGCCAGCAGAAACAACTCTGCCCACAAAAGTAGTGAGGGTGACTCCAAGCCAAAGAGCAAAATGGCGGCCACTCCCAAAGAGCAGTAGAGAGCAATTGGAGTCCATGATGCATTGGTTAATAACGTAAGTACCAAAGACCTCTCTACCACTATTACATTTGTTTCTCCTGAGAAGCTTCACCAACGCTGACAAGTGTGTTTGTCCTCAGTCAGTAACTATAACTTTTAATGAAGAGCTAGCTAAAAATGCTGTTGGGAATGAAAAGATCTTAAGCAGTACAATTGTTAAGTCAGTATTTCACACAATGAATGTAAGCACTGCCTTACTGGAGCAGACCAAGGTCCATGTAGCCCAGTAATGTCCCTCTTTAGGCATGCATGGAAGGAGACAATCCCCACACAGTGAAGAAGAAATGTCCCTATGACATCACCCTACCCCACCACACACACAGCACGAGGACACCACAGGACAGTTTTGTCTAGGCACAAGGACACCACATTGCCCTCTAAAGTATCAACCATGTTGGCGCAGCAACTGAAACGTCTCCAGAGATCCTTGCAGGCAGGTTCAAGTTCCCTTATACCAAATAACCACCCTTTTGATTGACTGACACATAGAGGCAGGAAACTTAGTTTATATCTTAAAGCTCTTCAACTGGAGAAAGTTAAGCATAGGATTACATCCTTATTCTTCTTAAAATCACCTAGCCAGTGGCTTATGAATTTCAAAATAATACCATGGTACAATTTGACCACATGGTACCCTCCTAAAATCCCCTACATTGGCTTCCTGTCTGCTTCCAGGTCTCGTAAGAGCTTCTGGCCTTCAAAACCCTCCATGGTCCCCATCTCTCTGCCCTTATATCACAACACATTCCTTCCTGTGACCTTTGCTTATCCAACTCCGCCTCTTCTGGCTATCCAAAGGTCTCCTATCGGACTCCCCTGAAATGCATTTATCTTCTCTTCTGGAGGCAAGAAGTATGCCCCTTTATTGGAACAGCAGATAGTAATCAGCCTGTTTTGAATAGATGTTGGGAAACTGAAGGCAGAACAAAAATCAGCCTAGTTCATACCAAGAATATCTTGGTGCATCTGCTGTTCAACTAAATATTTTCCTGACAAATGCTAATATGGCATTCTTGACAGTAGAATCAAATTCAACAAAGATTTTCTATATGGGAGAAAGAAGCAAGCAATATGTTATCCTGTCTCGTTCCAGATCTCTTTTGTATGAAACTACAGAGAATCAGAGTGAAATTGAAAAGCACTTAAATCTCCTCAAGGAAAGGTAATGAGTACAGAATACAAGAAAAATAAAGACCTGCAGGTGTTTGTTGAACATGATGTTAAGCATGTTTACAGGTATAAATGCTATATCAAGTTCAATGAGTTTTAATTGCTGGTGAACATTTCTAAGACTGCAGCCTTAATTATATTCTATTGTAAGGATATCCAGCTGGCATCCCAAAGGCTGGATTAGCACCCACCCACCTCCATTATGGTTTTCACTGTACCCTGGGAACCCTACCAGATTTTAATCAGAGGCATAGCTTCACTCACAAGGGAAGCATGTTAAAGTTGTAAAAGAATTTTTAATGTTATATATCTCGTTGAGATTTTGTATGTAAGTGGATGTGCTCCTTAATTGTATAGCACTTACTGCAATATGGTGCCAAATTCATCATGCAGCCAGGCCACTTGTAAGTGGGGTGTGTGTGTCAGTCTGTGACTGAAAACACTTCCAGCTTCTGGCCTGCTGCAGTGGCCCCTTAGATCGGTGGAAGTTCACCATCTCTGATCTAAAGGATACTTGAAAGTTTGCTCTCTAAATCCTGAGTAGTCTTCTCCAAGAAGTATAAAAGACCAAAAAGAGGCCCTGCTGTGAAGTGAAGGAAGTGCATTTTTTCTAGACTATTCACTAAGTTGAATAAGCAAGGCTTGTCAAAACTGTAGGATTCCCTTTGCCAACATCTTGTAGGTTAAAGATCTTGAGCAGATTATCTGCATTATTTCCCAGTGAGCCATGTACATCTAACACTGCACTGGAATTTCGAGGTACTTGATTTGACATTTCAGAGGTGCAGGCCACTACTGCCAACCCAAAGTGCTGGTTAATGTGTTCTCAATAACATTTCTCATTTTTAAAAATCATGTACATTAGACTGCACACTATGTGCTAGGTATAAAGCCTGTTGTGTCTAATTCATCTGGTATTCTCTGCATATGGGTTCAACTCCAGGCACACTTATTAGGGACACACTGAACACAGTGGAACTTATTTCTGAGTAAACTTGCAGAGGATTGCACTGTAAGAATTATTTTCCACAGCATAAATGTTGCTTAGGGGATGTCCAGTTTGATTTTTAAGAGGTGGGTTAACTTGTGCATTTCTTGGTAGCTGGTGACACAATGAGTCAGTCCTAGTCTTTTAGAATCATATAAACCTTAGAGTTAGAAGGAGCCATTTAGGCCATCAAGTCCAACCCCTTGTTCATTGCAAGAATCCGGTTTAAAGCATCCCTGACAGATGGCTGTCCAGTCTTTGAATAACTCCAGCGATGGAGAGCCCATCATTCCATTATCTTGACTGCTCTGACTGTTAGGAGGTGTTTCCTGATGTTCAACTGAAATCTGCCTTCCTGTAACTTAAGCATATTATTTCATGTCCTACTATCTTGCATTATAGAGAACATGTTCTGTGTGACAACCCTGGTACTTGAAAAGTGCTCTCATATTCCCGCTCAGTCTTCTCTTTTCAAGGCTAAACATACCCAGTCATTCATCTTTCCTTGTAGGACTTAATTTCTAGTCCCCTGATCATCTTTGTTGCCCTCTGGATTCATTCCAATTTATCCTTCTTATAGTGTGGTATCCAAGACTGGACATAGTGTGCCAGGTGAGATCTAACCATGTGCAGAGTAGAGTGGAACTATTACTTCCCATGATTTTGATGCAACCTAAAATTGCATTTGCCTTTTTTTGCAGCCACATCACACTGTTGACTCATCTTCAACAGTGATTGACTATAACTCCAACATTCTTTTCACACATACTTTCAAATTATGCTCTTTAAAAAAGTATCTGCAAAATCCCTAGTCATTTTTCACAATGAACGCCTAAGGCAGCCACCACACAACCTAGGTCCATTCATATGTTGTTGCTTGCAACTCTAGTCATCCCTGCCCACTGGCCATGCTGGGTAGGGATAATAAGAGTCAGAGGAAACAACATCTGGAGGGAACCAGATAGGGGAAGGCTGGGCTAAAGAGAGCTGGCATAGGGTAGCAGTTAATTTGGTCCTGGTTAGTTTAGGAACCTAGACCTAGGTTTGAGGCCAAGCCTAAATAGACAATAATCACCACAGACAAAATTTAACTGAAATGCATTAAATGTTTTGTTTAAGAAAAGCTCATAGTCCGCATAAGGATGGTCTCTGTCCCCTAATCACAGGTGCACAGCATGAGCAAATCATCAAAGGCTTTTTCTCCGGGTCGGCACCTGAGCATGTGCAAAGCTCTGTTCTTCGCCACTTCTTATCACCAGCTGTAGGTCTCCCCAAGACACAATCAGGCTATTTAACCATTTCAGGACCAGGTTAGCAATTTGTAGTTTGAGGCAGCTTCTTCTGTTAGCAATATTATTTAACCCTTTCGGTGCTGGATTAACAAAGAGTATGAGCCATGGGTCAGAAAATCCCCAGTTCAAATCTCTATAGAGCAGAGAGCACATGAGCCTGGGGCTCACTGTGGCCCTTTCTCATAAGGCCAACCTATGACTTAGCAGTATGTCCAAATCGTCCCAAAGTGTTTAGTTAATACTTTCTTTAGTAATAAATTTCAAAAAGATAGAATTGTAAATAAATTAAATAAATAAGTAAATAAAAATGTATAGCAGTTACAGGTCCCCAAAATATGTGTTGCTTTTAATGGTAAGAAAACGTATTTTAACTAAAACTGTTTTGTTTAGGTAATTGTAAAACTATTGAACACTGTCTTCTGGGGTTTTACTTTTTTCCTTTGCTTCTTAGCCTGATTGATCCTAAATACATTGACTAGGAAGCAATATAATTAACACAGTATAAAAATATCAAATTGGTAAGACATTACAAGCATTAAAATGCCTGTCACCAATAGCTAGCCCACTTAAAGCCCACTTCTAGTAGGGCTTCAACAAGCTTCCACGGAGAAGGATGTTCCATAGTTGTGGGGCAGCTGCTTGGTGCATGTGATGTCCAAAAGTTGGTGCAAAGATTATATAATTAAAAAGGCACTGTCAACCAATATGATACATTGGGATGGGGCATTGGGGAAGAAGGCTCTTATGAACATTGGACCTATGTCACTGAGGTCCTAATCTATAAGGAAACCTTTTGTAATACAGTAACCAGTGCTAAACGAGTTGCACTAGACCTGGCATGACACTAATCCCTTGCATAATTTCATATATTACAATTGAACCTGTTACTATTACTACAAGTTGGTCATCTTATTTATCACTTGGCTCAAGGCTTCTAAAACGTTTTGAGACCCTGAGAGTTCCTGAGAGAAGAGAGACCCTGGAGAAGCTGAGCAGCCTAAAGAATGTGCATAAGATTGTAGCAGAGGAAAAGAAAAAGAGACTGCTCATAAAAGAGGGTTTGGCAGAACTGCAGGTAAGGAAGGAAGGGTGGGTGAATCTTGAGTATTTGTATGGCACATCACCTGTTGCTCTGGATCCGTTGGAACAGTCTAAAGCCTCCTGTGAGGCTTTAGCAAAGCACTTTGCAGATAAAATTGATCGAATTAGGAGTGGGATTCCGTGCGTCGTGGACACAGTGGGTGAACGGGAGGAGGCCAGTGGCAGTCCGGTTTTGTGGAATTCATTCCAGCTTCTTCCTTCTGGTGAAGTGGACGAGGTGCTTTCTTCTGTTAAGCTGACCACCTGTTTGCTTGATCCTTGCCCATCCTGGCTTGTTATGAGCTGCAGGGAAAAACTGGGTGGGGAGATCAGGGCAGTGGTGAATGCATCCCTCGAGGAGGGCGTGATGCCATCAGCCCTTAAGGAGGCAGTAATAAGACCGCTTCTAAAGAAGCCCTCCTTAGATCCCCAAGATTTGAACAACTTTCGCCCAGTCTCCAATTTGCCATTTCTGGGCAAGCTGATTGAGCGAGTGGTGGGGGCTCAGTTGAAGGCACATTTGGATGAAGCCGATTACGGTATTTAGATCCATGCCAGTCAGGCTTCAGGCATGGACATGGGACGGAAACGGCCTTGGTCGCCTTGGTGCATGATATGAGGAGGGCTTTGGATAGGGGCGAATGCTCTTTTCTAGTCCTCCTCGATCTCTCAGCGGCTTTTGATACCGTTGACCACGGTATCCTGGACAGCCTGGAGGGGTTGGGTATGGGAGGCACTGTATTGCAGTGGTTCCGGTCCTTCCTCTCTGGAAGGTACTAGAGGGTGGTTCTTGGGGAGGAGGCTTCGGACCCTCAGCTGGTCACTTGTGGGGTGCCGCAGGGTTCCATCCTCTCCCCGATGTTATTCAGCATCTACCTAAAGCCGCTGGGAGCAATCATCAGGAGGTTTGGGGTGCGGTGTCATCAGTATGCGGATGACACACAGCTCTACCTCTGTTTCAAGTCCTCACTGAGGTTGGCTGTTGAGACCCTGTCCAAGTGCCTGGAGTCAGTGGGTGGCTGGATGGGAAGGAACATGCTGAAGCTGAACCCCGAGAAGACCGAGGTACTTCTGGTGGGGGACAAGGGGAGGTTAGGGGATGTTGACCTGGTGCTGAATGGGCTACATCTACCCCTGAAGGACCAGGTCCGCAGCTTGGGGGTCATTCTAGACTCTCAGCTGACCATGGAGGCTCAGGTGGCAGCTGTGAGCCAGGCGGCGCTGTATCAACTCCATCTGATACGGCAGCTGCGCCCCTACCTTCCTAATCACCTGCTCCCATCAGTGGTTCATGCCTTGGTCTCCTCTCACCTAGACTACTGTAATGCGCTCTACGTGGGGTTACCCTTGAAGACGGTTCGGAAGCTACAGCTGGTACAGAACGCGGCGGCTCGCCTGGTTAAAGTCAGCCACCGGCGGGATCACATCACGCCAGTGCTCAAGGAGCTACACTGGCTACCAGTTGCTTGCTGAGCCGAATTCAAGGTGTTGGTTTTGACCTTAAACCCTGTACGGCTCCGGTCCAGTCTATCTCAAGGAGCGCCTCCAGCAACATCAAGTAGGCCGCTCAACAAGATCTGCCATGGATGGCCTTCTCCCTGTCCCATCAGCCAGAGAAACCAGGCTGGTGGGGACTAGGAGGAGGGCCTTTTCTGTGGCAGCTCCCAATTTATGGAACTCTCTCCCCAGTGACCTCCGCCATGCCCCTTCCTTGATTAGCTTCCGCCGGGCATTAAAAACGTGGCTTTTCAGGCGGGAATATGGGGTGGGCTAATTATCTTAAAATTTTATATTGCTTAACTGTATTTTATTCTGTTTTTATCTTGTATTTTTATCTGTGTACATCGCCCAGGGTGGCCGGTTGCCGGCCAGATGGGCGATAAATCATCATCATCATCATCCAGAGAAACCAGGCTGGTGGGGACTAGGAGGAGGGCCTTTTCTGTGGCAGCCCCCAATTTATGGAACTCTCTCCCCAGTGACCTCCGCCATGCCCCTTCCTTGATTAGCTTCCGCCGTGCATTAAAAACGTGGCTTTTCAGGCGGTAATATGGGGTGGGTTAGGATTTTTAATTGTGTTTTATACTGTGTGTGTGTGTGTGTGTGTGTGTGTGTGTGTCCCTTGTGTTTTATTGGACTGTACATCTCTCAGAGTGGCCGGATGTCTGGCCAGATGGGCGATTCATAAATATAATAAATAAATAAGAGGAGCTTCATGTGATTTGAAGCTTACTACACCCACCATTATCCTTTCTTTGGCCTCTGTTCTTGTTTTGTTTAAGGAAGAGTTCTAGTGAACCTGAAACCTTGCTCGTTACTTTATAAAGGTATAGTTGGTGCTAATAACAGTATTACTGTTTCAAAATATTTCAAATGATTTCTTTCCATTACTTCATGCCACAATGCTATATTTCTGCACCTCTCTCTGTTTTGGGGTTGCAAATAGAAATTTCTTGATAGAAAAGGATTACTTGTTTCTTCCAAAATCTCTTAAACTGGATAATCTTTATTGATTACCATACAAAACCTGCCTCATGGTCTTCCTTTCATTTTCATTCTCCAAAGATAGGAGAAAACTGGAGTAAGGCTATTGTACACCACAAATGACCAATATGTTAGTATATTATATGTTATAACTGATGTTTTATTATTATGCAAGTTCCTTCTGTTCAAGTAGTTGGGGGATCTTCTCATTCAATTCTGCAGAGTGGTTAATTGGAAAGATGAAGAATATTTGCCCTGCATCAAACTTGTGACCCATATGTAACAGTGGGAGTTTGTCTAATCCTGGCTAAATGTTCACTACGTGGATAATTCTTTACCTTAAATACATTCCTTACCTTGTACTTCTCTTTTAAATGCAGAATGAAATAGACAGAGTTTTGCCAGAAACAGAATTCAGAGATGAGAATATTCAAAGTCTCCATAACAAAGTACAGGAATTAAAATGTGAGCTGGCAGAAGAAGAAGCAGCAGCAGCAGCGAGTAAGGTATTTATTTATTTACAATCGGTACTGCTTAATATTTTTTTAAAATCCCTAAGCGGCTCACATTAAAATGTATATATAATGCAATCTAAAATAATAAATAATTAGAAATCTTACAGCAAGAATGACAATAAAACAGTAATGACCTCTCAACAGAGCAGTTTCTGCCTCTCAAACCATGCCTGGGAGAGTATGCCAGAGGGTGGTTGCAACTGCTGAGAAGGCTCACTTATGTGCTGTTACCTGGTGACAGTCTATTGGTTGTGGAGTGACCAATAAGGCCTCCTCAGAAGATCTTGAGTGTATGTAGTGGAAGGGTATCTGCTAGGTATCCTGGTTATTTAGGGCTCTATATTAACAACAGAACCTTGAACATGGCTTGGTAGGTATCTTGGAAATGGGTTTGAAATTTTGTTTGCATAAGAGGAGTCGGGTTTGTCTCGCTTTTGCATGAGTTCAGGAAGGTGAAATATATGGTTGCTCAAGGTGTTCTCTCTCCTTGATGTAGCAGTTTGAGAAGGATTGCTCTACAGCAACCCCCCCCCCTCCCAATAAGGATACAGGGGGAAAGGATTGAGGCAGAATTTTATTTCTAGGTATGTTCACTTTAGATACTTTCCCCCTTCTCTCTAGCTATTCCAAAGAGATGGCAGTGATGATCTTGCTCTTCCTGATCTTCCAAAGGACCATCTGAAAGCACCCATTCTTCAGGTGAGCAGAGGTAGGGTGGTATGCTTCAGAGGCCTCCTGACAGTGAGGAGGACGACTTACTCTTGAACATCTCGTCTTGCAAGAGTATCTTTTCTATTGCATTCCACAATAGCAAGAAACTGTATTTGACTGGTCTACTCCTAAAGAATGACATCCAGAATCACAGAAGCAGTGATTAAATAGTACCTCCTAAATATTCTCTCATACTCAGGTTCACTACTCTTTTGCGTTGTCTGCCCTACTTGCGCTCTTGTGCTATCTAAAGCTTCACTGGAAATTGCTCTGATTTCTTTATATTATCTTTTCTAATATTATATAATATATTATATAAATCCTTTATATTATTCTCATACTGCTTTAACTATCTACCATTTCACATTCTGTAGAATGAACTTTTGAAGATTGGAGACCAACAAGGTCTTCTTGATGACTTGAACACCATTCAGCAATCAGATGAAATGAAGGCTATGTTGGCTTTTCTAGAACAGGCATATGAAAACGTGGACTTCTGAATAAAGTGAGGCAGTACATGGACATTACTTATTGAAGAACAGAAACATAAGCTGTATCTCTTGTTGCTTTCCTCTCCCATGCATATGATCTGAAGCAGGGATCTGAAAGAATTGATTTGTTTTCAGAGCATGATTATGACGCTCCTCTTATGATTATCTGTCTTTCCAGATTACATTCATGCATTTTCCCAGTGTGTTCTGTGGAGACTCTCATCAAATGGAACCATGTTAAAATTAACCAGCCAGTATGAAGATACATATTCTGCTTATCACTGTAATATTTTTGCTTGCATCGTACTATGTTTCCCTTTAGTGCAGCTAGTTTGATAGCTGAGTGCAATATTCTAGGGTTCTGTTGGTACAAAGGTGTCAAGAGCCTAGCTTCCCATGAAAGAACTGTGTATTGTAGCTTAAAACTTCCTTGGTTTTCATAAATTTTATTTTTCAGGAGGCCCAAATAAAACAGCTTAAATATTATATTGTGCTGAGAGAGAGCTGTGCCTAGCTCCTTGGCTGCAATCCACATCACCTAATCTGACATACTTGTATTTAAGTAGCTTTATGGCCCAGTTCTGTTGCTCAAGTATGTAGTTGCTGATAAGATTTCATGCAAAACTCCTAGCACTGATCAGATGACCTTGCATCAACATTGGGGCAAAACCTTGGCCCTATTGCCTGTACCCTGCTGTATAGTTATGATGTACAAGGATAGTTACTATAGTAGTAGGAATAAAGGCCCCTGTGGTCCTTACCTAAATATGTTAGTGCAGGGCTGGGGAAACATTTTCAAATGCTAGCAGTCGTGGCTCTGTGATGTGATTGTGCTGGCTCTCGCACTCTCACACGCACACACTCACTCACACTCATACATTGGCCTTCCCCCACTGCAATCAGGCTCTTTAAAAGCCTCCATTGGCACCAGTGGGGGCTTTTTAAAAAGTTGGCCCTTCCTTCCCCAGCAGCTCCCCCTGTGAAAATGCTCCCCTGCCATGCAGCAGTTAGGCTTGGGGGAAAAGTCTCCACTGGCACCATGGTGAGCAGGGAAACTGTCTGATCCCTGATCAGTGATTGGAGGGAAGGTGTGCAGGCCATGTTAGGCCCTCAGGCTGGGGGTTCCCTTTCCCTGTGTTAATGTAACTGCAGATGTAGGCTTCTAGCCAGCTAGGCTGAGTCCTTGCTATTAATAACACTGGCTTCAGCTGCTCCAGTAAGTTGTACTGCTGCAAAAGGGTTTGGATTCTTATTGAAAAGATTATGTCAGTGCAAATAAGTTATCCTTGGGGATTTATGGCCCTTGCAAACCATCCACTTAAGGATGGGTGAGCAGCAGGCTGCTAGCTCTGAAAATGAACGGGGAGGGGCTCAAGAGTTGGGTGGGAGAGGCCAGCCTCCTTCCTCTGAGTGCTTCTTTCAGCTACGAAGGTGCTTGCAATGTGTCTTGCTGCTGTGGTGTCTTTTTCCACTTACTGTCATGGGGTTGAACTACAACTCCCATCATCCCCAGCAACTAGCATTTTCCACTGGGGGTTTTAGTCCAACATCCATGATCTCAAGGAGATGGAGACACTGCAGGTATTAATACTTTTGCAGGGGAAGGAGGGAAAGGCCAGGTTGGCCTCTCCCATCCAAAAAGGAGCTGCTGATGCAGCAACTGGCTGTTTGTCCCCCGTCCCCCCAGTAAGTTCCCCATCTCCACAGAGGGTGGGCTGGTGGGAAGTGTGTGAGAAGGACTGAGGGGAGAGCCTACTTGAGGTGAACTGTGCTTCCTGCCTCAGTTCTTGCAGAAATCAAGCAGGGGTGCTTGCATATGTGAATACCCTAACCCAATTTCTCCTGGCACCCCTATTAATGTACATTAGGATTTTTGTTCACATCTAATGGAAGGGACATGAATTACTTAGATTTTTTCACCTGCATTTTAAGAGAGAGAGATGTTTTAACTAGTTGCAGTTGCCTCTCCTTTCAGGTAAAATTGGATTTCATGGATATTGGAATTGATACCTGAAAGTAGGAGAAACTGAAATTAAGGGATTATATTTTTAATTGTAGGAGTTGGGTGTCATTCTTTACTCACAAAATACAGAAAATCACACCTGGCTCTTTTTATGTTTAATAGTCACAAGGATTAAGGTATAAATCTTATTTCTCAGAGTTCTGTACTCTTAAATGAAGTGCCATTCAGTTTTGTCAATTGTCAAGTGCATTCAGTTTTGGAAAACAAAATGAAATGGGCATATCATATCTCTGGCATGAACGTATTCTTATTTGTTTCTTCAAATCTTTCAAAAGAGAACTGAATAAAAAATTACATTTCACTGCAACTATGGAGATGTTGCTAGAAAACTGGGCTGCCAGTGAGCAATCTTCTCCATTTGTTTACATGTTACTGGTCAGTTTCTCTCTCCCTTTCTCTCTTTTTATAACGAGGAAAATGCACTCTAGTCTATGATCCACAGAGAACTAAAAGTATATGTATATTTGCTAAGGATGGGACCTTGGAAGCCAGGGTAAAGGAAACATGTTTGGAAGTCATGATTTTAGCCAGAATTTTTTTCCCTAGCTAAGGCTTGATCTGTTGTTTCAAAATATGTGTGTTCATTTGTATAAATTATTGTTCCACATGTTCTGGATGAGTAACTCTTATCAGATTGTAAAACAGTCATGTTTTTCTAAATTTAATATTAAACAAAACCTAATGTACTATTCCAAGTTATGTATTCTTATTCTGCAGTGGTGACTTTAGATCTGTGGTAGAGGTTTAGGATACTAAGGTAGATTTGGCACGGCGAGGGTGTGTCTTCCCTGTTGCCAGTCTAGAGGAAGCAACACATGGAATTAGATTGTCTGATGTGTGAAGAATGCCTTAATATGTAATTGAAAAGTAAAGTATTTCTCGCCCGATTTTGGGAGGGCTATGTAATTGGCTTTCTTCCGTACAGGCAGTCCCCAGGTTACGAACGAGTTCTGTTCTTAAGAATGTATTTAAATTGAATTTGTATGTAAGTCAGAACAGCATAACGTTCTATATGTTAAAATCGGCATTTACGCAAATTGCGTAAATTACACAAATTGCGTAGTATACTACGCTATGTACTCTAAGTAAACGACGTCGCACCGGGAACCCAGAAGTCCGTTCTTAAGTATGGGTTGTCTGTAAGTCAGACGTTCTTAACTTGGGGACTGCCTGTATTTGAATTTTTGCTCATGAATTTGCAAAAGGCTAAATTAAATGGCTAAGACCTTTGAAAAAATTTGTATTGATTGACAAGTCATTTAACACAGAGAGATAAATGGATTCATTCCATATGATTCTTTGCCAGGCATAAGACAATCTCTATGCTCCTGGGACCTCTTCTTAAGGATGCCCTCTCAAGAGATAGAGCTTTTTTCCCTCCCTCAAACATGCATATAGATAACATTCCAGTTATCTGCACACAGCAGAGTCACTTGGGGCCCAAACTACTATGCAAGGAGAATCTAGAGCTGCATTGAGAAGAATTTATTAGCCCATTAAACAACACAAAAGAAAAGAGGACGTCAAAATCAGAGAAATTGAGAGATTTTAAAGGCGCACAGTTCTGTTTCCCTCAATGTACTCATATGTGCACAATTTTGATAATTTCCTCCAATAGTGCATAGAACTTCTAAGTATGACTAGACCATTGGTATTGTTTAATAATTCCTTAACAGTTCTAATTTAAAGTTTGTGGAAATGTGATATTTTGTAGCAATCAGTGCTTCAATATCAAATGTCTCGGGGACAATGAGTCAAACTTGCACAGCTTACCCTCAGTTTCTCTGACCTTTACTGTTTTTTAGGTTTGATTTGATTAATTTTATGTGGCCACCCATCAAAAAATATTCTCTGGGTAGCTTACAGGTCAAGACAAAATGTAGGACACACCTGTTCTATTAACATTGATTTTATACCATTTTTACTCACATGGCTTCCCTCAAGAATATTGGGAGCACTCTGTGGTGACAGCTCACCTCGGCTTTCGGGCCTGTTTTGGGGACTGAGACACCTTTGGCCACCCTAATGGATATCCCATACCACGAACTGGAAAGAAGACTGTGTCCCTGTTGGTTCTTAGTAGCTGGACCACTTAGTAGCTTTTAATACCATTGGTCATAGTATCCTCCTGGACTGCCTTAGTATGATGGGTTTGGGAGGCACTGTTTTACAGTGCCTATGGTCCTTCTTGGAGGGTCATTTCCAGAAGGTGGTGTTGGTGGATGTTACAATGCTGAAGAGGGTGTTCATGTTGATGACCTGCCTCACCTCCATTCCGCAGTGAGACCAGGGCCTCATCAATATCAGCTCTAGCTACTAGAAATTTGCCCCAGAGCATTCAGATATACTTCAAAATCCATATGTTTCCTGGGGTGGACCATTTTAATAGACCTTCCACCTGTGTAGAGGGGGACTGATGCCATAAGACCATATTTCATGAAGAAATGGTCTGATCGTGACAACAGGGCTATTTTAACCCCACCACCACCATCAGACCACCACCACCATCAGACCAACACCCCTCATGTTGCATCCTGTATTTTGAGCCAATGACACATTCAGACAGACCCATGGAGGCCATGAAGTCCAGAGCTGGACCACTGAAGGCAGCCTCAGTGTGCATGCTGAAACCCCCCAGAGCAATTGTCCTTGGGGTCTCCAACATCACACCTGAGACTACCTCATATAGGGAAGGTGTTGGGCAGCAGGGTGAAGAGTACAACAGCAATTGCCATCTGTCTCTCTGGCACAACACCAAATTGTTGGCAAGCTGCTCAGCGCAGAGCATGATAGACTTACTCCACCCTGGTATTTGGCAGATTATGGCACAGCCATTTAAAGAAATTCAGTGTAGCATGAAATAAATCAAGGTATGGAGGACTTACGGTTCTGGCTGAATATCATGGTAGCTAGCAATTTTTCCATGATGGCATGAACATTTAGTCACATGCCCAGGTCCAGATTTAGCAACACCACCTACTCAAGCAGCACTAGATTAAGTGTCCCACGATTAGACTGGGCACAGCAAGCAGGAACTTAGATAGGGATACACCCGAGGTGCAAAGTGACTTCCCTCCATGTGTGGCATAATTATTAAGTTCAGTAGGTGGGTAGGGATTTCCCCAGCCTTAAGCCTCACAATTTCAGCACAGCACTGTTTGGATTACATTCTACCTATCCTGAGCTAGCTCGATCGAGACCCCTGATGGCTTTAGGAACATCGTACAAGTGGAATCCAACAGGAAGGAGTGAAGGCGGCAGGAGCAGGCAGAGGAAACATCAGGGCTTGCTCCAGTTGGACTGCCCCCCCCCCCAGGGCTAACTGACGCTCTGTCTTTTGGGTTTTTTGGTATTTAATTAGACTGTACATCGCTCAGAGTGGCCAGATGGCCGATTCAAAAATAGAATAAATAAATAAATAAATGCAGACAATTTTCTCTTGGTTTATTTTAAATTCAGACCTGTTTTGCTTTCCACATCCGTTTCTAGAAATAGCATATGTACGTATATTAAGGTACTTTCCTAAAAAGAACTATGATCCATTGTATTATTTAGTAGCTTATTTCATTTAATTCATTTGCATCACATATTTCCACCTGACAGGTCCATAAGTCCCTTACCATTATTACTTTTATTTATACATTAATTAGAGGCATTTATATACTGCTCTTAATGAAATTCTCAGGATAGCCTACAACAGGGCTCTCCAACCTTGGGTCCCCAGATGTTGCTGGCTTACAGCTCCCAGCATACCCAGCCAGCATAGCTAATGGCAAGGGATTCTGGGAGCTGTAGTCCAGCAACATCTGGGGACCCAAGGTTGGAGAGCCCTGGACTACAATATCCAAACAATCAATAATATAATAATTAAAACAAAGTACAAATCTATACTAAAATCATATGTATTTCTAACATATACATAAAACAGCAGTTAAAAGGGGAGTTCACATCGCCACCACCCAAGAAAAAAGATTTACATTGTTTTTTGAAGTCCAGAATGGAGGTAGCCCCGAGGGCTTCTTTGATGTTCTATTCCAGCCTTCTTTCCTATTCCAGCCTTATTTCCCTAATTCTCTCATCTGTACTTTCTTGCCCTCAAATCCTCTCACTTTTATTTGTCCGCATATCTGACAGTCAGATCCTGCCTCCCACAGCTCACATTTCTCTCCCTCTTCTGTGATTGGCTTAACTCAGGCTTGGTGTATAAAAACCAGTGAGGTGGGTTCCGACTACGAATTTAGACTGTAGGTAATAGTGGTGTGTGTGTGTGTGTGTGTGTGTGTGTGGTGCATATTTCAGTACTTGCCATACAAGAAAAACACAGGAGAAGACTGGGATAGAATGTCTGACCTCAAGTTTTCTATTGTTGTTATTTAAATATTCAAATCTACTCCAGTATTGTTAACACTACCAGTGTTCAACCCAGAATCCCAGGTAGAGGTGTAGCACAAAATTTGGACCTCTAAATTGAAGAACAGTTCATCTTACATTATCAGATTTCCCATTTTTGTACCCAACAATCTTCTCAACAGAGTGTGGATGTTGCAAAGCATCATAGGGTTTACCACTCATGAGAAAACCAAAGACAGCCAGATGTCACTGCTACAGTCCAATACTGAACAGGTTATGGCCAGCTCAGTGTTTATTTTGGTCACAGTCAAACAGAGGTAGGTGTGCTTAAGCCTGCTTGCTGTGTTGTTGGAATCAAAATAGAAGGAAGCAAAAGGGCCCTTTGGTGGATGGGTGGGAGATAGTCTTACCTGAGGCCTCTTAGGTGCAGGACTAGTACAATTCAGCAGCACAATCATTTTAAAAGTCTTCACAGATTCTTTTTTTTTAAAGTCTTCATAGAAATTTCAGTGAATAATCTGTAAATGCATAATTTCCCCTAAATTTGAGGGGCGATAACCCCCCGTATTGATTTATCAAGGATATTTTCCAGCTCAGTAAAAGCTGAAACCACAATACAATGAAATCTATCAAGGAACAGATAGTGGGGAATGTGGAACCTTTGCCCCTTTTGAAGTTACAAATCCTGCAATTTTACATTTTTCCCATAGGTCCATAAACTAACATTGCACCAACTTGTCCTTGTTGGGCAAGAGTGCAGAAAAAGCTCACAAATGCACACACAGAAGTTAAGCAATGCAGCGGTTTGAGTCTTATGAACGTGGCACAGCACAGATGTTGTGGGGCATGGGAGGTGTTGTAAACCCAATTGCAGGGGTAAAGTCCAGGTCTTCTTTAGCTGTTCCGGGGGCTGGCTGGAAGGTGAATCTCTGCAGAAGACTCGTAAAGAACAGGAAGAGCTCCATTTTGGCAAGGGTCTCACCTGCACATATTCTCCGACCTACAGCAAGGCAGAACAGCAGCGAAACTGGATTTATTGGATTCTTAATAACATTTTAGGGCACAATCCTATGGCTGCTAGAAGCTGTCTAGGCGGTCATAGGAAAAGTCAGAGAGTAGCAGCTCCGACCTTGGGAAAGCGCTCTGAGGTCAGAGCTGGGACACCGACTTCAGAGCGGTCTCCCTCTGTCCTTGCAGCCGGCATGGTTCTTTCTGCGCCAGCAGTGGCTCCAAACACAGAAGACCGACTTCGGAGTCGGCGCTAGCGGGGTGTTCCAGGGGGCAGGGAGGGGAGGAGTGAGGCCCAGCTGTCCTACGAGGAAACCTCTCCTCGCGAGCCAGTGTAAAACATTCAGACAGCCAAACTCGGCCATCTACGTGTTTTGGAGGGTGAGGGAAGTGTAGAAGCAATCCTTGCCTCCGCGATCCTTCTGCCCTCAATAGGATGCCCATAATCCTTCAAGTTCGGAGGGTTACGGGCAGTCACACTGGACCATGCTGCCCTATGACTTTTCTATGATATGTTGCTCCAAAGAGGTTACCATAAAAACGGGTTTTTTTCACATATGAAAATAGATGAAAAAATGCAACTATCAAATAGTGGCTAATGGTATATCGGAATAATGCTAATCCTGAATGAATGAAGAACTCCAAATAAGAACCACCACACCAATGCTGAAAATGAAGTGTCTTGAGCATCTCATTGCAGTGGATAGAGACTAATGGATAAAAAAACCACTCCCATTTTCTAGAGTGGGCAAAGTTCCACTGTTGTAGTTTTCTTCCAAGTAAATGTGCTTAGGATGACCTATTAAAAAAAAACCCTGCATTGGATACATGCACATATGCATACAGGAGATTGAGATAGTTTTGACCTTTGGAATAGCCACACCTCCAGCAGCAACATCTAAGGCAGTGTTCTCCAACCTCGGGTCCCCAGATGTTTTTGGCCTACAAAAGCGTAGCTGGCTGGGGCATGCTGGGAGTTGTAGGCCAAAAACATCTGGGGACCCAAGGCTGGAGAACACTGATCTAAGGTCTGAGAAGTGGAGGTTTTCCATCAGCATCCCCCCAGAACATTCGTAAGTCACCAGTACCTTTTTAAAAATATGATTATGTTTTGTTATGTATTCATCCTCACACTGTCTGCTATCCTGGAATCATGTTCTCAGGCAAAATGGCAGGATAGAAATTTGTTAAATAAAAAATTAAGTAAACAAATAATAAATCTGTTACCTGCAGAGAAAGGCATGAATGCATCTCTCTTCACAAACTTTCCTTCAGAGTCGAGAAAATGTTCTGGATAGAATTTATGTGGCTTCTCCCACTTAGATTCATCATGGAGCACAGAAGACAACATTGGAATGATATGAGTTCCCTGCAAAGGGAAAGCAAAGTATGATGTAAAAAAACCGAATATGGCTCATGAAGCCCATGGCAATGGTGTAACCCAGAAAAGAAAATGTAAAAATCCATCCCAAATACTGATATGAAAATTTCTGTTCAGGGGAGATGAGATCTGAGTTTCTCAGACAGAGAAATGTTGAAGTTTCAACAACTTTTAGGCAAAGATATGAAGCAAGTCAATAGGATTTAGACAGGCTTCGCTGGCTGGAACTGATGATCAACATCGTCTTGGAAGAGGTTGTTGAAAGTGTCATAATGTAACAAATAGAGGAACCTTCCCCAATCTGATGTCTTCCAGATGCTTTTGACTTCAACTCCCATCAGCCCCAGCGAGCATGGCCAATGATCAGAGATACTGGGCATTTTAGCCCCAATGTCAGGAGGGCTCCAGGTTGGGGAAGGCTGAGCTAAGACTGGAAAGAGAATGATGCAATTGAATGAAACTGGTCACCTTTGGAATGAAGTAGCCTTTAAAAGTAACATCCACAGTGGTTGCATGTGGCAAATTTGTTGGGATAATATCAGCAAATCTTTGAACTTCATGGATTACTGCATCTGTGTATGGCATTTTTGTTCTGTGTTCAATCCTCGGCTGAGCAGACCCAATAACTCTTGTAATTTCTTCCTGGACTTTATCTGGGAAAACAAAACAATTCTTTTACTAAGATAAACTCTATGTGCCCTACGTCAGTCACCACTAGTTCAGATCCCATCAGTGTATATATGAAGTTGGGATTTTTTGCCCCAACGTGCATCACTTTGCACTTGCTTATGTTGAACCGCATTTGTCATTTTGATGCCTATTCTCCCAGTTTGGAGAAATCCTTTTGCAGCTCCTCACAATCCCTTTTTGTTTTAACCACCCTAAATAATTTGGTATCATCAGCAAACTTGGCCACTTCGCTGCTCACTCGTAATTCCAGATTATTTATGAAGAAGTACACTCAGATCAGACAGTTGCCCCAGAAGGATACCATGCTCAATGGTACTGAAAGGAAAATCAACAGTGTCACACTCCTCTTGTCTCTCCCCTACATAGGTCATCATACAGGGTGACCAAGGCTGTTTCCATGCCAAAACCCAGTCTGAACCCTGACTGAAATTGATCCAGATAATCAATCTCATCTAAGAGCATCAGGAGTGGGTCAGCAACCACCCACTCAAGTACCTTTGCCAGGAAGGGAACATTGCTACCAGCCTTAAGTTGTTAAAAGTCTTCCAGGTCCAGAGAGGGTTTCTTCAGGAAGGGTCTCACCACCACCACCTCTTTCAGGCACCCAGGACCACTCCCTCTTGCAATGAGGCATTTATCACCTCTCTGGCCCAGTGTGCAGGCAGGCTGATATGGGAGAAAGCAGTCCTTCATGCAACATGTAAGGCTTTAAAGATTAGGACCTTCCCCCCGAGCACGCGCAGCTGTGGGCGGGGAGAAACTTTGCGGACGTGGGGGAGGAGAGTCGAGGCTTACCTGTTTACGCAGGTAATTAGCTAGCATGGGGGCGGGGCTGCAGGAGCCAATATTAGGCCCGGCAGCCCCAACCCACACCCTCTTTGTTCTTTGCAGCTCCCTCCCTCCCGCCCTGTATACAGTATGGGCTCCTCTGGTCGCCGTTAAGGGGCCGAGTAGGAATTTTGGCTCATCCCTTTTAGAGGGATGAGTGCGTTTCGCCTACTCCATACTGCAGCAGGGTTGGGGGGTGTTTGTAATCAATGCATAGCGAGTCAAATTTGGTCACATTTGGATAGTAGGCAGGTAAGTGCGGGTTAGGATATTGATAGGGTGAGGTGAGCATCCTTGGCACCATTCAGGTGACAGGCGGTTTCAGGACGCCTCAGATTGATGGGCCAGTAGGCTCAGTCAGCTGAGGATCAGGAACGCCTGTGATGCCTTTGTGCTCGCCAAGCTTGTTGTCGTGAGACTCCAAGAGGGGGCGACGCAACAAAGGCTCCCAACACTGGAAAGTGGAAAATGGGGCGGCGGCGGATCCAACGCCACCTCCCGGTTTTGGATGCTCCGCCCAATTGGACAATTGAGTGGCCTAGGAGGCCAGATTAGAATAACCCGCACTCCATCCCTTTGCAGTTCATTGTATGCAAATAAATGTGGCCCAGTTAAATACCAAACAGGTGTCTCGGCTCGTCATTTCCCCCCTTACGTTCGCAAAAACCATCACTTTAGATTGGGCTTGGAAATGCACTGACAACCATTACAGCTGGTGCAGTATTAGTGTCAAATGAGTAGATCACCCAGTGCCCACCAACATCTGCATCCTGCACCAGCTGAAGCTTCCAAACAATCTTCAAAGACAGCTCCACGTACAGCTCCTGGATTTTACCAGAACATGAATAACCAGGGCAAGATGCTCACTCGCCAGATATTGTTGCAGCCAGCATTACAACAGTGGGGTCCCTTTAAAATAGGGGGTTTGAGTGGGGATTGGGTGGATTTGTACATACCCTTGCCTTGAGTACATCCCAGACCAAATCCCCGAGATCCCCCTCAAAAAACCCATTTTAAAGGGACCCAGAGTTTGACAGCAACCTGTCACTGAACTGACAACTTGCTTTCCCTTTAAAAAGGGGGGAGGAACACTTATACTTTGCCATGCCCCTAGAAGGTTGGGGGAAGTGCCTCCCCCATGGGCACTAAAGGGGGAGAATTTGGAAAGTTGAAGATCTTGTTGAAAAGGTGGGTGGGGGGAGAAATCCCCCAAAACACCCTTTCTCAGCCGAAGATCAGTCACGGCTTGGGTTTCTCATGGCAGTTCGCCTTGTGCAGCCTGTCAAGAGAAAGCCTGTTGGGGGGAAGGTTTTCAATCCTCTGCTGGACACTTTGGAGGAAAGGTGCCTGCTGTCCCTGGGCAGTGGAAACTTCCCTCCACAGGACCCCAGCAGAGGCCTGAAATGCTCCCATTAGTGCTTCTGTGAACAACTGTATTTGCACTAATGGGAGTAAAAAAATAATAATTAAAAAAGATTTTTCATGCACACATTTCTGGGCACACAAAAATTAAAAACTGCTGTGACACTTTGAAGGGAGAGCTGGTGGGTGCCCAAAGAAGCTGGCTGTCAAGCCAGCTTTCCCGATCTCCGGGGGGGGGGGGGGGTTAAAGGGACAGAACAGCTGCGGCCAACTGAAATGGCTTTGCTTTGCATTGCAGCGGGAAGGGAGAGGAGACTCATTCCTCCCATGGTGTCCCCTGGGATACTGTCTGGAGAACTGAGGTGGAGGGAGGGAGTGATCGTCTGTTGGGCTCATTGCGGGTGCTTCATGGAAAAACCAACCCATCATGGGAAATCACCATGATGGATTGTTGAGACATGTGAACCTGCTCAGAGAGAGATGAAAATAAAAGTAATAGTTTCAAAACTAGATGGGAGAGAGTGATTGCCTGTCCAATTATATCACAGATGTGGAAGAAAATATTCTTACAAGGCCTGGCATGTTCACCCTGTATTAACATGTGAGAGAATCATTATAAAACATTATATCAATAGTATCTGACACTTGTTCAGTTGAGACATATTTATGCGAACTTTGAAGACAGGTGTTGGTGATGCAAAAATAACAAACTAATTTTATGCATATTTGGTGAGAATGCCCTTTAATTAATTATGTTTGGGGAAAGGTTATATTTATTTACTTATTATATTTATACCCCGCCTTTCTTCCTGCAAGGAACCCAAGGCAGCTTACATAATCCTCCTCCTCTCCATTTTATCCTCACAACAACCCTATGAGGTAGGTTAGGCTGACAGTCAGTGACTGGCCCAAAGTCACCCAGTGAGTTTCATGGCCGAGCGGGGACTAGAACCCAGATCTCCCGAGTCCCAGTACACAGGGTCCTGAGCAAGAATGGAATAATGAATTCGATTGCCCTATTTCAACTAATCAATGGAATGCTGCACTAGCATCCATTTCGGAAGTATCAATGGATCTTAGGTTATGACTTACCCAACAAAAGCTTATGTTCCATGTATATTGGATGCTACAACAACACCTTTTCAATAAAGGCTTAGCTAAGTCAGCTAACTGTTGGAGGTGTGATACAGGTAATGCTTCCTTTACCCTTATGTTTTGGCAATGCCTAATAGCTGCCTCCTTCTGGGAGGAGGTTATAATATGAATAAATTTAGTACTGGAAAAATCTTTAATATTTACACATGTACATGTCCTACTTAACTATATACCCGCTTCTTGGAATCTAATGCAAGGTCAACGTAAATGGATTTTCTGCACCCTTGTGACAGCTAGACGGCTGATATTACAACACTGGAAGGATAAATGGCCACCCCCGATAACACAATGGATTGAAGATCTATTGCAGTGTTCTCCAACCTTGGGTCCCCAGATGTTTTTGGCCTACAACTCCCAGCATGAGTTGTAGGACAAAAACATCTGGGGACCCAAGGTTGGAGAAAACTGAATTGACTCTTTCAACTTTCAAACGGGTGGCATTTAGGTGCCACCTATACATGGATAAATATAGAGATATTTGGCTTGCCTTTGTTGAAACTTAATGCATAAATATTTCTATTGACAGTAGTATATCTCTTTATATATATTTAATACATAAGCGTATAAACTCCATATGTATTCATTATCACTGATATGCTTAACCTTTATGCAATGTAAGCTTCTTTCCTTTAATGTTTTTTTAAAATTGTTTTAAAGTTCTGGTTTAGTTAGAACTTTTTGAAATTCACAATATTTTTTTTTTAAATATATGCAATATCAATAATTGCACATGTTTTGATATCCTGTGATACTTTAACAGACCTGCTTGCTTATGTAGATGAACAGACAGATCCCATACATAAAGAGATGGTTCAGAATCGCTGGATTGCTGCTAGTATTTTGGTTACCAGAAATTAGAGGAGTAATATTATCGCCACTTGGAAACAATAGTTGTGCAAAGTTTGGAAGGTTGCAGGGATGACTAAGCTAACTGAGTATGTCTGTTTAGGTCACAGTGTTCTCCAACCTTGGGTCCCCAGATGTTTTTGGCCTGCAACTCCCAGCATGCCCCAGCCAGTCAAAAAGTTAAGGCTATACAGCAGTGTTCTCCAACCTTGGGTCCCCAGATGTTTTTGGCCTACAACTCCCAGCATGCTGGGAGTTGTAGGCCAAAAACATCTGGGGACCCAAGGTTGGAGAACAGTGGTTTAGGAGATGGTCGACAAAAGACCACCTGTTTTTCCAATGTGCCCTTTTATTGTCTTTCTGAGGGTTAGATAGAACTTGGATATTGACAGTTATGTTTTTCTTGTTATAGTCTGATTAAGGTGTGATATTTGCCAATTTTTTGATATTTAACTGTTTCCCCCCACACACACACACACATATTTAATAACATACTAGCTACCTGTTTAGAATAATATTTTGTGGGAATGTTAGTTAATGTAGATGTTTGTTTGTTTTTGCATGAATCTTGCATTGTTTATAGTATTTACTATATTTTCTTATATACAGTATACCGGTAATAAATTTTTTTAAAAAAGAAGGATACCGCTATCAATGGTATCAAAAGTGATTGAGAGGTCCAGGAGAACCAACAGGGTTGCACTCCCCCCTTCCCTAGCATAAGTCAGTGTGGCTAGTGGTGAGAGTGTTGGACTGGGACTCGGGAGATCCAGGTTCTAGTCCCCTCTCGGCCATGAAACCCACTGGGTGACTTTGGGCCAGTCACTGACTCTCAGCCTAACCTACCTGACAGGGTTGTTGTGAGGATAACATGGAGAGGAGGAGGAGGAGGATTATATAAGCCGCCTTGGGTTCCTTGCAGGAAGAAAGGTGGGGTATAAATATAATAAATAAAATAAATAAATAAGTCACCTGCTAGGGCAATCAAGGGCTATTTCCATTCCAAAGCCAAGCCTGAACATGGAGTGGAATGGATCCCAATAATCAGCATAATTCAACACTACCTGGAGTTGAGAAGCTACCACATGCTCCAACACCTTGCCCCCAAATGGTAGATTTGAAACTGGGCAGTAACTGTCAGAAACCAGTGGCTCTATATTAGGTTTTTTCAACAGCGGCCTCATTCCCTCTTCCTTTAACCTAGAAGGGATCATTCCTTTTTTTAAGGAGGCATTAATCACCTCTGAGGTCCAAATACCCAGCCCAGCTCTGGCTGATTTCACAAGCCTCAATGGCCAAGGCTCCAAAAAGCAAGTGATGGGCCTCAGTCATCCAAGTAGTGTGTCCATGTCCTCAGGTTCCACAAGCTGAACGTTAAGAATGATGATATGACTAGATGGGAGTCTGGCCACTTCCACCCTCAAATCTTTTAAAATAATGGTGTCTAAATTGGCATGGTAAGGATCCAGTAGAGAAGTTCCTAACTTTACTGAGAATACTTAGAAGAACATATTTTAATCTGGAATATGGGAAGGCATAACTGTGAACCCATCTATGTTTGGTGGTGGATAGTGCGACGACACAGTCCTTTCACTCTAGGCCCAGTCGCATAAACCCTCCTCAGGCTAAGCACAAACACCTAAAAACCCGAGGGGAGGGTCAAATGAAACCCTTTCCCTACCTATGAGGGAAAAGAACAATAAAGCTTATCAAGGTTCTATTTTAAATGTATTCTACTGTGAGGTATAAAGGTGTGTGTGTGTGTAGGTTCAACAGTAATGCAGGTTAATAACGCCAAGCTGACACGGAGGATCTGGGTAGCAAACAAAATAAAATAAGTTTATTTTAATCCCCAAAATCTTCATTCCAGAAAAAAACTTCAAATCTGCCTACCCCAACCACCAACAGACAACACAAGACTACAACAAGAACCAGCATAATAATCAAAACTGACATCACTCAATTCCCCCTTATATACTCCTCTCCCACGCTTTCTAAGACATCACTAGCCACACCCACTCCTTCAACATTCTATGCTCACCAAACATACTAAGGCCGACATACACCAGGGAACTGAATTCTGAGGTTATGCCACAGATAGCCATGGCCTTCCATGGTATCATGTCATACTACACTACCCTTGAAGACTCAGAGCCACAGTTTGGGAATACTCCTGTATTCATGCCCATGTTTTGGTGGTGGCCAAGAGTGCATTCACACAGTTGAAGAGTGAAGACTCAAGCTCAGAATAAAGTCATAATATATGCTATACTTCATCAGCCAAGAATCTTTAGTGTATGGCCATGTAGGGGTCCTCTTCAGTTCTGTTGAGCAGCAATACTGGGAGGTGAGAGGGGCACAGTATACACACTCTGGCTGGTGCAACATTAGAAAATTAACTTAGGTGTGTTTATGTGCATGCATGCAAACAGGAAACAGCTCTCACAACACTCTCCCCAACTCTCATGAATTCCTTCATACTCCCTGAGCAAGAACAGGAAACGCAACCCTCTCAAACTTCTCTCCCCACTCATTCAGGTATCACCTGAATGTTGCCCTAAGCCTTTTTTCAGTTGTTTCAGGTATTCTAATACTTATGTATAACTGAAATCAAGATAGAATAATAGAAGACAAACACACAAAAGCACTCACTCTGAATTTCAGGGTACTTCATCATTAACAATAGGCCCCAGCGCAGAGTGGTTGAAGTGGTCTCCGTGCCAGCAGCAAATAAGTTACTCACAACATTTCTTAGGTTTTCATCATGGAAATATCCATTAGTCTTGTTCTCCTTCTCCTGGGGTGTAAAAGAAAGTACTGGTTAAAACAAATAGTATGAGAAATCTCATGTGCAGACATTAAAATAAACAGAGGGCTGGAAGGACACTCCACAGGGATGGAAAGAGCAGAGACATTGGCTAGGAAGGTTCTCTACCTTAAGACAGGAGTACCAGTACACATAGAAAAATATTCACAAAATATACTACGCTCTCTACAGATTAATCCCATTCATTCATCCACCTATTTATAACATTTTTAGTTCACGTTTTAGCCAAAAAAAGTTTGCATAGAAAAGACATGTAATACGTTGTTTGCATATTTTCTTGACCACAGTAAATGTCCTGATTTTTCACATGCATGCAACATTTCCTCCTCCTGCATCAGCAGGTAGAGATTAACAATTGCTGAATATCTGGAAATTGCTGCAAGATGTTAGGTTGGTCTTTTCTCAAGGTTTCCTGCCAACTGCATGCATTCTATACACAAGCATACTTTAAAGACATGATGTGAAAATTTCACCTGCAACTCCTGGCATACTTAAAAGACTCCATTACCTCTTGTTGTCGGGTAAGAAAGGAGTCAATATAGCTCCGCTGGTCATTTTCATCCAAATCTCTGAGGTGTTTTATGAAGGTGGCGTTTATGAAAGCAAATAGCTCATGCCTGTTTTTAAGGACAGTCTTACGACCACCAAAAAGGAAGCCAAGTGCAGGAAACATGTTATACAGCTGAAAGTATATAATATGACAAAGAAAAAAAGATATTAAGAAAACCTGAGAGCAAGATGATGTTCTCAGATGAACATCTCAAAGTACATTTCTCAAAATATTGCTCATATTTCACAGAGGAACACTCATATTCTACAAATGAATAACCAACGACACAGAAGAATAACACTGGAGCTACGTGTAGTAAACATTCCTTAGAGACTAAGGCCACAGTCCAGTAGAGTACAGGTATACACAGAGGGGAAGGCTTTCATTTTCAGTTATATAAGTGAATGACCTCCTTGGACTCACAGGGTAGTATCCAATACTGCTTCTGTGCTCCCCCTCATCCTGTTGCACCAGTAGGACCCACCACTAGTGCAATGGAGAGTTAATGCTTCCTGAAGTAACCCCAGAAACAAGTGGAAATGCTCATTTCTGGATTAGGATAAGTCAGCAAAGCTCCCTTCTGCAAGCTCTGCTGAAGTGTTCAATTCTGGAAATGAGCATTTCGCTTGTTTCTGTTTGCTTTAAGAACCACTAGCTTCCTGTTGAAATAGCAGTGAGTTCTGCTGGCATGTGGGCAGCATAGGATACTACCCACAATCTATTGCTTCCACAGCTAGCCACGGAAAATATTCCTTTAAAAATGAAATGCATGCACACCTGTCATTGAAGCTATTTAGTTAATGGACAAATTTTGGAAAAGCAAACAGAGAAATGTAAAAGCAGCATTTGTGAAACCAGCCTAATACCATTGCTAGATCTAAACCATCCTGATCTGTAGGAGGGTGTATATCTGGCTGGCTATATGAAAGTGCAACAACAGGTACTTCCCCAATGTGCTAATTTCCCATTTCAGAGTATTTGACAGAGGAAACCACTAAACATGGGAGGCCTTGCTGCCTCTTCCACATCCTGCAGAGTTCCATCTGACAACAACATGGCCATGGTCTTCTCTGTGGTGGTGCCCTCACTCTCGAATGACCTCCCCTCTGCAGTACGTCAAGCACTGACATCCCTGTGCTTTCGATAATTATTAAAATCTTTCTTACTTACCTTTACTTGGCTTTTCCCAACCATTACCTTGTCTAAGGGCACAATCCTATGTCATCCGCCCGCAATGTATGTACCGGTAAGCTTCTGGACATGGAGGCTTACATGCATCCAATGCAGGGCTTGAGGTGCAGTGGCGGTGATTTCCACCGCCCCACACCTCGCACCCTGTATTTCATCTAGACAGCTGTTTTTGGCCATTTAGATGAAGCGCTGTGGCGGGGGGGGGGGAGGAAAGGAGGCTGGGGGAGCTGTTTGGATAGGGCGTAAGCTGTTGGCACCAGTTTCCTCCCCTCCCTGGCACACCCCTTTAGAACTCTCCAAGGTCAATTTACGACTTTGGAGCGACAGTTCTTTCCGTGCTGGCTGTGAGGTGGGCGGGGGCTCCACGTCCGGCATCCCAGCTCCGTGGTCGGAGGACCTTGGAGCTGGGACTCCAACTAATCCTATGGGCCCCTTGGACAATGTCAGGGGGCCATAGGATTGCACCCTCAATGTTGTTGTGTTATTAAAATGATGTTTTATCATTTGTAGTAAACCATTTCATGATTTTAAAAATGGGAAGCAGTTTACAAATATTCTAAAATAAATGAATAACCCCCTGCTCCTATCCAGTCTTCTAAAGTGGTACAGTTATAGAAAGATTATGCCACCTGCTTTTTTAAAAAAACCCACAATTAATCACCCCGTGTTTCAGGTAACAGGTTCTTCTGCATCAGCAACCAGATGCTGTGTTTTGCAGTGAACCCTAAATGACACGGACTACGCGCGGTCCTGCCCACACTGCACCAACTGTTAATACTTTTTCAAATAAAAATTGTTGGATTACCAAGACCGAGGGACTTCCTGCAAGCCGGATATTTTCATTGATTAAACTTAGTAGTCTTAGAAATGTGGAATCTTCATATTCATATCGCTTCCCAAGTAGTATGGACACGATAATATTGGAAACAGCTGCATTAATAATTGTGGTCTCAAACGGTTTTCCTATACAACAAATAGTAAATTAAACAATAATATTTAGATATAATATAGATTATGAAAAGGCTCTTCACTACTTAAGACCCCATGCGTAGACTACATTTATCTTAGAAACTGAATCTAAGTGTTGCTATATTAGGGGTTATTTGAGCTAAGAGATTCTAAAAATGTTTGCGTGTTATAAAACATTTTGGGGTATACCTGCACAGTACATAGACTGATTACGTTTCTACCGGGATTTCCGGGAACTGTAATTTGGGGAGTTTGGGATATGCAACACAGCATTCTCAGCACCATTAAACTATTGTAGTGTGGACGTGATCTGGAGCGCCAGAAGGAAATACAACCAACCGTCATAAGATTCAAATGCCTTTATCAGGATACTGCACTCTTCGACAATTTTGTCCTCTATGGACTTCTTGCCCATTCCGTAGTCCCGTAATGTGGTTAGCGTAAAACGTCGCATCGCTTTCCAGTTCTCGCCATGAGAAAAAATAATACCTGAAGAGAAGGGGTGGGGACAAAGGATCAGGTTAGCTTGAGAGAGTTAGACTTGTGTTTTATTTATTTATTATATTTATACCCCATCTTTTTTCCTGTAACGAACCCAAGGCGGCTTACATAATCATCCTCCTCCTCCTCCTCCTCCTCCTCTCCATTTTATCCTCACAACAACCCTGTGAGGTAGGTTAGGCTGAGAATCAGTGACTGGCCCAAAGTCACCCAGTGAGTTTCAAGGCCGAGCGGGGACTAGAACCCGGATCACCCGACTCTCAGTCCAACACTCTCACCACTACGCCACACTGGCTCTCACTGGCACACAATTAGACTTGTGTTAATGAGCTTTCCTTCAGAATGAGCAGAATGTGTGTGGAAGGTGATCTTTTTATTGCAGAGAATCTGAGGCTGGGGATGGGGGAAACAGTGCATCTCTGTGTGATCTGGGCACAGAGACATTGCATTTATGGTCCTCAAAATGGCTGTTGGTTCTGCTGGACTGTTTAGCAGCTATTAATATCATTGGCCACTGCATCCTTCTGGCTTGCCTGACCACAATGGGCTTTGGAGGCACTGTTCTACAATGGCTCCAGTCTTTCCTAGAGGATCATTTCCAGAAAGTGGTACTTGGAGGCTTCTGCTCAATACCTTGCCCTTTGGACTACGGTATCCCAGATTGGCTCCAATGCTATTCAACATCTACATGAAACCACTGGGAGAGATCCCTCAGAGTTTGCAGTGTGTGCCTGTCAGCAATATGCACATCTTTCCCAACTGCATCTGTTCTTGCCACCAGATTGTAGGGAAGTTCCTGAAGTTCTAAGTCAGTGCTTGAGAGCAGTAATGTGCTGGATGAGGGCCCTTCTTCCAATCTAAAGAAGAGATGGGAGAACCAGCCATTTTTTAGCTGACTTAAATTCTTCAAAAATCACGTTGAAGCTCATTTTGGCTTGCTCCCGTTTTTGTTTTCATTTCAGCTTGTTCAAATGGGGAAAGTGAGCATTTTGAACAGGAAAAGTGCGCATTTGTACGCATACTTTTCAAAAATGTGCACTTCCCCCCTTTGACTAAAGTTTGAAAATGTTTTGTGTGTGTGTGTGTGTGTGTGCGCGCACACACATTTCAAAGTTCACATTTTTGAAAAATATGCATTTTTAAAACATGGTCACAAATTCAGGAATTTATGAACATTTCTCCCAAAAAAGTGCTCCTGTTCATGTTCAGGACTGTGAGTGGGGCATGTTTGCATGATTTGCTAACAGTAATGAAATTCCTGTGTATCCCTATTCTAATGATTAGTCCAGACAAGGCAGAGGTGCTCCTGGTTAGGAAAGTAAACAACCCAGAAGAAGGGATTCATCTAGGTCTGGATAGAGTTCCTCTCCCCTTGAACATCTGGTATCCAAGTGGGCGGCTCCACAAGCAGAGCCCACCACTGATTCTGTCCCACAACTGGTGCCCGCCATTTGCACAACGGGGATTTAGCACTTCCCTTAGGAAGGCCCACTTGTGCAATGGTCCTGCTTGGGTACTGCTCATGGTCTAGACCAGTGTTCTCCGACCTTGGGTCCCCAGATGTTTTTGGCCTACAACTCCCAGCATGCCCCAGCCAGGCCAAAAACATCTGGGGACCCAAGGTTGGAGAACACTGGTCTAGATGTCCTCCTGGACACAGCTGTGTTTCTAGATGCCCAAACACCAAGTGTGGCCTCCAATGCTTTTGCCCAGCTTAGGCTGGTGTACCAAATCAGCCCATTCCTGCAGGGGGGGCGGGCTTTGACCTTACCATGGTGACACGCGCCTCAGTCACATCCAGACTGGGTTATGGGATTGCACTCTACATGGGGATACTCGTGATAGAACTCGGTGACTCCACCTCCCCACCTATCAGATCTAGGCTGCCGCTGAACGCAGAAATCTGTTGGGTACTGGTGTGTGATGCTGCCCCCCCCCCCCCATTCACCTAACCAGGACTCAGTCAACTATGCCAGGTCAGCTAGAACAGCCATGAATCTGAAGGCTGGATGGTGAACCAGGAGGAGGAAGAGCCACAAGATGTCTCCTCTCCCTTCTCCACTGGCCTGTTTCATTTCCACCACCATACCTCCACCTGCAAAACAAATGCAACAGCAGCACCCTTATTGTTTATAATTGCCTCTCCCTGCATTGCCTCCTATAGGTCTCTCCTTCTCAGATTTAGCCTCCTCTTCAGATCTGATTCCTACTATGATTACCCTGTTGTTCTCTTCTGTCCTACTGTTTGGCTGGAAGGAAGACAGTAAAGGTGGCAAGGGTAACGCCTTGCACTGATCTCTGTCCCAGTCTTGATTTGCGGCGCAACCCATCCCAGTTCTATAGACTGGAAAATTTATTTTGCATATCACCTCTGTTTACTCTTGGCATCAACTATGGCTATTGTTACACATTTGCAACCAATACCACCTACTATACAGAATGAAGGACCTCACCAAAGCCCTGTGCAAATTCTTCAAACATTGGGATGAAGGGCCTCTCTGCAAATGCATCCGCCTGGTTCACCAGAGCCTCCTTCACCGTCTCATACCCTGTCAGTACCACCATCTTCTGGAATCCCATCTGGATGCTGAAGACGGGGCCATACTGTTTTGACAACTGGAGTTCAATAGAAGAAAAAAAGGGGGGGCACATAATTCTGGTCATCAAGTAGATCCCTTTACATGGAGAAAGTGTAACTAGATGTAAATACTTTCCCACAATTCTGAAATCTTACTGGTTCTCTCTCTCTCTCTCTGGCATAGCTGGTATTTTTTTATTATGTTGTTAGGTTTTGGTGATTTTAGTGTTCACTGAACTGTATAATTGGTTTAAAAGTTTAAAATGTCTTATGTTACTTGGGTTCCTTCAAGGAGGAGGACAACAAGAAATGAAAGTTTTTCTGAGGCTCTGCCAGCTTCAGCTAACGACAGGGAAGGTATTTCACTGACACTGCATTTCTTTTTCTTTTCTTTTCTTTTTTTTAAATTTTTATTTATATTTTTAAATGAACACACATACAAAAGAACATAAACCTACAAATCATAAACTCCAAGTGCACCCGTCACCCCGGGGCCAAAACCAATTCTATTCACAAAATCCATAATTAATCTATATTCCAAAAATACATCATATCATGACATGGCTTACTCCCTTTTCCCTTTACTAAAACATAATCTAAAAATGGTCCCCATATATCCTTAAAATTATTTTTCTTTAATTGTCCCCTTGTACATTTAATACTACATGTTAGTTTATCATTTAAAGCAATATCCCAAACCTCTTTATACCAATCTATTATTAAGTACTGGTGTTGAACTTTCCAATTCCTTGCTATCAGTAATCTCCCTGCCGCTAATAAACTTACAATTAATTTCTAACCTTGATTTACAATGTGTAGAAATCCCACCAGCAATAAAACCAAGACCACACTTCTTTTCTTTACGGCTAAGGGTTCAGGTGTGTTCTGTATTGGGAACAGGGATAGTCTTGTAGTATTTCCCACAGACCTACCACTGCCTATCAAGAGTAGGGTGGAAATTTCTTAAGGTCTATTTTTAATATTGGTAATAAGATGTAATTAAATCAAGATAAGTTGAAGACTTTAAAAAAATTATTTAAACTACTTATATACTGCTTGATATCATAAGATGTGCAGCATGGTGAACGTTATCTCTCCATAATAAAAAGAAAGTCACTCATATTTAAGATCCTCTTGTACCGAGGCAGTGACACTTCAGACTTAAAGATTTCCTTCAGTTAATTCTACAATGCCAATGTAAATCCACTTTACAAGAGTGTGGGTTTGTCATGGATTCACCCAAGGAACTCTGCGGACTGATGTAAAGATATCAATATTCTGCTTAAGGATAGGTCCACACAGATTCCTAATTGCAGGGAGGGGGTGCCTAGTTATGTATAGCAAGCAAACGAACAAAAAGAGATAAAATATAACTCAAAAGAAATCAACAAGATCAGAAACAGCAGGGACAGGAGGAGACCAAAACAAAAACAAAACACAGCTAGAAGAAAATTAACAAAAGATGCCAACTGAAATAGCAGAGTTTTCAGTGCTCACTCCAAAGCAGGCAATAAAAGAGCCAGCCAAACCGCTCTGTGGAGAGAATTCCAAATCTGGGTGCCACAATAAAAAAGGCTCTTTTCCTCATCCCCACCAGCTGAAGGTCTGCTTGAGTGGGGAGAAACAACAAGGACCGCCTCAAAGGCTGAACAGAGTTCTCAAGTAGGCTGATACGGGTAGAGGTGATTCATGAAATACACTGGTCTGTAAAGCTATTTAGGGCATGCCCAATCCTGACCCATAGAGCCTTCAGACCTCTCATGCCTCCCCACCAACTGCAATTTCTTTCTGTTGCATGGGTACAAGTGAGGCATTCTCACAGCCCCTCTCTCTCCTTAGCCCCTCCTTTCACCAGTATCCTCTAGTTTTCTGTCTCTGGCTACTGCAAGAGCTACAAAATCCTTCCTATTAAACACATTGTATTTCATGAACTGAAAATGAAAAAAATTACAAACAAAAAGCACAATATATTTCCAATACATCTGATTGATGTGATTTCAGTTCAGGGTTAAGTTCATCCTACCCAGAACCAAAATGCAATCAAGTAGAATGGGGTCCATGCAGTTCAGTATTCAGTTGTTCTAAAATAAATGTATATTGAATAATGAAAGCCTGGGTTCAGCAGGGTACCTTTTTTTGTTACCCATTTGTGCCGATTCATCACTCCTTGGAAGGTGATGGCGTTAACCTTTTTGTGGCATTGGAATCACTTCTCCAAATGACTCACAAAATGGATAAGGACTTAAAGAACAAGAATGAATGGAGTAACAAGAGGTGGGGGGGCTCACTCGCACCCTCGTAGTAATCATACATGGGTCTCTTTTTAGCAGCCGTTTTCTCTGGCCCCTTCCTGAGCCTGTTGCTGGTTCTGTCCCTTCTCCGTCAGCCATCTAGCCTCCAAGCCCCCTCCCCACTGCATTTACTAACCCTCATTCCAGACAGAAACATAGCAACTCTAACAAATTAAATAAGTATCAACAAAACAGTATGCGACATAGGTTTGTGATTGTGTGTATTGTTACCTGCATTTGGATCAGGGCAAGGTGCCAACAACTGGCCTCATAGATCAATTTAATACAGTGATCCTTGCCCTGCCACGGAAAGAACAGAGAAAACGTTACCTTTAACATTGTTCTGTGGGGCCTCTTCAGATCCATTATGTGGAGATTTCCAATAATTGGTAAAGGCCTGGGTCCTGGTGGAAGGTCTTGGGAGGTCTTATTCCAGAAACTGCCCATTTTCCAAATGAACATAACCGTAAGGGTAAATAGGAACAGTACTGAAACGGGATCAATCCAATCCATTTCCTTTCAGCAATAAGTTTTCTGTAGTGATTACAATGAAGGTTGCAATACCATTTGATCAAGGACACTGTCTGCCAACTGAAATGAGCTGCACTAATATTTCATACAGTTGCATTAGACATTGCCTAACGCCTAGGTGTTGCCTCTAGTGAATCATTAAACTATCCAGTCTAATGGAATGTTTCCCCTCTGCTTTTTGTCTCCTCCCCAGCTACTCAGGGTTACATTTGATAGTTTACCTTTCACTTGGATACTTGGGTGGGTGGTGCCTTCTTCCTCTACGGAAAACTTTGCAACACAGGTTTAAACTCTCCTGAACCCTAGGGCTATCCAATACCCAGGATTAGCTGCAAGTTTCTATTACTGTGTATAAAGGGTGGCATTGCTAAATCCTCCTGGGTAGTTATTAAACTGTGAGTAGTGAGAGATTTTTGAAAGTGCTGTTTATTTAAGACAGAGATGGGGAATGTGTGGCCCTCCAGAGGTTGTTGGACTGCCTTTCCCATCATTCTTCACCATTGGCTATGCTGGGTAGGGTTGATGGGAGTTGCAGTCCAACAACCTCTGGTCTATTGGAAAAGACGGAGTTGGTAATAGCAACCCGAACGGAATCTTACTTTTGTCTATATGTGCAGAGCATAATCTCACTATCACAAACACGCTCTTTCGACAAAAGAGTAAGTTTAAAACATCATGGCAGCACCCACGGTCAAAGCACTGGCATCTTCTGGATTATGTAATTGTCCGTGTTAGAGATCGCCGCGATGTACTTCTTACTAGGGCCATGGTGAGTGCCGACGACTGCTGGACAGACCACCGACTAATCCGGTCCACTATGGTTATCAACATTGCTCCCCAACGTAGGCTTCAAGGAAGGAAACCAAGGCGTAAAATGAACATCCACGCCCTTCAAGATCCTATTAAGCAAACTTGTCTTCAATCACTTCTTAAGGAACATCTACCTACAGAACCTCCTGACAACATTGAGGACCATTGGTCTAAGCTGAAAACCTCCATTACTGCAGCTTGTGAACAAACTATTGGATACGAAACTAAGAAACATCAGGATTGGTTTGATGAAAATGATAATGAGATTAAATATATAATTGACCAAAAAAGGAAAGCCTTCCAAATATGGCAAAATGATATTAACTGCCCTGCCAAGAAAAAAATCTACGCTAGTGCAAAGGCTGAGGTCCAAAGAAGAACAAGAGAACTTAAGAATGCCTGGTGGAAAAAGAAAGCTGAAGAAATTCAACAACTTGCAGAATCTCATGATGCACGGGGCTTTTTTAAGGCCACAAGGGCCATTTATGGACCAAAAACCTATGGTACAAACCCTTTACAATCAAAAGATGGCACCAAACTCTTAAAAGACAAAGAGTCTATTGCACTGCGTTGGAAAGAGCATTATTATGACCTTTTAAATCGTAAATCTAAGGTGGATAATGAGATTTTTTCACAAATCCCGCAAAAACAAATTAGAGAGGAACTTGCAATACTCCCCACTTTGGATGAAGTAAAAAAAGCCATTAATCAAATGAAGAATAACAAAGCTAGTGGACCAGATGGGATTCCTGCTGAAATCTTTAAAGAAGGGCCCCCCGAACTTGCACAACATCTTCATAAACTCATCGAAAAAATCTGAGTAAGAGAAGAGATCCCAGAAGACTTCAGGGATGCCATAATTATCACCCTCTTTAAGAAAGGTGATAGAACAGACTGTGGAAACTATCGGGGCATTTCTCTCTTAGCTACCGCAGGTAAAATATTTGCCAGGATTCTCGCAAACCGTCTTCTATCTATTTCAGAAGAGATCCTCCCTGAAACTCAATATGGTTTCCGCCCCTCTAGAGGGACAGTAGACATTATTTTTACTGCACGTCAGCTCCAAGAAAAATGCCGGGAGCAAAATCAACCCCTTTATATGGCATTTATTGATCTTGCTAAGGCCTTTGATACTGTAGACCGAACAGCTCTCTGGACTATCCTTATGAAAATTGGATGCCCCAATAAATTTGTGAATATCTTGCGACTTCTCCATGACAACATGATGGCTACGGTCTTGGACAACAACGGCTCTCATGGTGCTCCATTTAAAGTGGGATCAGGTGTTAAACAGTTATTGCCCCAACATTATTTGCTATTTTCATCGCCATGATTTTACATCTTGTCGAGGGGAAACTTCCCACTGGTTTTTAATCTCAGCAGGCTGAAAGCAAAAAGTAAGGTAATTACAACCTCCGTTGTGGAACTTCAGTATGCTGATGATAATGTGGTCTCTGCACATTCAGAGGATGATCTCCAAACTATCCTAAATGCTTTTGCAGAAGCATACGGAAAACTTGGTCTCTCACTTAACATCAAAAAAACCAAAGTGCTTCATCAGCCAGTGCAAGCTAACCCTTTGGTGATGCCATCTATCCAGCTTGGCGGGACAATACTGGAAAATGTCGATCATTTTCTCTATCTTGGCAGCTATCTTTCTGTTACAGCTAACATCGACAGTGAAATCCAGCATCGTCTGAGCTCCGCAAGTGCTGCGTTTTCTCGAATGAAACATAGAGTGTTCGAGGATCGGGATATTTGTAAGAAGACCAAAACACTGGTTTATGAAGCCATTGTATTACCAACTATCTATAAACGTCACTTCCACCTCCTTGAAAGATTTCATCAATGTTGCCTCCGGAAAATCCTGCGAATTACTTGGGAAGATAGGCGAACAAATGTCAGTGTACTGGAAGAAGCAAAGACTACTAGCATTGAAAAAATGATCCTTCAACGCCAACTTCAGTGGACCGGTCATGTTGTTCGAATGCCTGACTGCGTCTCCCAAAGCAATTACTTTATTCCCAACTCAAGGATGGAAAGCGGAATACTGGTGGTCAATATAAGAGGTTTAAAGATGTTCTTAAGGCTAATCTAAAAAAATGCAATATAAACATCAAAAACTGGGAAGCTCTGGCCCATGAACGATCTAACTGGAGGTTGGCCTTTCACAAAGGTTCTATGGACTTTGAAGAAGCTCGAGTGCAAGGTGAAAGGGAGAAACGTGCTAAGCGAAAAGCATGTCAAATGAATCCTTTACAAGACCATCTTGTTGTGACATGTAACAAAACAACAGCTGTGGCACAATTGTTTTCATTTGGAAAGGTACAGAATGGCTAGAAAAACAAGTCATATTGAGTCTGGCACTACTGTTCTGTTCTCATGGGAAAAGTAGGTGGAAACGAAATACGAGCTGATCACATGGTTTGTACTTTCTGATGACGTAGTATGATTTGTTAGGTTTCGATTTCTGTAACCATTTTTAGTAGAGAGATGGATTGCTTCTTTGCTTGTCTCTTCTCTCTGATGCTCTGACTTATTGCAATCATGTAATGAAGTGTGCTGGAGTGGAGTTGATCCACTGGACTAGCTATGCACTGGCTATGCATTATAATCTGCAATATGGACTGTAACTTAGGGGATTGTATTTACTCTGATATAGAATAAACAGGTAGTAAAAACCCTGTTGTGGATTCTATGGAGTTAATTCCTAATTACAGTGCAGCTGCGACAGGACGAGCTGCAGGCTGGCTGAAATCCGATACGCTTGAAACGCTGGAAGTGGAAGGGGTATAAGGTCTGGACTTCTATGTGTAGATTTATGGGCGTCTTCACACAGAGGCAGGATCTAAATCATCCATCTCACGCTCTGCTTTATCCACGTAGGCTGGCGGGCCTACAGGGTGGATTGTAAGCCTTCAAGGCTGAAGAAAATTAACCCTTTCACATCTTCCATCTGGAAACCTGTGTCCTCACTGTGGGAAGCTGTGTGGATCTAGAATTGGCCTCCATAGTCACTTACGGACCCATCGCTAGAGTCTACACAATTTTCTTTAGAATTTTCCTCCTTTTAAAATCTCCTTTTTGTAAATTTTCTTTTTTTCTTTTTTTATCCTGGAAGACAATCTTACTCGGTCACGAGTGATCGTCTGACTGATAAGGAATCCATGACTTGGAGTTACACTTAGTTAATTAGTATATTAGGTCCAAAGAGCAACACATATATATCTTCTTAGGTACTAATCCAGTACTTTGACACTAATATCTATATCTAATGCTTAGGGTAGGAAAGGGGGTGGGGTGACATATCTGCAATTTTTTGCACAGTGTAGGTTGGCCATATTCCTTGAGTCAGACAGGATTAGGGTTGTTCTGTATGCGGTGGCAGGAGGGTAAGGTGTTGGTAGGTGCGTGGTCCTACCTAGTGCTGTGCATAAAATTTCCTCCACATTTTTTGTTACCATTCTCATTCATTTTCACAGAAAATAAATTGCATTCAAAAAGAAATTCAGTGGAGAAGAACATTTCATAGAATCAGAGAATAGTAGAGTTGGAAGGGGCCTATAAGACCATCAAGTCCAACCCCCTGCTCAATGCAGAAGAACAGATGTGGGCAGCCCAGGCAGTCACCCATCCAAGCACTGACCCGGCTCATACCTGCTTAGCTTCAGCATGTGGCCTGCATTATGTGCTCTCGTTGCCACCTCACAGAAATTCGCCTCAGTTGTGTTCAGGGTCTTTGTGCTTACCTTAGTTATGAGGTGGTTCAGGAGTGTGCATGAGTGACCTGTCTTTCATTGTACAATCACCTCTTTGGCAGCCTGTATCCTACTTGGCTCCCTGCACTTTAATTAAACCCCACAGGAATCACTTCAATTTAAGCCCACAGGAAGCACTTCAATTAAAGCCCAGGGGAAGACATAGATTTCATAGATCGTGGAGTTGGAAGGAGCCTACAAGGCCATCGAGTCCAACCGCCTGCTCAATGCAGGAAACTAGAGGAGGGGTCTCCCATCCAAGTGATCACCAGGCCTGACCCTGCTTAGCTTTCCACGTCCAGACAAGCTGAGCCAGCATGAGCCACAGGCCTGTATATCATGAGGTCATTCCTTCTATAGGGCTTTTTCAGATCAGGAGGGCAAGGAGTCTGGGAGGCTGTAGAGCAATGGAGAGATGTGTAAAATGTAATTGAAAGAAAACACATACACACACGGGACCATCGGCTACTTCACAGTGATTAGGTAAGCTCAAAACAACCACCCGAAGAAACCCAAAATAAATTATAGAATGCCCTGAGAATGAGGCAAAAAATGGAAGCCTCTTTCATGCGGGAAAGAAAACTTTCAGAAAATTGGTGGACAGATCCCCCCCCCCCTTCTTCCCTGAAGCTGGACACAACACTGCCCCCCTCACGCCTTCAGGGAAGCAGCAGCATTCTAAGCATCTGCATTAGAGACAAGATGTATCCACAATCACCCCTCAGAAAGTTAATGTTTGGAAGGCCCTGGAGAAGGTACTGAACTCCGAAGAATGATAACTAGAGCTGAGCCAAAAATTTTCTGAAGACATTTTTCTCTGAAACCTTCTGAGATTTTTTACCCCACAAGAAATAAAAGCCTGCTTTGAAGAATTTCCTCCAAATTATATTCACTATTTTTTTTGGTGGTGTCTGCCTCCCCGCAGCCACCACCACAATGCTCTGGAACAATGCTAGGCATGGGCCATTGTGGAGCATGAAAAATGCGCATGATGCTGCCAACACAGTTGCTGCCATTATCACATGCAGTAGCAGCAGCACACACAACACACACACACACACACACACACCCCTTTAGGGGGGAAAGAAAGAAGCTGTGCTACACCCCTGCAAATGGTGAACCCCACCTGTGTGAAACTGTTGGAGAATTTCTCCTTCCCTGGAAGAATTTTAAATTGCCCTCCCCCCCTGTCAAGGTTGCACCTTTACCAGGACACCTTGATCAGCTCCTTAAAGATATTTTGCCTCTTTAAGAGCCCTTCCTGCCATCAGGATGCCACATCTCTGCCTTTTGCCTTTCCTTCCCAGTACCATGGGATTAGACATTAGGTGTGCTGTGAAAGACACTCCAAACAATCTGAGGTTAACAATAACTGTTTACTTTACTAAATTTGGTATGGTAAATTCACATTAACTTAGCGTAATTACACAAACAGAGCTGTAGATTTCAAAAAGCATGTATAATGGAAATAAAGGAAATAATAATGCAGTTTTCTCTAACCTAGCTACGCTTTCACCTGTAGGCCTTGGTAGAGACTCCTTTCCATCCTAGCTCTGGCTGTTCTGCAGTTTTCTGTGATATTCAGTCTCTCTCTCACTCTGCCTCTGCAGCTTCTCTGTTCTCTCTCTCCTCTCCCTGCAGCTTTCCCACACCTCTTTATATACCCTCCCACAGAACTAGAAGGCCACAATCACATGGCCTAAAACTGGGGAAATGAAACTTAACTTTATTAGGGGGGAAATGAAACACAAGAATGCCTCCCTCCCATCAGGAGATATTTGGGCCTTGCCTCAACCTAACTCAAGCCTGTGTAGGCCTCAATCCTTCACACCCCCACCCCCACAATTTCTCTTCCCACAAATAAGGTGGAGAATTTTAAGAGGCCATTTGGGCACAGCTCTAGCCCTATGTTAGTACAGAGACTAGATTATCTTGTTTTTTATTGATTATTTTGTTTTGTATTGATTTGATTGATTAGATTTATATCGCCACCCATCCGCAAATATTATCCGGGCAGCTTACCAGTAATGGACTGGATAAAGACAAACAAATGGAAGCTTATTCAAGACAAGACAGAAGTGCTCCTAGTTAGTTGAAGATCAGGGAACAGGGATTCAACCTGTGCTAGATGGATTATACTCACCTTGAAGACTCAGGTTTGCAGTTTGGGTGTACTCCTGGATTCAGCCATGAACCTAGATGCCCAGGTTTTCCCAGCGGCTGAGATATTTGCACAGCTGAGGTTAGTGTGCCAACAGTGCCTGTTCCTGGAAATGTCTGATCTGCCCACAGGGTCACCTGCTTTAGTTACACCTGTTTGGACTACTGTAATGGGCTTTACAAGGGTCTGCTTTGAAAATTGTCCATAAACTTCAACTGGTCCAGAATGCTGCTGCTAGACTGTTGACCCGGGTCAGTTACCAGGAGCACATGGCTCCCTTGCTGCAAGGGCTTCACTGGCTGCTGGTATGTTGCCAGGCACAGTTCAAAGTGGTGGTCATGACCTATACAACTTGGAACTAGGCTATCTGGAAGGCCACATCTTCCCATATGAGCCTGCCCAAATTTAGGTTCTTCTTTCAGTCCCACCACCATCAAAGGCACGTTTGGTGGGAATGCAAGATAGGGCCTTCTCAGTGACTGCTCCCAAGCTCTGGAACTCCCAAAGGAGGTTAGGTTGGCCCCCTCTCTGTTGTCCTCCTGCTGACAGGCAAATATGTTTTTATTCAAGCAGGCCTTGGCTATGAAAGCTGGTCTGTTGAGCTGGGTGCTGTTTTTATTCTTTCATTGCTGTTGTGTGTTTTTATTGTGTTTTTAATGCAGTTTTATTACTGTTTTAACTAAGTTTTATCTTAATTTTAGTTCTTTTTATTTATTTATTTAGAGTTTCAAATAAAATACAACAAAAAACCATACCAATGTTAGAGAAAAGTAAACCCAAGGCATGTACAGAAAGCTCCTGCCTTTCACGTGTACAGGCCCATGCATAAAAATCACCAGCTTCATTCTCTGCAAACAAGCAAGTCAGACACACATACGCACACACATACCTTTGTCCTCTTGCCTACAGAAATGTGTTATCAGTATAGTTGGCCGAACGCCCAGAAAAAGTACCTCTTAGAAATGTCTGTCTGAAAGAAGCAACTCTGAAAGTTACTTTTGTTTTATCAGTTGTTCCTCATGCCAAGGTCTAAGAACAATGCCTGCCTATTTCATGTAAGCAGAGGGCAAAGGGCAAATTCCTTTGCTCATGCAGAAGAGCAGTCTCCAGGCAAAATTAAGAGAAAGCCACAGAATGGACTCTTAAGATCCATTCTAATAATGACCCAGCCAGGCCCCAAACACCTAAGACCCCAGGTGTGAGAGGCATTGCCCATTCACATAAGCACACCAGGGTTTCCAGATTCACCTGCCTCACAGCAGAAAGATTCCCAGTATCATGTCTGAAATGCCAAAAGTCTGAGTTAGAAAGACCCAGTCCCTGCATGTTTAGACAGAGAGAAAGGTCCTGCAAGACCCAGCATCCCCTGGCCAGCAAGAGTGACATTAGGGAACAGTCCTCACACAGGCCAAAGATCCCTGAAAGACCACCTTGCTGTCAATAGGTATCTGTTAAGGCAAAAGATCCAGAAGCCTCATGAACTGTTTTGCACCCCGTTAGTTGGCCTAGATTCTGCCTGCATACCATGTGCCACTGCACCTGCTTTGTTTCTCTGCTTTGTTGTTCCAGAGAACCTTGAAGGTCTGTTCTGATTGTATTGTATTCTTTGCTGAATTATATGTTTAGCTGCCATGTTTTCGCCTTAAGTTGTTATCTAGTCCCAAAAGCCTATTCCTGGGTGCCAAATCCCAGAATACAAGCAAGAGAAAAGTCCCTTTGAGTGATAAGATGTACCACTCAAAGTAGCAAGGCCGATATCTTAAGTGACCTAAGAGGTCATGAGAAACCATGTCTTTAGCCAAGAGATGGCCAGGTGGCCATCTATCTAATTAGAGATTAAAACTTGCCATGTTCAGAGAAACACATCTAGTTAGTTGTCGTCATAAAGGAAGAACAGAATTTGACTGGTTGGCACGGTTTAATAGTTGTATTTGATTCGCTGAAAGTAGAAACACCTGTGGTAAGGAAGTTAAGCCACTTCCTAGGTTCGTTTTCCAGCTGACTTATGGCCCAATAAATCAACCAGAGCGGGTAAAAAGAATTCCTTTTTATTCTAATACAGCGCTGTATGGCTCCACTCCTAGGCAGAGTGGGACCCCCACCATTAGAAATACAAGCATTTTTATACTCTTTCTACAAGCGTCTTACTTTCGCGCATGCGTGTTAACAAATTCTACAAGGTGAGCTCATTCTTTCTTTCTACTGTGACATAATGATGTTTTTACAATATCTGGTCTCTCTTTCAAGCAGTAAATAACAATTAATTGACCTGTGTATACTGAGGAGTTTTTAGGGAGTGAAAGGCATCTTTGAAGTAACTTCTCCTTATCTCAATACCAATTAACTGTTAGACACAGGTTTACTTCAACAGTACACAAGAAATCAAGAGGCCCCTTTGTATTAGCATCATAGTATTACATTGTGTTACATTTCATTATGTGAGATAGAACTGTCTACATACAAAGTAGCATAGGATTACATGCAAGTAAAAGCATAGGAAATATTTGTTGCAAGTTATGTGATTATATACCGTAGAAATCATATACTGAAATTATATTTTACCACATTCCCCTCTTTGATCCTAGTGGATAAATACACACTGAGGATCATTTCTAATTAACTAGCTTCTCTAGAGCAATACGAACTGAAGCTTCTTCTAGTGGTATTTGCATATACATTTGTGGTCGTACAGGACGAATCATTTGGAGAAGCCCTGGAATACATTGAATACAACAACAAAGAAAAATAATACAGAGTACACATAATCCTAAAACTAACAGACCTTTCCATAACCAGGACAGATTTCCTAGCCAAGAGGCTAACAAACTCTGGAGGTCTACACGTTCTGGGTGGTTGACTGAATGGAAAACTTGCACAGCTTCCTTCACCTTTTGCACTTCTCGTGCTACCTGTCCTGATTGATTTACATAAAAACAACATGTCTCACCCAACATGGCACATGTTCCCCCCAAGGCATCTGTCAATAGGTCTAAGGCACGACGATTTTGTAGTGTTACTGCAGCCACCTCATCTATTTCCTGCTGTAAATCCTGGAGGGCTTTATTTGTGGCATTAAAAGCCATCTCCAGTTCTGCTGTGATGTTCCGGATAGCTGCTTCCATTTCATATGTACCAAACCAAGGGAGCAAATATCGGAAGGTAGAGTGAAAGAAATCACCTACTGGCCCAAAGGAGTAACTTAGAGGGTTGGCACTACGCTTTGTGTGTGTAGGTATGATGCGATGGATGAAAGAGCCCAGATTCAGTACTTCAGACGCATTTATGCTTGGCCGAGTGTCAATGTCTGGTGCTAAGTACACTAGCCCACATCGCCCAACCCATGAAGGAGGCAAGCCTTTGTATGCTTTATTCCCACACAAAAAATATGTCCCCCCTCCAGTTAGTGCCAAATTCAAGTTACTGTCTTCCAGCCACCATTGGTTTCCATCCCAATCGGCCACTTTGTCAGTGGCAATGGAAAACCAGGTGCCTAGACATCTTGAATCATGACTATGAAATCTTTGTAACCACTGAACTTGGTGTATAGCATCAAAACTGGTCTTAAAAGGTCGGTGTGGTACGGCCTGAGAACAATACCATTGCTTGGTCAGTTGCCATAGCAATGGAGGCTCATTACACCTGCACTCACTACAAGGTAAACAGTGACTTAAAGACAAGTTTTTTGTTAGGAGACCTTGTTTCTTACCTATCCAGAAAACTTCTCCTCCCACTGTGAAGTTAGTCCAGGTTTCCTTTACTTCAAAATTTGTCCCATTATACCCTCCATCTGTCCCAGGGAACCTGTAACCTAGGAGGTTGGGGGACTGATCAGTGGAAGTGATGTGGAGTTCAGTTTTCCCATTGTAAGGCTGGATAGTTTGACTGTTCCAGTCAGTCTATATGGTTAAGTTACAGTGCTGGAGAGGGACCCACTCCAGAATTGGGCCTGTGCCATTTATCCTTTCAAAGCAGATTGAAAAATTTCCCACCAGTCGAGTGATTGTGTACCATGGGAACCCTGGCTTAGAGGCTGGGAGTTTTACCCCCTCCCAACCATGGGTTCTGGGATCCTTATCCCAGAGACGATCTGGTTCCCATGTGGTGGTGTTTAACTTTAACCAAGTCTTTGTATCCACTGGGTGGGCCCAAATTTCAGCCCTTGCTTGAGGAGTTAGGTGTTGGCACACCCAGCAGTTCGACAAGTTGAAATTGGTTGCAATACTCCGCACTACCCCTAGGTAGGGGTGTTCTCCTCCTGCAAAGGTGTAAATCCAAAGGGAGAATATTAGGGCAACTGGAAAAATCATTTTCCTCGTGACAGTTTAAGCTTGAGGCCGTCCAAGTGAGACACAGTCCACCCAGTCTGTTGGTTGGAATTGTCCACTCCTGGAATCTCAGAGGTTTGGGCGGAGCTCCCTGGAAGTTGCCTGCTATCGTCTGCTTCTGGGGTTACCTTTTCCTGGTCAGTAACCCTGGCTGTGCTCCTGGTGATGTCATCTGCTTCTGGGGTTACTTTTTGGGTAACCCTGGCTGTACTCCCTCGCTGTCCTCTGCGAGCGTCTACTTCTGGCCCCCCTTCCTCCAGATTGGGGGGGCTGGATTCCGGAGGCGCAGCTCTGGCACAATGGGTGTAGTGGATCCACGGTATTTCCCCCTCGATTTTCAAGGCTGTCTGGCTCACGATTAGGACGAGATATGGCCCTTCCCAAAGTCCTTCAAGGGGTTTTGCTGTCCACTTCTGCACGTAGACCCAATCTCCAGCTCTGAACCTGTGGGCGAAAACATCTAAAGGCAAAGTCTGTGAGTTTCCAACATGACGTCTCAACCTGTTAAACTGATGTTGGAGTTCTATAATGTAAGCCCGAAGGGCTTCATCACCTTCTAGGAGTGAAACATGTGGAACAACTGCGCCTCGCCCAACTGGGGGAGGCCTCCCAAAAAGGAGTTCATAAGGTGACAGCTTGAACCTGCGGTTGGGACTTGTTCGGACTGCCAGGAGAGCTAAAGGAAGGGCCTGGATCCAGGTGAGTCCTGCGTTCTTACACAGTTTAACAATCTTTTGCTTCAGTATTCCATTCATTCTCTCCACTTGGCCTGATGACTGAGGATGGTATGGAACATGTAGCTTCCACTCTATGCCCATGGTCTTTGCCACATATTGTATAATAGTTCCAATAAAGTGGGGGGCCCTGTCGGATTCCAAATGGGAGGGGATCCCAAATCTTGGCACAATGTCTCTGAGCAAATGTTTCCCCACTTCCATTGCAGTGGCCTTTCGACAAGGAAAAGCTTCCACCCATCCAGATAGTTGATCCACTAAAACAAGCAAATTTTGAAATCCTTGGCATTTTGGCATGTGAGCAAAGTCAATCTGTAGGGCTTCAAAAGGGAGTTGAACCCAGGGTCTCCCCCCTTCTGGCCCAGGAGCAGCTGCCTTAGCATTTAACTTCGCACAAACAGGACAAGCGGCAGTAATGGCTTTTGACACTTGATGTACTCCAGGAGCAAACCACACTCTGCTTATTGCTGCCGCCAGCCCGCTTATCCCTTGGTGTCCCTTTTGATGTTCCTCTAAGGCTACAATCCGAAGGCCAACACGCGGTAGAACTAGCCTCCCATCTGGTAAAGTCCAAAGTCCTTGTATTTTCCTTGCACCTACTTGTTCCCAGACCAGAGCCTTTTCTCCTCAGCAGGAGCGTTTTGCTGCCAATTTGATACGGCGTCTGGCAGAAAGGCGCTATTTTCTGCTGCTTGCAGCATAGCAAAGAGGGGGGCTCCCCCCGCAGCTTTTGCTGCCCTATCTGCCAGATCATTCCCTATGCTTACAGGATCTTTTTTATTTGTGTGTGCTTTGCAATGCACGATTGCCAACTTCCTCGGGGCATGTATATTGTTTAAAAGCATTAAGATCTCTGGCCCATTTGCCACTTTCTGTCCTGAGGCAGTAAGGAACCCTCTCTCTTTCCACAAAGCTCCGGTTGCATGTCAAACACCAAAGGCATATTTGGAGTCAGTGTAAACTGACAGCATCTTTCCAACAGCTAATTTGCATGCCCAAGCTAGAGCTACCAGCTCAGCTGCCTGTGCACTGTTATTTCCTGGGAGTTTTCTTGCCTCAATTACTTTCCATTGATCTGTCACTGCATAGCCTGTCTCTCTTGTCCCTTGCACAATTCTGGATGATCCATCCACAAACCACACAAAATCTGAATGGGTTAAGTGAGTGTCTTTTAGATCATTCCTTGGTAGCTGTACTTCCTTTACTACTTGTAAACAATCATGCCCCCTCTCGTCCACCCCCTTTTCTGTTGGATCTGGCAGTAACGTAGCAGGATTTAATGTTGTGCAACGTTTGATAATTATAGCTGGATTTGTTAGCAAGGTGGACTCATACTTGGTGTATTGAGCATTTGAAAAATGTTGGGTATTCTTCTGCAGTAACAAAGCCACCACTGAGTGTGGGGCATAAACTGTTAAAGAATGTCCAAGAACTAGATCCTATGTTTTTTCCAGTAAAAGGGCTGTTGCAGCAACTGACCTCAAACAACTTGCCATTCCCTTAGCCACATAATCCAATTGTCCCGAATAGTAACCAACAGGGCGCTGATAAGGTCCTAAAGACTGAGTTAACACACCTGAAGCCACACCCTTCCTCTCATGCACGTACAAAACAAAGGGCTTTTCATAGTCTGGCAAACCCAGCGCTGGTTCTGAGCTCAATAATCTTTGAATTTCAGTCCAAGCCTTTTGATCTTCTGATGTCCATTCAATTAAATCAGGGCTATTGGCTTTTGTCTTCTCTACCCATGGCTTCACAATTTCTGCAAACCCAGGAATCCAGCTCCTACAGTAGCCTAGCATTCCAAGCAATGCCCTTACTTGTGATTTTGTAGACGGAGCTGCTGCCTGCCTGATAGCATCAATTCGCTTTGGAGAGATTTTACGTTCCCCTTTGTCCAAAACATGACCTAAGTATTCCACTATGGGTTTACACCATTGCAATTTTCTCTTCGCTATTTTATGTCCTTTTTCACCCAGCGCATGAACCAGCGCCAGGGAATCTTCCTGACATTGTTCAAAGTCCTTAGAAGCTAACAGCAAATCGTCCACATAAGTCACAAGGATTGATTTACGTGGGAGATGGACGTCTTGCAAGTCCTTGTGCAAAATTCCGGAAAATATACTTGGGCTCTGAACAAACCCTTGGGGGAGTCGGGTCCAGCAGAGCTGACCTGACCCTTGGCCTTGCCCCCCCCAGGTGAAGGCAAACAAATACTGGGAATCTTGATGCAGAGGGATGCTAAAAAAAGCTGAACTCAAGTCTATGACTGTATATACCCGTGAGGAGGCAGGAATTTGAGATGTAATGAGGGTTGGATTTGGCACGACAGAATGACGGGCCACAACATACTCATTAATTCGTCGGAGGTCTTGCACCAGCCGATATGCTGGAGCCTCCCCTGGAGCAGTCTTTTTCTTTACTGGCATGATTGGGGTATTACAAGGAGACATACATTCAACTAAAACCTTTTGCTTTTTCAGTTTTTCAATCAAAGAGTCTATAGCACTTATTGCTTCTCGAGGGATGGGATATTGCTTTACCCGAGGGGGCAACATATCCTGTCTTACTTCTATTTGAACCCGAGAAGCAGACCTTAAGAGTCCGACTTCTTCTGAGCCTTCTGCCCAATATTCTGCTGGTACCGAAGCCAATACAGGCGGAAGGCCCTGTTTATCTTCATCCCCAAGAGACCCAACAAATGCCACGAGACTACTAGATGGCATTGAGACCCAGATTTCATTGGGACTACATTTTATTGTAGCCCTTAGTTTATACAACAAATCACGACCCAACAAATTAACAGGACCATTTTCCATTAGTACAAATTGGTGTTTGGTGGTTAGGGGACCCAATTGAACCTGTACATCTTTGCTGAGGGGTTGCCATTCAGGGTTTCCCTCAATCCCCATAATACGTTCCCCTTGCCTTGATTTGGGCAATTTCTTAGCTGAATCTACAAGCATGGATTTTGTAGCACCTGTGTCTACTAAGCATGAAAACCTTTGTTCTCCAATTTGCATTGTTAAAAATGGTGCATCACTTTTTAACTTCCAAATACTCATTCCCTCTCTCTCTGCATCACAAAATTTTCCTTCAGTTAGTCAGTCTTCCTGTTCACTGTTCCCACTTCTCATTACTGCTTCTACAGCGCCTCCTGTTGGCAGACCTTGGGGGCGTACCGGACATTCTCTTTTCCAGTGGCCCTCCTGCCGGCAGTACCCACACTGATTCCGTCCTATCTTTTCTCTCGTGTCTGTTCCTGCCCAGCCTTTCCCTCTTCCTCTCCCACGGTCTCTGCCCTGCCCCCTCCCTCGACTTGAACCAAGACCTTGTGCTATAGCAGCCCCCAACATTTTGGCTTGTGCCTCTGTCTCTTTCTTCCTTTCTTTCTTCTCCAGCATCTCCCTTGTGTGAAAAACGTGGTTTGCAGTGGTCAGGATCTCGTTTAAATTTTTGCCCTGCCATCCAGGGGAATGCTTTTTAAAATATTCCCTTATATCCTTTTGGGAATGCTCAACAAACAGAGAAACCACCAGAGGCTCATTGGCTGGGGCTTCAGGGTCTATTCCTCCGAACAAGCGGATTTGTTGTTTTAATCGGTACAGAAATTGTGCTGGAGATTCTGCTGACAACTGCAAACATTCCTTAACCCTTGCCCAGTTCACAGTTTTTTGCCCCATTTTTTCTAAACAAGTTACCAACATGTCCCTAAACCTTTCAAACAAGGCCTGCCCAGCAGCATCAGTTATATCCCAGCCTGGATCAGCATTTGGGAAGGCTATGATGTTCCCAATTGCCTGCGTTCCTAAAGCATCATTTACAAGGGCTTTTAGTCGGTGGTACTGTTCTGGCTGAAGGAGTGCTTCTAAAATGGCCAAAGTGTCTGACCAATCAGGCTTATGTGAGCGAAAAATGGTTTTTATACGCTGTACAAAACGGTCTGGGTCCTCTGTCAATCCTGGGGTTGAGGATTGCCACAGGAGGATTTCTTGTGTACTCAGAGGGACGTATTGATACGTCTGCCTGAGTTCTGTGCGGCCAGGGACTGCCTCCTGCCCAGACTGTATCACCTGCCCCTCCCCTCCTAGTTGCGGTGCAACTGCTGCCACTGGAGGAATATACACTGGTGTTGTGTTGGTCAAGAGTGGATACAGACCAACTTGACGAGTAAGGTAGGGTGGGGGTTTATTTGCAGGAGGTGCGGTAGGTTCTACCTCGGAAGGCTTGAGGTAGCCCTTCCGATATCCTACCTCTGTCCAAGCATACCAATAATCCAATTGTCCTGGGAATTTGTCCTCTAGGGCTACCCGAAGGTCCCTTAGGATCTGTTTTTCCCAGGACCCATTCTTGGGCCAAGTACTTCCCCCTATGCATGGCCATTCCTCAGTACAAAGAGTTTGCAACCGTGTTTTTGACAAAGTCTTACTTCTAGGTAAAGAGGCAAATTCTTGGAGCACTATTGCAAAAGGTGCCCCTTTTGGAACACTTTGATTCCCACCCATGATGTATTGTGGCACAGAATGCTTCCTTTATGATCTCCTCACTCTGGTGTGTGTGTAGTGCTTTTTGTTCAGTCCACACACAAACACACAACACTCACACGTCACTGGATCATGGGAGGGGGTTCAATCAGGCCCACTTGCTTTTGTAGCTCTGCCGGTCATTGGGTTTTACCCCTCGCAAACAGAGATCAGGGCGTCTTGACCTGATTTAGTCCCAGTGACTTATATACATTCTTCAGCAGGGAGATTTGGAAAGGGGGGAGGGAGACCCTGTCTGGTGGAAGGGCGGTATTCAGCTTGTGGCCTAGGACCAGCCCTTATTCCATCAGCTCATAAATTCTAATAAATGGAGGAGAGAGAGATGTGGGTCTGTCTGTATTAGTAACAGCTCATAAATCTAATAATGTGCACACACACACATGCTTACTTTCCCTGCCTGTTCGGAAACCGAACAGTTCATGGTTCTAATGACACACACACATTGACATTTTCACATGCACATGTATGCCACCCCTCTTTGAAGGTTTCCCTTTTTCCTAAATCCTTTACCTTTCAATATCAATAACACAATGCAATAATAATAACAACACAATATCAATAACACAATGCAATAACCAAAACCCAGAGAAAAATGAAAAGGAGGTATTTCAGTTCAATTTTGCCCATATCCTAGGAGAACTGTTTGACAAGAGGCATCCCTCTTGAAAAACCTGTTGTTCTCCAGTTTGGGAACCTTACTCCTGTCACCATGCCCACTGCTTGGATTCACACAGAAGTTCCTGGTTCCCCCTAGTGACTGAACTCTGTACAGTCCACCTCCTAGGCGCCTTACCAGACTGGAATTCAGTTTACCCTTTTTAGACCGTCCTTAGCAGAATCCCGGACCAATCTCCTCCCTTACAAAAAACCCCTTGAGGTGAACTCACCAATTGCTGGCTGGGTAATTTGTCATGGAGGAAGAATGTCCAAAACTCTGGGCTGGAGGTCCCGGCCGAGTCGCCAAATTGTGGTAAGGAAGTTAAGCCACTTCCTAGGTTCGTTTTCCAGCTGACTTATGGCCCAATAAATCAACCAGAGCGGGTAAAAAGAATTCCTTTTTATTCTAATACAGCGCTGTATGGCTCCACTCCTAGGCAGAGTGGGACCCCCACCATTAGAAATACAAGCATTTTTATACTCTTTCTACAAGCGTCTTACTTTCGCGCATGCGTGTTAACAAATTCTACAAGGTGAGCTCATTCTTTCTTTCTACTGTGACATAATGATGTTTTTACAATATCTGGTCTCTCTTTCAAGCAGTAAATAACAATTAATTGACCTGTGTATACTGAGGAGTTTTTAGGGAGTGAAAGGCATCTTTGAAGTAACTTCTTATCTCAATACCAATTAACTGTTAGACACAGGTTTACTTCAACAGTACACAAGAAATCAAGAGGCCCCTTTGTATTAGCATCATAGTATTACATTGTGTTACATTTCATTATGTGAGATAGAACTTTCTACATACAAAGTAGCATAGGATTACATACAAGTAAAAGCATAGGAAATATTTGTTGCAAGTTATGTGATTATATACCGTAGAAATCATATACTGAAATTATATTTTACCACACACCCATGGCTGTAAAATGTATAAGAAGGCTTGTATGCCCCACTGATCTTTGTCCAGCTTTGATTTGGGCATGCACCCCAGCTGGTCCTTTTTGCGCAGAAATAAAACTTTGAAAAACTCACTGCTGGTGTGTGCTGCTTCCCTTTCTCTGAGCAATTGAGTTAAAAAGAGAAAAGACTCAGAGCATTTTTGCAACACCAACATACAAATAACAACACAGTGTCCCCTTCACCATACAGGACCAAAGAATATTCATCCTCTATATTCCCCTATTACTCAATATTCCAAAAAAACCATCATATCTTGACAAGTTATGCTCCCCTTTCCCTTGACTAACACAAAATCTAAAAATGGCCCCCAAATTTCCTTAAAATTATTTCTCTTTAATTGTCCCTTTTTGCATTTAATACAGCAAGTTAACTTATCATTTACAGCAATGTCCCATACCTCCTTGTACCAATCAACAATTGAAAAAACATATTGGACTTTCCATTTCCTTGCTATCATTAATCTCCCAGCTGATAACAAGTTTACAATAAGTTCCTTTATATCTTGGGTACAAACCAGTTTCTCCATTACTGATAGGAATGTTACCGTTTGGCTCACGCGGGCTGAGTGGGGCCGAACTTGGCCCTGCTCGCGCCCGCGCAAGGCTCGCACAGGCCTACCTGTGGGTGGGTGGTGGCTCCTCGGCTTCGCTCTCTGCGGCAAGCCATCCACGCTGGTCCCATCGCGTCACTTTCAGCTTTTGGTTGTACTATCGGGGGACAAGGGGTTTGGCCCAGTTTTTCAGGGTCCAGGAATCTACATTGAAGCCTAGTCAAGTTGTGCAGAATGAGTGGGTAAAGTTGGAGGCTTCTGAGTTGGGGAAGATTTCCCAATGTTTGCTTCAGCAGATCTTGTAGTCCACTCAGTTTTTGATCTGTGTTCACCTGATCTTTCTTTGGCGGGTGAACTGCTTTCACCATTTTATTTGTTCCAATTATTGCCTCTCCTTCATGACCATAAATAACCATCAGCTTGTCCCTCAATAGTGTTAGTCGCTTTATCAAGTCTTCCTAAATTTGCTTAGGAAAAGATCGAAGGAATTAAGAAGGCTCTTTTCAGCTGGGGCAAAAAATTCTGCGGCTTCTGTGGTGGCATCCAATAAGAGTTCTTAGGAAAAAAATCAGCTTGACTTGCCTCCAGTTTAGGTTTTATATATGCATTTGAAGTTAAGGGGAGGGATGAATCATCAAAGCTAATTAAGACTTTCTCAGGACTGCTTCTCGTAGGCAGCCCTAAATTGCCACCATTTGAGCCAGCATTCCTTTCAGCTGAAATGAGGGATGTGGTGTTCACAAAGAACCTGGAAACCGTCAGCCCCATATGAGAAAGATTATCTCTATTATAATACACAAGGTTAACGGTCTGGTAGTCTTTAAAGGTGGCAATGCTGCAAGCATGATAATAAAAAAACAGATATTCAATATGTTCAATGTCATAAATAGTGAGAGACCCACAAAAAGCTGGCTCTATTAATTGTAAGAGGTATAATTTACATTGAAGCTGAGACAGCATGCTTCTAGGCTTTGGGAAGTTGCTGAACGCTAGCGTATGGTGCTTGAGTGAGTACAAGATTCCAAGTTTTCGAAGGTGGCGACTCGAGGCAGTGTTTAGAAGAGTGTTGGTTCTGGGTTGACAATCCTTTCTCTGTGTCAGGTTCAAGTGGACTTGAACTCTGTACATTATCCTGTCCAGCCCCAAATTCATCCGCAGGACCTTCTCCATTTCTATCGGTGGCTACAAGGATCAGAGATTCTACTGAACCGGCTGATACTAGAGGTTGTAGCACTTTCTTTCTTTGCTGAACAGAATTATTTGATTCCTCTGGTTTTTGCTCCATTAGGCTAAATAATTTTTGATAATTTAATTTCTTATACTGGGACTGTTTTTTAGAGGACCTAATATTTTTTAATGTTTTTACTTTTTTTAGGTTTTATAGATTTTAGCTCTTGATCTTTTATTCTCTTTTTCTCTTGATTACGTGAATTTTTGCAAGGAGCCTTAGTGTCTTTAAGGGGTTTAGAAGAGTCAGAGGTTTTGTTCAGCATATTAGCCTTGCCGCTCGGGCGCTCAACTTCTCTCTCTGTTGTATGTAGTTTTACCATAAGAGTTAGTAGGGTGTTGCACTCAGAGAGAAAAGTCTTCATGAGCTCCAGTTCCTTAGCAATAGAATTGACTTGGCAGTTCAGCAGATGCTTAACTTCTAAAATCTCGGGGAGCACCTGGGGCAAGGAAGCTTCTTGTACAAATGTCGGAGGGTTTATTTATTACATTTATTACATTCAAGGCAAACTCTGTAATCTCTTTATCCATTAGCGCCTGTAATCCTCACTGTTTCCCCCCAATAAATTTCTGTTCACAGCAGTTCGCCAGTGCAATTTCAGAGGCCAAATCCAAAGTGCCCTCTTCATTTGGCGTAGTAAACACATTCTGTCCATGATCCAAGGACCAATCGTGAGTACTCTCACGATTGGGGGTTTCTATCACAGAAGGATCCTTACATTGTTGAAAAAAACATGATATTTTCATTTGTTTTTTTCTTATTTGAAGGTAAAACACTTGGGGGGGGGAGGGTGATCCCAGAATTCTACACTGGTGCCTAGTAAACACCATCACAAAGGGGGAGTAGGGGGCAGAAAATTTTCCCAAAATAATAAAATTCCAATTCCCATATAGACTTAAGATTATCTTTATGATCTTCCTTTTTTAAAATCATTTTATAAATCTCCTTAGTTATACCCCTTGTTGAACTATTCCCCTCTATTATTTCTCTATCTAATACCTTCTTTTCAAAACCTGTAAATTCCCTATTATACTCTTTTCTCTTCTTCCACTTCTTAGTCCACTGCTGTAACTGCAATATTGTTAACCATGATTGTGGTGGAGTGACAGGCAGAAGCCCAGGGAGGGGCCAAGCTGAACATTCCAGAGGCTCTGATTGGCTGAGGCCAAGAGCATAGAACCCCAGGGAGTTGGCAGTTAAGGGGAGTCTGTTGTCAGTTGGGGAGAGAGTGGGTTGGAGTGAGAGAGGGAGTGGGAGGTTAATGGAGTAGGTAGGGAAAGGTGGTACCGAAGAGAAGAGTTCAGACAGGAAATCTAGTACTAAGTTGTGAGAAAGCAAACGTGAAGGTGTTAGTAGAGGACAGTTCACAGGAGTTTCCGCTTAGGGAGTGAAGGACCTTCTGTCTGAGGAAGAAGGTGAAGCTCTGGACTACTGTGTGAGGGACAGTTAAGTTCCCTGGTCTGATACTGTAACTTCAAGTAACCAAGCCAAGTTGATACAAAGAGCGCTGTATAACATCTGCCTGCCTTTAACCTGAATCTAAGCAAAGAACAAGTTTGAATTAACTGTTGAAAATCCAAGTTATCTGTGCCTGAGATGAATATCAGTTTAGAGACTTTGTTAGAACAATAAATCAATCTTTTTATTCAAAGTTCTAAGTGTCCAGAGTCTGACTGGTGGACAGGAAAGTAAGAAGGAAATTAACGGAGGGGCACCCTGCTTCAAGTAATCAAATAAAACAAACTGCTCTTAATAAAGACAAACAAACGTGGTGAACAGCTACATATAAGCCCTAAGACATATCATCGGCTAATGCAGCTTAAGAAGACAGCTTAAAGTCTGAAGTGACCAATATAAGGTGGCACTTGGTGAGAGCGAAGTACACGTTGAGGGTGTGAGGTACATTTTCTGGAAAGTCCTCCATCGCTATCACTGGAATCAACAGGGATATCCCTGCTATAAATGTTTGCCTATTGCTATTCCAAATCTCTAACATAGTCTCTTTAAAAAGGGATTTTCCTACTGATGTGGCGATGTCCCATCAAGCCTCATGTGGCATAGCGGACCGAAATCGGCCCGCTCACGCCCGCACGAGGCTCGTACGAGCCTACCTTCTTCTGTCGGCGGCTTGCCTCTCTGCGGTGAGCCGCCCATGCCGCCCACTCCGGTCCCGTTGTGTCATTTTTGAAAACAAATTATTCTTACAAAAAAAATAAAAGTATAGTGAAAAGAATAGAAAATGAGTGCTAGTGGTGTAAACGAACCTGGGGGGGTGTCCCTGTTCTCCGCCGCCTCGACTCTCCGCGGTGGCGGGCCCCCCACCTCGATCTTCTGTGTGGCGTGGAGCAGTTTTCCGCACCGCTCGAGCTGCCCTTGCCGGTCCCGTCGCGTCACTTCTGGGTTCCGGCACTGGAAATGACGCAACGGGACCCTGCGCAGGCGCGCTGGACCCCCATGCCACGTACTGCGCCTGCACTTTTTTAAAAGAGAAAGGTGACTAAAAAATCCAATGAATAAACAATAAAGAGGAAACAATCCCACTGGAAAGATGTTCCAAGGAGAAGCCAGACACCTCCCACCAATCCCCACCTTTCTGTGTCAGTCAAGACAGTCCTGTGGCTCACACTGGCTCAGCTTGTGGAAAGAGTGTGGAAAGCTAAGCAGGGTCAGGCCTGGTTATTACTTGGATGGGAGACCCCTCCTCTAGTTTCCTGCACTGAGCAGGGGTTGGACTCAATGGCCTTGTAGGCTCCTTCCAACTCTATGATCCTATGATAAGCCAAAGACAATTGGTTTTGTTTGTGTCTGGGAAGCCCCCACCTGGGACCATCCCCCTCCTTTTATAAGGTCTTCTAACTCACGTCTGTAAATGCCTGTACACGCCAGCCCTTTTCTCTGGATTTTGCTGTTCTGGACACGTCACTGGAGGCTTCTCTCTCTTGAACAGCCTTTCCCTATTGTGCAAGTTCCTTGTTGCTGCCTTGTTGCTGTCAAAAGTTTCGTAAGCTGAGATAGCCAATTATTTTGGAGAGGGGGGTATCTGTTTGGCATTTGGGTGTGGCTCCGTGGGGTGCGAGGCTGCAAATGTTGCAAGTGGCTCATCTGTTACAGTCCCTGTCATGCAGCTGCACCAAGGAGCTGGACCTCATCCATGTCATGTGGTGTGAGAGCAGTGGCTGCAGAAACTGATTGGGCTTCGTAGGATAGGTCTGCAGGGAGAAATAAGCAGTAAGCACATTACCCTCTGCCGGTAAGAGAGAGGGCAAGTTTTACAGTGTCACACGAGATGTAAGATACACTATTGATGTACTTCTGTGGATTTAAGTTCAAACAGTAAAAGCAATTATAACGTTGCATACATCAATACTGATCACATACTGACAGATCTTTGGATACAGTACAGATGGTATATCAGTGCACAGCGCATCCATGTCAATGTCCAAACTCTATACTTTATCACTAGTTTAAAATTTTCCTGTTTAACATAATTAGCAGTAACAGATGAAATAATGGGAAAACTCATGTTTTGTCACTATGAACCAGAGAATAAAACTGGGTCCATTGTTCCCATTGTCTTTGACATTTGTGGTGTCTCACCCGCAGTTCCCTCTGCACGCACTTCTCCCTCAGGTATCTCCTGGTACTGGTTTTCCTCTTCTGCCCCCACCACCTCTTCCACAGTCTGCTGCTGCTGCTGTTGCTGCTGCTGCTGCTTTTCCTTCTCCTCCTCAAGTTGTGCTCTCCCAACATTAGAATGACAAGTCCTCTGATCTATAGTGTGAAATTGTTGGAGGATATGGGAAGGAGTAGGTCCTATACTGGTTAGGGCGAAGCAGAGTTTCCCCCCTTATGCACAGCCTGGTTATTGAAACTGGTTATCACCGCGTGGGTTGTTAAACCCCACTAAAAGGCTCTTAAAAGGAAACTGATTGTTCAAACAAGGTTTAAAACTAATAAAGACATTTATTAGTTTTACTTACAGTCTGTTTAGTCATATATGCAGGATGCATATAGGCAGGTTAGAGTCTTTGGTGTTAAGAGTCTGCTTCACTGGCTGGAAGCCAGCTCAGACCATGCTCCATCTGGTTGGAGAGGCGGGGGGGGGGGAGAGAGAGAGAGAGAGAGAGAGAAGGCCACAGAGAGGCAGGAAGGAGGGAGGAGGGGTTACAAAACATGCACTCTGGGGATTGTTCAATTAACCCTTTCCTCCCACTGTAACTAGTGGTTACATTGCCTTGTTGATTTAAGCAGGCAACATTACAATTTCCATCAGAAATCAGGGATGAAGATGTAAACTGATGCATGTAATATTGAATTTTGGTACAGAGAGTGAACATAACTGCCACAGTCCAATGTATTTGACAGCTGTCAGTTGCAGCCTGCTTTCAGCCACACATACAGGTTCATTATGGTTTCAAACTACTGCTGTGTTTTCACTTCCCAACGCAGACTGATCGTTGCTTTTGACAACTGACATTTGCTGGAGATTCTTTCTCTTGGAATCTACATCCATGCAACTTTTAGTTGAATTCCAGCCAACCCCTGTTAGTGTCTCGAATTCGATAATATTGTTAATGAATACAAAACACTATCCAATGCCTGCTTGCACCATCCGATGTGGTTCGTGGTACGGTACAAGATATTATAATGCACATTAGTGGAAGCCGTTACCATTTTTATGAATGGGTACACTGAAAGGTACTGATCAGTCAGTGGGAGGCTACTACAGATACGGGATGTTGTTGCTTCTCAAGGGGTTGTGATCTTTGGGTTTTTATTGTGTAGATGGGAGAAGATATTGACTTAGCTTATTCCTCTATTCTCTGTGAGATTTAAAGCATCGGCTCCTGAAATTAAATCTACGCTATCCCCTCTTCAGAGTGGGAAAATGAGGAAACTTGGGAAGAAGGCTGTTAGACCTCTTATTTGTCTCAATAGCATTAGCAATCTTGGATTCACCTTTTTACTCCCTTAAGAAAAATATGATGTTTTATTTACACATTAACAAGTAACACTAAAAGAGTACAAGGCACATATGAAATATAACTTTTTAGGCTTCTACTTTCCACATTCTTGAGTTCCTAGAATTGAGTCTTTGTGTCTCTGTGTGGAAAATGCACAAGTCCTGCTAAGAATTGATTCTCTTCTTCTTTTTCTTAGCCCTCTGACTCCTCCCTGGAATGAAAAGTGGGTATAACCTCCCCGAGTCCTCTCTAGGAAGATTTCAGGGACTCTGTGGGCCTTAACCATTTGATAGCATTTTGGCTGTATATCTCCCACAATATCTCCATTTGGTGTTCATCCGAGTACTACCTGTGTTCAGTTGTGACCATAAGGAGTGCAAAGACACATAAAGCTTTTTTCTGAACACTGCATTACAGCACATGCCTGTTATCTCAGCTTGTGCAGTGAATCTGATGCATTTATAAACCCAGTCGTTTAATTCCTAGAAAAAATTGTTGGACTGTACCTTTCAAAATAAAGGCTTTCTACATGTGAACTCCATGGCAGTCCTAGGCAGCGAGGGCTAAAGTGACATATCTGAAATGGGTAACTCACTTATATTTGGTGCCACCTGCAGTTCGTTGTGGATCATCCTCATTCTGTGGATTTGCGGAGACGAACTGCCTGTTAAATAATGTGTACTCGAAGATGCTTTTTCCGGGGAAAAGTACGAACTGCATGTCCTAGATGCGATTAAATGTAATATAGAAAAGGTTGGAACTCGTCGTGAGTACAAAAAAAAGCGGTAAGTGGAAACAACAATAGTTAAGACAAGTCACTGTGTTAATTGGTAAAGAGAGAAAAGTAACAACCCCTACCTTCAAAGTGTCCATAAAGTCTTAAGAATTTTTCAGCCCCAAGAAGAACAGAAATCAAGACAAATGCAGACCAACCAGTTCAAAAACTATCAGCCTATCCTTGGATAAGTAGTAGCAGGGCACCAGGAACAAGGTGGTTTGGCAGGTTTTTCTTGTTTCTTTGGAAGAGGCACCCATGTTTTCCCTTCACAGTGCACCTCTGAATGTACCAAGGTGCAGTTTGGGAAAACAAAGATGGTACCAGCAAGCATAACTAAGCTTCAAGATCTTTGCAGGTTTCTCAAATTTACCTAAGAAATCCTCCACTTGAACCTCAAAAGGACTGAATAGGGCCCCCAGTTTCATATTGCTGAGAATGTGGTTGAGAAAGAAAGTGAAAGGGCATTCTTCACCCAGACCTTTCTGTTTCCCAGCAGTTCCAGAGCCTCCACCCCGCCAAACAGCTATTTGGGGGTCTAGTGGGGAGGGGGGCAATTCTGCTGGTAAACCAGCGCATGAGGTGGACTCTCCTTGTGCACTTGTTTCCAAGCAAATTCATGCCTCTCACCAAATGGCTCGATTTAATGTTCTACCCTCCAAACTTTTGGATGGTAGATAAAGTAAAATCCCAATGGAAAACAGGTGTTTGCCCTGCAATAATGAGGAGGTGGAAACTGTTGCACATGTTCTTTTTAACTGCAGTTTTTATCGAGGGGCTAGAGAAAATGTAATACATCCAATCACCCAAACTTTTCCTGGATGATCCTTAGAGTTTCTTCTGTCCACTCTGCTTGACAGCTCAAATAGCTCAATTACCAAGACAGTTGCAAATTTCTGAGTGTTGCTATGTGATTCTGTTTTCATTCTCTAGGTTTTTACTTTGAGTGTATAATTAAGAGCTGGCGTACTTTGTTTGTATTGTTTTATACATTGGTCGGTAGACCGTAAATAAATATAACATGGTGGGCTGGTGGAGATGATTGTGGTATGAGATTGAGTTGACCAAGTAATCCTATATTTGTCTACTCAGAATCAAGTCCCATTGAGTTCAATGGAGCTGACTCACAGGTAAGTAGGTATAGGATTGTAGCCTAAATAAAAAAGAGGTTCAAGAAAGCTAGCGGTTTTGGAAAGCAGTGACATCTGAAGCGCAGGTACAAACTGTCCCCACTTGGAGATAAAATGGAATAATAAATAATAAAGGAAGTATTTTTTAATTATTTTATTAATTAATAACTAATATTTTATTTTATGGTTGTACATTCCACTACTAAATACATTTTTAAAGTGCTATTGATAATAGTGGACTTCCCTTTCATCTACAATGCAATCATATATATGTCTACTCAGAAGTAAGTCTTACTGAGTACAATGGCTGAGTGAGTATAGGATTTCAGCATTGGTATGTTATTATCAGAGAGATCAAAACTTCTAGGGCCCATTTATTAATCTGAAAATGAGTTGGAACTCATAACTCTCACTTTGATTTTATATTAGATGTTGATATGGTGCAAGGTCCAGGCTGTGCGTGGCTTGGTTGCCAACTGAATAATTTCTGCAATTCAATTTGTCTGCTAAACAAACCCATGAAATTCAATAAACAAAAACCCTACCGTTTAGGGGGGGAAAGTTAAGGCCATACAGTTTTCAACCAAGCACCCCAAAAAGGGGGGGGGATTAATAGCTGAGACTCACAAGCCTTAACAACACATCCTCCCTACAGAGGGAGAAAGTACAAGTCAAATTCTCATTCTCCCAAAGCAGATAAACCAGTGTGGACAGGATGGAGAATATGATATGCAAAGGTGTTTGTGGGGTTGCAGAAAAGTGATGACAAGCAAGTAACTTAAGGCCACGCCACCCACTTCTCCCCTTTTTTAGACCAGCCTTTCCCAACTTGGTGCCCTCCAGATGTAACATCTTCTTTTCCAGAATTAGGATAGAACAGTGATGGCGAACCTATGGCACGGGTGCCACAGCTGGCACACAGGGCCCTCTCTGTGGGCACTCTAACCATTGGTCACCAGATCGCGAAAAGACCGCCCCCTTCTGCAAAACATGAATGATCTTGTTCTTTCTCACAGTGTGGAACAGAATGATTTTATTCTAGAATTCCTGTTACAGAATTCTTTTCTACATTGTTATCACATTTAAAAGATTTTGAAGAATGCACAGAGCATGGCTTGGATGTAAAGCCCTAACAGTTGACCTGAGTGCTGCATGTGTTGCTCTCAAACTAACGGAGTATGAGCCAAGGTTTGACAAATTATCAGCATGCATGCAATAGCAAAAATCACATTAATTGTGCAAAAGCATGCCCAATGCAAACTTTTACCTAATGCAGTGTTTGCAGTCCAAGACAAAGTGTTTAAAATGTGTTAAGCACGTTTAGTTTTCTTGTTTATCTTGCTCATCCTAGTGCAGGTTGACTTTTACTTTTACTAATCCGACACCTGTAGAAGCAGGAAAAGGACCCGGGGTAAAGCTTGCCCCATACAATTTCAGTCTGGCATATAATCATATTACAAGTTGAGAATCCCTTATCCAAAAATACATGTGCCTAATTATTTAAAAAGTTTGTATAAATTCCCTTCAGGCTATGTGTACAATGTAGTACTATAATAATTTTTTGAGTTGATTTTTTCCCCAACAAAAAACTGTATCATTGCAAGCTCTGTTGTTGTGTTTTTCTTTAAAGACAAAAAATGTTAATTAGTTCAGACAACTAAAACTTCGGTATTCAGTTTTAATTGCAGTGTTGGCACTTTGAAATAAATAAGTTGGTTTTGTGTTGCAGTTTGGGCACTCGGGCTCAAAAAGGTTCGCCATCACTGGGATAGAACATATATGCTGCACCAAGGAACTCCAAAACAGGTGCAGCACTTTAAATAGACGATCTGAAACCAAGGACACAATTAATGAAACTTGAATATGTAATCAAAGCAGTTCTAACATAGTCTATTTAAAGTGCTGCACCTGTTTTGGAGTTCCTTGGTTGATCGCATATGTTTTGTCCTAATTGTGGAAAAGAGGATAATCCACAACAGCCTTCTCCAACCTGGTGTCCTCCAGATGCTTTGAACGACACCTCCAAACATTCCTGACCATTGACCATGCTGGCTGGGGCTGATGGGAATTTAAGTCTAAAACATCTGGAGAGCACCAGATTAGGGAAGGTTACCATTGTTGCTATAATACCTGCAGGTGACAGAGACTGTGTTTGGACATTGTGTTTTCCTCCCCCTGAAGTGGTCTGTTCTTTATTTGTACACTTAGGCTGCAATCCTATGTATACCTGGCTTGGAGTAAGCCCCATTCAACTTAATGGGACTTGCTTCTGAGTAGACATGCATAGAATTCTACTGCTAATGAACTTCTGCATAGGACTAGGAAAATTATGTCCATGTAATAAATTATTGTGTAAGAAGGGGTGCAGTAAGGCATATGATTTCTGAATAAGAGCATTTTAAGCAGAATTTTATAAAGTTATAAACTGCATACTAAATACAAAATGCACATACGAAAATGTTTTGGTTTATTTTTAAAAAAATGTATCATGGTGAAGACAGGACATCATGGCTTCCTTCCTTGTTGAATAAGGTTGCCACTTACATATTGCCAAAAAGAAAAAAAAATGCATTACCCTACCCCCCGCCCCCTCCAATCAATGCTATGGTAGCATGTTATGAGGAACATAAAAATCATTTTCAGCATTAATTTTTAAATAATCTTTACTCATGAGAGTATTAGGTGCCAGCTCTGGCTTTGATCACACAGGGCTGAGCAGGTAAAGAAGAACCCTCCATGTTAGTCTCCATCATATATCTGACCTCAAATAAACAGAAAACCTATGCCATGTATTGAGAACTGATTTTGGAGTCTGCAGAATTGTCTTCAATAGGTATACAATGTTCATTAGTTCTCTCCTCGTTTGGTTTAAGATAGTCTATAGAAAGTGCTGCACCTGTTTTGGAGTTCCTTGGTGGATCACGTACATTATATCCTAATTCTGGAAAAGAGGATGCCCTAGAACAGGCGTGCACAGAAAGCAAATCTCCAGATTTTTGGACGTCAACTCCCAGCATTCCTGATCACTGACCCATGCTGGCAGGGACTTCTGGGAGTTGAACTCCAAAACATCTGGCGATCTAACTTCTGCCCTCCTGTGCTGTAAAACAACTTTCGCTAACACAGCCATGCTGGCTGGCAATGATGGGAATCGCAGTCTGCCGCATCTGGAAGGCACTGGGGTTGGGGAAGCCTGTTCTAAAAACAAGCATGCTGGGAGTTGTAGGCCAAAAACATCTGGGGACCCAAGGTTGGAGAACACTGCTGTATAGCCTTAACTTTTTGTTGTTCATCATTGCTGCTGCTGCTGCTAAATATAGGCTTTTTGTTTATTGAATAAAACAAAATGTAGGGCAACAAAATCTATCCCTATCCTCAACATACACTTATCTGAGTCCAATTAAAGTGGCTAAATGCATCTTTTGGTTGAGCTGATTAAATGCATCCACATCAGGGACTACCAGTTGTTACATAGGTAACCACACTAATAATTTTAACAGTTAAATGTTTGCTCTGGCCCACAGAGCCTGGTGAGATTATGGTACCTGTTAGCATTGGTTACAGAGCACATTTGTCTATCTTACACACATCTGCCCTCTACTAGAAGTACCCATAGGGATAAGGAAAAGTGGGACTTGGTATGTAGGAGAATGAATTGGCCATGGGTGAATGGCAAATGCACCTCTCTAATAAATATTTAGTGCCAACACTGCTTTGAGCTGTATATCTGTATATGCTGAGCACAATCTAAATTTTGTTGAGCTGTTTATTTATTTATTTATTATATTCATACCCCGCCTTTTTTCCTGCAAGGAACCCAAGGCAGCTTACATAATCCTCCTCCTTCTCTCCATTTTATCCTCACAACAACCCTGTGAGGTAGGTTAGGCTGAGAGTCAGTGACTGGCCCAAAGTCACCCAGTGAGTTTCATGGCTGAGTGGGGACTAGAACCCGGATCTCCCAAGTCCCAGTCCAACATTCTCACCACTATGCCACATTTTTGTGTGCAAAAAGCAGAAAATATAACGTTGACTGCCATTATATAACATTGGTCTGTTCAAAGAATAATGCAAATTAATGCAAACAACTATGCAAATTAATGCAAACAATTTTCAGTAGGTTTATTTTAAATTCAGATCTGTTCAGCTTCCTCATTAATGTACTTCAGTATTTATTTATTTATTACATTTGTTAATTGCCCATCTGGCCGGCCACCCTGTAATTTAATTTAATTTACAATTTAATTTAATTGTAATTTAATGTACAATTAAAACAATGCAATAAAACATGACAATTAAAACAGTATATAAAACAGAATATTTAGTAGTTTATTTCATTTAATTCAGTTGCACTATAGATTTCCACTTCTGAAAGACTCATAAGCCCGGGAAGCCCCTGACCTGTCTTCCTTTATTTATTATAGGCATTTATATACTACCCTTAATAAAAAAAAATCTCAGGATGGCCTACAATTAAAAAAAGAAAATAAAAACTTACAAAACAATCTAAAATATAATAGTTTCAACCAAATAAAAATCAATACTAAATCAATGTTCAATTTAACTCCCAGTTTAATGCTGTCAGAAAGTACAGCACTGTACTTTCTCCAATAGCAGTGAATGGTCTTCTCAACAATTTGATAGATTACAGCCTTCCGTCTTACTTGTATTTCTTAGGTAATATCCAAGTTAAGTCAGTATTGCTGTCCAAAGAGATTAGAAAGCTAGTCAAAATAGTGAGCCGATTTGCTTGCCTTGGGGCGCAACCCAATGGGCATGCCTGTAAGCCTCCAAACTCAGAGGATTATAGTCATCCTATGAAGTGTGGGAAGACTGCAGAGGCAAAGTGTGGGAGGACTCCACGCTCCTCCCACCCTGCAACTCAGCTAGACAGCTGATTTCGGCCATCTAACTGTGGCACTTTGGATGGGGAGGGAAGGGGCTCCGCCAGGATGTGTTGTATCCTGGTGACCCTGGTCTCCTTCCCGTCCCCTGGTCTCCTTCCCGTCCCCTGGAATGCCCTCTTTACCCCATGTCTGGGGTTGCTCTTATGAGCTTGGAGACGCAGCCGGCACAGTTCTTTCCATGCCAGCTGTGAGGAGGGGGCACGCCGAGCATGGAGTCCCAGCTCTGAGGTCAGAGCTGTTTTCCAAGGTCGGAGCTGGGTCTCCATCTCTCCAAAAAATCCTATGGCCCTCTAGAGCAGTGTTCTCCAACCTTGGGTCACCAGATGTTTTTGGCCTACAATTCCCAGCATGCCCCAGCCAGCATAGCTTGGAGGTTGGAGAACACTGCTCTAGACGCTGTCTAGGAGCCATAGCGTTGCTGTTCCCCTTATCTGTAAAACACTCCAATTGTGAAACTTACTTGCAACAACAACAAAAAAAGTCCTTTGAGAAAGAGTGGTGTACAAAACAATAACTAGTGGAAAGTATAGATGCTTCTTGTTTTGTTTATTTGTTTGTTTATCTGGTAAGCTTACTGTTCTCTGCACCTCGAAACCACTATTACTGGCGCTCATTTGGAAATAATTAGAAGTTTGAGTGAACCTGGTACTTTTAGTGGTTCAAGGATATCTATAATATGTGAACACAAGAAGCCAACTTTGTTTTGGGGGAGGTGTTATGCAGCAAATGGCACAGGAAATGAGGTCAGGAAATGAGGTCCAGTTTTTAAGCAGACCTATTTCTCAATACAGTACCAGCTTTTTAGGACCTAACATAATGGCACACTTAAGGTTTGTGGCAATTCCGCTAAGAGATTGCTACACCAACATGTTCTTGTTGGGCAAGAATGTGCAGAAAAAGCTCACATATGCACACACAGAGGCTAAGTGATGCAGGGGCTTCAGTCTTATGAACGTGGCACAGCACAGATGTTGTGGGGTATGGGAGGTGCTGTAAACCCAATTGCAGGGGTAAGGTCCAGGTCTTCTTTAGCTGTTCCGGGGGCTGGCTGGAAGGTGAATCTCTGCAGGAGACTTGTAAAGAACAGGAAGAGCTCCATTTTGGCAAGGGTCTCACCTGCACATGTTCTCCGACCTACAAGAAGGCAGAACAATAGGGAAGCTAGTGTTATTGAGCTGGATCCAACCATCATGCAAGTGGAAGTCTGTTCATACACCGGGACTTCTGCTTGTGTGACAGGGCTTCCCCATGCTATCATTCCCCCTGCAACCCCCCACATGTTCCTAATCTGCTCTGGAGGGTCCCCAAACCCTCCAAACAAGATTTGCAGTGTGTGTAGGGGGGCTGCAGGGAGGAGGCGAAAATCCATCCTGTCAGTGCTTTCTTCCCACTGGTGGAACAACATCATTTGATACAACCCATTGGTTCCTTAACAAGATTTTATACTACTTTTCCATGACAAATTGCCCCAAACAGTTTACCATAAGACTAACAATAACAAATCATGGTGGTCATTTTCTTCCAAGTCAATATGATTAGGATGCTTTGTTAATGAAGCCTAGATTGGATACATACAAATATAAATAGCTCACGCTGGCTCAGCTTGTCTGAGCATGGAAAGCTAAGTAGGGTCAGGCCTGGTTATTACTTGGATGGGAGACCCCTCCTCTAGTTTCCTGCATTGAACAGGGGGTTGGACTCTATGGCCTTGTAGGCTCCTTCCAACTCTATGATCTATGAATCTATGAAATAAATGATGTCAAAACAGTTTTGACCATTAAAACAGACACACCTCAAGCAGCAGCAACATAAAAAGTCTAATGAGTTTTCCACGTTTGTTCCCTCTCCCCCCAAGGATGCATAAGTCACTGTCGTCTGCTTTAAAATGTAATGACGTGTTGTTCTGTATTTATTCTCATATTGTCAGCTACCTTGGAGGCCTGTTTTCAGGCCAAAGGATGGAATATAAATATTTTAAATCAATCTGTCAATCAATCAATCAACCAATCAATCAATCTGTTACCTGCAGAGAAAGGTATGAATGCATCTCTCCTTACAAACTTTCCTTCAGAGTCAAGGAAATGCTCTGGATAGAATTTATGTGGCTTCTCCCACTGAGATTCATCATGGAGCACAGAAGACAACATTGGAATGATGTGAGTTCCCTGCAAAGGGAAAGCAAAGTGTGTTTAAAAAATGAATATGGCCCATTAAACCCATGGCAATGGTATATTCCTTTAAAAAACACACACGTAAAAATCTCACTCCAAATACTGATATGAGAATTCCCATGTAGGGGAAATAAGATTTAAGTTTCTTCAGCTGAAAAATGTTGAAGTTTGAAAATCTTTAAAGCTAATATATGAAGCAAATCACTAAGATTTAGACAGACCACTGACTGAATCGGAATATGGGCTGTCTAAAACCTGTCACTTAGGAATTAATCCTATGGCCCAAGACAGTGTCTGAGGGGCCATAGGATACTGAGGATTCCTCCCGTTGAGGTCAGAGACAGCGTTCCAACCTTGGAGACAGCGCTCCAACCTCGGAAGGGGGAGTGGGAGATCTGACCCCCACTCCCCCTCACACCCAGTGCAGAAAGAACCACCAGGGATGTTGAAGAGTCCTTGGTTTCGAGTCACGAGTCGAGTCACAAGTCTTTGGACCCAAGTCTTGAGTCCGAATCCGAGTCCTTGGTCCAAAATGGTGACTCACGACACGAGTCACAAGTCACTCCCAAAGCTGACTCCACAAGTCCCTATTAAAATCAATGGGGGGGGGGTTTCCCAACAAAATAAGGCTATTTCAGATGTGTGGCTTAAATAAATTCTAGGCACAAGTGTGCCTTTTTATTTCAAAACTCTGCAACTGATTTTGGCAAGAACAGACCAGGCAGACAAACCCAAAATAACCAGGCAGGCAGAGGAGGCAGGGAACCCAAAACAGGCAGGCAGAGGCAGCCAAACCCAAAATGTCTGAAAGGTTGCATTTTAGGGAAATGATTTTAAAAAATAAACTTGCTGTACTTCCTAAAACCTATCCATGTTGCATTTGAGGAGCACGATTTTGGAACAAGAGTCCTTGGTCTCAAGTCCCGAGTCGAGTCTTGAGTCCCATTAAAAATATTGGGACTCGAGTCTGACTCGAGTCAGAGGGGGGACTCAGTCCGACTCACAAGTCGAGTCCTGGAGTCCGAGTCCCCATCCCTAAGAACCACACTGGTTGCCCTCCGAGGGTGGAAAAGTGGCCTCGGAAAGGGGGAATTTCAAGGGGAGGAGACTGGAGAGGGCAGGATATGAGCTATCCTGAGGCCTTTCCAGCCTCCTTCCCTCCCCCTGTGAAGCATCATCACTAGATGGGCAAAAAAGCCCATCTAGAGGAAAATAAAGGGCGGGAGGAAGAGGAGGCAACGATTGCCAGTGCTGCTCCTCCTGCCCTGCACTGGATGCTCTGAGTTTGGGAGCTTCTGATCATTGAGGGCACAATTGATAGGACTGTCCTTCAAGTCTCTTATTGGAAGAAATAGACCCATCTATCATAGGCAACTGAGTTATGACTGGAAAGCAAACAGTGCAATTGAACGAAACTGGTCACCTTTGGAATGAAGTAGCCTTTAAAAGTAACATCCACAGTGGTTGCATGTGGCAAATTTGTTGGGACAATATCAGCAAATCGTTGAACTTCGTGGATTACTGCATCTGTGTATGGCATTTTTGTTCTATCTTCCATTCTTGGCTGAGCAGAACCTACAACATTGCTAATTTCTTCCTGGACCTTATCTGGAGGGGAAAACAATCCTTTTACTAAGATAAACTCCAGAGTTTTGGGTTTTGCATTAGTCTCTGAAAATATTAAACTTTGAAGCATATGGCTGCCATGAACTCAGATCTCCAGATTTCCTGTGGAAACTAGGGCTGGGATGTGCAATGGAACTCGCCATGCATTTGCCGGTCAGTTGAGAGGCCTCAGGCCAGTCCTCTGTTCACAAAGGGATTTGTGCCTGAAACTCCCTCTTCCACTGCAGGAAGAAAGGAGATCGAGGTGTGCTTTGAAGAGGGCTGTGGATCCAAGCAATAATACCTAAACATCTTCCACTGTTTTATAACCAGTGACTAGTAGCTTAAACTCACAACACACTACAAAGGTAGGAAAGATGCTATTGTTATGTCATTTTTGTAAACATGGTAAGGATCTAGTAGAGAAGTTGCTAACTTGCCTAGGAATGCTTAAAACATATCTTAGTCTGGAATGTGGGAACAGACAACTCCATTTTGTATGTACTTGAACGTTGTGCGGTGTACAGTCATGGCCTTCCAGGCTAGGATTTCCCATTTTCCCCACTAGTCCTTCTTTCCTGATATGCATGAACTTTTCCATCCAGAGAGATGTCTTAGGGACAGATTCACCTTAGAGTTTACATTTTCAAGGCATAGAAATAATTGTATGTGTAGAAGAGTCAAGCTCTGAACACGGTCAGAAATGCGCTATCTTTCATCAGCCAAACCACTTCATTCTTTGAACATCGTAGGGGTGCTCTCTCCAGTTCTGTTGAGAGCGATTATGGAAGGTGAGGGGCCCAAGGTACACACACCATGGTTAGTATAACATTAGACAACGAACTTAGCTGGGCGGGTGGTGCAAATTCCAAATGTTTAAATAGCCTGCACAACTCCCCAATCTGGAATTCCTTGAGCAAGAAAAGAAAGTGCAACTCACTCAAGCTTCCTGCCACCCCATTCAGATGACTCAGAAGTTTTCATTCTAATGCTTATATATATATATCTGAAATCAAAACATATTAGAGTAATGGAGGCCAGCTAAATTAAAAGTGCTCACTCTGAATTTCAGGGTACTTCATCATTAGCAATAGGCCCCAGCGCAGAGTGGTTGAAGTGGTCTCCATACCAGCAGAGAATAAGTTACCCAGAAGAGCTAATAGGTTTTCCTTATGGAAATATCCATTAGTCTTGTTCTTCTTCTCCTAGTGTGTGAAAATATAGAACTGGTTAAAACAAATTCCATCTCCAAATATCAAAACAAAAAGTAGAGGGCTGTGAGGACACTTTTCAGCATTCACAGGGATGAAAAGTATAGAGACACTGGCTAGGAAAGTCCTCTACATTAACTCAGGACTACTAACTACACATAGACAGAAATCTACACAACACACCAAACTCTCCAGATTGATCCCTATCTATTTATTTTAAGATTCTTACCCCAACTTTTAGCCAAAAGGTGCTGTGTTCTGAAAATAAATGTGATTGGTGGAGCCAATTTGCACTACAGATGTTATTTGTATATTTTCTTGATCAAGGTAAAATTGCAGATTTTTGACACACAAGTAATGTTTGTTCCTGTAGAACAGGGATGGGAAACTTGTGGTTCTCCAGCTGTTTTTGTCCACAACTCCCATCAGCCCTAGCCAGCATAGTCGATGGTGAGAGCTGGAGGGTATTGTAGGCCAAAACATCTGCAGGGCCACAAAATGCCCATATTATGTAACATGCTAATGACTGCTGGATATTTGGAAATCACTCCACATTTGTTAGGTTGGTCTTTTCTAAAGTAAGGTTTCTTGCCAGCTGCGTGCATTTCATATGCATGTATACTTTTAAAACTTGTCTGAGCGTGGAAAGCTAGGCAGGGTCAGGCCTGGTTATTACTTGGATGGGAGACCCCTCCTCTAGTTTCCTGCATTGAGCAGGGGGTTGGACTCGATGGCCTTGTAGGCCCCTTCCAACTCTATGATCTATGAAATCTATGAAAACATAAAGTGAAAAATTTCACCCAAAATTTCTGCCATACTTAAAAGCCTCCGTTACCTCTTCCTGTCGGATAAGAAATGAGTCAATAAAGCTCCGCTGGTCATTTTCATCCAGTTCTCTAAGGTGTTTTATGAAGATGGCATTCATGAAAGTATATAGCTCAGTTTTGTTTTTAAGGACAGTCTTACGACCACCAAAAAGGAAGCCAAATGCAGGAAACATGTTATATAGCTGAAAGTATATAATATGACAAAGAAATAGAAATATTAAGAAAGCCCAAAGAAATAGAGATATTAAGCAAGCCCAATACCTAGATGATATTCTCAGGTGGACATCTCAAAGTACTTTTCTCAAAATATGTTTGCTCATACTCCGCAGCGGAATATTCATTTTACAAATGAATAACCAATCACCCAGAAGAATAACGTTGGAGCTATGTGTAGCAAACATTCCTTAAATACTAAGACCACAATCCAGTAGGTACAGCTATATACACAGCAGGGAGGGCTCTCATTTTCAGCTATATTAGTAGATAACCTCCTTGGATTCACAAACCTTTGCTTCCACAGCTAGCAATGGAAATAATACATTTTAAAAGTAAATGCATATCCTAGACAATAATCAATTTAGAGTGATTATATTGATTTTGGAAATGCAAAGAAAGTAAAAAACATATAAGTGGCATTTGTGAAACCAGTTGAAGGCCACTCTAGATCATAGAATCATAGAACAGTAGAGTTGGAAGGGGCCTACAAGGCCACTGAGTCCAACCCCCTGCTCAATGCAGGAAACCAAGTCAAACCCAAGGATTGATGTCAGACTGACTGGTCTGTAGTTCCCAGGTTCCTCCTTCTTGCCCTTTTTGAAGATAGGAACAACACTAGCCCTCCTCCAGTCATCTGGCACTTCACCTGTCCTCCACGATTTCTCAAAGATAATAGACAGTGGTTCTGTGAGTTCTTCTGCCAGTTCCTTTATTACTCTAGGATGCAGTTCGTTGGGCCCTGAAGATTTGAACTCGTTCAAACTCAAAGTAATCAGGTGTTCCCTGACCATTTGCCTATCAATCTCAAGCTGCAATCCTGCCCCTTCGGCCGGTACTTCAGGTTTGCCAGGGTGGACATAGACCCTCTTTCAGGAGAAGACCGAGACAAAGTAAGAATTGAACACTTCTGTCTTTTCTTTGTCATCTGTTATCATTTTGTCGTCCCCACTGCATTTTTGGACCACCATTTCTTTCCTCTGTCTTTTACTATTACCAACTTTATTGTATGCCTACGAAACATGGACTATCTATAAACGTCACTTCCACCTCCTTGAAAGATTTCATCAACGTTGCCTCCGGAAAATCCTGCGAATTACTTGGGAAGATAGGCGAACAAATGTCAGTGTACTGGAAGAAGCAAAGACTACTAGAGTTGAAAAAATGATCCTTCAACGCCAACTTCAGTGGACCGGTCATGTTGTTCGAATGCCTGACTGCCGTCTCCCAAAGCAGTTACTTTATTCCCAACTCAAGGATGGAAAGCGGAATATCGGTGGTCAATATAAGAGGTTTAAAGATGTTCATAAGGCTAATCTAAAAAAATGCAATATAAACATCGAAAACTGGGAAGCTCTGGCCCATGAACGATCTAAATGGAGGTTGGCCTTTCACAAAGGATCCATGGACTTTGAAGAAGCCCGAGTGCAAGGTGAAAGGGAGAAACGTGCTAAGCGAAAAGCACATCAAATGAATCCTTTACAGGACCATCTTCCATCTGGTAACCTGTGTCCTCACTGTGGGAAGCTGTGTGGATCTAGAATTGGCCTCCACAGTCACTTACGGACCCATCGCTAGAGTCTACACAATCTTCTTAGGATTTCCTCCTTTTATCCTGGAAGACAATCTTACTCGGTCACGAGTGATCGCCTGATGATGATGATGATCTGAAGAAAGCTTTTTTGTTGCTTTTAGCATCCCTCGCTAGCCTCAGCTGATTCTCAGCTTTAGCCTTCTTGACATCCTCCCTGCAATTCTGTGCTACCTGCCTGTACTCTTCCCTTGTAGCCTGTCCTTCCTTCCACTTCTTGTATGAGGCCTTTTTTGTTTTCAGGTCATCTCTGAGCTTTTTGTGAAGCCACATTGGCTCCTTCTGTTGCCCTCTGCCTTTTTTCCTTGTGGGAATTGTTTGTAATTGTGCCTTTAGAATTTCTTTTTTTGAAAACTCCCACCTGTCTTGGACTCCTTTTCTAATTAGAGTCGCTTGCCATGGGACCTTACTTACCAACCTGGTCTGTGTGAGGCTTTATGAAACTGCAATAACAGGTACTCTCCAGATGTGCCAACTTCTCATTTCACAGAGTATTTGGCAAAGGAGAGCACTGAAGATGAAAGAACCCCCTGCTCCCACCCAGACTTCTGAAGTGGTACATATGGTGCCACCTGCTTCTTCTAAACATTTTGAATCAGCTCCATGTTTCCTAAGATAACAGGTTCTTCTGCACCAGCTATTAGATTTTGTGTTCTGAAGTGAATCCTGAATGACATGGACTACACACATCACCCTGTCCAGGCTGCATGGACTGTAATACAATCGACTATTTTTTTCAAAACAAAATTCTTAGATTACCGTGACTGAAGGGCTTCCTATAAGCCGGATATTTTCATTAACTAACGATAGTAGTCTTATATATTTGGGATCTTCATATTCATATCGCTTGCCAAGTAGTATGGACACTATAATATTGGCAACAGCTGCATTCATAATTATGGTGTTCTCAAATGGTTTTCCTATATAACAAATATTAAAATTAAACAGAAATAGTTAAATAAAACACAGATTATGGAACGGGCATCAGTATTAAATTTGCTCTTCACTACCAGTGTTTGCCTTCCAAGTGTAGATTACATTTATCTTAGAATTTGATGCTAACTGCAGGTGAATTGGGGGTTATTTGGGTGAAGAAATGCTAAGAAGTGTTTAAGCATCACAGGACCTCTTATGATGCAATCCAATTGATTCCGCAGCCGCCCCCGGTGATCGGAGGCTGCCAAACTTGGAGGTGTCCAATCATCCCATGCAGGGTAGGAGGAGCAGTGGAGGTGATCTTCAGCTCCCTGTCCTCCCACCCTTTTACCCCATCTAGCGAGGGCACTTCAGAGGGGTAGGGAAGTAGGCTGGAAGAAACTCAGGATAACTGGCCTCTCCAGTTTCCTCCCCTCCCTGCCTACCAGAATGTCCCCTTTGCTCCCTCTCCGTGGTTGAGTTTCCGACCTCAGAGAGACAGCCACGCCAGCTGTGGGGGGCAGGGGAGGGGGTTGGATCTCCGACTCCCCCTTCCGAGGTCAGAGTGCTGTGTCTCACCCCAGAAGGAGTTTACTAGCAATCCTTTGTTCCCTTGGGGCGCTGTCCCAGAGAACATAGGATTATTGCTCTCTCTGTGTATATCTGCACACTAAATATAGACTGATTACTACTTCTTTACAAGGAATCCAGAGAAATGTAGTTGTGCTGGCTTGGGAGATAGAACACAGCATTCTCAGCACCTTTAAACCACTATATTGTGGATATGTTCTGGAGCAAAAGAAGCAAACAGCAACTCACCTTCATGAGATTCAAATGTCTTTATCAGGATTTTGCATTCTTGAATAATTTTTTCCTCTATGGAACTCTTGCCCATTCCATAGTCCCGTAATGTGGTTAGCGTAAACCGTCGCATCACTTTCTGGTTCTCACCATGAGAATGAATCATACCTGAAGTGAAGGGGCGGGGGCAAGGTTTCAAGTTAGCTTGAGAGTTAGATTGTGTTAACGAGATTTCCATCATAATGAACAGGATGTGTGTGGATGGTGATCACTTTATTGCTGAGAATCTGAGGGTGGGGTTAGAGCAGTGGTTCCCAACCTTGGGTCCCCAGATGTTGCTGGCTTACAGCTCCCAACATACCCAGCCAGCATGGCTAATGGCAAGGGATGCTGGGAGCTGTAGTCCAGCAACATCTGGGGACCCAAGGTTGGGAACCAGTGGGTTAGGGGAAGCAATGTGTTTCTGTGTGATCCATGCACAGACACACTGACTGTGTTCACACGGCACGATGGGTTGTTGTGTCATGTGAACCTGGACTGATTTCCCAGGATACAAGCCACCCTTGGGAAATCGGTCTGGGTTTGCATGACATGACAATGCATTGTGGGTTGTTGCGTGGGCAACAAGCCACCCCAACAACCCATGGGTTATTGTGTCATCCAAACCTGAATGACTGACCACATCATGCGTAGGGGGGGGGAGGGAATCAGCTACAGACCCCCATGGCAAGAGTAGCAAAATACCCTTGCTGCTCTTGCCATGGCACTCCCAGGTGACTTCCAGTACCAGCCGCCACCAAAGTGTCCAAGTGGCACTTGGGAGCAGCTGGCACTGGTTACTCTCCTCCCTGCCATGAGCCGTTTCAGGCTCACCGTGGCTCCCCCCCCTTTAAACTCTTTTTGGAGATTGCGAAAGCTGGCTGTCAAGCAGCCTTTCGTGATCCCCGTTTTGACAGCTATGAGCACTTGAGCAGTGTCTTCAAAGTGCCCCAGTGGCATGTTGGAGGGGCTGCCTGTGGTTATCCAACAATTTTACCAAAGACACGAGTGATCTTTGCTTGCAAAAAGGGGGTGGTGCCTCATTCACCCCCTTTGCGGCAAGATCCTCGGGTACCAGTAGGCACACACACACCCTGCACATTGCCCACCTGAGGAAATTTACAAACATTTCAAGGAGCATTTTATTTTATTTTTTTAAATTGTTGGGCAACCATGGGCAGCCCCTTCAATGTACCGCTGGGGCACTTTAAAGGCTCATAGCTGTCAAAACAGGGATAGAAAAATAAATAAAATCAAATCTCCAAATTGTGATCTCCACCCCCCCCCCAAAATCATTTAAAGGGGGGGAAAGCTGCACCAGGCCTGAAACAGCTTAGATTCATAGATTCATAGATCATAGAGTTGGAAGGAGCCTACAAGGCTAGCGGTGTGGCAGGGAGGCAGGGGATGACTCATTCCTCACTGGGATACCCATGGGAGAACCGAGGGGGGGAGGAGGGGTACAACAACCCATGATAAGCCCAATCATCTGTTGGGCTCACCGTGGGTTGTTCGTATGACCACCAGCCCACTGTGGCTTATTGCAAGGGTGGGTTGTCATGATGTGCGAAGACAGCCATTGCATTTATGGTCCTCAGTATTCACCTCAGAAAATGTAGTTGTCCTGACTATCACCCCGTCCATCTCCTAACAGATTTGCTCATTCCTGCCTTCTCCATAATCTCTGTCACTTCAATGCTGACAGCTTGTGAAACTGAAGCTTGTTATTGCTTCTACCTGTAATACTCTGTAATACATCGCCCCCTATTGGTATCTTCTGCTCCTGCTTAGAGTCCTCTTAACATCTGACCCTTAGTATCATTATCTTTCTCTTCTCCAGCTCCCCCAGTCTCACCATTTGACTGGCAGGGAGAAAGCAAAGGTGGCAAGGGAAAGCATTTTTCTTGACCTCTCTCCTTGTCTTGGTTTGTCCTATCCATCCCAGCTCTATGGACTGGAAAATATATTTCACAATTCATCTGTGTTAACTTTTGGCATAGAATCTCCATGGCTAAGATTACATAGTTGCAAGCAATACCAGCTACTATACAGAACAAAGGACCTCACCAAAGCCCTTTGCGAATTCTTCAAACATTGGGATGATGGGCCTCTCTGCAAATGCATCCGCCCGGTCCACTACAGCCTCCTTCACCGTCTCATACCCTGTCAGCACCACTATCTTCTGGAATCCCATTTGGATGCTGAAGACGGGGCCATACTGTTTTGACAACTGGAGTTCAATAGAAGAAGAAAAATGAAAACACAGTTCCAGTCATCAACTACATCGCTTTACTCTGAGCAAAGAATAGTCAGAGGTAAATCCTCTCTCGCCATTCCAAGACTGAAATCCTCTTGGTTCTCTTACAGTTTTATGGCATATCTGTGACAAGGGTCGTTTTTATTGTGGCTTAAGTTCTAGTGATTTTAGTGCTTCTTGAACTATATTATTAATTTTAAAGGTGTAAAAAAGTGCAACATTAGTTTTAAATGCAAAGCAGCTTCAAATTAAAGTTGTTCTGGGACTCTAGCGCTTTAGGCAGATGACAGGTTAGGTGGCTGCACATTTCAATGCATTCAAGCCATTTTCTTTGTGCAAATAGAAATTATGTAGAGTTACCATCCAGGAACAACTTCACCCCTTGAGTTAACTCAGTGTATATAATGGTCTGAAGTCTCATTGAACTGAGTGGGACTTTCCCCTGAGTAAGCATGCAGAGGACTGGGCTGAAAATGCCTTTTAAGCATGCCTATGTGTGAGGAATCCGATGGGGGGGGGGTGAAAATCTGACGGATTTTCATGACTAGGCCCCCCCAGATTCTGTTCACCAGCCCTGTGCTGGTGCTGACTTGCTATGGTGTGAGTCGAGCCAGCTCGTGGAATTTCATCTCTAAGACGGGCCTTGATTTGCACATTTAAAAAACACAGACAAAAAACCGCTAAGGAAATTTGTGTAAACTTATGCAATTTGTGCAAATTAGCACCCGAAAAGCATGTAGTCCTCTCACAATTTGCGCAAATCAGTTGATTTTATGCAAACCATGCTGGATCCATGTGCTGTTTGGGTGCCGATGTGCACAAATCATGCAAAATACCGTGATTTGCACAATTTCCATAAATCTGTGCAATTTGCATGCATGTACGCAAATAGCACAATTTGCGCAAATTTCCTTAGTGGTTTCTAGAAAATATGCAAACCCATCTTAGATACTGAAGTCCGCAGACCCCACCCCTCCGACTCTGCCCACTTCTGTTCATCAGCTTGGAAGCAGGCAGGAAGTCCGTCAAGCTGAAACGAGCCGGTCTTCCCAGCATCAGCATATCCCTAAAAATGCCATGTCTTCGTCTCCTTCTCCTTCTTGGAGACCAGACTACCTTTTTTAGTGTTTATGTAGCACTTTGCTTAATCCCACCAAATAATAATAGCCACCACCACCACGACCACCACAATGGCAACAACAATACAGGTAATATGCCAAGTCATTGTTATCATAGTCATTGTATAGGAGACCAATTAGTCACCTTGCCTTCAGCTGTAGAAGTTCTAGCAAATACCAGATGGAAGGACTGATAGTAAAATTCTCAAAACATCTACATTTAACCATGATACTGAATCCTTTTCTGGCCTTCAGCAAGTCCAATGATTTCCGGGCCTGATTTCCCATTTTAACAACAAAGGTATTCTGTTTACTCGGCTGTCAATGGTTTGTATTGTACTCACCATACTTTTCTAACCTTAAATATGCAATTTGTAGAGATCCTTCCCACCAGTAATAAACATTGGTTGTTTTATAAAACATTTCACACTTGCCTTCTTTACTTTTTTATAGCTAAAAGTTCAGGTGTGTCTTAGGGAGAAAAAAGTGTTATACTTTTCCCCACAGAACTACCACTGCCAATTATGCGTAGGATGGAGATTTATGAATGTCTTTTTTATTTTGGCATAAGCTGTAATTACATAAAGAATAAATTTAAGACTGATGTACATTGTTCCTCCATAGTAAAAAGGAAGTAATCCATATTTAGGATCCTCTTGCAATAAGCCAATAAAGAATTCCTTAAGTTAACTCTACACTGCAAAGGTAAATCTGCTCTATAAGATGTGTTTGCCATGCCTTTGTCCAAGGAACTCTGGGAATTGAGGTTTTGTGAAAATATCAATATTCTGCATAAGAACATGTCTACAGAGAGACCTAATTTCAAGGAGGGGGTGCCTTGTTTCAAGACACCTGTTACCGGAAGTCCAGATATGTAGGGCACTTTCATATGGACTAGTTTCATAGATTCATAGAGTTGGAAGGGGCCTAGTACAAAGCCATCGAGTCCAACCCCCTGCTCAGTGCAGGAAACTAGATTCCTCTCAGTCCCTATGGCTGACTAGCATGGCTTGGAACGAGTGACCACCTTCTCCAAGATAAAAAGTGTTAACCCTGCCTTTAACCCAATCTGGCCTCACTCTGAGGTTAGATTACCCAATGTTTCTCAAACTGTGGGTCAGGACTCACTAGTAGATCTTGGACAACCTTCAGATGGGCTGTCTCAGTACTGAAGAATGCCCAGTGCCTCTTTGCTTGATCACCCTATGCACAGTACATAGGCAGCAGGTGTGGCAGTGGGAGTTGGTTAGAGAGCAAGGCTAATATTTTCAATAATGATAATAATATTTTTAAACAGGCTATAAAGAGGAAGGGAATAATAGAGGGAAGCGTTCATAGAAGGAAGTTAATGTAGAAGCAGCAAGAGGGAGGGATAAAAAAAAACCTGGTAGTTGAGGATAGGGTACAAGTTGTGTGAAAGAAGAAGGGGAGAATAAATGACAGGGCATGGATAAGAAGACTTTGAGAGGCATGTGGGGGGGCTGAGAGAGAAACAATATAAAATAAACAGTGTTCTCTACTTAGAGCAGGAATCTCTAACCCTTTGGGGTCGGTGGGCACATTTGGAATTTTGCGTGTCCTGGGCACTCTCACAAAATGGCTACCATGCAATGGCTTGCTCATTCGTAAAATGGCAGCCACAGTGGGCATGGCCAGTCACAAAACACTCATTTCCTGGTAGGCAAACTGGTGAGACTAATAGAAAAATAACTAGCGCGAGAACCTAAGTACAAGGCAGAGATAGGGGTCTGAGCTCCAAAATACAAAACCACTCTCTTGATCTCAAATATAGATGTTGAACCCAAGTAAAGGGCAGCAGCTTGATTTGCAGCATGGCAGTCTCCCAGTTAAAAACAATTTAAAATTATCTTAAGAAATAAAATCAGAAAATCAGATTCCAGGTTGAAGCTTCTGCTGCTAGTGCTGATCTTGCAAGGTAGGACAAGCATGTGGCTGGTATGCCTCTGTTGGGTTGTTAGGAACGTGTGATGCTCTGGATTTTGGACTGCTGTTGTCTCTCCCTCCCTCACATCTGCCTCAACTTATTTATTTATTTATTTATTATATTTATACCCTGCCTTTTTTCCTGCCTTTTTTCAACTTATTTATTTATTTATGATATTTATACCCTGCCTTTTTTCCTGAAAGGAACCCAAGGCGGCTTACATAATCCTCCTCCTCTTCTCCATTTTATCCTCACAACAACCCTGTGAGGTAGGTTAGGCTGAGAGTCAGTGACTGGCCCAAAGTCACCCAGTGAATTTCATGGCTGAGCAGGGACTAGAACCCGGATCTCCTGAGTCCCAGTCCAACACTCTCACCACTACGCCACACTGGCTCTGAAATGCTTCCTGAAATGGGGGTGCTGAGTAATGATGCCTCCAGAGCTAATAGCTGTACTTAACTTGAGGAAAGCTGAATAATGGAACACCCTGTGTCAAGGAGATAACCGTGGCAAAGAATTTAGCAATTTTCAAAGAAGAATTAGATATGAATATAAAAAGATATCAGCAGTTGCCAGCTCATTATGCCAAACTCCATCTCCATCTCTCACCATTTTGTGGCGGGTGGGTCTCAGTAATTTTCAGCTCTCTCAAGCAGGCGCTTGGGGTAGAACATTTGAGAGCCCCTGAGGCCCTGACATAACCAATACAGCTTTTCATTTTAATGTTTTCTTCTTTTCTTTTTAAGAGCTTCTGCACAGCATTATAGATTTGTTCACCCAGATCCACTCTGAATGGCCCATATCTTCCACTCTTTGTGCCCTAATCCTGTTTTGTTTCATCGAACCCAACTCCTTATAAAACCAAGGAGAGGGACATTTTCCACAAGGAAGAAAAGGATGTATAGGAGTGACTGAGTCTATTGTCTGGGACACCTCCAAATTCCAGAAGCCAACCAGGGTGCTGGAAATTCGTTTATAAACATCAGGAAGTCACTTGGTTCCATCAGTCTTCAGGGTGGACCATCTGAATAGGTCTCCACACTGCAGAGGTTGAAAGTTACTTCCAGTCTAAATAAGACCAGATAGTGATTTGCTCATGATGACAGAACCATCTAGTTCCCCCACAGCCAGATCACCTCCTTTCTTTCCCAAACAGAACAGAGATTTCTGTAAAAAAAACATGCCAAATCCTAACCCATATAGCCTGTAGCTTTATACCTCCCATGCCTCTCCACCAGTCACAATTTCTTTCTGTTACATGGGTGTAAGTGAGGTATTCTCACAACCCCTCTTTTTCCTTGGTCTGCTTTTCATAAGTTTTGTGCATCCTCTACTTTTCTGTCTCAGGCATCTGCATCAGCTACTAAAACTTTGCCAGTAAACTAGTGGTGTTGACCTACACGAAACAGACTTATATTAGCAATAAATCTGATTGGTTCCATTCTATGGCATGGGGATTAAATCTGATTCCAGAGGCAACTCCTCTTGGCCACCATTTTATTTTGCAAGAATGCCCTAGATGAAAATCATCCACACCCAGAATGATGGGACAAGTGCGAGTCAATAAACAAATGTGAGGTTAACAAATGAATGAGCAAACAAATGTGATTTTTCCAAATGAATTTAAAAAATGAATGAGTACTTGAATAACAAAAGCAAATGGAGTAACAAAATGTAAAAAAACAAAATTTGCACCTTGTTTGCAGTCACACATAGGCCTCTTTTCAGCTCAGCCCCTGTGCCTTCTCCCCACTGAAATTACTAATGGTCATTCCCCATAGCAATTGCAAAGCATTAAATAAGCAACAATGAAACAGTATGCAACACAGATTTGTTATTTTTCACATTGTCACCTGCATTTGGGTTAGCGCATGCTGACACCAACTAGCCTCATAGATCGATTTAATGATGTGATCTTTGCCCTGCCAAGGAAAGAACAGAAATGTTACCTTTAACATTGTTCTGTGGGGCCTCTTCAGATCCATTATGGGGAGACTTCCAATAAGCGGTAAAGGCCTGGGTCCGGGTGGAAGATCTTGGGAGGTCTTATTCCAGAAACCAGCCATTTTCAGAATGAACATAATCGTAAGGATAAATAGGAACAATACTGAAATGGGATCAGTCCAACCCATTTCCTTTCAGTAGGCAGTTTTCTGTAGTGATTACAATGAAAATTGCAATATCATCAGATCAAGGACAGTGTCTGCCTTTGCCTTTATGAGCTGCACACATATTTCATACAGTACCATTAGACATGGCCTAGGTTTTGTCACTAGTGAATCATTAAACTGTCCAGTTTAGTAGAATATGTCTCCCTTTCCCCTGGTTTTCTGTTGTCCCCCCCTCCGCCCCAGGTATTCAGGTCCACACGATAGCTCACCCTTCACTTGGATACTTGGGTGGGTGGTGCCTTCTTCCTCAAATGAAAACTTTGCAAAATAGGTTTAAACTCTTGAATCCTAGAGGGGTCCTGCAGGATTAGCCGCAAGATTCAATTATACTTAATTATACTGGGTATAAAAAGCAGTACTGTGTGAACTCCTCCTGGGTAATTATTGAACTGCAACTAGTGAGCGATTTTTGAAAGGGTTTCAGAACTCCCCGAGTTCTTCTCCTGTTCAACCTCTTAAAAATAATTCACTATTCATTTAAGGAATCCAGGACTTGGAGTTAGTTTTGTACATTAGTGCACTAGGTCCAAAGAGCAGCACAGATATATCTTCTTGAGTAAGTATTAAACCAATATTTTGACACTCATGTCTGTCTTATGATCAGGGTAGGAAGTGGGAGAGACATATCTGCAGTTTTCTGTACGGTGTTGCCTGGCCATCTTCTTTGAGCCAAACAGATTTCTGTGATATTATTTACTTACTTACTTACTTACTTACTTACAGTATTTGTATACTGCTCCATATCTAGGCAGTTTCTGGAGCAGTGAGTAATAAAAAGATAAAAGAATAAACATGATACATTAAAAACAGGATCACATTAAAACAGTGGCTGGTCAGCAAGGAAGGCTTCCTGGAACAAGGATGTCTTCAGCAGGCACCGAAAACAACATGTTGTTGTTGTTGTTGTTGTTGAAATTGATTACTCACTTTTCATTATGAAATAATCCCAAAGTGGGGAATAAAACCAATAAAACATGGTAAAACCATACAAACACGATTTTTGTATGATGATACAAACATGATTGTGTACCGCCTTCCTTCATGATTTTTATATGATCATACAAACATGATTTTGTACCGCCGCACCAGTAACAGGAGCAAGCCCTATTCTGCTCCGCCGCACTAGATGGTTGCCCCCTGTAGCCAGGGTGCAGAGGGGTGGAGTTGGCTACAGCAGGGAAACCTCTCAGGCGGCAGAGCAGGGCAGTGGGAAGCACCCCCGCTCTCTGCTTTCCCGAGTGCAGAAAGTGATGGGTGTAGTGGGCAGCGGATTCCCACCGCCCTACTCCACCACCCAAGAGGCTTACCTGCTGGAAGTGATGATGTAGTCCCCACCTCCAGCAAGTAAACCTCTCCTGCAGAGTGGGCCCTGCACTCTCCACCCTTTTCTTTTCCGGGTTCTCCAGGGAAAGCAAAGGGCAGAGAGGGCGGGCACTTACCACACTCACCGGGGTGGTGGCACCGGTGACTGCGGGAAGCGCCTCCATCCCCGTGGCTGCTCAGCACACGGAGCTGCCACGGGGATCAGAGCACGGCCTCCCCCTGGGAGAAAGCCTTTCAGGGAGGAGGCTGGGCTCTGATCCCCGCGGCTGCTCAGCATGCCGAGCGGCCAAACGGAGCAGATCGCTGCCTCCCGCCTCCTCTTCCAGAGGTCTACTCTGGAGGAGGAGGAGGAGGAGGGGGGTGCCTGATCTGCTCCACTGTGGGAGCAGAGGAAGCCTCTGACAGCTGCCTCCTAGCACCGTTTCGGCACTTTGGGGACAGCTGTCAGCCGGTGGCAAGAGCAGCTTGCTTGTTCAAGGGCTTCTGCCATGATGGGTCATGTTGTCCGAGTTTGGACGACATGACAAACCATTGGGGTATAAACAAACCCTAGAACAAACCATTGTGACTTATCGTTGTTCAAAACAACGGTAATTCACACTGGTGAGTCACAACGACTGGGTTCGAACAACTCGCCCGACAAGCAATGGTGAGCACCACTGTTGCTTATCGTGTTATCCGAACCCAGTCCCTGTGGCCAGACTATCCCTGTCCCGGAAAGGCTGTAGCTGGCAGACCAATTATAGTTGGGAAAAATGAACTTTTTGCCATGGGCATCATGTACTTCCTCTTTGCTTGTGACACACTGAGTTCTGGATTATGTAGGTTGATCTGTATGTGGTGCAGGAAGGTAAGGTGTCAATAGGTAAATGGTCCTACCTTACAGCAGAGGCTGGATTATCTTCTTTTTTAGGATTGATTTGACTGAGTGAGTGAGTGATAAAATGTATATGGCAGCCCATGAACAGATATTATCTGGGTAGCTTACAAGCCAAAACAAACAAAATAAAATGTAGGAAATACCTACTTGACTAACATACTCATTTTTTATCACTTCTACTGTCGTGACCTCCTCCCAGTGTTGGTGGCAGCTCAACTTCAGGGCTTCTTGGATGAAATGAATTATCTCTAGACTCATTTCAACCCAGCTTCAGGCTTATTTTGGGACTGAGACAGCTTTGGTCACCCTAATGGGCAACCCATTTCAGGAACTGGATAGAAGAATGCATCCCTGTTGGTTTAGCAGTTTTTGATACCATTGGCCATGGCATCCTTTTGGATTGCCTGACAGGGATGGGTTTTGGAAGCACTGTTTAACAGTGGCTTTGGTCCTTCCTGGAGGATCATTTCTGGAAGGTGGTGGTTGTGTACTCCTGCTCGATGTCTAGTCTTTTGGCCTATGGTATCCCACATTGTCTCCCATGCTGTTCATCATCTACATGAAACTAATTGGAGAGATCACCTAGCTATTTGGAGTGTGTCATAAATATGCAGATGGCTCCCAAGTTTATCTGTTCTTGCCAGCGGATTCTAGGGAGGTTGTGGATGATCTAAATCAGTGCTTGAGGGCAGTAATGGGCTGTATGAGGGCTAATAAAATAGAGGTAATGTAAATGGTGAGACAACAGTGTGGTCCTCCATTGGACCTGTCCTCCATTTTGGCATTTAATTTGATTTTATGGAATTGTAAAATGGAATCGTTTTGTTTGTGTGCTAGTCAGTTTCAGCCAAAAGTGTAATAGTTTTAAGTGTTAAAAGGTCAGGAAGGCTGTAAAGGTCAGGAACTTACGTCAAGGAAGCAGGGGGTTGAAAAATCCAGCAAAAGTAAAAAAAAAAGCCAGACATGGAATTAGGATGTTACAAAATTCAAGAGTAGGTCAAAAAAAGGTTTATCTTAGGAAACAGAAGCTTAGTTAGCAGGAATAAAAAAAAGTAACTACCCTCCTGATTAATTGGAGTGGGAGAGAGGAGAAATCCTAGAAGAAAAATTGGACAAATTTTAGAAGATAAAAGCCAGAGAAATAAAGATTTCCACGTAGTAGCAGCACAAAGGCCACAGGATGGGAAGAGCAAAAAGGAGTGTGAGCACACTATTTTGCCCATTTTCACTTCCACTTGTAGAACAGGGCATTCCCTGACCATGTCAGTCTACAATAATAATAAAAAAACTCCCACATTTCCAAACAATTAATAAAATTGGGCAGTATCCTATCCTATCCTGCTGCTGCAGTCCTGCTCTTTCAGTGGAAGCTGCAGGACCCACTGCTAACACAACAGGGAGTTAGCCCTTCACAAAGGAGCTCCAGAAAGAAGTGGAAGCACTTGTGTCCAGATCAGGTCAGCAGAGCTCCCATCAGTGAGCTACACCAAACTGCCCCATTCCTTTATGAAGTGCTAACTCCCCAAGAAGGAAACATAAGCCACCTTCATAAGATTGAACTGTCTTTATCAGGACACTGCACTCCTCAACAATTCTATCTTCTATGGACTTCTTGCCCACTCCGTAGTCCCGCAGTGTGTTTGTGAACTGCCACACCCCTTTCCAGTTCTCACCATGAGAAAAAAATACTCCTGAAGAGGCGAGGGGGCAAGGTTTCAAGTCGATATGGCCAGTACAATTTATATCCCACCCTTCATGGAACTGAGGACAGCTCCCAGCTGATCTCCCATCCACACACAGACCAGACTGTCACCTGCTTCGCTTCAGCAAGGTTGCAGTTGTGCATTCATTCAGACTATGCCATAAGAATATACCCCTCATTATGATGGGTAAGACAGGTGTGTAAAGAAGTCTTGTACATTTCAGGGGTCCCAGCAGGGGAACACAATTTGTCTCGGTGGGCGGCAACAAGGTAGCCCCCCAAGCTCCCCCCTGAGGCCCACCTGGTAGCCCCCCAAGCTCCCCCCTGAGGCCCACCTGGCGCCAACTTTACAATCTTTTCGGCGCCAGGTTAAGACTGCCCTCTATATTGAGGCTTTTAACTCTACATAGTGCATGGTGGGGTGGTTACTTTTTAATTGGTCTCATTGCATTTCTTGTTTTATCTATCTGACATTTTTAAATCTGGTTTTTAAATTTTGTATAATGTTTTTATTGTACATTGTATTGTGTGTTTTTATGGATTGTTGTGAACCGCCCAGAGAGCTTTGGCTGTTGGGCGGTATATAAATAAAATTATTATTATTATTATTATTATTATTATTATTATTATTACTACTACTACTACTACTACTACTACTACTACCTTCATCATGGTCCTACTCCGTGTCGCCTGGGCCACATAATGATGGACCAGCTTTGTCTCCAGTGTAACCATATATATATATATATATATATATATAATTTGAACTGGGAAAGTGCACATTTCAAACTGGAAAGGTGTATTTTTCAAAAGTGCACACTTTCCTCCATTGACTAAAGCATGAAAATGTACATTTTAAAAAGTAAAAAGTGAATTCGGGAATTCACAAACATGTTCAGAAGAACATATGTTCCCGTTTGCATTTGGGGCTGCAAACTGGGCATTTTCCAGTGATTCATGAACTGAAACTAAGTCCTCACACATTCCTAGGCAGAAGATGTTCCTAGGCAGAATCATGATACAGCAGCCCAGCTCTTTCCAACCCTTTCAGTTACAGCAGCATGACCATAAGAGTGGCTTTGATGGGAGGACTCAGAAGTCCAAAATGAACACTGACATCATCAAATCTTTCTTTTCAGGCCTTTAGCAGACCAGATGATTTTCTTGGCTTGATTTCCTTATTTCTTACAATTAATGTGCAAATAATAGTGTACATTCATTAATGTTTGTGCTATGTTGTCAACAATATTCTTCAAGATGTGATTCTCTCTCAGCTATTGACTGGTGGTTGTGTGTTTTTCTTTAAGTAGGCATTGACTGGGTTTGCACGACATGTTGATTAGTAGTGCTAGCAGTTCTCCATCTGGAAGCACCCTGTGCTTCCCCACTGTGCCTCTGTGTGGCTAGGAGCCTGGCTGAGGAGGGCAGTCTGGGCTCCAGCTCAGCACTGCTTAGTTTACTCATGCTATCAAGATCCACCCACATCTTGGCCTTAAATTACGGAAAACCAATGAAATACCATGATCTTTGCCACTGTACTCTGTCCCTTTGCCTCCGGGCTCCACCTAGACAGGAAACATTTCTAGAACTGTTGATGCCATCAGGGGAAAGAACCTGCAATCAATCAATCAATCAATATATCATCATCATCTGCCTCCTCCTCCTTTATATCCCAACTTTCCTCTACAGATCCCACCCTGCTCCTATTTATCATCACAACAATTATTTGGGGCAGATTAGCCTGAGAGAGTGACTGGCCCAGTGAGCTTCATGGCTGAGGGGAGAAAGAAACTTAGAAATATATATGTGTTGAGATATGCTGCTCCACGCTGCTGTACCCCTTGGTCCTAAATTCATGTATGTTCTCTCCATGGACTCGGATTTATCTTGGTTTTGGCTCTCTTCCTTGAGTGATCAAGGACAGTATCCAGAAACTCCTTCTTTCACCCTACATTTTCAACTTCATTCCAGCTATTCTCCAGCCTGCACTTGGGATGGGGCAAGCTGACATTTCTCTGGCCTAAATGTCCAACATAACACAGTGACCTTTGCCTTGCTATGGAAAGAACAGAAAACATTACCTTGAACATTGTTCTATAGGGCCTCTTCAGATCCATTATGTGGAGATTTCCAATAAGTGGTAAAGCCCTGAGTCCTGGTGGAAGGTCTTGGGAACTCTTAATCCAGAAACCAGTCATTTTCTAAAGGAACATAGCCATAAGGGTAAATAGGAACAATATTGAAATAGGTTCAACCCAATCCATTTCCTTTCTGTAAGCAGTTTTCTGTAGTGATTAAAATGAAAGTCTTTATGCTATTTGATTGTCAGCCAACTGCAGAAATATTTCATTAGGTATAATCTCTAATGAATCTTTAAGCTATCCAGTTATATATAAATTTTATATAGAGATTAAGATATATATTTTATATATAAAATCTCCCGGTTATATATCTTCCATCAACCGTAGATACATTATGACGATGTCCCCGTATCTTATGAACTTGGAAGTTCACCGTCATAGGAGAGCCTTTTCTTTAGCTAGATGTGAGGCCTTTCCGTCTGCCGTATTGCAAGGAAAATATTTGAAAATACCTTACGCTGAGAGACTCTGCCCATGTGGCTCAGGAGAAGTTGAATCCACGGGTCATATGTTTTTACGTTGTCCTTTTTATACTGAAACAAGGGCTAAATTTATTTCCCCCTTTTTAGTGACTCTATCATATCTGCCCGATAAGTTCTGTTTAAGAAAATTATTAGCGGATGATAATCCGAACATTACAAGACCTGTAGCCAAGTTTTGTGCTTATGTGGTTAACATCCACACCAAATATGAGCAGAAGTAAAAATTGTATTATACCATCTAGTTTTAAATTTTATTTTATTTTTTTAACATTTATGGTGAATTTTAAAGTTTTACTATTTGTATAATAATGAACCCTTGTATGTCCTAATGTAGACTGTGTATGATTATGTATGATTTTGTACAAAGTGGTTTTGGTCTATGATCATAAATAATCAATCAATCAATCAATCAATCAAAAGCTATCCAGTTTAATGGAATGTGTCCCATCCCCTCCTTCATTTTTTGTCTCCTCCTCAGCTGTTCAAATGGGTGGTGCCCTCTTCTTCAAAGGAAAACATTGCAAAACTGATTTAAACTCTCTTGAAGCCTCAGGAAGTCCCATACTTAGGATTGATCAATGACAGTGTGTGCCAACTGAAATGAGCCACCCATATATTTTATACAGTTGCATTAGACCATGAAGAGGCAATGTGGTGCCCGGGCCGCGGGCCCCAGCGGGCCTGCAGACACCTTTCTTGGTGCTCACCAAGGTGCCCTACCCCTTCCACTTAAAAAAAGAAGAAGCAATCTTCTTACTGGCAGCTAGGATTTCTTCAAAGCAAAGTGGTCACCTTTAGACCATCTTCATTTCTCATGGATGTCTCTGGGCTGCACATGGGGCTCACAGACCTTCTTAGGATATAAAGATGGAGAGAGGCTGTAGTCCAGTGCTTCCCTCTGGGGTGTGTCCAGCCCCCAGGAAAAAGAAGGGGGAAAGGAAAAGGGGCTCCTTGCACATCTCTCTGGTAAGCTTGGGGATCTAAAGAGAGCCGCAGGGGTGGGGCTAGGGAGAGCAGAGGAGGTGGGGGAAGAAAAAGGGGTTGCCTTCTGTGAAATATAAGTTTCTGTTGGTGCAGGAAACCATGGGTTCAAAGTTGTTTAGTGTGTTCTGTGTTGGTGCTCGGAGCCCACGTCTGCTCTGTACTCAGTGTTCTGGGCAGGTTACTTCTCCTTTGAGACTAGCCACACCTCCCATGGCAGCCATTTTGTGGAGGTGTCCCAAAAGGTTCTAAAATTTCCAAATGGGCCCATGGAACAAGAAGGTTGCCTACCCATGCCTTAGACATGATCTAACGCAGGGGTGGGCAACCTACGGGCTACATGTGGCTCTCAATGCCACCTGTGTGACCCGCTGTGGGTGCCCTGCCTCCACCACTGCCAGGCAATTCTGCTGACAAAAAGGGTGCAGAGGTACAGTTTCATAGAATCATAGAGTTGGAAGGGGTCTATAAGGCCATCGAGTCCAACCCCTGCTCAATGCAGGAGAACAGATTTGGGCAGCCCAGGCAGTCACCCCCCATCCATCCTGTTTCCCAGCAGAATCGGCCTCCTGCCAGCCCACCACACAACTGTGCTCTCCTCCCGTGCCCTTTTCCCCAGCAACAATCCTGACCAAGGCTGCTGGGGGAGGACGGAGAGGCTTCAACTCCCCCCACCCACCCTTGATACTGATCAGGACCGCTGTTTCTGCACTGCTAGTAGCAGGAGAGAAACCGTAATCCTGCTCACTGGGGAGGAGGCAAGGTTCTTTCCCCCACTATTATCCTGTCTCTGTGTGTCTATGGCATGTGGCTGTGTGTCATATCATTGCTCCACACGCCAGTTTGTGCAGCCCCGAAGGATTTGCAGGGGCCAATGCAGCCCCCCAGCCCCAAAAGGTTTCCCACTTCTGGTCAAGGGTATTGCCTCTAATGCAGCTGGCTGGGGCATGCTGCGAGTTGTAGGCCAAAAACATCTGGGGACCCAAGGTTGGAGAACACTACTCTAATGAATCATTTAACTATCCAATTTATGGAATATGTCCCACTATTCACCCACCCGCCAGCCCCATTTTTTTGTCTCCTCTTTCGCAAAACAGGTTTAAACTGTTTTGGAACCTAGCTGAAGGCTAGGATTAGCTGCAAGATTAGTTTCCTTACTGATAATATGTAGAAAGAATGGCATTGCAAAATCCTCTTGGGTAATTATTGAACTGCAACTAGTAAGAGATTTTTGAAAGTGTAGCAGAATTTCCTGAACTCTTCTCCCATTGAACCCCTTACAAATATGTTGCTACTAATGTAAGGATTTTTTACCCACATCAGCCAGTCCAGAGACTGAGATGGAGGAGAGTGTGTGCACTGTTGTGCAGCGTCATTTTCTTTCTTGAGCCATGTGGAGTCATGCGCTCTGCAGATACCTTTCTCCGATGCATTCCCCCGCCCTATATGCCATATACAAGTCTCTTTGCATTCAGAACTTCCCTGAAGATGTTCAGGAAAGGTTTTCACTTTGCAACATATGTTGTTTCTTGGTTACATGGGTTAGTAAATAGGGAACCCTTCCCCCTACCCTACTGAATCTCACAGGCAAGTGGCCTCAAAATGGGACACTAACTGGGAGGTGGGCCAATGACGCCTACTGGGACAATACACATAATTGGCTAGCCCATACTCAGTCTCAGTCATGTTACAAGGATTCTCAGGAAGGCTTCTGTGGAGCAAAGCAATTGACTCTTTTGTTTGACCACAGCCCAGTCATACCCAGTTGTGACCACCTTTGAGTTCTTTGCCTGTACCCTATACCTACCCATGAGCCCAGGTCTTCAATATGATCACAGGACCTAGCTACACAGATACTGTCATGTTGATTTCTGATTCTCCCAGGGATTTGGGCACGTTGCCCGTTCCTCGTGATCTATTCCTGGCCAAACTGAAGTTTCCAGCCTCAGAGCTTTCCTCTTGCTTGTGTTATATTGCTGCCTTGTCTGCCTGGATACAGCGTCACTCCTTTTGAAACACCCATTTTGGCAACTTCCACTTGAGTGCTGCCGCCCAACCACACTGGGAGCTCAGTTATCTGCCTGGGGTGCTCAGAGTAGGCTTCCACTTAATGCACACAGCCACAATATTGGGGCTGTGGACCTTTGTGGGTCGATCCTCTTGGTTCCACAGGGAAGCTTGTGTCTCACAGTGGGTGTAAGAGTAGCAGGACTATGATGAGTCATTGGCTTATCTCTCATATGGCTAAACTAAGCCTAGGCCATTTGCTAAGGCATTGCTGGGTCAGTAATTGTGAACTCCCTCATGTAAAGCCCTGTTTTCTCCCTTCTTTGAAACAGGTAGATATATCGACTGACTTTCTTTATCCTGATATCACTAAATCTGTTCATTCTGCCCATCACATGGCCAACCCTATGCCACTGAAAGTTGAATTTTCTCCATTGTGAATAGGCCTTCCAACACTGCTTTGCCATTACCCAAGGGCCCTCTCTGCTCCTTATTTGGCACACTATAATTCACCACCTCCATCTTTCTTTGCTCTGTTGTTCATATTAGGGACCATAAGAGAATAAGCTGCTGGTCCATGACTAAGGCTAGTTCCATGTCTTTCTTATCTGTAACTTTTACCAAGATCTTCGTAATGAGTTAATTAATCCACTAATTTCTCTGTATCCAGGAGGATCATTTTAATATTTCTCTTTTCTTTTTTATGATACAAAAGAGTTTGTTGCACAAATTGTAGTTAATTATCTGCTGAGAGCAATGAGAATATGGGCTGAAATAGTATCTAATTAATCCTGTGTTTAGTTTTGTTTGTTTTAACAGTTATTTAAAACTGTTTTAAATAAAACAGTTTATTAACACATTAAGCCAGTGTGGCGTAATGGTGAGAGTGTTGGACTGGGACTCGGGAGATCCGGGTTCTAGTCCCCGCTCGGCCATGAAACTCACTGGGTGACTTTGGGCCAGTCACTGACTCTCAGCCTAACCTACCTCACAGGGTTGTTGTGAGGATAAAATGGAGAGGAGGACGATTATGTAAGCCACCTTGGGTTCCTTGCAGGAAAAAAGGCGGGGTATAAATATAATAAATAAATAAAAAAATTTTTTTAATCTTTTAAGGCTGTTTTAGGACTTTACTTCTGTTAGTGATGGCCTTGTGCTTTACTTTGCATGGCAATTGTTGTATAAGTCTGTGAGGGATTGAGGCCTACACAGGATTCGGTTTGTTGAGGCCTACACAGGCTTCAGTTCGTTGAAGCCTGAAGGCCCAAACACTTCCCTCGAGTAGTGAAGCCTGAAGGCCCAAACACTTGGATGGGAGGGGGAGTTTGAGAGTTTTAAGTTACCCAATAGAAGTTAAGAATCAGTTCTCCTGTGCAAGGTCACATGGTTATAACCTTCCATTCCTGGGAAGGCTATATATGTAGGGTGTGGTCAGCTAGCAGTTAGTTTGTGCTGGGAGAGAGCTAGAAGCAGAAGCACAGAAACAGCAGAGAGCAGCAGAGAGAGAGAAAGAGAAACTGGCTAGCTGCATAGGATATAGGTAGTCTGAAGTTAAATAGAGACCATTGGATTGTTTGTTTGTTTTATTTTATCATACTTGCTTTTGGATTATAACCACTCTATTAAGTAAATACCCTAATATTATTAGTAAAGTGTTGTTGTTTACCCTGGAGTTTGGAGTGACTTATTCACCATGTCTACAGCCTACACCCACAGTTACTGGAAGCAGGCAAAGGACTTGATAACCTAGAGAGGCTTTGGGAAGAGGCAGAGATCTCCCAAAGGCAGATCAAGGGGTCCCTGCAGTAGCGGAACCTTGACAAAGTCTTATTGTGAGGTCTGTTGACTGGATCAATAAACTTGATTGATTGACCAAGGCTAGTGAACTAACAAATCCTTTATTTCTGAAAATAGTTTTTGCATAATAAAATGTGTACTCTTTACACTTAAGATTTATCCTCATTCACCAGCTAGATTGCCAACTGCTGGGTTATCTAGAGCAGGGATGGGCAGAAAATAGATCCTCAGATATTTGGGACCCCAACTTTTAGCATTCCTGACAATTGGGCATGCTGGCAGAGGCTTCTGGAAGTTGGAGTCCAAAACATCTGGAGAACTACCTTCTGCCCACTCCTGACCTAGAGAAGGGAGAACTCACCTCATTGATACGTTCATCGGTTACATCCAGGCTGGATTACTGTAATGCACTCTATGTGGGGCTGCCTTTAAAGATGGTTTGGGAGGTGCTTGCTACATTTTAAAAATAATTTTACCCTCAATATCTTTATTTCAGAACCAAACAGAGAGAAGTTCAGAAATTGTAAGTTGCTTTTAAAATAAAATGAAACATAGAATTAACTAGCTAAGGCTTACTGATCAAGAACCTAAGAATAACTTACCAACGCAATTTGCAGATGGGAACCACCTGGAGCTCTGCAGCATAGTTTAGTCTTGTCTTGACTCTTTGCCAGCCACTCAGAGGCAAAGATGACATCTTTGTTGAAGATGTTATCAACACAGGTGAGTGGGCAACTCCCAGAGAGGGCAATTCGAACTGACCAATCAATGGCCTTGGAGGACGTAATCATGCCCCCTCCAAGTGATTACTGCATGTTTAACATAACTCTGAGTGATGATGGGGAGGTGGAGTCAGCCTTGGTTGTGTGTAATGTGGATACTGCTGCCTACAGATGCCTTGTCTCGTTTGGTCGAGTCTGGTCATGTACTTTGTTCAGGGCTATTTCTAGAAGTGAGGGCTGGGCTTGTCATACTTCCCCATTCCAAAAGATCAGTTGTGGGGAGGCTTGCTCTCCAAGCAGCCCACCCAAGCTGTTTTAGAGGAGAATGTAAGGTGTGGATAAACTACAAAAGGCACTGGAGGAGATGCAATATCTATACCTGTTCCTAACTTCTCAACTGCAAATCAAAACACAGTTGCAATGAGAATTTCAAAGTACAGGTGGTCCCCAGGTTACGAATGAGTTCCGTTCTTAAGAATGTCTTGAAGTCAAATTTGTACATAAGTCGGAACAGCATAGCGTTCTATACGTTAAAATCAGCATTTACGCAAATTGCGTAAATTACACAAATTGCATAGTATACTACGCTATGTACTCTACGTAAACGACGTAGCGCCGGGGAACCCAGAAGTCCATTCTTAAGTATGGGTTGTCTGTAAGTCGGACGTTCTTAACTCAGGGAATGCCTGTACAACAGCCGGTCAGGGGTAAAGTACATGCTACATTAAATACATAGCCTGCAGCTGATCCTCACCATTTTGTTTATGTCAAGAGCACATAATGCAGGCCACACGCTAAGAAGGTATGAGCCGGGTCAGTGCTTGGATGGGTGACTGCTTGGGCTGCCCACATCTGTTCTCCTGCATTGAGCAGGGGGTTGGACTCGATGGCCTTATAGGCCCCTTCCAACTCTACTCTTCTATGATTCTAAGCGGGGAGGGCCCTTACCACCATGTACAGGTAGGGGAGAGTTAAACCTACCTATGGAAGTTACACGAACCTGGGTTGGGCTTGTGGTTCTCCGCGGCTCAGCTCTCCGCCGCTGTGGCCGCCCGAGCTCAATCTTCTGAGCGGCGTGGAGCATTCTCCGCGCCGCTCAAGCTGCCGGTGCCAGTCGAGCCTCGGTCCCCCGTCGCGTCACTTCCGGCTGCTCCGGTGCACTGGACCCCCGCACTATGTTTTTGGCGGGGGGAACCAGGGCAATAGGGCTTAAACAGGGTTCAAATCCCCGCTCAGCCATGAAACTCACTGGGTGACTTTGGGCCAGTCACTCTCAGCCTAACCTACCTCACAGGGTTGTTGTGAGGGTAAATGGAGAGGAGGAGGAGGATTATGTAAGCCGCCGTGGGTTCCTTTCAGGAAAAAAGGTGGGGTATAAATATAATAAATAAATAAATAAATAAGCCTACTTATTAAAAGGCTGCACAAATATATTTCCAGAACATAGCTTACGTATAAAAAAATGTAAATATAAAGCAATATGTACAGCATTTGGCATTTTGTCTTATGATATATTATAGTGGATGCTTCAGAATATGTGAAACTATCAATAAAATATGTTCTGGAGGATAATTTCCAGACTGTCAGGTCTAAGCTCTATGGAAGATGCTTCATTTGCTTGTTAACCTCCTTTGCAAAATCATTCTTTTACCCCTTTTGCCCTCTTAATCCTGAAGAAAGGAATTTAACAACACTTGGCTCTACAGTGAGGGTCGATTCATACGTTAGTGACATAAAAAGGAGGCTGCTGGAAAACGCTTCAGTGTGGCAAGGACCCTGCATGAGAGCTGCAATATTTGAAAGCCAGATTCCCTGTGTGCACTTGACTGTAACTTTTAAATAGCTTTTTTGCCCAACTCCCCAACTGACTTATTCATTCTGCAGTTTGCAGGTTCTATAAGGGGAGCTTCTAAAAGAAGCTAGTCCCCGCTCGGCCATGAAACTCACTGGGTGACTTTGGGCCAGTCAGTCACTGACTCTCAGCCTAACCTACCTCACAGGGTTGTTGTGAAGATAAAATGGAAAGGAGGAGGAGGAGGATGTAAGCCGCCTTGGGTTCCTTGCAAGAAAAAAGGTGGGGTATAAATATAATAAATAAATAAATACATACATACATACTCTAATAAAAATATGGGTACTTTTGAATATACCGCATAAGCACTCTTTTGGATAGTGGCTTATGCATAAGCCTGATGGACGGTCACAAATAGCCTCTTTCATGATTAGAATGCCTTACACAAATTCTAGAGCTATTTCTACTATTACACCTACTATGACTACTGTGATATATTCCATTTCCTCTTACCATCACTGGTTTTTGTGATAACTGATGCAAAGATGTAGTGGAGAGGGATTAATTAAACCTATTATTATTATTATTATTATTATTATTATTATTATTATTATTTAAAAGAGGACAGTTAATTGCACCATCTGACTTCCTTTTAGGTTCTGTCAGATCTACTCCAGTAGGATACAGGTTAGGTTTTGAAGTAACTGGTGTCTTAGCATGTTTCTTATCAGTAAGCCTTCTTTCAAAGGACTTTACTGCTGGGTTATGACTGCATTCGAAGTACGTACATACTCTTGAAGCGGGTTGTATATTGTGTCCTGTAAAGTCATTCTGCATATGTGTAGTATTCAGAATACTCATCAAGAAAAACATCTAGATTTCATTGTGGTTTTATTTTTGCAGTAAGTCAACACAGATATAGATAGAAAAATCATGTATGGTCCAGTTATTTCATCAGAAATTTAAAACACCACAGGGAAAAGAGCAAATTGCTAAAAGTTTCTTCTATACTTCAACACTGAGTTTGCTGTGATCCTCCTGATGGCGAGGATCACATTCCTGTGACATTTCTTCAGTCGGAATCTAGGAGGAAGAAAAGATGGGAGGTTTATTTTTCGAGTAGATGCCATTTCTCCTGCTTTCACCCTATAGTAGTTATGTGTATACTGCTACAGAAACACTTGTCCCCTGGGCAAGGCAATTAATAGGTAACAGAACAAAAGTGCTGGAGTTAGTCAGCATTTCTGAGCTTGGTTTTTGGACAGTTGTTTGTGCCAACTCAAATGCTCCCTCTAACAGCAAATTCAGGGGGCGGGTGCTGACAGAACTGGAACACAAGGAGGGGGGCCACTGAGAAACAAGGGGAAAGTATCAGCATACTTAAGTAAGCCCTGAGTTATGCATAGATACAAAAAAACAGAGAGCAACCACTCAAAAAAATGGCCCTAGGAGGAGTGAGCATGCTCAGTAGACACAGGGCATTGAGTGTCAACTGGGAAAAGAAAAACTGGGAGCGGGTGGGGGAGTGGAATGCATGCTTGAGCTCCTAGCAGTGTCCTATAGGAGAGCGTGGTGGCTGCCTGATTGGAACCCTGAACTGGAGCACCCCCTGAAAGGGGGTGATCACGTTTGTTGCAAGTCCCACTTACGTTATTCCTATCTGTCTTACCTGATTACAGACCACAATACACCAGGTCATAATAGTAGATTTGACCCTTCTGAGATGCTCTATCCAGAATTTACAAAGACACATAAAGGATTACTTTTGTCCCATAAGGAAACTTTCACTTGGCATAATGCTGTCTCTGTTATCTGCTCCTTTATCTATTGTATTTATATGGACAACTCTACTGACCTCAAGGAGGCTATCCAGAACCACAAAAGGAATACAACATGTTGAGAAAGAAAGGTATCCCTTATGTTTGGGAGAACCAAGGAACAGGCATTTGTCTGGTTCCAATAATTATTCACTTAGCATAATTGAGGTTTCTGGGTTCTTTTACACCAGTGTTATCCAACCGTGGGTCCCCAGATGTTTTTGGCCTACAACTCCCAGCATGCCCCAGCCAGTGTAGCATAGCTGGCTGGGGCATGCTGGGAGTTGTAGGCCAAAAACATCTGGGGACCCAAGGTTGGAGAACACTGCTTTACACAGACATTACTATACTACTGGGCACATTCTCCTCCACAAGCCAGGTAGGGCTGCAAAAACCCCTGCCTGAAACCCTGGAGAGCCATTGCTGCTAGTCAGTGTTGACAGTACCGGGCTAGATGGACCAAAGTTCTAACTCAGTATAAGGCAGCTTTCTGTGTTCCTAAGCCCAAATTAAATGAATGAACAGGCCTGTGGCTCACGCTGGCTCAGCTTGTCTGAACATGGAAAGCTAAGCAGGGTCAGGCCTGGTTATTACTTGGATGGGAGACCCCTCCTCTAGTTTCCTGCATTGAGCAGGGGGTTGGACTCGATAGCCTTGTAGGCTCCTTCCAACTCTATGATCTATGAAATCTATGAATGGGAGTCTGCACAGGGAAACTTCCAAGTCAATTGTGCCCCTTGAGATTACAGCAAAAGATGACATAGAGTCGTAACCTTAATAGCCCCATATGTCAAAGTAGCCCTACAAGTTCCAAAGGTTATGATTAATTTATATGGTTTGGATCAGTCCTTAAACCATTAAGAACATAAGAAGAGCCATGCTGGATGAGACCAAGGGTCCATCTAGTCCAGCATTCTGTTCACACAATGGCCAACCAGCTGCCCATGGGATCCCACAAGCAGGACATGAGTGCAACAGCAGCCTCCTGCCCATGTTCCCCAGTAACTGGTGTACACAGGCATACTGCCACTGATACTGGAGGAAGCATATAGCCAATCAGAACTAGTAGCCATTGATAGCCTTCTCCTCCATGAATTTGGCCAGTCCCCTTTTAAAGCCCTCCAAACTGGTAGCCATCACTACATTTTGTGGAAGTGAATTCCATAGTTTAACTATGTTCTGTGTGAAGAAGTATTTCCTTTTATCTCGTGACCATCTGACCAATTAGCTTCATGGGATGACCCCATTGGGTTCTAGTATTATGAGAGAGGGAGAAAAGTGTCTCCCTATCTATTTTCTCCACACTGTGCATAATTCTGTACACCTTTACCATGTCTCCCCTTACTCACCTTTTTTCTAAGCTAAACAATCCCAGCTTTCCTCATGGGGGACTTGCTCCAGCCTTTTAGTTGCCCCTTTCTGCACTTTTTCCAACTCTACAATATCCTTTTTTAGGTGCGATGACCGGAACTATACACAGTATTCTAAGTGTGGTCGCACCATAGATTTGTATAAGGGCAGTGTTATCTTGATATAAAGGAGATCAGACTGCATTGGATTTCAACTGCAGTTGAGATACTGCTGGAATCTGTAAAGTGGGTGTTAGCAGTGATGATAGATGAATGACTTCAGGGAAGTTCTACAGCTGGAAATAATAAGCCGTGGCCTCCTGAGTCCTGACGTCCACTAGTTTCTGGCAACAGGATTTCAAAAGAGAAAGCCATTTCAAATGTCAAACAAACAACAATTTGCATAAAGCTGTATACATAAACAGCATATAGAGAGCCAGTGTGGCGTAGTGGTGAGAGTGCTGGACTGGGACTCGGGAGATCCGGGTTCGATTCCCTACTCGGCCATGAAACTCACTGGGTGACTTTGGGCCAGTCACTGACTCTCAGCCTAACCTACCTCACAGGGTTGTTGTGAGGATAAAATGGAGAGGAGGAGGAGGAGGAGGATTATGTAAGCTGCCTTGGGTTCCTTGCAGGAAAAAAGGCGGGGTATAAATGTAATGAATAAATAAAATAAATATACAGGTTTTCTTAAATGGGACTTGCAGTTTCTGCCTGTTTCTTGCTGTACAAGGTGACATATGGAAGAGGTCTGGCTCGCTCGACGCAGGAGTGGGCTAACAGTACCCTCTCCCTGACTGTTTTTGGCCCCCTTGAAGAATTCCAAACACTCACCTGTCTGCAGGAACAGCTCCTTTTATTAGAACTTTAGAAAGAAAGATAAATCACCTTGTACATTTTTGGGAACATCTCAGGCAGTCTTCCTGAACCTGGTGTCCTCCAAAAGTTTTGGACTACTACTCCCATCAACCCCACCCAGAATGGCCCATAGTCAGGAATGCTGGGAGTTGTCCTCCAAAACATCTGGAAGGCACCAGGATGGGGAAGGCTGATGTATGGCCCGCCTAAACCCACTGAAACTGACAGTGGGAAAGGGAGGAATGCCCGTGTCGCTCTGTCTGCACTGCGCTGCTCCTTTTCCCCCTTAGATCAGTGTTCTCCAACCTTGGGTCCCCAGATGTTTTTGGCCTACAACTCCCAGCATGCCCCAGCCAGCGTAGCTGGGAGTTGTAGGCCAAAAACATCTGGGGACCCAAGGTTGGAGAACACTGCTTTAGATTCAGAGGCATGTGGTGGAGTTGGCAACACAGGGCACCATTTTTCTCCAGTCTGTTGCAGCCAAACATGCTGGATACCCCCCCCCTTGCATCTGAGACTCCTTTTGTGTGGCTGCTGAATTCAGAAAGTAAAGATGTGGGAGGGGAGGATGGGGAGAGAAACAGAAGAAGAAGACAGAGCAGGGGCAAACTCCACTTCACATTAAATACGAGGCCACATTTAACGTGTCCCTAAAAAAAGAAAAAGAAGCAAATGTGTGTTGGGACACACACACCCCCTCAAGAGTTGGACTCTGGTGAATAGAGAGGGAGGGCTTAACCCTTCCCCTCCATGCTGCAATTCCCCCACACAAAAACTGCAGTTTGCTGTGGGTGGGAAGGTGGTTTGTTTGCTTTTTAACCCACATGTTAAATTAAACATAACCTTTAAAATGCAGCTTGAGAGAGAGAGAGAGAGAGAGAGAGAGAGAGAGAGAGAGAGAGAGAGATTTAAGGAAGAAAAGGGGGAACTGAGAAATAGGTTGTAGAGAGCTTTGCGGGTTGGCAAAGAAGAAACAGGAAGGTAACAAGTTGTGTGCAGAAAGAAAAGAGAGCACTGTGCACCTTGAAGTGCAGAGGGGGGAAATGGAAATGCAGAGAGACCTGTGGGGTGGGAAAATAAAGCAAGCGGCTGGGAACGGAGAGATGGGGTGCAGACATCATCATAATCAGGCGATCACTCGTGACCGAGTAAGATTGTCTTCCGGGATAAAAGGAGGAAATTCTAAAGAAGATTGTGTAGACTCTAGCGATGGGTCCGTAAGTGACTGTGGAGGCCAATTCTAGATCCACACAGCTTCCCACAGTGAGGACACAGGTTACCAGATAGGAGATGGTCCTGTAAAGGATTCATTTGACGTGCTTTTCGCTTAGCACGTTTCTCCCTTTCACCTTGCACTCGGGCTTCTTCAAAGTCCATGGAACCTTTGTGAAAGGCCAACCTCCATTTAGATCGTTCATGGGCCAGAGCTTCCCAGTTTTCGATGTTTATATTGCATTTTTTTAGATTAGCCTTATGAACATCTTTAAACCTCTTATATTGACCACCGATATTCCGCTTTCCATTCTTGAGTTGGGAGTAAAGTAACTGCTTTGGGAGACGGCAGTCAGGCATTCGAACAACATGACCGGTCCACTGAAGTTGGCGTTGAAGGATCATTTTTTCAATGCTAGTAGTCTTTGCTTCTTCCAGTACACTGACATTTGTTCGTCTATCTTCCCAAGTAATTCGCAGGATTTTCCGGAGGCAACGTTGATGAAACCTTTCAAGGAGGTGGAAGTGACGTTTATAGATAGTCCATGTTTCGCAGGCATACAATAAAGTTGGTAATACAATGGCTTCATAAACCAGTGTTTTGGTCTTCTTACAAATATCCCGATCCTCGAACACTCTATGTTTCATTCGAGAAAATGCGGCACTTGCGGAGCTCAAACGATGCTGGATTTCACTGTCGATGTTAGCTGTAACAGAAAGATAGCTGCCAAGATAGAGAAAATGATCGACATTTTCCAGTATTGTCCCGCCAAGCTGGATAGATGGCATCACCAAAGGGTTAGCTTGCACTTGCTGATGAAGCACTTTGGTATTTTTGATGTTAAGTGAGAGACCAAGTTTTCCGTATGCTTCTGCAAAAGCATTTAGGATAGTTTGGAGATCATCCTCTGAATGTGCGGAGACCACATTATCATCAGCATACTGAAGTTCCACAACGGAGGTTGTAATTACCTTACTTTTTGCTTTCAGCCTGCTGAGATTAAAAAGCTTTCCATCTGTTCGATATATAATTCCCACACCAGTGGGAAGTTTCCCCTTGACAAGATGTAAAACCATGGCGATGAAAATGGCAAATAATGTTGGGGCGATAACACATCCCTGTTTAACACCTGATCCCACTTTAAATGGAGCACCATGAGAGCCGTTGTTGTCCAAAACCGTTGCCGTCATGTTGTCATGGAGAAGTCGCAAGATATTCACAAATTTATTGGGGCATCCAATTTTCATAAGGATAGTCCAGAGAGCTGTACGGTCTACAGTATCAAAGGCCTTAGCCAAATCGATAAATGCCATATAAAGGGGTTGATTTTGCTCCCGGCATTTTTCTTGGAGCTGACGTGCAGTAAAAATCATGTCTACTGTCCCTCTAGAGGGGCGGAAACCATATTGAGTTTCAGGGAGGATCTCTTCTGAAATAGATAGAAGACGGTTTGCGAGAATCCTAGCAAATATTTTACCTGCGGTTGCTAAGAGAGAAATGCCCCGATAGTTTCCACAGTCTGTTCTATCACCCTTCTTAAAGAGGGTGATAATTATGGCATCCCTGAAGTCTTCTGGGATCTCTTCTCTTATCCAGATTTTTTCAATGAGTTTATGAAGATGTTGTACAAGTTCGGGGCCCCCTTCTTTAAAGATTTCAGCAGGAATCCCATCTGGTCCACTAGCTTTGTTGTTCTTCATTTGATTAATGGCTTTTTTTACTTCATCCAAAGTGGGGAGTATTGCAAGTTCCTCTTTAATTTGTTTTTGTGGGATTTGCGAAAAAATCTCATTATCCACCTTAGATTTACGATTTAAAAGGTCATAATAATGCTCTTTCCAACGCAGTGCAATAGACTCTTTGTCTTTTAAGAGTTTGGTGCCATCTTTTGATTGTAAAGGGTTTGTACCATAGGTTTTTGGTCCATAAATGGCCCTTGTGGCCTTAAAAAAGCCCCGTGCATCATGAGATTCTGCAAGTTGTTGAATTTCCTCAGCTTTCTTTTTCCACCAAGCGTTCTTAAGTTCTCTTGTTCTTCTTTGGACCTCAGCCTTTGCGCTAGCGTAGGTTTTTTTCTTCGCAGCGCAGTTAATATCATTTTGCCATATTTGGAAGGCTTTCCTTTTTTGGTCAATTATATATTTAATCTCATTATCATTTTCATCAAACCAATCCTGATGTTTCTTAGTTTCATATCCAATAGTTTGTTCACAAGCTGCAGTAATGGAGGTTTTCAGCTTAGACCAATGGTCCTCAATGTTGTCAGGAGGTTCCGTAGGTAGATGTTCCTTAAGAAGTGATTGAAGACGAGTTTGCTTAATAGGATCTTGAAGGACTTGGATGTTCATTTTACGCCTTGGTTTCCTTCCTTGAAGCCTACGTTGGGGAGCAATGTTGATAACCATTGTGGACCGGATTAGTCGGTGGTCTGTCCAGCAGTCGTCGGCACTCACCATGGCCCTAGTAAGAAGTACATCGCGGCGATCTCTAACACGGACAATTACATAATCCAGAAGATGCCAGTGCTTTGACCGTGGGTGCTGCCATGATGTTTTAAGCTTATTCTTTTGTCAAAAGAGCGTGTTTGTAATAGTGAGATTATGCTCTGCACATATAGACAAAAGTAAGAGTCCGTTCGGGTTGCTATTACCAACTCCGTCTTTTCCAATAGTTTCTGGCCATAAATCAGAGTCACGCCCGACTCTTGCGTTAAAATCGCCCAGGAGGATAATTTTATCCTCCTTAGGTATCTCTGACAGGAGAGTGTCCAACTGGCTATAAAAACTTTCCTTGATGTCATCATCAGCATCTAATGTTGGTGCATAAGCGCTCAGAATAGTTACCTGTTGGTTATTGGCGAGCTTTAATCGAAGAGTTATCAGGCGTTCGTTAATGCCAGTAGGAACTTCTGACAAAGAGTTCACTAGTTCATTTTTGATGGCAAAGCCTACTCCATGTATTCGTCGGTCCTGCTCAGGTAGTCCTTTCCAGAAGAAGGTATAACCTCCTTTTTCTTCTTTCAACTGTCCCTCTCCTGCCCTTCGAGTTTCTTGAAGTGCTGCTATGTCAATTTTAAACCGTCTCAGCTCCCTTGCAATAATAGCAGTCCTACGCTCAGGGCGTTCACTATCTATGTTATCCAGCAATGTCCGTATATTCCATGTTCCAAAATTCAAATGTCTTTTTCGACCGCTAAAATGGTGACCCCACTGGACGCGGTAATCCAGTCAGGGGAGAGAGAGGTAGACTATGTTTAGGGCACCTTTTCTAGCCCCCTCCCCATACGGGGTGAGCAGAGTGGATCCTAAATAGGGCTGCTCAGTCATGGATACAGCTGCCGAGCTGCTCGACTACCTCGTTCCTTGAACAGGGCGACTGAGTCTGCATCCACCGCCCATGTGCTGGTCCATGGCTAGGGGCTTCCAGATTCACAGTCCTGCCCCCGTCGCCGTTCGCCAGTCGCCATGGGACTTTTTTAATGTTTGTTTGGTTGGGTTGGGTTGGGTTGGATGGGTTGGGTTGGAAGACGCCTGTGCGTGAAACTGTTTTATGTGGGGAGATCGGTGCACAACGAATCACCACACAAACTTGACAGAGTACGGCAGAGATCCAATGGCACGGTTACCCTGACGATTGGAAAACCATTCTCTGCTGCAGCCTTCATCCGCCTTCACAGCCGTTGTAATTTAGGTTTAATTATCTTCCGCCTGTTCTGCCATTGAGGACTTTGTTTTGGATCGTTCTTTGTCTGGTTCCTCTCCCCGGACCTTACCGCCATGGGTGACCCTACTGGGAGTACATAGCTCCCGACGGCATTGCTCACAGGATTCATCGGAACACGCAAGCCCACTCACCACTTCAAGGTGACGATCCGGCGAGGGGGGTGCAGACATGGGGTGGTGCAGAGAGAATGGAAGAGAGAGAAAGAAGAAAGTGTGCACTATGGGGTGGAGAGGGAATAAGAAAGAGCCGTATGGGGCGCAGAAAAGAAAAGGTGGGTAAATAGAGACAGGGTTAAAAAGAAAACACTGTTAAAATTGTAAGGAAACAGTTCACATAACAATGCAAAATACAAAGTGACCTTTAGCGTGATTTGGGTTGAGCACACCAGCTTCTCATCAAAGCTCAACTGCCATATGGGATCCACAGAACTCTGTGCTGAAGGGTACACATAGCAGATCACAGCACGTCCTGCTATGTTCCAGGGTTCTCACTTAGGACAATGAAATCTGTTTTGGAAGCTAACCTGATTGGTCTGGAAGGATTGCCCACTAACTGTCCTGTACCATAAAACTCCAATATAATGAAAAAAACACAATTTTTGCACCATCTACTGTATGATTATGTCTTACCTCCCAGTACACTGCATCGTCATAGCAGTTCTGATCAGGCGGCTGTCCCAAGAAAGGTAACTGTAGAATTAATCCTGCATCATGGGGGGTGGGGGGGGGGAATACAATAGTAGGTTATAAGTGGGCAAACTTTCTATAAGAGATGCTATATAAAAATAATAAGATGGGATACTGCAGGAGCTATTGTCTCTTTCCATTTCTGTAAAGGTAAGGTACGTCTACTAAAACAGCTTGATATTTTTTTTTTTTAAATTGCTACAGAAGTCCAAACAACTCATTATTTCATTAATTAGCACCTAAGAAGTAAATATAGGCTTAACATTAATTTATGTGGATGCTTTGTGTATTATTATTCATTTTTCAAAAAGGGAATGAAAATGCTCCTTCCTTTTTTCTACCTATTGCATTTAAAAAAAATTTTTTACAAGAGGTTACCATTTCACACAATGTTTTAAGATGACATTGATATGGGCTTTTATTTTACTGACCTGTGATTGTTCCTCCTCCCAAAGCAATTGCAAGGGAGCATCCCAGAGCAGCAGCCTGCATCCCAGTGGATGTACTGTAAGATGGGGAAATAAAATACAAATTGTATCACCTTCACCTCCACTGAATGGCATTCGTCAGGTGCATTCTTTTGCACGTACAACAAAATTAGAGCAATGTAGTATATGGGAATTTCACTACAAAAGATATGAAATATTTTATAGCACGTGAGAAACATGCACCCTGGCAGTACCTCTCTGCATAACTATGACTTGTCCAATATTCCAGGGTCCCCCAAAGGCCTTTAGCTGCAGGTGATCTGTGGTCCTTTTCCCTGCCTCCATGACTTTTACTGGTGCCTGTGCCTTGGACCACAGTGGTAGAACATCAGTTCCTCTTGCCTTTCTGAGAAGTACTTGGTGGGGCAAAAGGCAACAGAGGAAAATCTCCAACCTGTAGAAACCTTTTGCCGCCTATATGATTTGCGAAAGGACCTATTATAGCCAAAAGAGCACTGAGGAAGCCAGTGGACTGTAATTCACTTTCCAACATAAAACGATATGGACATTTCCCTTCAAAAATGCATGTCATCTCAGTCCACTAACAAATTTTATGGTTTTAAGATTTGTTTGGTGAACTGCCCAGAGAGCTTCAGCTAATGGGTGGTATAGGAATGCAATAGATAGATAGATAGATAGATAGATGTCAGACACTTATGTGTGATTCTTTCTCTATTAGTAGATAATTCTGAAGTGATATTCTCTAGGCTCGTAGTCTAAGGGGCAGCCTGATTCTATGCTGTCCTAGGCATCTGGGGCAAAACATCTACATTTCTTCCACTGACTAATTTGCAGTATTTCACTTGTGCAATATTATACTCCTGCTGAACGGCCAAGGCCACCCTGGTCCCAGGAAGGCAGTGCAAGTGACCCCAAGTGGCTCAGTTGCATCTCTGTTCTCGCCTTCCCCACTGCTTCATGCTCCCCAAAAACCTCCTGTGTGATGCCATGGTGCCTACGAGGGAGCTTCCCCTAACACTCTCAGATCCGAAACAGAGATGGATGCTGCTGATGTGCTAGTTCAGCGACTGAAGCTCCTGCTCTACTGTACCATTATTGGCCTAGTGTCTGATCCATGCTCTAATGCTGCTGCTGCTGCTGCTGCTGCTACTGCTGTGTGGCAGACCACAGGATCAGGCTGAAAAATGAGCAGGCAATCAAAAACAAAAATTATTTCCTTCATTCTTCGTGGGTTGGTTCTTTTTGTCTTTTGATAAAACATAGATTACAACCCAGTTAAAAACATTGTTTTACGAGCATGTAAGAACTGTAGGAGAGGCTATGCCTAAGTAAAATATTTTTGCAATCCACTTTGCGAGGGTTTAAGATTTAATAAAATGAAAACTCACCCAGAGTTGACCTGAACAGCAGCTACAATGATACTTGCAGTGCCCCCCAAAATACCAGGTAAGCCATGCAGGTTATGGACGCCACAAGTATCTTGAATCTTCAACTTTGAGGCAAAGAATGGCTATAAGGAAAGAAAAGTTGTTGTTGTTTTCTGAGTCGCCTTAAAAAAATAGACCATCTAGAAAGAAAATAAAGATTGCTCTTCCTTCTTTTCCATATCCTTGTTACAATAAAAAGACCATGTCTTATACAATGTACAAATGATGCTACTATATTTTGCAATATCATCTGTATTAAAGACTCGTGTAGAGTTGTGCTCCTGCCAAGGAATGGGGACAGGTTGGGCTACAGCTATCGGCCCCTCTAAGCAAAAGAGTGCTGACTTAATCCAACACAATCTCGCTTGCTAGGCTACGGACCTGAGCCTCATCCTGGTCAGAAACACAAGCTGTGTTTGCAGTAAGGAAAATACCCCACGTGGTCTGGAGGACATTTTCTTCTCAACTCCAAATATGGAAATCATTCTGCGTGATTTCTAAGTGTGAGTGCAATCTATCCCACAGATCCTGTCAAAGACATTTTTAAAAAGGGTTGCGCAACTCCTTATCTCATCATACAACAACTTGTCTCCAAGCGTGGATGTCCCTGATGCCCCAGAGGAAGTGGAGGGAAACCCCTCTCAATCTAGCAGGTGAGAACTGGGAGTCAGAAGAATCAGTCCTGCTGAACTTCCCCCCACCCACTTCTATTAGTTTTTATATACAACCAGCCTCTGCCTGCTATAAAGGAGCAAATCCCTTGCAGCGTGAGCTACAGCAATAACCAAATAAACTAATAAGTGCGGCTCTGATCTTAGGTACCCTAACATAAACTTAAGAAAGCCTGCTTGCAAAGTCAGTGTAGCATATGCAACAAGTAGTACCAAAGCTGGGATCTGTGAGATTGACATTTCTTTTTTAAAAATAATAATACTCACAGTCAAGTATTTGAATCCGATAACTGAGATTATTCCAGCTATGCTGCCAATTAACATGGCACCAAAGGGCAAGATGTTCAAGTCAGCGCAGGAACCCACAGCGACTCCTCCTGCTAGGGTAGCATTTTGAATGTGCACCTGTGAGAGGCATACGATATTGGCAAGAATGGCCTAAACTAAACCTATGGCCCTAAGTTTAGACAATTTCGGCGTCTAACTGAGATTCTTTGGACAGGGAGGGAAAGAGGCTGGAGCCTCAGTCTCCTCCCCTCCCTGCCCCCCGGAACGCCCCATTTACTTCTTCTCCGAAGTTGCTCTTACGACCTCAAAGAAGCAGCTGGCGCGGTTCTTTCCATGCTGGCTGTGATGGGGAGGGCTCTCTGAGCACAGTTCCCCAGCTCCGAGGTTGGAGCTGTTTTCCAGCCTCAGAGCTGGGAATCCAAACGATCCTATGGCCCCCTAGACACTGTCTAGGGGGCCATAGGACCACTCTGTTAGTGGATTAAAGATATTAAAAAAAGCACTTGAAATCAAACATGAAACAAATTGGCAACCATTGTAGGATTGGTATAATATGACCACCATGCTCTTACCAGCATCCTGGGGGATGCCTTTCAACCAGTCTGGATTTCCAAATGGTCTTTAAAGGCAGCCCCCTGTAGTCAGCATTGCAGAATTCCATTCTGAATGTAACTCGTGCACACAGTTATCCATTCTGAGCTGAAATTAGCAGTGCTACTTCCCAAAATTTGTATCGATAGTTCCAAAAACTAGTACTTCCAACTTAGTTGTTGACTTACAACCCAGTATCTCTCCAACAAATTGTGTCAGACACAAACATCTCTGGAAAACATGCATATCCTTATGCATATTTTTAAAATTCACTTAAATCAATGCAAAACAACCTTTGACTTGGATGTGTGTGAGGCTACAACTGAGCTTCTGAGAAACCAACAGATCCCCTATATAAAGAACCTCTGTTAATTGTGATTGAGATGCACAGATGAAATGAACCTCTGGAGTTCAAGATGAAGTTTACCATGTCCAGTTTGCCTCTGTGTTCAACCAGGATTGAGGTGGCAAATGCCGTGAGTGTGCACGCTGCCAAAGAGAAGTATGTATTGATGATCGCTCTTTGCTGGGCTTCTTCTGTTTTTGCAATTGCTGAGTTAAAACTGGGCCAAAACAGCCAAAGAAAAAGGGTACCTATAAAAAACACATTTTAAAAAATCAGAAAACAAAACGTCATTAACTTCCTCTCGTGTTTTTAAAAGGACATAGCAACATAGGAAGCTGCCTTGAAACTGGTTGGACAATTTCCATATAGTCCAATATTGTCTACTTGGACTGGCAGGGACTCTCCAGGGTCCCAGAGAGAAATCTTTCCCATCATCTGCTACCAGATCCTTTTAACTAGAGCTGTTAGGGATTGAACCTGGGACCTTCTACATGAAGACCATGTACTCTACCGTTGAGCTGTGGTCCCTTCCCATACTTTCCCCCCCAACTCCAAATATCATAAGTCTAGCTCTCCTCCCACCATGTGGCCTTAATGAAGCCTTAGTTGACCCAAGTTTAAGCATATATGCCAATATAATCACCTGAAATTCCATTGTATACGTCAAAATTGGTATAACCTCATATTTGGTGAAATATGTCAGTACAACACTTACACTTAATCAAAAACACTTCTTGGGTTGGCTAGTAGTGCATACCTTGTAATCATGAGACATGTCCCTACTGGAATTTGGGACTCCACCATTAGATAGAGAGGTGAGACAAGGGGGAGCCAGCTATTGCTATAAATATTAAAGCGCTGGGTAGTTTTTAAATTTTAAAAGCACTTGTGGAAAGTTGAAAAGTAGCAAGCTTTTCACATTATAAACCACCCTTCCAGTCTTTAACACATCATCAACATGTAGACGAATAAAAACCTGGAACAAAATTACACTGAAATCACTTATTAACTGCTGATAAACCAAAGTACGTTAACAAAGTATGGTACGAAATAGGGGTCAGAAGATAAAACTAATTTTAGGGGGAGATCTGGATGAAATGAATTTACTGGGAGTAGGAATTTGGGGAAAACATATTTTCAGTACAGGCACTGGAGTGATGACTCAGAGTTTGCTGATGTCTCATTTAGGGCACCATACAGCCTGTGTTAAATACTCTAATGTCCTGCTGATGTCGACGGAAGAATTAAGTGCATGCATGCCTAAATTCCTCCTATCAAAATCAATGGGACTTAAAAGTGCATACCTTGAGCCTGTACAGTTCCTTTGTCCTGGCCTAATTACTTGATTTTCCTGACATAATTGGTTCAGGACAATGGCCATGCAGAAAAATATACAAAGCTCAGTGTGGAAAGCTAAGCAGGGTCAGGCCTGGTTATTACTTGGATGGGAGACCCCTCCTCTAGCTTCCTGCATTGAGCAGGGGGTTGGACTCGATGGCCTTGTAGGCCCCTTCCAACTCTATGATCTATGAATCGATAAATAGTATTATGAAAAGTGACCCATAATAGAAAACAAGCCTCTTACTCACCTATCATAGCAAATAAGTCTGAATGGTATGAAGAACCTTCATTTTCATGTCCATTTTTCAGATTGGGACGGTATATGAATCGAGCTACAGCCAGACCAAAGTAGGCTCCAAAAGCATGAATGGTCATGGATGCTCCAGTATCAGTAGCCTGCAAAATGGCAGAATTAGCTTCAAAGGTTAGTTGCTGCAAATTCTTATATAAAGCATGTAGTACACAGAACCACCATCTTAAGGCCAGCCCCCCCCACACACACACACAAACCAGGGAAAATTACAACTGCTATCTTAGGAGGAATCAGTAAAAATGACTGTGCATACATGGGACTCATCTCAATAAATCCGTTTTTATGGTTCTAAGGCCGGGGTAGGTAATCTGGTGCCCTCCAGTTGTTTTGAACCACAATGCCCAGAATACCCAACAAACATAGCCAATTGTCAGGGATCATGGGAGTTGTAGTGCCCCACATGCCTACCTCTGTTCTAAGGCTATGGTGCCATTGCACCAGTGTAGGTATGCAAAGGGGTCTGCAGGGCTTGCTCCTTCCCTCCCTGTCCCTACAGATTATGCTTGCGCAGGGCTGCATAGGGGACGGGTGAGTGCATCATGCAGCAGGTGGACTACATGGCCTACAAGTCCCCCTCCAACACTCTGCTGATTGTACTGCAGTGCTTTTTTCTTCTTTTCTTTTTATTAACATTTAATAACCTCTGTAGTTCCTTCTTAAGCTGGGGGAAGAGGAGCTGGGCGTGGGCGGTGCCGTGTTCTGGAATTAAAAGCTGAAGGGGACTTAGATCTGAATAAAGAAAACGTGCCTTTTTCTTCCTTTGGGAGATAGGAGAAAATTGATTTTTGGTAAGAGATGGGCAGGCAAAAGATAAAACTTATTTCAGGGGGAATTTGGGTTTTTTTTTAGAAGGGGGAATCTGTGCAGGGGTGGGTGGGGAAATATTTTCAGTACATGTGGGGCACTGGAGTGATAATTCAGAGTTTAGTTGTTGCATTAGAACGTAAGAAGATCCCTGCTGGGTCAAACATAGCCACTCTAGGCCTGCATCCTGTTTCTGTGAGCGGCCAGAGAGATGCCGCTAAGCTCGCCAGCAAGGTATGAAGGCCATGCCCTTCCCCTCTTGTGTGTGTCCCTACCACCTGGAATTCAGAGGTATGTGGTTTGTAGCATGGAGGTTGCTGGCTGTAAACTTCAGTTATTTAGTTTAGACAGCTCTGCTGTCTTTGCCAGGAGGGCATTTAGTCTTTTCTCTTTCAGGCTCTCGAAATGGATTCTAGACTAAGCCTACATGTCACTTTGGATTACGGAGAATAATTCTTGAACGACCTGGCTCCAATAACGGAAAAGAACATACAGCAGTTAACTATTTAATGTCAGCATACTGAGGAAAACCCAACTATTCAGAGGACTTAATCAAGACACTGTTCAAATCACTGGAATAGCCATAATGCCCAGACATTCATTTCTATTTAGAGGGGATTTTTAAAGAAAAATTGACCCCTGAAAAAGGCCCAGTTATATGATACAGGGCTGAAACACTACCTCAAAGAATAAAACTATTTATTGGACTGCTTCAAAGAATAAAACGATATTATATAATACAGTTTTATTCTTTGAAATAGCCCAATAAATAGTTTTATTCTTTGAGGTAGTGTTTCAGCCCTGTGTCATATGTATATATATTCCCCAACATCCTGAGACTTTGTTTCTTCATTCCCTTGGGATAGAAATGTAATAATATTTTTTTAAAACAACAACAGCAACAACAACAACAAAACATCAGATTTGGACATCAGGTGAACTAAAATTCAAACTATTAATCTGAGGTTTCAGTCTTTAAAAGAACTCTTCCTAGGAATGTCCATTTAGTCACAGCAGAATTTAGAGAGTTGCCCTCCCAAAAACAATCAAGCCTACAAACCTAGGTTTGGCCCTGCTGCTTTTACAGTTTCAGTGTCTCCCTCGCTACCGGAAGCACTTGTTGAGGGAGGCCATTCAACCTACAATCCATGTCTATAAATACTTATTATTGGTGAATAAACATACTATACAGGGTTTTAAGCAGAATGGAATAGGGAACTGGATTGTCCCATTTTGCCTAAACAATGGATCACCACCTTGGCATCTGTATCTGATGCATCTATGGATCTCAGGTTACATCTTATTCAGCAAAAACTTTTGTTTTGGGTCTATCGGATGCCACAGTGTATGTCCCTTTAATAAGGGTTTGTCTAAGCTGGATAATAGTTGGAGGTGTAACACAGCTATGCTCCCTTTAAGCTGAGCTCATGGTACATGCTGATCCACTGATGGCCTCTGTCTTTTGAAATAAGACTTGGACTATTTCACGCGGCACAGACTATCAAAAGCTCAAACTACACAGCATGACAAAGCATTACATGTTTCCCCCTCCATTAAAAAAACACACAACCAAATAAACTTCAGAAGAATGTAGCTTAGGGTGGAGCAGGGCAAATGGCTGTTCGACCCACCCACGCTCCCACATATCTTCCCCATTGTGAGTCTTCCTTATAGAAAAACTGCTGACGCCAAAATATTCCACAAGAGCAAGGCAGATGGAAAGGGAACAAAGGGTAAGCAGAAAGTCTTGAGGCACACCAAGCCAAACTGATAAAGCTGACACATAGAAGAGGTTCCCCCCACAAAGCAGCATTTTGATGCGGACAGAATAGAAGCTAACAGCTTTTCTTCCTTAATATAGATGTCACAGAAAATCCCTACCTGTAGTGTACTCGTGACAAGATGTTCATTGCATGCAAAGAGGGTAATTTCCAAAATGGCCATGATCAACATCTGGACTGGACTTGTTTTCCCCAGGACAGCTCCAAATGAGATCAGGACAGTTGCTGTGCTGAAGTCTGCATTGATCATACTTTCAGTTCGAAGAGGAGAAAAATACATACAAAAGGCAGGTTAGCCATGCGGCCTTGTATGTGCTGGGGCCCTCAGAATGGAATGGAAGCACACGATGGTCTCCTTCTACAGTGGAGCCTAACAGTCATGGCTCTGTAAACTGCCTGGATTGAAGATGGTGTGGGAACTGTATGAAAGGGCCAAGCGACACATTACATTACTCATGCTTTTTAAATTGTGCAGTGGCTGCAAACACACACACACACACACTCACACACACACATGTTCGTGGGGCATTTTACTACCCCAAGCCATTCTCCAATGTATCCTTAGGTGGTAGCCATTTGTGTCTTACAATGTCTAGTCTAGCTTTGAGCTCCTTGAAGGAAGAGCAAGGAATGCATGATGCAATAAATAAAAAATAAAGACTGATAATATGTTAGTTTAAATTAATCAGTAGAAATGGGACACTGATAGTTTACCCAGGCAATCATGGCCCAACCACAAACATTTCCTTTGGTGCAATCCTCTTGCAAGTCCTTTTCAGTGATATATCCATGACTTGACATAGACCAGGAGAATCCCTTGATCAGAATGCGGTCTATTTCATTTCCTCCCGTCAAAAGGGAGGAACTGAAATCTATTCAACTTTTTACATTCATTGGGGACATACATCACAATGTTGCAGAAGCAGAGTGTGCTGCCTTCCAAAAATCAAGTTAATCATAAAAAAAGAAGTTTTTGTACTGAGCAGAGTGGAACTAGTACAACCTGGAGCACACAGGTTCTGCAACCCACCATGGCTTAAACAAAACCATGGTGGGCTGCAGTGATCAGGCAAACCAGGTAACTGAATTCGCCACAACCACAACTGAAAACAGCACCACCTTGAAGAAAGATACTTGGATTCCTTGCAACAGCTGAGAAGCGGCTGAATATTTTTGCTCTAAAAAATGCAATCACCTGGAAGGTCTTAGCAACCAGATTAGAATATATGCTGTATGAAAACTATTTTAGCTGCAGTTCCTTCATTTTATTCTTTTATATATTTTACTCTTATTTATTGAATTCAGTACTTTTACAATATGCTTTATTTGCGTCAACATGAGCAATTTACATCTGAACAAATGCTGGGAGGTCCTTCTACTGTCCAGTGTTTTTGTTAAGACTGTTGTGAAATGCAGTTAAGGGCGCAATCCTATGCATGTTTAGATGGGGGGGGGGAACAACTCCCAGCATTCCCCAGCTAGCCATGTCTGACTCTGTGTCACACACACACACACACACACACACACACAATCTAAATTCCTCTGATATGATGGAGTAGGTAGCTATTGAAAACAATGGGAAACACCGCCATGAATTTCAAATTCCAAGGAGGTAACCATATTAGTCAGTTATAACTGAAATAACCAAGAGTCTTGTTGGACTTTAAAGCCTGACAAAGGTATTATAACAGGGGTGGATAACACATGGTCCATGGGCCACATGCAGCCCCCACTATGCCTGCTGCAGCCCCCGCCCCCGATTCAGTGAAAAATATTAATACATTTTTGAGGGGGGGGGAAGGCATCTGTCATGGTTACAGAGTGCCAGAAGGGTCAAAATTAGCTTGTTTGCAAGCTAGTTTTGACCCTTTTAGTACTCCATAGCTGCCTGCTACTAAGTTCCAAAGGGTCAAAATTAGCTTGCAAATGAGCTAATTTTTACCCTTTTGGTGCTCCCAAGCCATAACATGGCATTTTAAAAACATTGTTTTATTTTATTTTTTGCTTTATTTCTTGGCACATGCACAGGGTGTGTGTCCCATGTGGAGGATCGGGGGGGGGGCAAAAATAGGCCCCGGACTTCCCGAAATTGCCTACCCCTGTATTATGACATAAGCTTTTGTGAGATGTGCATCAGATGCATGAGATGATATTTAAGTTGGCATATTTATTTATGACATTTGTACACCACCCTTCATAACACGTCTATGTTTACATTAGTAATTCATAAACAATAAAGTACAATAAAACAACAAAGACAATCAAAGGATACAAAAGTGCCAGAACATAGTACACCATAGCAGTGTTTTGTAAAACCAAAACCTTAAGAAATATAATTGAAATGTCTTGGCCTAGAATCTAAAAGGTAAGAGTGGGCAGCAAGAGTATTCCTTTAGAAAGTGAGTTCCATAACCAGGGTGCCATAGCAGAAAAGGGCCGTCTCCCTGGTCACCACCACATGCTTTATCTTGTATAGTGGGGGACTGAAGGGCCTCAGCAGAAGATCTTCATGTCTGGGCAGGATATGTGAGAGGGTGTTCCTTAAGGCAGGCTTACCTACCAACTTAAAATACCACCATGCATCTGAAGGTGGCCTCTAGCTTCCAAAAACGTATACCAGAATAATATTGTTAGCCTTTAAGGAGCCATAGTCCTCCTCCTAAATCAGTGTTCTCCAACCTTGGGTCCCCAGATGTTTTTGGCCTACAACTCCCAGCATGCCCCAGCCAGCTACGCTAGCTGGGGCATGCTGGGAGTTGTAGGCCAAAAACATCTGGGGACCCAAGGTTAGAGAACACTGTTCTAAATCATAGTGGGCTTTCCAGTGGAAGAGGCCTCTGGTGACTGAGCCCTTACCTTTTAATACCAATATGGATTTCATTTGATTCCATCTCCCAAAATCCTTGTAGTAGGATGCCCCACTGGAGACCCAAGGCAGCAATAAGGAAGTTGATACCAACGCTGCTGAAGCCATATTTCTTCAGGAAGGTCATCAGGAAGCCAAACCCAACAAATATCATCACGTGTACATCCTGGAAGACTGGAAGGAGAAGAAAAGACAATGTATTGGACTTACGATTGGCTGCATCTATTTAGTACTTATTTGCAATTACCTACCATAAAGAACCATTTTTCCCCAGTGGAGAAATTTTAAACAGGTAGAGTCAATCATTTCTGATAACATTAATATCACATTTCCTCATATATCTAAGAAGTTTGCCATGGGATGCAAAATGCAGAGTGCTTGTGTATATGAGCTGGGGCAGAGCTGGGGCAGAGGAACAGGAAAATGGGGAGGAAAGGGGGAAATGGAATAGAGTATCCTGGAACAGGGTGTGACTGCCTGGAACCATGAACAGTCCACCACGCTGCAACATTTTGTCGCAGGTCCCACTTGTGAACAGACTTCTCTCAAGCACAGATGGTGTACCAAATAACCCCGCCACAGTCTTGAGCCATTTCGGGCTCAGTGCAGCTTTTTTTTTGCCTTTAACGTTTTTTTCCTTCGCGATCCCCATTTTGACAGCTGCAGACAGTCCCTTCAAAGTGCCCCAGCAGCACCTTGGTGGACTGCCCGTGCAGGCCAAACCTTAAAAAAAAACCAAAAAAACCCCAAACCCTTAATTTTCACAAATATTTGTGAAAATTATTATTTTTAAAAAATACACTCACACAACTGCAGACATTCACAGTTGTGCAATGGGGAGCCTTTTGGGCAGGGAAGTATGCAGGTATATTGAGTCCTAACCAAAAAAAATTATTTTAACCCTTTCTAAATCCCACTGAAAAACAGGTGCCAAAGGTAAATGGGGACTCCAGTAAATAGGGTGGCTCACATTTTGCATGTTCCCAAGGTGGTAGAATCTCAGGTACAAGTGCAAAAGTGAGGGCACTCTTAGGGCACACATGAGTCCACCCCACCCAAGGATCTTGCCATGAAGGGGGCGAATGATCCACCAGCCCCCTTTTGCAAGTTAAGATCACTTGTGCCTTTGGTTACATTTGACAACTCACCTTTTGACAGCTGTCAGGTGGCACCAACGGGGAAAATAAACTCACCTGCAGCCTCTGTGGGGCAATGCCCAGGGTGGCACTCCATGCTGCAACATTCTGTTGCAGGTCCCACTTGTGAACAGACTTCTCTCATACATAGATGGTGTACCAAATAACTAGGATTGTATAAATATGTGTATTTCTGGGGAGCCATTGCAATATTTTTTTAGAAAACATAATGAACAGACTTATTTCAAAATTATCGTTTGCATGTGTTTTAAATCTCTCACCCATTATTATTATAGTTAAAAAACAACAACAACAGCAGAGGCAGCCCAATAAATATCCTTCCTATTGTTCTTTGTGGCAGAAATATGGACATGAATTGCGACAGGTCCTGCCACACCCTGCGTGAGGCAAAGGGGCCAAGGTTAATCAGTTCAGCTGCCTTTGCCTCTAAAAGCAAGCAGAAATCCTCTTGCTAAAGCTTTCAACCTAGAGAAATAAATTAATTAATCATAATTAATGAATTAAATTCAGCACGTCTCCATGTTACTAGGTGTCTTTTGAGATATTGAAGAACGCGTGAGGTCTTATAATTTAATAAACAAAAGCAATTATTCATTGTTAGACTCTTTTGGAAAACATCTCTAAAGTTTCCTTTTTCATTTCCTACTACAGCGATACCTAGAACTAAATAGGCTTAGGTTGCAATGTTTGGGACCCTGGGAGGAGATCTGGATACAGATCGTGCTAGCAGTGGCAGGGAAAGAGCGATCTGGATGAAGAGCTCCGGGGGAGGGCATGGAAAGTCCAGGTAGGGGAGAAACTGGTGGTGGTGGTAGGTTCAGGGCACCCTTCGGGGGATGCAGTAAAAGCCGGGGGGTGCGCATGCAAGCCCTGGGCCTCAGGTTGTGCACCCCTGCTTTATAGTAATACACATGTGCTTACATACATATGCCCTATAGACAAAATGTATAATCACCCCATCAGATATTTATCTTCTAAATACATAGGTGTAGGGGTTGAAACCCAAAGAGTGGCAAATTTAGCAACTTATACTAGCAACCTTTTAAATGTAACCCGCAAATCTCCCCAGAAGTAAAAAAAGAGACAAAGCAGTGATTTACCAAAGGCAGCTAGCAGAAAATCAGGACTACCCTTGGTAAAGAGGGGGCCACTGGAGAGTATTAATTCTTTGTGACAATCTACGAAAAAGATTCTCATTCTGTAACATCACAGAATCTTGACTGAGCCCCACGATGCTTAAATGTTACAGAGAGATGCCTGCATATACTGTGTTGGATCCAGTCGAGGCTGGTGGCTCCAAGGTCAGTGTGGCAGTGTATCCACTCCGGGTTGCAGTCTGAACTTTTAACTATCCCTGGCACTGAACCTATTTTGGGGGTGTGGTTCAGAACCTTGGATAGCTCCTTTAAAGTTCTGACTAAAACCCGGAGTAGATGCACTGCCCCACTGACCTTGGAGCCACCAGCCCCCACTGGTTCGAGCCAAAGACCCATGTGGAGAAGGAGAAGATGTGTTAGTGTTGTTCCAGGATCTCTAATGCAAGAGCTAGACTGAGGAAAATTTCTTGTCATGCAGTGCCACAATGTATCGAGTTGTGTTACATTATATGAAAACAATAAATAAGGGAAACACAGACTGTACTAGTAGCCCATTAAAAGGTCTTGAGAGTGAGCAGTCTTATGCAAGAGCGTGTACAAATGGAGGAACCCCTTGAGATTTGGGATAACTTTCCTCATGCAATAATCTTCTGCTAAGTCAGAAACAGCTCTTCAATGAGCAGAAAGGCACTTTTGGATCCAACTCACGGGGTGCATTCGCACATCACACCAACCCAGCCTGGCAATAAGCCACAGAGGGTTGGTGTCACCACGGGGAGGCAGGTGACTCCTGTTTCGGTGGGGCTCCTTTGTCCATTGCAGGTTTGGCAGCTTTCATTTGGAGCTTCATAGGAGCTATTCGTGGTGCTCCAGGGTGGTGGTGAACCCATTGTGGGGATGGAGTTCAGCACCAGGGAGAGCTCCTCTGAAGCGCCAAATGAAAGCTGCCAAACCTGCAATGGACAAAGGAGCCCCACCGAAACAGGAGTCACCCGCCTCCCCTGATGGTGTGTTGGCAAAACAACCCACTGTGTGCCCAACATAGATTTTCATAGATTTCATAGATCATAGAGTTGGAAGGGGCCTACAAGGCCATCGAGTCCAACCCCCTGCTCAGTGCAGGAAACTAGAGGAGGGGTCTCCCATCCAAGTAATAACCAGGCCTGACCCTGCTGAGCTTTCCACGCTCAGACAAATTGAGCCAGCATGAGCCACAGGCCTGTATAGGGTGCACCATGGGTTGTTGGCCCCCTCCCCCAGGGGACACCACAGGAGGACCGAGTTGTCTCCCTGCCACAATCGAGAGCCATTTCAGCAGGCTCACTGCAGCTTTTTTTTTGCTTTTAACCCATTTTGTCAGCTACAGACAGTCCCTTCAAAGTGCCCCAGCAGTACGCAGTCACGGCGGGCAGAAGGGGAAGCCAGTGTACCTGCTAGACTTTGCCAGCAGGCACCCCCCCCCTGCACATTGCCCACCCAAGGCTCCCTGTTCCCGCACCCGTGCAACTGCGAACATCCGCAGCTGTGCAAGTGCAGGTAATTTTTTTTTTTGCTTTTTTAATTGCAAATATTTGTGAAAATTAAGAGGGGAATTAAAAAAAAAGAAGAAGAAGATTGGCAACCATGAGCAGCCCTGTCCTCGGTGCTGCTGGGGCACTTTGACAGGACTGTCCATAAAACAGGGATTGTGAAAGCCGGCTTTTGAAATCTCAAGGGGAAAAAGTTAAAGGCAAAAAAAAAAAAAAAAGCCACAGTGAACCTGAAACGGCTCGGAGTCATGGCAGGCAGAGGGGGAAGCCAGTGCCAGCTGCCCCCAAGTGCTGCTTGAGCACTTTTGGAGTGGCTGGCAATGGCAGTTGCCTGGGAGATGCTTGGAAGAGTGGCAAGGAGTTTTGCCATTCTTGCCAAGTGGCTGCATAGCCAATCCCACGATGGGGTCGGTTGCCTGGGTTCAGATGACGCGACAACCCATCATGAGTACAACAACCTCTAGAACAACCCATGGGTTGTCAGGGTGCCTTGTTGTCCTTAAGCAAGCCATCCTGTGGGGGATCAGTTTGGATGTGCACAACATGTCAACCCATTGTGGGTAGCAACCCACAATAGGTTGTCATGTCATGAGAACCCAGTCATAGTTGGTTTTTTGGTTTTTTGCAGGGCATGGCTGGCTGGAACCATTAACAGGAACACTCCACGCTGCAACATTTTGTTGCAGCTCCCACTTGTGAACAGACTTCTCTCAAACAGATGGTGTACCAAATAACTAGGATTGCATAAATATGTGTATTTCTGGGGACCAAAGGCAAAAACAGGAGGAGATAAGCATCCAATAGCAATGCAAAAAAAGGTGGGGGAAAGAACAATTCTCAGGGTCGCCACTAATAAACAGTGAAATACATTCTAGTTGTTGAAGAATTCTGCAGAAATCTTTTCACAACCCCCTGAGGAAGGCCTTAAAAAAACCATAGGCCGAAACGCATTGGGCTCCTCCACTTGTAAACAAATATTAAATAATTTGCATCCTGAGGATTGTTCTCTCCCCCCCCCCTTTTTAATTCTGGGGAGCCATTGCAATTAGAAAAGATAATGAATAGACATATTTATTATTATTTGCATGTGTTTTAAAACTCCCACCCATTAGTCTAGTTTGTTTTTTTAAAAACAGCAGAGGCAACCCGATAAGTATCCTTCCTATTGCTATTTGTGGCAGAAATATGGACATGGATTGCGACAGGTCCTGCCTCTTGCTAAAGCTTTCAAACTAACGGAATTAATCATAATTAGGGTGCAATCCTATGGCCGTCTAGACAGAGTCTAGACGGCCATAGGAGAAGTCAGAGTCCCAGCTCTGACCTCAGAAATGCACTCTGAGGTCAGAGCTGGGACTCTGAATTCGGAGCCCCCTCCATCCGCCCTCGCAGCCGGCGCGGAAAGAACCACAGCAGCTGCAGCTCCAAGGCTGTAAGACTGACATCGGAGACCATGTTCTGTGGGCATTCGGGGGGGGGGATGGACAGGGAGGGGAGGAGTCAGGCTCCGCAAGCATATGTAGTGTCCTGGTGGCACCTCAGCCTCCCCTCCCTGCACTCCGGGGCGAAAGACTTAGATAGCTGAAATCGGCCATCTAAGTGTTTTGTATGGCAGGAGGAGCAGCGACCTTTGCCTCCACGCTCCTTCCACCCTCCATAGGATGTCCATAATCCTCCAAGTTTGGAGGGTTATGGGCAGCTTCATTGGATTGTGCTGCCCATGAATTAAATTATAGTTACAAAAAGCCTAGGCCTCCGTGAGTAACTATGAGCATGAATTAAATTAAACAAGTTTGCATTCTACTAGATGTCTTTTGAGATATTGAAGAAAGTGTGAGGTCATAATTTAATAAACCAAAGCTATCATTCATTGTTAGACTGCTTTGGAGAACATCTGTAAAGTTTTCTTTCTCTTTTCCTTTTACAGCAATACATAGAACAATTTATTTATTCATTTTAAAAACCCAATTTCAAGAGGGAAAATGGCCCTCATTAATGTCAGCAAGTTACAAGACATTTGGTTATAAAATATCTTTGCTGTTTTAATCTGGTGGATTGCTCCTGTCTGTGAGCAAGGAGGAAGACAAGATAGGAATTCAAAATAGTAAACAAGAATCCCCTGTGAAGTCAGACAGATTCAAATGTACAAGGACTGAGGACTTGAATTCAGCAAACCTGATAGAAATAGAGTAAGAAAAGACCTGAAACAAAACTTCGTGACTTCTTTGACAAGAGAAGAATTTCCCCACAAAACTCTGATATATACTAAATTATTTTGTACTGAGCTTGCTATTTAAAAACAACGTGCTTCTGTTAGAAGAAACCTTTGGCACTTTGATGGCAATTTGGCATGCTATCAGTTTACGGTGTAAAAAGCACACATCGGAACAGATGACAGCAAGTACTCTGACTTTAGCAGATGAATCCATGGTTGTGCACAGTGCTACAACAATCCAAAGAACCACGAGCCCTAGCAGAAAGCTATAGTCCATTAAGAAACAGACAACAACACTTACGTGGGTATAACTGGGATTTAGCTGGGGAGTTGCTTGATCCATCCGCTGTGTCATATTTTACAAATATCCCAAATAAAATTATGATGGCCACCTCCAAAATAATGGCAAGTACAGGAAATTTGATCCGCATGGTGGTGGAGAAAGAAGAATTTGTGTTGGCCATCCTTGCAGTAGTTTGCAAAAGAGTGATAATGAGCAAGAGACTCGTTGCTTGTCTTCAACTGGATTGCATCATAATGATATGGCAAAAACTTACCCTTGTCCAAGTGTCAAGCCTACTGAAGGAGGGACTTACAGTAACTTTACAAATTGCTTCCTGTTCAGAAACATTCCATTTATTCATCTTTATTTTAGGAGTCATATCCTGGCTTTCAAAAAGTTACCCAAGGTGACAGTATTTTCCTGGATATATAATGCTGGGGAATTAGAAACAAATCAGGTGACTTATCCTTGTTCAAGAACATACTTTTTATTTCTAACTACCTTGCTTTGCATCTTGTTAACAGTATATAAAAAATAGCAACTAAAATGAGTTCATGACTAAAATGATTACAAGTTCTGAACTATTAGACTGTCTACGGTATTAAGATGGTGAACTGTAGCCCCAGCCATATGTTTCCATAGATAAGACAGGATTAAAACCTTTTTGTCAAGAAGTAGTACAAACAATATTTCACCCAAGATTCCACTTTTAGTAAATGCAGGCGTGTTCTTTTGCTTTCCAGTATTTAAGTATACCAGAATGTAGACACAAGTATAAAAGTAGACATGGGTAAATAATGTTTTCATAAGTGAAGTAAGTTAGTTAAGATTCTGTGAAATGTGTTTACTGTGAATAAGGGTTCATTTATAGTAAGTGAATAAATTTTGCTATTATTTGGAAGACTCTTTTACATTTCAATTTATGATCATGTTTTTATTGCTCCAAATATAGATCTGGCGTGTAAAATTACTGATTGTTGACCTTTTTTGCTTTTGTTTCTGTTAAGTGGTTCATTTAAATTCATGGGACTATATTGTACATGATTCAGACCAGAGATGATAGCACATTGACCAGATCAGAACCAAATATTTTTTATCTGGTGGTCCTAACACATTTCAATCAAACTGTGATTAAAAAGCTTGAACTGTTTCTTTCACAAGGAAAATAAAAGATATTTTCAAGTTGTATGAGTTAAAATAATTTTGTGTGTAATACACCTCAACTTGCAGGTGCTCCATAACTGTGATGCTTTCTGGCACTTACTTTGTTATCGAGCCTATTCTAACCATTGATGAGGTCAATTGGTGTGGCAAAAAAACACATCCAGCCTCTGTCTGGAAAGCTGAATTACTCAGAGTTGTTAATACCCTATTCCAGTGTTCTCTGACCTTGTGTCCCCAGATGTTTTTGGCCTGCAACTCCCAACATGCCCCAGCCAGCTATGCTGGCTGGGGCATGCTGGGAGTTGTAGGCCAAAAACATCTGGGGACCCAAGGCTGGAGAACACTGCGCCTATTCAGACACTTTATTACACAGTTCAGTCATCTACGAATAACAATACAGCTGATTCTTAGGAGAATCAACTGTACCACTTGAGCTGGTACATAAACGGATGAGTTACAGAAAGTGTGCTTCCAGATAGAGGGCTCCTAGAGCTCTACCAATCAAAAGGCCTTGTGAAGCTATTCTGTCTTTTCCTCCTTAACAGATTTTTTTTCCTGGTAAGAGAAAAGATGGAAGCAGCAACGGGAGGACACGGGAGGGTTACAAGCAGAAGACTTATCTTAACATTATCTGGAACCCTGGAAAATTCTATGAATGAGGCAAGGCAATAGCACCATAAAAGCCTTGCCTGGAAGCGCCCTAAGAGTCCAACTGATAATTTCCTGGAAGTTTGTTCATGTGTTACAACAAGTCCTGTCCACATATTCCCATGGCTTGGAGTGAGCGACAGAAAGAGACTGTGGAAAGATCACCTCCAGCTCTTTCAGAGTAACTTCCTCTACAGTGAAGTTGGCAACAGGGTCTGGGGAGCCTGACCACACTGACCACCAGTGCTGGCTCCAAGATTTGGGAGCCCTTGGACCCCACGCTCTCAGCGCCCCCCACCCACGCAGGAAGAGGTGTTGCATGCAGACTGAGAATCCCCTTAGGCTGCATCTGATCTTCCTCGACATTCCGTGCAACACAGAAGAGGTAGCACAGTTAGGGGTGTGGCCTCTCTATTGGTCTTGCAACCCTGGCAAATGGCCAAGCTTGCCCACTCTAGCAAAGAGTACTCCTCAGTAAGCTGCCTTATATTCGAACTGGACTTGGTTTTGCTTCAGAGAATACTGTAGAGCAAAAAACAAAACAAAAACCTGGCTATCTCCACAGCAGCTGGATGGGGGAGAGGGGAAGCACGCAATGGCAGTGAGAAGGGGGGCCCTGCCTAGTGCTGTAGTGCCATTGTGGACCTTTCAAGAGGACATTGGCCCTGAGCATTTTCATAGGTTGCTCAGTAATTCATTCATTCATTTATTTATTCATTCATTTTCTATACCGCCCAATAGCCAAAGCTCTCTGGGCGGTGTACAACAATCAATTAAAAATACAATAAAATACAGTTAAATATAAACAATAAAAACATTATAAAAATTTAAAACCAATTTTAAAAATATCACAAACAAACTAAAACAAGTTAATAAAACACGACCGCTAAAACAATTTACCTCCCCACCATATACCATTCAGTTATTAAAAGCCTCAATGTAGAGGGCAGTCTTAACCTGGTGCCGAGAAAAGATAGTAGAGTTGGTGCCAGGTGGGCCTCAGGGGGGAGCTTGTTCCACAGTTGGGGGGCTACCACAGAAAAGGCCCTCCCCCTTGTTGTCGCCCCGCCCTCGGAGGTGGCAGTCGGAGGAAGGCCCCAGATGTTGAACGTAGTGTACGGGTAGATTGTGGTTGGGAGAGGCGTTCCATCAAGTGCTGTGGCCTAGTAATTTGCCCAGTTACTAGGGAAAATTATATATCTACTGCAAATTAAGGCCTAAAATCAGGATCCACAGTGTGTGGACCATGGACAGTCACACATAAGTTGTCTAGTTGTTAGCATAAGCTAGGGAAAGGCTGTACCATACAGGGGTGGTGCAAGATGTCCCACTACCTGAGGTGGAAGGACATGCGCCTCTGCTGCCCCTCCCCCCTCTCTGCTGCTCTCCCCGCTATGCCTCACTCTGAGGGGCCTTCCTCAGAGCAAAGCACTGCAGGTGGAGTTACCATGGAGACCACCTCTGCTACCACAGCACAGGCAGTCTCCAGGGCCACCTGGTCCACAGTGCTTTGCTCTGAGGAAGGACCCCTCAGAGTGAGGCATTTAAGGCCTCGTCATCTCTCTGGAGAGCCATGTTGGCCATCTGCTGTGGCATTTCCTCAGCAAGAAAACAACTGTACACCTCTTCAGAGAGCTTGCAGATGCCTTGCTCTGAGGGATCTTCAGAGCGAGGCATTTGGTGGGCAGCTGTTTTGGAGAGTTGCGCAAGCATTTGCCTCAGCAAGAAAGCAGCTGGTGGGGCTCCCCAGAACAGTAGCAGGGGGCCCTCCTGGTCAGGGATGTGTACCATTCACTGTCCCTACCACTCTGCCCCTTAAGGCAGTGGGTTCACCCCGCCTCCATGGGAGGGCCGGCTCTGGTACCATATTACAGTGGTAGAGCACATGCTCTGCGTGCAGAAGACTGAGATTGAATCTCTAGTAACTCCAGTTACTGTGCTGTCCTTTGGATGACCTGGAACATAATACAAGGGGCCAGCTTTTGCTTTCTTAGATGATTTATGAGTGTCGAAAGGGCCCCAAAATGTCAGTTCATATTGAAGTGAATGGAAAGGCCAAGTGCCAAGTTTTCTAATAATATATGGTCTGCCAAGTTTTCTAAAGCATATAAACAATTGTTGTATCCGCTAACTGTTTTTCTAATCTGGAACAGAGTGGTAAAGGTTGACACAGGAGATAAAATCAGCATTATCGGAAAATAGTGCAATTAACCTAAGTGGCTACCCTAAATGGAGATCAGGGGGCAGATAGAGTGGGCTCAGAGGGTTCACTACTGCATGTGGCATGCAAGGATATTCCATATGGAAAAGAGATTTAAAAAAACGGTGCCAAGACTTCTACAGTTTATACAGCATGAGATTGATGGGGGGTGGGGGGTGGTTTGGTTTACTTGTTTTTTTGTTTTGTTAATCAGACCCTAAAACAAGGGTGCAGAACCTCAGGCCTGGGGCCACATTCATACTTCCAGGGGTCACAATGCAGGCCTGCAGGGCCCCCTAGAAGGACCCTGTTTTCCTTTTTTCCTTTCCTGGATTTTGTGCAGGTTTTTCCACATTCTAAAATGTCAAAATGCTTCTCCTAAGGCTTAGTTACTGGCAGCAAGAGCTTTAAGTTAAAATATGCTGGTATTTGGGGGGTTTGGGCCCCACCGCTTTAGCTTTCGGCCTCACCCAATGCTGGAATGTGGCCCCCGAGAGCTTCTCTGAAGTGAAATTTGACCCTCAGGTTGAAAGAGATTCTGCATCCCTGCCCTAAATGAGGTGTGGGGTGGCTGGGGCTCTCTCCATGCTGGGAGGAGGCATCGTTCTATGCCTCCTACCAGCCCTAAGAAAAAAGAAAAGAGAAAGGGGGGTTACGTCACAAGGACAAAAACAGCCATGGCGAGCCAAAAACAGTTTAGCATCGCGGCAGGGAGGGAGAGGGGACTCATTGCTCCTGTGGTGTCCCCTGGGATTCCAGCTGGAGGAATGAGAGGGAGCAAAGTACCCACGATGAGCCCGATCGTCTGTTTGAGCTCATTGTGGATACTTGGTAGAACAACCGACCCACCGTGGCAAATCGCCACGGTGGGTTGCCGTGATGTGTGAACCTGCCCAATGTCGCAAATGCAAGGTGGTCTTTTGTTTTGTTCTGTTCTGTTGCATCTTTTAGCCCCCCCGCTGGTTTTGATTATATACTCCATCCATGCCCATTCCCAACAAGGCCTATACCAGAAGGTGCAAATGAGTGAAAAGAGAAACTCATCCTTGTTTGTCAACCAGGTTTCAGCTGTCATGTGTGTGTTGTACTCATGTGTAATGAGTTAACTGCACTGAATTACATCACAGACCACAATCCTGTCTTCACTGCTCTTCTGCATTCCTTAGCTCAGGGAACCACAGACTTCATGGTAGACTGACACACTGGGCTCAACTTCAGGTTCTTTTTTTCACTTTTTTTATAGGATATGTAAAACAGGGAAGCTTACAGCCACCTGGGGAGCAGCACATAATAATTTATTTATTTATTTATTTATTTATTTATTATATATTTGAATCGCCCATCTGGTCAGTCATCTGGCCACTCTGAGCGATGTACAGTCCAATAAAATACAAGAACAAAACAGAGTGTAATACACAATTGAAAACAGTACAAAATTTAAAAATCCTAACCCACCCCATATTCCCACCTAAAAAACCATATTTTTAATGCACGGCAGAAGCTAATCAAGGAAGGGGCATGGCGAAGGTCACTGGGGAGAGAGTTCCATAAATTGGGGGCTGCCACAGAAAAGGCCCTCTTCCTAGTCCCCACCAGCCTGGTTTCTCTGGCTGATGGGACAGGGAGAAGGCTGTCCGTGGCAGATCTTGTTAGCGGCCTACTTGATGTTGCTGGAGGCGCTCCTTGAGATAAACTGGATCGGAGCCATACAGGGTTTTAAAGGTTTGGCTTGGCAAACAACTGGTAGCCAGTGCAACTCTTTGAGCGCTGGAGTGATGTGATCACGCCAGCGGCAGCCTTTAACTAGGCGAGCCGCTGCATTCTGTACCAGCTGTAGCTTCCAAACCATCTTCCAGGGTAACCCCATGTAGAGCACATTACAGTAGTCTAGGCGAGAGGAGACCAAGGCATGAACCACTGATGGGAGCAGATGATTAGGAAGGTAGGGGCGCAACTGCCGTATCAGATGGAGCTGATACAGCGCTGCCCGGCTCACAGCTGACACTTGAGCCTCCATGGACAGCTGGGAGTCTAGAATGACCCCTAAGCTGCGGACCTGGTCCTTCAGGGGTAGATGTACCCCATTCAGCACCAGGTCAACATCCCCTAACCTTCCCTTGTCTCCCACCAGAAGTACCTCAGTCTTGGGGGGATTCAGTTTCAGCATGTTCCTTCCCATCCAGCCACCCACTGCCTCCAGGCACTTGGACAGGGCCTCAACGGCCAGCCTTGGTGAGGACTTGAAGGAGAGGTAGAGCTGCGTGTCATGATTAGTTCAGAGTGTAATGATCCAAATATTTAACTAGGCTTCGGTGTGTGCCAGTTCATCAGCAGGCTGGCACAGGTCCAACACAATATCAAGCCCTTCCGTTCAAGGGCTTTCCCAGCATAGTTTGTGCAACAATCTCAAAGCTACCGTTGGTTTGAATCTGTTTGTAGGATCTTTCGCTCTGGCTCCTTGGGTCCCTTCTGGTGTTTCTTCAGCCGACACAGAGTTCTCCCCAGGTTGCAGTCCTCTCCGTCCCTGCCTGTGTTTCCCCGCCTTATTTTTATTTTATTTTAATCGTACCCAGTTTCTGTGTAAACTTTGGATGCCATTTTTTTTTTTGTCTTGCCCAGGGTGAAAGGAATAGGTGCCCATATAAAACAATGGAGAAATCCAAGATTTTAGCACAGCTGTGATTGGGAATAAGCACATCTACCCAGAAACAAAAGGCAGCAGCAAAGAGACTCTCCCTAATGCTCTCCCTAACTCAGGACTTATTTCAAGTGAAAAATGTTGGAGGACTGTTTTTAAACATTGAAAAGTGCAGTGTGTCTGAATGCAAACGGGCACAGCACAAGACTCCTGCATAAAACTGGGTGCTGGATTCGGGCTGGGAGGTGGCCTCAAGGAAAAAAATCAGTAGACTGACCTGTGCTGCGAAAGGAGAGGTGCTTTAAGTGGTAGATCTTTCGCTGGAAATCCAAACCAGGTACAGTCCCACTTCTACCCGGCAATATTAACTGCACTGCACTGCACTACACGTGGACTACATCTCAGGGCTGTCATAAGCCTCTCTCTCCAAGCCCAGCCTTTCCCCCCAACTTGCAATAGAGGGATAATGGGCTGTATTTGCATTGAAACAGGCATTGGCAAAGCAATTACTAACATGTTTTAAAACACAGAACCAATATTTAAAAAATAGGAATAAGACCAATGTACGTTGGTGGACCAGCTGCATCCTTTCCCTAGAAATACGAGAACTAGCCCACGCTTTAGTTCAGGAGTGCAAAAATTGTGACCTGTAGACCGCAGGGGGCCACCAAGCCATTTCTGGCAGCCAACCAGACCCACCCAGCATCTGCCACAGTGGCAGCACTGCCTATACGTTCTTTATCCCCAATCTTTGATGAGACATTGGAGAGAAGAAAACAATTGAGATGGGGTCTCTGGGACTCCAAAGCAGCTGGGAACACTGCTTTACCACTGCAAATGGCAGTGGTAAAGCAGTGATCAGGGCAGGGTTGCTTCTCCAGTGTAAGTGTGTCTCTCCCTCCACCCATGTGTGTGTGTGTGTGTGTGTGTGTGTGTATGTCTGTGCATGTGTGTGTGTGTGTGTGTGTGTATGTCTGTGCATGTGTGTGTGTGTGTGTGTGTGTGTGTGTGTGTGCATGTCTGTGCACGTGTGTGTGTGCATGCTCTTGCTTGGGGATTTTCCTGCAGGCTTAGCCAGTGATCCTGCTGAGGCTCTGGTCACCATTTGGAATGATGGCATGACTCGGGCTATCAATATGATCACTCCCAAATGTCCTCAACCTATGTCCTCATAGAAGCATGTCAGCTCCAGGGATGGGGATTCAGACTCGAGGACTCGACTCGTGAGTCGGACTGAGTCCCCCCTCTGACTTGAGTCGGACTCGAGCCCCAATATTTTTAATGGGACTCGAGACTCGACTCGGGACTCGAGACCAAGGACTCGTATTCCAAAATCGTGTTCCTCAAATGCAACATGGATAGGTTTTAGGAAGTATAGCAAGTTTATTTTTTAAAATCATTTTCCTAAAATGCAACCTTTCAGACATTTTGGGTTTGTCTGCCTGGTCTGTTCTTGCCAAAATCAGTTGCAGAGTTTTGAAATTTATTTAAGCCACACATCTGAAATAGCCTTATTTTGTTGGGGAAAAAACCCCATTGATTTTAATAGGGACTCGTGGAGTCAGCTTTGGGAGGGACTCGTGACTCGTGAGTCACCATTTTGGACCAAGGACTTGGACTCGAGACTCGGGTCCAAAGACTCGTGACTCGACTCGTGACTCGAGACCAAGGACTCTTCAACATCCCTGGTCAGCTCCTTGGTGTTCCGAGGAGCTGAGGGTGATGAAGCAACCGTTTCAAAGATTAGGGCACAAATGGCAGAAGACTCATAATGAATATGATCAAACAAAGGTAATCCATTTGTGATCTTATTCTGTGGTGGTGATGACGATGGCAACAAAAAAAAATCTTACTCCTGTACCACCATTGCACCTGCTCATTGTCATCCAGCAAAGCTCTTTCTGGTGGATAAAGGCCTCTTTGCTGTAGGCTGTAGCACAGAACAGCTCAAACCCACAAAGGCCCTCAAAGGTGAGCAATTTGCTGGACATTTTGCAGATAAAATCACTCTTATCCATGCTGACTTGGACGCCATTATTTTGAGAGAGACTGAGATGGACATGGCTAGTGCATAATAATCCAGTTACATTGTGGATACCTTTCACTTTGTACAACCTGAGGATGTGGACAAACTGCTTGGAGGACTGTGGTCAATGATGTGCTCTTTAGATCCTTGTCTATTCTGGCTTGTGAAATCTGCCAGCACTGGACTGGGTATCTGGACACTCTGAGATGGTAAGCGCCTCCTTGAGGGATGGCGAAGTCCCTGCAGCTTTGAAAGAAACAGTGCTGAGGCCCTTGCTGAAGAGACCAAGTCCAAATGTAGATCCTATGGTCTGGGATAACTACCGCCCAGGACCAAATTTGCCATTCTTGAGCAAGGTGCTGGAGTGGGTGGTATCCTTGCAACTCCAAACAGCTCACTTATGCTGAGGAATGAACAGAGGGAGTGCAATCCTGTTGGTTCTTCTGGACCTCTCAGCAGCTTTCAATATTTCCAGATTGTCTAGCTGGGTTGAGTTTAGAAGGCACAGTGTTAAAGTGGTTCTGGTCCTTCCTGGAGTAGTGGTCTCAGTAGGTGGTGCTGGGGGACTTCTGCTCCACCCCATGGCCATTAGCTTGTGGGGTGCTGCAAGGTTCCATCCTGTCCCCATGCTTTTTAATATCTACATGAAAGCACTGAGCAGAGTCATCAGGAGGATTGGCCTGAAGTGTCACCAGTATGTTGATGATTTCAGTTCTACCTCTCGTTTCCATCTACACACTCCAGGGAGGCTGTGGAATTCTTGAACCAGTGTCTGGAGGCTGTTTTGGGAGTGAATGAGGGTAAACGAGCTGAGAGTTAAGCCAGCCAAGATGGGAGTTGGGAAACCAACTACTCTGGATGGAGGTTTACAGCTGATCTTAGACGGGGTTGCACTCCCCCGAAAGACCAAATGCATAGTCCGTGAGCCCTCCTGGACTCTGTGCTAGCTGCGGAAGCTCAAGTGCCTGCAATGTTGGGGAGTGTGTTTTGCCAACTTAGGCTGCTATGCCAGCTGCATCCCTATCTGGAGAGGATGCACCTTGCCTCAGTTAAATATGCTCTAGTGCAGTGTTCTCCAACCTTGGGTCCCCAGATGTTTTTGGCCTACAACTCCCAGCATGCCCCAGCCAGCATAGCTGGCTGGGGCATGCTGGGAGTTGTAGGCCAAAAACATCTGGGGACCCAAGGTTGGAGAACACCGCACTAGTGTCTTCTAGGCTGGATTATTGTAGTGTACTGTACATGGGGCTGCCTTTGAGGATGGTCTGGAAACATCAGCTGGTACAGAATGCAGCAGCCTGAGTGTTGTTGGTGGTGAGGCAGTCAGATCATATGACACCTATATTGTGCCAACTGCACTGGTTACCAGTATGTTTCCAAGCCCAACTTAAAGTGCTGGTTTTGACCTTTAAAGGGAGCAAGTTACTTATGCTAAAACAAATTTGGACCAAGTTACATGAAGGAGTGCCTTCACTTATATCAGCCTGATTGCACTTCGAGATCAGCAAGAGAGGCACATCTCACTTGCCACCTATGAGGGCAGTTAGGTGGGCAAGTACATGAGAGAGGTCCCTTTCTGTGGTGGCCCCACACCTCTGGAATGGGTTGACATCATGGGTCCATCAGGCCCCATCATTGCTTTTAAGAAAGTCCTGCAGACCTACTTGTTTACTCTGGCCTTCCCCTGACTATATTTTACTGAATTGTTCTGCTCTGTGGTTGCAATTACAGCATAGATTTTTAAGTTATATTTTATTGCCAGTATCTGTTGTTTTATGAATTTGCTGCATCATCTGCATCATCGTCATCATCATGTTAATGTTGCAAGTCCCCTTGGGAGGGTTCTGCCCTCTCCTTGAAATATTTTAAATAAATAAATACATGTGCAGTCCATGTTATGGCTATAAAAATACCCCAGCCTTATGGTTCATAATCCACCCTGTAGGCCCGTCCGCCTACGTGGATTCAGCAGAGTGCGAGATGGAAGAAACAGCCTCTGTCTCATGTGTGTAACTGGCCCATGTAGTTCACACAGAGATTCACTGTCTCAGCACATACGCAGCACATTCCAAGCGTCTCGAATTACAGCCTGCTCCAGCTTGGCGCTTGCTCCAGCTCCACTGTAGCTAGGAATTGACATAGAATCCACCACAGAGTTCTTTCTACCTGTTTATTCTATGTCAGAGTAAATACAAACTCCTAATTTACAGTCTACATTGCATAGCATAGTCCAGTGCATAGCCAGTCCTGGCTAGCACACTTCATTACATGATTGCAACAAGTCAGAGAGAAGAGACAGGAACAGAATGCATACAGAAAGCAATTCTTCTCTCTACCATACAAGTTACAGGAAACGAAACTTAAAAAGCATACCACGTCATCAGAAAGTACAAACCATGTGATCAGCTCATATTTCTGTCCAGCCCACTTTTCCCATGAGAAGAGAATAACAGTTTCAGACTAAACAATCTTCTAGCCATCCTGTTATTCTAGCCATCCTGTACCTTTCCAAATGAAAACACTTGTGGCACAGCTGTTGTTGTGTTACATGTTCCAACATCCCCCCACAGCCTGTGATACATGTTGTTTACATTTACTCAATGAGGCCTAGTGCCCTCATTAGTTTCCTGTGTCTTACTACAGGCAATGGTTTTGTGAAAAGATCTGCCACCATATCCCCTGATGCACAGTACTTGAGTGTTACCCACCCTTTTTGCACACAGTCCTTTACATGAGAGTAACGAACATCAATGTGTTTGGTTCTTGGCCTACATTTTTCATTTTGAGCCATGCTAATACAAGCTTGGTTGTCCTCAAAAATTGTAACAGCCTTGTCTACTGGTATGTGCATATCAGCAAACAATTGTTTGAACCACTCAGTCTCATTACATGCTTGAGATAAACTGATGAACTCAGATTCTGCGCTAGAAATCGCCACACAAGTCTGTTTTCGTGTGTACCAGTCAATAAGACTGTTTTCATACATTAAAACTGTTCCACTTGTGGACTTTCTATCTGCTGCAGATCCCCAATCAGCATCAGTGTACACACAAAAACCTCCATTTGTGTGTGATGACAATTTCAGTTTGCAATTCATGGTACCTTTTAAATACCTTAACACCCGTTTCACAGCTTGCCAATCATAGTTAGAAGGATTTTGCGTTTTCCTGCTAAGTATGTTTACAGCATTGCTGATGTCTGGCCTACTCACATTTGCCAAGTATAGCAGGCTTCCAATAACACTCTGATATTTGCCAATATCATCAAATCCAGTGTTATCTGTGTGTTTCTGATATTCAAGAGTCATTGGAGTGGTAACTGGGTTACAAGTCTCCAATCCATGAATTTCCAGCAATTTCTGAATTTTCCCACTTTGTTCAACCATGAAAGAACCTTCCTCATCTTGAGACAATTGCATTCCAAGATAGTGTTGTACCAAACCCAGATCTTTCAGTTCAAAGTGTGCTTGCAATTCTTTTGCAATTTTGTCCTTTTGACTCACTGTTTGTGTTACCAGTAAGATGTCATCAACAAAAATCAACAAATACACCCAGTTTCCCTGTTCTGTGTAATTTGTATACAGACAGTGATCAGCTTTGCTTTGTTTGAATCCCAAACTAATCAAAACTGTGTCCAGCTTTTGGTTCCAGCAACGAGCTGCCTGCTTCAACCCATATATGGACTTGTTCAGACGACATACAAGACTGGGATCTTCTACAAAACCTTGTGGTTGCACCATGTAGAGTTCCTCTTGTAATTCCCCATATAAAAAAGCAGTTTTTACATCAAAATGAAATGCCATCATTTTTCTTTGTGCTGCCAGTTTCAACAATAGTCTGACAGTTGCATACCTTGTTGTTGGTGCAAACACGGAATCAAAATCTACCCCATGTTTTTGTCCAAACCCCCTGGCAACAAGTCTTGCCCTGTACCTTTCTACCTGCCCCTGGTGATTTGTTTTCACCTTGTACACCCATTTACAGGTGATGGCCTTGCGCCCCACAGGCAAAGATACTAGACTCCATGTGTTGTTGTCATGCATTGCATTGATTTCATCCTGCATGGCCTCAAACCAATCATTCTTCACTTTTGGTTCCAAGCTTTGAATTTCCTCAAAACTTTGTGGTTCTAAAGCTATTTTGAGAGCTTTATGTACAACAGTTTTCCCACTTTGGAATTCATCCTGATATCTAACAGGTGCTTTGCGTTCTCGGGTTGAACGCCTTAGAGATTGTTCACCTCCCTCCTGTTCCCCAGATATCTGCCCAGTGGCCTGTTCTGTCCCAGAAGCATCCTGCTGTGTTTCAGACATTGCATGCATTGGCAATTCCACCAGCTGTTTCTGATCATCTGTTTGCTCGTGAAAAATCACATCCCTGCTCAGAATTACCTTGTTGTGATGTGGTGACCACAACCTGTACCCTTTTGTTTGTGCATCATACCCCAGCAGAAAACATTCAAAGTTTCTTGCCTGTACATGAACAAAACATTTACACCCAAAAATGTGCACGTGTGCTACCTTTGGTTTCCTCCCATGAAACATTTCATATGGAGTTTTTCCAATTGTGGAATTTGGTAACCTGTTCAGCAGATAGTTAGCATTTGACAATGCATCCCCCCAGAAACGGTTTCCCACCTTTGACTCAGTCAATTGGGCCCTCATCATGTCCTGGAGTGTTCTGTTACGTCTTTCAGCAACGCCATTTTGAAATGGGGAGTATGGGGCTGTGACTTTGTGCCCTATACCCTCACTTTCCAAAAATTTCTTGAACTTTGTACTCATGTACTCTCCCCCACCATCCGTGAGTAACTCTCCTATTGGATATTGTTTATATCTGTTCCCTGCCCATTTAACAAATGATTCAAATCTCTCTTGAACCTGAGATTTATGTTGCAGCAGATATACGAATCCAAATCGAGAATAATCATCAATTAGGGTTAGAAAATATTTGTTCCCCCCATAGCTAGTTTCAAATGGACCAGCAACATCAGAGTGTACCAGCTCAAAGATTCTTGTGCTCACTCTATCACTGTGTTTCTGAATGTTAGACCTGTGTGACTTTGCAGTACTACATACTTCACATTCCACATACTTTGAACATGGTTTCATTGTCACACCCTCACACAGACCTGGCATTTTTTCTATGCTTCTGTAATTGGCATGCGCAAAACGTTTGTGGAAAATATGTAAACAATTGTCATGTGGTTTCAAATTCGCATACTTTGCCTTCTCATCATGTGTTACAAACTGATTTATAACATACAGAGAATTCTGCAAATCACCTTTTGCACAGATCACCCCTTCATGTGAAATTACACAGTTGCTGTTAGAAAAACTTATTTCATATCCATCATTAGCCAATTGTGATATACTGATCAGATTTGTGTCCAATTCTTGAACAAGCAGTGCTCTCTGTTGACCCAAAGAAGCAAAGTCAATTGTTCCTGTAGCTGTCACCTGGATTCTTTTTCCATCAGCCAGTTCCACAAATTGATTTGTAAATCCATCATCCAGAGATTGAAACAAGTCTCTGGAACTTGCCATGTGGTGAGAAGCTCCACTGTCAAGTACCCACATGTCCTGGTTGGAAAAACCCACCCGAGCAATCAAACTTTTGCCCATTTTAATTGTATCCTCAGGTGTACTGGTAACTTCCTTTTTCTTTTTTTTCTTGCTCTTAAAAGTACAATCTCTTTTAAGATGTGAAGTCGAACCGCAATTAAAGCATTTTCTGACTTTCAAAGCTGTTGCCTGCGTAACCCCCACCAGCTTGGCTCCGTTCCCAGCATTTCCGCCGCTTGAGTCAGCCGCGCTGTGTGTTGATTTACGTCCAGCATGCCTTCTGTTGCCTTTCTCCCTCTCAGAGAAAAACTTGCCTGACACATATGCCATGGTCAGATTCCGATCTGGCTGCCTGTTAGCTCAACTGGTACAGCTTCCACGCAATTGTAATCCTACTCCCAGATCTGCTTTACAGTGTCCAGAAACTGTTCTCCGTCTCCCACTGCAACTGCAACTGCTTCTCGTATTACAACATTCCAGAGCCTCCGGCATGAGTTAAACAAATGCTGCTTCTGGCCGTTTCATAATACACAGTTCTGTCCAGATAGCTTTACCACTATCTGTGATTTAAGAGCTTTTGTGCTGTTGCTGCCGCATTCCCGGGAACAGGGTTTCCCCCCACCTTCCCTTCCAGAAATCTCGGCCTAGCTTCCGGCATGAACAGAGCCAGCTCTCAGCATACACACCTCCCGCTCTCTTGTGGATTCAGGGCTTGTGCAGCCATTCTGGCAACAGGGAAATCTTCCGCTCCTTCCCCCTCAGAACTCCCGGCCTCACTTCCAGAGCCCTCCGCAGATTCACCTCCCTCTTCTTCCCTTTGCTTACCAGCTGAAGAAGGTCCAGGAGATGGTTCTTCCGCTTTAATGGCCTTCTCTGCCATCAATCACTGCTTCTCCGAGTAGTTGAAGCTTTGACTCTCAGCAGCTGGATAAATAAGTCCCGCCGCCGCTGCTGGCTCAGACCCTCGACCTTGCCTCGAACTTTCCTCCGTTCGATCTCCGGCACCAGTCCAACAGGTCATTTTGTAATCCGATATTCCTGGGCGCATAACCTTGTTATGGCTATAAAAATACCCCAGCCTTATGGTTCATAATCCACCCCGTAGGCCCGTCCGCCTATGTGGATTCAGCAGAGCGCGAGATGGAAGAAACAGCCTCTGTCTCATGTGTGTAACTGGCCCATGTAGTTCACACAGAGATTCACTGTCTCAGCACATACGCAGCACATTCCAAGCGTCTCGAATTACAGCCTGCTCCAGCTTGGTGCTTGCTCCAGCTCCACTGTAGCTAGGAATTGACATAGAATCCACCACAGAGTTCTTTCTACCTGTTTATTCTATGTCAGAGTAAATACAAACTCCTAATTTACAGTCTACATTGCATAGCATAGTCCAGTGCATAGCCAGTCCTGGCTAGCACACTTCATTACATGATTGCAACAAGTCAGAGAGAAGAGACAGGAACAGAATGCATACAGAAAGCAATTCCATACAAGTTACAGGAAACGAAACTTAAAAAGCATACCACGTCATCAGAAAGTACAAACCATGTGATCAGCTCATATTTCTGTCCAGCCCACTTTTCCCATGAGAAGAGAATAACAGTTTCAGACTAAACAATCTTCTAGCCATCCTGTTATTCTAGCCATCCTGTACCTTTCCAAATGAAATCACTTGTGGCACAGCTGTTGTTGTGTTACATGTCCCAACAGTCCAGACCCTCTGGCAACACTGGATTTGGCCTTAATTACAGCAAAGTTGGATTACTGCAATGTGTTCTGCATGGGGCATTGGGGCTACCTTTGAAAGTGTCTGGAAAATTCAGCCGGGACAGAATGCAGTGGCCAGACTGCTGACTGGAGCTACATATTTGGAGCATGTTATTCCTTTATTTCAACAACAACCCCACTGGCTTTTGGCCTGTTTCTGGGCCCGATTCAAACTGGTGGCTTAGGACCAGAGTATTTGAAGAGCCAGCTTCTCCCACAGGGCCGGCGCTACTGCTAGGCAGACCCAGGCGGCTGCCTAGGGCGCGTGGCGGAAGAGGGCGCAGAAACGCTGCGCTCCTTCCTCGCTGCCGGCGCGCTCCTGCCCCGCCTGGCCGCCTGGCCGACAAAGGCACCGCAACCACCAGGTCAGTGCGGGGGGGGGGATTGTGGGCGCCGGGCGGGCTCGCAGTCGCCCTCAGCTTTCTTCTGCACCCGGAGCTAGGCTGGGTCAGGAGCACGTGGTGGCGGTGGCGACCGGTTGGCAGCGGGGAAAGCGGCTGCTGGAGGTGACGGGCGGGCGGGCGGGTGGGCGGGCGGGGGCGCTGGGCAAGCAGGCATTTCCCAGCTGCTTTGCTCCGGAGCCCCCCCCGGCACGAGGGGGGGCGCTAAATATAACCTAGCCTAGGGTGCCAAACTGCCCTGCACCGGTCCTGTTCTCCCATATATGCCTGCCCAGATATTGAGGTCTTCTGTAGAGACCCTTCTGGGCATCTTGCCAATGTCTAAGCTGCAGTTGGCAGAGAGGTACGAAATGGCCTTCTTCTTCTTGGAGGCTACACCCCGGCTTTGGCATGTTCCCCTAGAGAGGCCCATCCCCCCTCCCATTATAACTTTTTATCGCAGCATTTTCTGACAAGCTTTGCACCTGTAAAGTTGTTAAATATGTCCCCCTCAGGCATTTTACAGTTGACAGTGGCCTTTTCAAGGAATAGTAATGTGTTTTGCCACTGCCTGCTTTTGGTTATATACTATCATTTATTATTACTATTTAATTTTTTTATCACTGATTATATTCTTATGATTGTTAGCTTCCTTGGGCACCTTTGGTAGAAGGGCAAAATAAATTTATAATAAATAAATCTTTTTGTTTCTGCATGGGCACACTGTTGTCCAGTCACAGTGAAGTTAAAATCCTGGATTTCTCCATTGATTTCTACAGGCAGCTTTGGGGGAGAAAAAAAACACTGTATGTATTCAGAACTAGGATTCTATCACAAGACAATGAGATCAGTTATTCTGAAATTATCTCATTTTCTGTGCAGGGAAATGGCAGCCGTCTTCAAGCAGTGGACCCCAGCCAGGAAGTTGAATACAGCCCTGCCCATAAACAACTTCAGTAACCCCAGCCAGCTGTAGCCATTTGAAATGTTCAGCAGACAATACAACGTGGAAATTTATTAGTCTGGACCCCAGGCTGTTCAGATTCAATTCCAACACTGCCTACAGGGCTGCCCTGCCTCTGCAAATAATGATGATGATAAAACAAATAGATTTCAGATAGGGGGCTTTTCCAACAATTTTGTGATCAATTTTTCCTAGACTAGCATGTGCAGATTCTTCTTCTGCTATATAACCCCCAAAAATGTATATGCAAGAGCTACTGGGTAAAAGTTCCCCTCACAAAGAACTAGACAGAGCACAGCAAGCTGTTCAACCAAGATAAAGGCTTTCTTGTTATCGCTATGTATCCGTGAGGAAGAGCTGAAGAATTCTTTGGCTCTGGACTCATCAAGGGTGGGGGCACATTCATTTACTACCACTCCCATGCCACTCGGGTTCTATCCAAATGTTGCATCTGCTATTAAGGATGAAAGCTGTGAGTATCACCATGGTCACAGTCTTTACCATAGGTCATTCTTATTCTGAAAGGGGGGGCAGGATGAAAAGCTTTCCTAAGGCCTGCAAATAATTTCTGCACAAGGTAGTGGATGCAGAAAATGAATCCTGCAAGAAATGTGATTTGAAAAGGTATCTAAAACTCTTGATACTGGCATTTCCATTTTGTGACATTTATTTATTTGAAATACTCATATATCGCTTAACATAGTAAAATCTTGAAGTGGATTTGGATTTAGAACTTACACTCCATTGAAGGATTGCCCCTGGCAGTAGAAGAGAGTGTGGGAGAAGCTCAAGCATTGGAGGCAAGGGAAGGAATGGGAACAAGTTACTGGGAGCAACCCAGGGTTAGGGGTGCCCAGCCTGGACTGGAAGACAATTTCCATGATGAAAAATAAAAGCTACATTCTAGATCAAAGTTGAGGTCAAGTATGTAAACACCGCCCCCGCCCCCTTTCTGTCTATCTACATGGGTTCTCCAGAAAACAGAGGTTTCATGGCAGAACAAGCAACATTGTGCTGGCATCATGGGGCGGGGTGGGGTGGGGTGAGGTGGGTGAGCATCCTTAGGCTGCAATTCTATACACGCTTACCTGGGAGTAGTAAGTCCCATTGACTGCAATGGGAGTAGGCATGTACAGAATTGCACTGTTAAGGTAGTAAGTTTAAAATGTATTTAAATTTGATTAAAATTAAATTAAACGTTATTTAAATTTAATTTCAGCTGAACTATTTCCCCCCTGAATTTTCCTTTCCATCTAACATGCGCACTTGATGTGTAGCACATGCACATGGTTTGAATGTTTAAGTTGTCTTTTACCACCCTAATGAAATGCTCCCCTTCACATAGTTTATTTATTTATTTATTATATTTATACCCCGCCTTTTTTCCTGAAAGGAACCCAAGGCGGCTTACATAATCCTCCTCCTCCTCCTCCATTTTATCCTCACAACAACCCTGTGAGGTAGGTTAGGCATTATGCAGTTAGCCCATTTAATCATACAGTCCTTAACTTGTTCTTCTCCTATCCCAAACTTCAGCAGAAATTTATACATTTTTGCAATTACATGGTCATCACCTGTACACAATTGTATTTCAAATTCAGACTTATCCTGTTCTATATCATACATTCTTTTATCCACATTAAATATCTCTGATAATTGCATGTATGAAAACCAGTGTAAGTTATAACCTTCTGTTACTACGCAATCCCATGTTTTAATCCAATATGTTCCCTGACGGGATTCCAATATTTCTCGGTATTTTAACCAGTTCTCATTGCTTGTCATTTCTTTCCTGTATAGTGCCTCTTGGAGTGATATCCATAAGGGTAATTTTGGGCATAACCTAGGCTTATATTTGTTCCAAACTCTTAATAATGCCCTTCTGACAGGGATGGGGACTCGGACTCCAGGACTCGTCGGACTGAGTCCCCCCTGTGACTCGAGTCGCACTCGAGTCCCAATATTTTTAATGGGACTTGAGACTCGACTCGTGACTCGAGACCAAGGACTTGTCAACATCCCTGCTTGATGCCACCTGCAGGTGCTGTCTGGACCTAGTTGCAGTAACAATCCAAGTTTATTTTTTAAAATCATTTTCCTAATGTAACCTTTCAGACATTTTGGGTTTGGCTGCCTCTGCCTGCCTGTTTGGGGTTCCCTGCCTCCTCTGCCTGCCTGGCAGGGATGTTGAAGAGTCCTTGGTCTCGAGTCACGAGTCGAGTCACGAGTCTTTGGACTCGAGTCTCGAGTCCGAGTCCGAGTCCTTGGTCCAAAATGGTGACTCACGAGTCACGAGTCACTCCCAAAGCTGACTCCACGAGTCCCTATTAAAATCAATGGGGTTTTTGCCCAACAAAATAAGGCTACTTCAGATTTCCGAGTCCCAATCCCTGCAAAACTCTGCAACTGATTTAGGCAAGAACAGACCAGGCAGAAAAACCCAAAATAACCAGGCAGGCAGAGGAGGCAGGGAACCCCAAAGCAGGCAGGCAGAGGCCTTTGTCTTGGACAATTCAACTGTTGAACTGGTCAAGAAGAGACCAGGCAGGCAGAGGAGGCTGGGAACCTGAAACAGGCAGGCAGAGGCAGCCAAACCCAAAATGTCTGAAAGGTTGCATTTTAGAAAAATGATTTAAAACAATAAACTTGCTGTACTTCCTAAAACTTATCCATGTTGCATTTGAGGAACATGTTTTTTTCTAAATGTTTGGCCCCCATTCTGGAACGGTGAGATCTCATCACAATTCCACCCTCACTGAACACCCGCTCCACTCGTGATGAATTTGCTGGAACCAGAAATACACTCAGAGCAGCCACACAGAGTAATCTCAGATCCTTCTTCTGCCTCTCCCAAGTATGCAACACATCAATCAAAATAAATCTTGACACACTGTTGGGGCTGCGCTCCTGGTAGCTGTCCATAGTGGCTGAGCAGTGGCACACCTCGCTTCCATGCGCTCTTCGACGGCAACCACGCTCCTCTCCACTCCTTCTGGCACAGCCCAGGGATGTTGAAGAGTCCTTGGTCTCGAGTCCCGAGTCGAGTCTCGAGTCCCATTAAAAATATTGGGACTCGAGTCCGAGTCGAGTCAGAGGGGGGACTCAGTCCAACTCACGAGTCGAGTCCTCGAGTCCGAGTCCCAATCCCTGCTGCCTGGTCTCTTCTTAACCAGTTCCACAGTTTGAATTGTCCAAGACAAAGGCCTCTGCCTGCCTGCTTTGGGATTCCCTGCCTCCTCTGCCTGCCTGGTTATTTTGGGTTTGTCTGCCTGGTCTGTTCTTGTCAAAATCAGTGGCAGAGTTTTGAGATAAAAAGACACACTTGTGCCTAGAATTTATTTAAGCCACACATCTGAAGTAGCCTGTTGGGGAAAAGAATTTTGTTGGGGAAAAACCCCATGGATTTTAATAGGGACTCGTGGAGTCAGCTTTGGGAGTGACTCGGGACCCGGGAGTCACCATTTTGGACCAAGGACTCGGACTCGGACTCGAGACTCGGGTCCAAAGACTCGTGACTCGACTCGTGACTTGAGACCAAGGACTCTTCAACATCCCTGCCTTCTGATATAGTGGTTCTTAAAATTTTATTTATTTATTTATTTATTTATTTATTATATTTATACCCCACCTTTTTTCCTGCAAGGAACCCAAGGCAGCTTACATAATGCTCCTCCTCCTCTCCATTTTACCCTCACAACAACCCTGTGAGGTAGGTTAGGCTGAGAGTCAGTGACTGGCCCAAAGCCACCCAGTGAGTTTCATGGCCGAGTGGGGATTTGAACCCGGATCTCCTGAGTCCCAGTCCAACACTCTTAACCACTACGCCACACTGGCTCTACATTAACCTTAGCTTTGTCATACCACAAATATCCATGCCATCCAAACCTTAGATCATGCCCTTCTAATTCTAGAAGTCTATTATTTCCCAATGTCACCCATTCCTTCAACCAAACAAAACAGCATGCATTAAAATACAATTTCAGATCAGGTACACCCAATCCACCCCTTTCTTTCGCATCCTGTAAAACTATATATTTAACACGTGGTTTCTTTGCCATATAAATTTAGATAAGTCCTTTTGCCATTCTTTAAAGGGCACATCATTAGTTATAATTGGCAGTGTTTGAAATAAAAACATCATTCTTGGTAAAACATTCATTTTTATCACAGAAATCCTACCCAACAAAGACAATTTTAGTTTCTCCCGTTTCAACATATCATTTTTAATTCCTGACCATATCTTAACATACCGGTAATTGTTTTGAAACAAGGTGGAATTTGAATTTGTAATTATGATACCAAGGTATTTTACTCTTTTTTCAATTTTAAAACCCATTTTTTGCATCAATATCTGTTGGTCTTCCGCTCTCATATTCTTCACCAACATTTTTGTTTTTTCATGATTTACCTTAAATCCTGCCAAACCTCCAAACTAATTTAATTTATCCAACACAGTTTGCACTCCTTGTAGTGGATTTTCCAAGACTATCATCAAATCATCTGCAAAAGCTCTCAACTTGTATGATGAAAGCTCTCTTTCTAATGCCAACAAATTTGGCTCAAGAGATCTCACGGGCTTCCATTCGGCCTGAGAGCAAGTATAGTGCCAATGTATTGTTAACACTAAACCCAGGACATGATCCCTAATTATGCTGCAAAGAGAGTGCTGAGTCTGACTGCCCAAAATGGACCTCTTAAGACCCTAGTACTTAATCAGCACCTCTTTCACTTATTATATTCTGGAACAATGTTTCAAGATAGTGTGTGTGTGATAATTGTTTCATCAATGTTATGCTTTTCTTGATGTTATTACTTATTAATTATGGGTTGTATCCAGATTTAGATATACTTAGAGAAGACACATTGAAATCTGGCTCCAGCCTTATCCATTTTCTTTCTTATTCGTAATAAAATAATCCATAGAACAGCAATTGATCCATTAAAAGGGAGGACCATTTATCAAAAAGCTACTAAATGCTATTAAAAGCCTGAGAGAACAGAATGTATTTTGCCTAGTGCCAAAAAGATAGTAAAGAAGGGAACAGCTGAATTTGCTTAGAAGGAGTTCCATGACTTGAGTGCTACAACAGAAAAGCTTCTCTCTCCAGTAGCCACCCTCCTAATGTCTGAAGCCTAGTAGTATGAACAACGTAAATGGCATTGCCTACAACGGGTTGACTTCCCCCTTTTATGGTTTATTCAAAGGAGGCGAAGGTTGCTATCCTATGCACCAGGGGTGCAGCGGAACTACTTTTGGGTGTGTGTGGGGTGGATAACACCACACCACACCCAACACTCTGCAGGCTATATGACATCAGGTGAGTGTGGCCACACCCATCTAACATCATTTGCTCCCTGTCCAAAGCACCATGTGGATCTTCCACCCAGCCTTTGGGGCAGGGACCAGGTTTCACTGCACATGAGATTTCCCAGCTAGGGAAGCCACACACAGAGTGAAATCAGGCTGAACTAACCCCCCATCACTCCTCCAATAGGGAGTGACAGAGACTAGCTCAGCTCTATCCCATCTTTTCATGCCCTCCTTCTTGCAATCAGGGAAGGAAGCAGGGTGCACGAAGGAAAAGTGGCTGAGTCCCCTTTGCTTCCCCAAAGGTGGCTCACGCTGGCTCAGCTTGTCTGAGCATGGAAAGCTAAGCAGGGTCAGGCCTGGTTATTACTTGGATGGGAGACCCCTCCTCTAGTTTCCTGCATTGAGCAGGGGGTTGGACTCGATGGCCTTGTAGGCTCCTTCCAACTGCTCTATGATCTATGAGATCTATCTATGAAATCTATGCCCTGCCTCCTTCCTCCATTGTGGGAAGGAGGTGGAGTGCGCAAAGGAGAAGGAGACTCAACTGCATGTGAGGAGAGTGGCCACTTTCCCCGGCATGGGTGAGTCCCATCACCTGCCACCCTGCATCCCTGCTGCTATCTCTGATCTCAGATCATATAGTATACACACCCTTACCTGGGAGTAAGTCCTACTGAATCCCATGGGATTAGCTCCCAGTAGACATGCATAGGATAGCACTGTTAATTGTGAAATATGTATTACTGTATTTATGGATGAGGTTGTGTTTTTTAAGACATTAGTTTTGAAAGCCATCATTAGAATCTACTTTGAATGTGAACTATCGCTTTGCAAAGCGTTTGTCTAAATAAAGGTTTTTCTACATACCTTTATTTAGACAAACGCTTCGCAAAGCAATAGTTCACCTTTCATAGTGTGGCCCTTGAGTCTCCAGAAGGGCTGCCGGAGTTACATCTAAATTGCACTTCTTGCTTTGTAAATGAGTGCCACCAAAAACAAAAACAACAACACAGGAAGAAAGAATGCCAAGTATATAATGTACTGTAGGGAGGCTGAGTTTTTTTTAAAAAATATATAGGGTTAATAATCTCTAGATTTTTTGAGAATACAGCCTCTCCTGTATCAATAGTAAAGGGAAATTCAGGGTTTGATCACTGCAATAATATATGTCCTAATAATGAAGACCGTAATAAGAGAGATCTTATAATTCTGAATGATTCAGATCCAATTGCTATACCTAATAACTATCCAGATAGCGAGAATGCAGATATGTTAGCAGAAAGAGAGTATAAAATATTGCAAGAAGTTCAGCTAGAGGTTATGGGGACAGATGGCAATCTTATCCCTGAAGAGAAGGGTCTTTTGAACATATTCTCTGCTTTATCATCTTAAGCTGAAAGTGAAATAATCAAGATATTAAAGAACTTGATAGAAGTTTTTGTATTCTCAGGGAGAATATGATTTTAGGCCCAAAGAATACCAGAATATGGATGTAATTTTAAAAAATGAGGAAGATAAAGTAGTAATAGAAGTCAAAAGGGGAGCAGGGATGGGAAATGAACAACAGAGTGAGAACTTGAGATTGTGTAGTAGTTTGGAAAGGAAATCCCCCTCGATGAGAAAGTATAGTTTTACTTTACCTACTATAAATCTAATGTTGAGCAAGAAGTGGATGCAAAGACTGTTCTTAGAACCAGCAGAATTGGGTGAATCTATGTCCAATGTCAAAAGTCAACAGGAGGAGGGAGAAGTTAGGGTATGGATATCCCCAAAGAGAAATGGAGCCATTTACAGTATGTGGATGAGGAAGGAGAAATGAATAAGATTGAAGAAATAGATTGACGAATCATAAGCCAGAAAAATCAACCCCTGAAATGATTGAGTTGGAACATTGCAGCTTGGGAGAATAAAGCCTTTAATGTAGAATTTAGGAATTATATTAAGCAGTTTGATGTTTTGATGTTTCAGGAAACATGGTCTAATGTAGTATAAAATGGGTTCCAGAGCCACTCTGTTTAGGCCATATTAGGCAATAATTAAGGTAGACCAAAGGATGGTTTAGATGTTTTATAGCAGTGATGGCGAACCTTTTTGAGCCCGAGTGCCCAAACTGCAACACAAAACCAACTTATTTATTTCAAAGTGCCAACACTGCAATTAAACCTGAATACCGAGGTTTTAGTTTTAGAAAAACAACTCATACAGTTGTCCGAACTAATTAACATCTTTTGTCTTAAAAGAAAAACACAATAACAGAGCTTTCAATGATACAAACAGTTTTTTGTTGAAAAAAAAATCAACTCAAAAAATTATTATAGTACTACATTGTACACATAGCCTGAAGGGAATTTATACAAACTTTTTAAATAATTAGGCACATGTATTTTTGGATAAGGGATTCTCAACTTGTAATATGATTATATGCCAGACTGAAATTGTATGGGGCAAGTTTTACCCCGGGTCCTTTCCCTGCTTCTACAGGTGTCGGATTAGTAAAAGGAAAAGTCAACCTGTACTAGGATGAGCAAGATAAACAAGAAAACTAAACGTGCTTAACACATTTTAAACACTTTATGTCTTGGACTGCAAACATTGCATTAGGTAAAAGTTTGCATTGGGCATGCTTTTGCACAATTAATGTGATTTTTGGTATTGCATGCATGCTGATAATTTGTCAAACCTGGGCTCATACTCCGTTAGTTTGAGAGCAACACATGCAGCACTCAGGTCAACTGTTTTAGGGCTTTACATCCAAGCCATGCTCTGTGCATCATTCTTCAAAATCTTTTAAATGTGATAACAATGTAGAAAAGAATTCTGTAACAGGAATTCTAGAATAAAATAATTCTGTTCCACACTGTGAGAAAGAACAAAATCATTAGTGTTTTGCAGAAGGGGATAGTCTTTTCGCGATCTGGTGACCAATGACTCGAGTGCCCACAGAGAGGTCCCTGCGTGCCAGCTGTGGCACCCGTGCCATAGGTTCGCCATCACTGTTTTATAGCATCCACTTTGACTGCCAAAATTAAACTTCTTCCACCCAAGGAGCCAATAGCAATATCGATGATGCTTGAAATAGGTTACTCAAAATTGCTGATAATAAATGTTTATATGCCACCAAAAGAAATTATGAAACAAAATATGGGCTATTTTGGGATGAACTGAAAGAGTATGTTTTGGAACTGGAAAGTCTATATCCCTCTGCTTACGTTTTAGTAGCTTGAGATTTCACTTGGATAGGTGAAGATGATTATTCAGTCTGTACCTCCAAGTACAGGTGTCTGAGGAATGGAATGGATAAGGACTGTATGGCATTAGTGAAAGGAACTCTAAGAGGGCCAGTGTGGTGTAGTGGTGAGAGTGTTGGGCTGGGACTCGGGAGATCCGGGTTCTAGTCCCCGCTCGGCCATGAAACTCACTGGGTGACTTTGGGCCAGTTACTGACTCTCAGCCTAACCTACCTCACAGGGTTGTTGTGAGAATAAAATGGAGAGGAGGAGGATTATGAAAGCCGCCTTGGGTTCCTTGCAGGAAAAAAGGTGGGATATAAATAAAATAAATAAATAAATAAGAATAAAATTATTAATGCAACAGGAATTAGGTTAATTCCATTTATGCAGAAGGCAGGGTAACTTGCAAATCTTAAATGGCTCTATTGAGGGGGATAAATTTGGAGAATTCAGCTATAATGCATGTATGGGCAGCAGTGTGGTAGGCTATATAATGATATCTGATATCATATTGTTAAGAACTTTCAGGTTGGGACAAATTATTTTGGATGTCATGACCCCCCTCCAGGAATCCTCCTCTGAGGACGACCGAGTGTGACTCACCCAGGGCCCCGCACACACTTCAGACACTGCTGCTCCGGACAGGGCCGACTGGGCAGCTGAAGAGCTGGCAGGCCCCTCTGGCATGACCCGTGGGAGTTCCCCAGCCCGGGAGGAATCAGAATCAGAGGCGGAGATGGTGCAGGCCCCGAGTCCCAGACAGAGGAGGAAGATGAGACGGCAGGAACAGATGCAGGCCCCTCGACGTAGCGTCCGGCTGCAAACCAGGACGTCGGACCTCTGAGGCTTTTATAATCAGCCTGCTGCTAAGGAACTACAGCTGCAGGACGGGCGTGTCCCGGCAACAGGCAGTAGAAAAGCACGCACTCACTGAAGCCAGGGTATCGGGAAACAATGTCCTCCTTGACTCTTGTTCCTGATCCCCGACCCTGCTCCTGAACCTTGCCTTGAACCCTGGACTCTACTTCGGACTCACCCTGATGACGGCTTTGCTTGATCCTTGGACTTTTGTAAGAACTTTACTGGCTAAAATCCCTGGACTGGCTGACTATGCTTCCCTGCTACAGTCCTCTGAAAACTGCAGTACTGGTAATCTCATCCTAGCTGGACTTTTGGCAGCGCTCCCAGAAGCAAGGGCAGCTGCTGGCTGCCGGCCAGCCTTAAGCAGGACATTAGTGATCATAAACCCTGGATTACTGAGCTGGGCTCCTCTTTGTGGTCCAGCCTGGACATCAGTGCAAACACTTCCATTGAGGTCAGTTGAATGCTTAAATAGGAGATGCCTAAAACGGACCATGGAGCTGAATAAAAACATGTGTGAGGTGTTAAATGCTCTGGGGTCTAAGCTGAGCTCTTCCAGGGGAATAACAGAAAGAAGAGATCTATTGGCCTTGATAACATGCAGCGGGGAGCTGCAGCTGCCCACCCGCCCTCTCCAGCTTTAACTGGTGTTGCACTCCATACCATGGAGGACACATTTTGGAGAGGTTTACTCCTGCGCCATGTTGTTCCGCCTGCTATTAAATTAAGCTGTCACAGTCCTGATTGGCACTGGGATGGGAGACCACTGGGAGACCCACATAAATCACACTGAGCTTTCTAAAAGAACAGCGGGATATAAATCTAATAAATATACCTGGAAGGAATATGTCAGCCAACTGGGGGCAGCGGGAGGCCCTCTTCTCAAGTCATAACTGTGCAAGGTTGCAAATTCAAGTGTGTGCATGTGTGTGTCATAACTGATGCTGGAGAGTAACATTGGCGCTTTGAGCTGACCCCTCTCCTCCAATGACCTAAATCTGACTCCTTTTCCGAGACCAGTCAGCTACACTGTTCAGAGCAAACAATGGGTGAGTTCACACAACATGACAACCCAACCTGCAAGCAAGCTACACAGTGCGGGTTGTTCGTGGAACCCACGGTGCTCCTGACAGAAGATTGGGCTCACCGTGGCTTGTCCCCCCCATTCCCCCCAGCCGTCTTGCAGTTATCCCAGGGACCTGCACGGCAGAAGCCATCTTGTCTCCTCTCCCTGCTGCAATCATGGGCCCTTTTGAGGAGGCAGTGTTCCCTCCCCCTTTTTAAGAGATCACATTTGTGATCTCCGAAGTGACAGCCACTGACAGACCTTCCAAAATGCCTAAGTCAGTGTTCTCCAAACTTGGATCCCCAGATGTTTTTGGCCTACAACTCCCAGCATGCCCCAGCCAGCTACGCTATGGTCTTTCTTTCTCAAACGTTAGAGAATTAGGAGCAATCATTAACTGGCAACAGTCAAGTTTCAGAATATATGTGTTTGGCAAGATTACTTCCATTTTTACAACCAGCAAAATCTTCTGAGGCAAAAGAAAGAAAGAAAGTTAACACTTAATGCCCAACAGATTTTTTTAAAGTTTATTTCAGCTCTTGCCTAATTTAAACAATAAAACAAAACAAGAAAATAATGGCAATGTCATTCTGGAGTTCCAAGCATATATCAGTTAATATCCAGCATTAATGACTAGTTCACTGAACAACATATAGCACAGAATATACTTCAATTACTGCTTTGCCAAGAACTGAAATCCTGAAGCTAGAAATTGGTGGGGGACATATTAGTGAACATTTAGCAATATTCAAATGTTTAGCTTTGAAGGATTCAAAATATTTTCTAAAGCAGTGTAATAATCAAATAAACAAAAAGTGGAGTTGATAAAATTATCTTCTTTGCAAATGACTCTTGGAAATGCCCCCCCTTTTTTACCCCAATAATTTAGAATGCCAAGTTAAGAAGGAAAAAAAAGTTTCCTTTTAATGCTGTATTTCTGTCTTCTTCAGTTAAAACCAGTTATAGTAGAATCAATCGTGTGTTGCTCATGTGTAGGTTACATAGTTCCTGATGGGCATCTACAGGTGGCTTTGCACACATTTTGGATGAGTTGGTTTTCACAGGGGAACAAACTTATCACCTCCCTGCAGTTTAGTATTTCATCAAAATACTTGCATGGCTTGGCTGTAAGTGATTAAATCAAAACCATTAGATGCAAAAGGAAGCACCAATTTTTAAAATCTTTATTACACTCCCCTGTTGTTTGCACAATGCATTGAATAAGCTTCCTACAAACTGATCTATATTTGTTGGCCTCATTGTAAAAGCATTCTGTCCTAAAGGAGAGGGCCCTGGCCATTGTCATGTATCTGCTCAAATGTATTTCTGTAACACACTTTTACTTGGAGCTGTCCTTGAAAATATTCAAAAGCTAGAGGTGGTGCAGAATACTGTGCCCAGTGTGTTAGAAACAGCAAATCAACGGAACAATATTACTCTGTCGGGGCTCAACTCCACTGGCTTCTGCTCTGTTTCTGGGTTAGACTGAACGTGTCAATTACTGTAATTCCTTCTAAGATCTTTCCAAGAGGTCTTCTTTTAGGGTTCTGCTCCCTTGGGAGGTCCATCCTGAAGTTGCTCAAAACATAGCTTTCTTTGACCTAGTTCACACAGTCGCCACTGTCCACCTGGCTTATTAGCCACCCATCGTGGTTTGCAGCGCCTGCAGGCACCAAGTTAGCAATTCAAGCTCCCACTGCGGTGGCTTCTTGTTACATGCAAGCCCAGCAAGTGTGAGTTGCTGGGGTGGTTGACAAGCCGCCCAGAATCCATGGGCTGTTTTAGGGTCACAGGTGGCTTGTCAACCACCCCAACAACCCATCCTCACCGAGTTTGCATGTAACAAAAAGCTACAGCACACACACACCCAGGCCCCGAATATTCAAAATGGCGTCCACAACGAAAAGCCCAACAGGGCAATTCACCTACGGTGGCTTCTTGTTATGTGTGTGAACAGGCCTTTGTGTGCAACCCTAAACGTGGGTACTCACAAATAAGGCTCATTGTTTTCAACGGAGCTTACTTCCAGAGAAGTGATATAGGATTGCAGCCTAAATGATAGAATTTACCCCCAGGGAAACTCCCAAGACTAGATCATGGTATAATGTTAGGTACCTATAATGCATATGATTCTAATAGCACAGATGATTGCCTCCCTCCCACCTGCAAAGGCCCTAGGTATGCAAGAGGTTTTGGAGTTATTTACCACATTTATCACTGCTACTTTCAGGGCCAGCTCAAGATATTTTGCTGCCTGAGGCAATGGACAAGATGGCACCCCCTCCCATTCCATGTAGAAATGCTAACTGGTCTGGCAGTTTAATGTTTCTTCAACTGTGGCAATGGGACAACACCCTCAGTCACACCTGAAGGTAGCAGGCAACCTTAGGGGGTGCAGGGAAGGCTGTGTGGCTCACACCTCTCTCCTTCGAAACCTTGCTGCTGCCTCCCAGCTTCTGCCACCTGAGGCAACTGCCTCATTCTGCCTAGTGGTAGGGCCAGCCCTGACTACTTTAGAAGAGGATTGATATTACCCAAAGGAGTTGTTTTATATCACATCACCAATAACTTACTGCAAAGTTTATCCTCACAGCTGTTAGGGCAATCTCCACATGATGGGCCTTCTTTGTAGGGTGTTACAAATGTCTCTGCTAGGTTCCCTCTGAAATGGCAAAGCAATGCAATCCATTGATGATCCAAGTACATTTCTTAAATGATAAGGATACCATGCAGAATGACTTTGATAGCCCATGGCCAAACAATACCACAAGTGAGAAGGATCTAGGAATTGTGGTAGATCACAAACTGAATATGTGATGTGGCTGCAAAGAAGGCAAATGCTATTTTGGGCTGCATTAATAGAAGTATAGCTTCCAAATCGCGTGAAGTGATAATTCCCCTTTACTCTGCACTGGTTAGGCCTCATCTTGAGTACTGCGTCCAGTTCTGGGCACCACACTGTAAGAAGGACGTAGACAAACTGGAGAGGGTTGAGAGGAGGGCAACAAGGATGAAAAAGGGACTGGAAACAAGGCCCTATGAGGAGAGACTGAAAGAACTGGGCATGTTTAGCCTTCAGAAGAGGAGACTGAGGGGAGATATGATCGCACTCTTCCAATACTTGAAGGGATGTCACACAGGGAAGGCCAGGATCTCTTCTCGATCATCCCAGTTTGCAGGACACGGAATAACGGGCTCAAGTTACAGGAACCTAGATTCCAACTAAACATCAGGAAAAATGTCCTGACTGTCAGAGCAATAAGACAATGGAATCAACTTCCTATGGAGGTGGTGAGCTCTCCCAATCTGGAGGCATTCAAGGTGCAGCTGGACAGCCATCTGTCAGGGATGCTTTGACCTGGATTCCAGCATTGAGCAGGGGGTTGGACTCGATGGCCTTGTAGGCCCCTTCCAACTCTACCTTTCTATGATTCTATGATTCTATGTTTTGGGTTGTTGTTTTTAAAAAAGTTTTAAAAAACCTTTTAAAGTTTTATAAGCAGCAGCCACATGGGGGACTGATTACGATTGCCAAATTGAAGGCTTAGAAATTATTTCCTGCCAGCAGTGTATTCCTTTCTGAAATAAATACTTTAAAAGTATTTTGAACTCTGTTTAACACCCAACCCCCCCAACCCAATTCTGAGAATCTGCCCCCCTGGGTTACTTATGTGTGGGGGGCGAATGGTCCTGCAAAAGGAGAGGGTATATTCAGCTCAGCTTTAGTTTTAACTATATTCACAAGCCTCACATCATATCAATTGTATCAGTATTACAATATCAATATTACAATCTGTCACTTGCAGTGGAGACATCAAAACTTGCCAAATTAAAGGGCTTGCCTCAGAAAGGATTTTGCAATAACTTTTTTATAAGTTCTGGAGATCCAGCATGAAATTTGAACTTCCCCTAACCCCTACCCACAAGAACTGCTCCACTTATCTGCCAGGTCAGCCGACTGGCAAGTGCACTCCTCTCCTTGTACACGGTTCCACTTCCTCCCTTGAAATGAATGGGGAAACCCCAGCACACAGGACCTCTGCGTGTGCATCACCAAGCGTGTTGGGCTCTTGAGCACAGTAAATTAAGAACAGCTTATGCAGAAGTGATCCTTACACAGGGCAGTAAACACATGCAAACAAGAAATTGTACTCATTACGTTCGCAGAAGGTAAGTGCACATCCAGTCTTATGTGAATTATACCAAATCATCTATGAACATAAAGAGAAAGAACACATTAACATTACATTTTAATGTAGAGTCCAAGTTTGTATAATCTTTGTAATAGAAGGTTAGGGTTTTTAGAGTAATATGAAGTATATCCAATCAGCTTCAAGGAGGAAGGATTCTTCTTTACCTATATCATGTAAATTTTGAATTACACTTTGGTCTTTCTCATACCCTAGACCAGGGCTCTCGAACCTTGGGTCCCCAGATGTTGCTGGCCTACAGCTCCCAGCATTCCCAGCCAGCATGGCCAATGGCAAGGGATTCTGGGAGCTGTAGTCCAGCAACATCTGGGGACCCAAGGTTCGAGAGCCCTGCCCTATACAGTGGCGATTCTAATTTCCTGGCAATCGTAATGTTTGCTACCGATGTTTCTCTTTTTAGGCTTACATGGGAAGCATCTTAGGCGCACATATAAAAAGGTAATGGGTCTCTGGATGAGTAACAATGGGAGTAACTGACTAGCCCTGAGAGGTAGCTTGATAGCTGTACAAATGGAATTGGAGGAGGGAGGCTCAAGAGCTGGATAAAGCCTACATTCATTCCTAATTGCAGATGCTTCCCCTGGTTTCATCCAGGTTAATGGAATGTTGCAATTTACTATAGTGCAGTGTTCTCCAACCTCGGGTCCCCAGATGTTTTTGGCCTACAACTCCCAGCATGCCCCAGCCAGCATAGGTTGGAGAACACTGCTAAAGTGTATTGCAAGTGGCTTCTAGTACAAACTATTTCAGTCCTGAGACACAAAGAGAAAGAAAATGAAATAAACTTTGAATAGCAGGACATTGCTGAGAACACTTATACAGTAATACCTTGGATTATGAGCATAATTCGTTCCAGAACCATGCTCGTGATCCAAAATACTCGTACATCAAAGCGAGTTTCCCCATTAGAAATAATGGGAACTCAGATGATTCGTTCCACAACCATTTAATCACTGCTTTGCCCCATGAAGGGAGCCGGCAAAGCAGTGATTAAATGGCTGTGGAATGAATCAGTGGAGTTCCCATTATTTCTAATGGGGAAGCTTGCTTTGATGCGCTGGCTCCCGGGGTCCTGGCCGCGCCTCGCCTGCCTCCACTCACTCTGCCAGGAGTTGACAGGAGACGGGGGCTTCCCTGGAGGCGCGGCGCGGCCCGGCTTGGCCGCCGCCTCGCGCTGCTGCGCCGGCCGGCCGAGAGTCCAGGAGGTGAAGGCTTCCCATGAGGTGAGGCGCAGCGCAGCCGGGCTCGCCCACCGCCTCGCGCTGCTGCGCCGGCCGGCCGAGTGCCCAGGAGGTGCATCTCCCTGCCAGGGAGCCAGCAAGTGCTTTGCCGGCTCCCAGGGAGATGCGTGGAGCCGCTCCCGCTGCTTCCTACCATTCTAAACAAGCGGCAGCTCGCCTCTCCACTGTGAGCTGCCCGCGCTGCTGGCGCCGGTCCCATCGCGTCACTTCCGGATGCGACGGGACCGGCGCTGGCAGCGCGGGGGCTCGCTGCGGAGAGGCGAGCCGCCGCTTGAAAACAAAAGGGAGCCACATACTGTACCTATAGTAGAAGAGAAAAGGGAGCCGCTTCAGGATGCGAGCCGGGTATGGCAGCGCGGGCGGCTCGCCGCAGAGAGGCGAGCCGCCGCTGGAAAAGAAAAGGTGGGGAGCGGTGGGAGCGCCTCCACGCATGGAGGTGGCAGTGCTTTTCCGGCTCCCTGGCAGGGAGCCGCGGAGGCCAGGCGTGGGGGCTCACTCTGCGCCGGCTCCCAGGCGGCTCCACGTAGCGTGGAGCCGCCCAGAGCCAGCAGCGAGTAACCCGGTGTGCTCATTTTTCAAGACCTCGCTCGTTCAGCGAGTCAAATTTTTTAAAAATTTTTTGCTCGTCTTTCAAAATGCTCGCACACCGGGTTACTCGTAATCCAAGGTATTACTGTACTGAATTATCTTTGGCAGCCTGGCTGCCATTTTCTTTTCTTCTTTTCTTCCTTTAAAAAAAATGTTTAGGTTTTACTGTAGTTTAAACCAAACAATACAACAGTAACTCTGTGTCTGTCTTTGCGTTTCTTTCAGATAGTTTGCTCACAGAAGGGATCACTACAGTGAAAGAAGATGTGGATATTTCCCACCTCAGCTCATTTGTCCAATTTGGCTTCTTTGTTATAGTGCTGACCAATATACTCTGTGTCCTTCCACAGACAGATGTGAGTCTGTGGATTTTCTGTTTTCCTCTTGATTTGTAAAAGAAATAAACTTTTGCCAAACTGAAAAGGAAGTGTCTGGCCTCGTTTGTCCTTTAGTTGTGCAAATTTGGTGGGTTAATTTTTTGCCATAGCAATGAACCAAACTTTTTGGTACTAGTAGTCTATAGATCTTTCCTCTTTATCCTTCCAGTGCTTTGCTAGAACTACTTTGCAGTCACTATCAAGAATAAAATTAACTCCTTACATGATATTTTCTCATTCTCCCCATCAAAAATATTAAGAAGAGCCATTGTAGGGTCCTTTGATATATGTTGCCCCATATCTGAGCCAATCTCTTGAAAAACTTTAACCCGGAACATTTCCACTATTGGGCACCATCAGCCACATATTGGGCAGAATCCAACGGAGTGCTTATGCCCCACAGATTCTCTTGCACCCCACAGATTATTTTGCACAAGTGGTCGATCCCACGAATTCTGTTGCACGAGTGGGACTCGCTGCTTGCACAACAGAGATTTAGTGCTTCTCAGAGGAAGCTCTGAAACCAGTGGAAACATGTGTTTCTTCACTGGGACAGGTCAGTGGATCTCCCTTATGTGAGCCGACCTGCCCCGTTCCAGAAACTAGTGTTTTCACTCACTTCTGGATGCCCCAGAAGAGCTAAATCTTTGTTCCTCAAGCAGTGGACACCACTTGCAGATGGAAATTGGTGGGGCACAAGAGAATTGGAGGAGACTTAAGTGCCCCATTGGATTCTGTCCATATATTTTTATTTATTATATTTGTAATTGGCTGAATAACTAACACTCTCAGGGCAGATTACAAACAGCTAAAAGACTAAAATGAATGACATACAGTGAAAATATAAAATACAATACAAATATTTAAAAGACTAAAATACAAAGCAAAACAAACAGCACAGGAATAGCCATAAAAATCTAGAACCAGAACTCTAAAATCTGGAACTAGATCTCTAAAATGCATTTATAAAGTTTGAAAAAAAACTAGCCTTTATGGATTTGTGAGTCTACTGGGTCGATTTATAAGTGTGGGTAGGAATACATTTAACAGATTTACACACATAATTGTTTTAACATTTTTAGTATGGGTATGCATGTCCCGTCCTGTGTGTGTGCCTATGTGTGTGCACGTGTGTGTATGAATATGAATAATCTTTCTTTTAATTTACAAACAAATATACTTTTTCACAACTGGAAATCACCTCCCTGCCCAAGTATACAGAAACCTCTGTCTTATGTTGGGGTGCCCCCATTTTGTTTCCAAACTGATAGGCCAGTGTTCTCCAACCTTGGGTCCCCAGATGTTTTTGGCCTACAACTCCCAGCATGCCCCAGCCAGCGTAGCTGGGGACCCAAGGTTGGAGAACACTGTGATAGGCGCAGAACCCTCCATGGTTGATATTAGAAAGAACAAATGGGGATTGTCGAGACAATGCTGTAGTGTCTCACCACCCCTTAACAGAAGTGCTCCTCTTCAGGGCTCTAGCAACTTGGAAAAAGAACCATGCAGTGCCATTTGGGGCTCATAGAGGACACCTTCCCCCCTTTCCTACTACACTATAGTATAGTGCTAAAATGTTCAGGATCAGGACTGTCTGCCAACCCTAACAGAGTGATTTATTGTTATATAGCTGGGGGTATGTCATGGGAAGGAGAGTGTTTTGACTTCATGACATGAGAGAGGTGTATAAACTTACAGATGGTGTAAAGAAGATGGCTAGGGAGATGTTTTTTCTCCCTCTTTCCTTATTCAAGAACCTGGAATCATCTAATGAAGCTGAATGGTGGGAGATTCAGAACAGACAAAAGGAAGTACTCTATGGAATTTGCCGGCACATGCTGCCATGATGGCCACCAACTTGGACTGCTTCAAAGGCCAAATATTCTGTACATACCTTGGATTGCAAGCATAATTCGTTCCGGAACCGTGCTTGTAATCCAAAACACTCTTATATCAAAGCGAGTCTCTGGCGGGCGTGAACGGGGCCAATTTCAGCCCGCTACGCCCGCTCGAGGCGAGCGGTTACATCCCTACGACTACTTGTCTTGCAAGACCTTGCTCGTTTATCAAGTCAACATTTTAATTTTTTTTTTTGCTTGTCTTGCAAAACGCTCTCAGACCAAGTTACTTGCAATCCAAGGTATTACTGTATATTATTTGCACAGTTTTGCAGGTTTCATTCTGAAAATATCATAAGCCAGATACTTATGATTTCCCTGTTCATACCTGAGTATAAAAATAAATGTTTTTCCTTGGGTCAATTGCTCCAACTCCATACTCAAAGTTAGATGCTTTTTCTTTCCATGTGTCAATTACATCTGACCAGGAGCTGGCATAAGTTGCTTGCATCCTAGTCTCACCACATAAGATTCCTGCAATAAGAAGAAATTTGCTTGTACACACTAAAATGAATCAAAAATTTGCATCACTCTAGACATTTAGACCATAATCTTCCCCCCACCTGCAACCCCCCCCCCCCAAAATAGCCTCATATGTTTAAATGATGGTTATGTTGTTGATTAAAGCCCTATTCAGGCATTCTGATTCTGAATCACGTGGCGAGCCTCCATGGATACATGAAGCTCTCCTCTTCAGAACGTCACCCTACACAGGTTCAGGGCAACAAAAGTGATAATGGAGGAGCCAGGCTAGCACACTTCTTCTCCTTGTGTGCTTTTTAACACAGAATCAGCATGCCTGAATAGGGCTTAAATAATAATAATAATAATAATAATATTATTATTATTATTATTATTATTATTATTATTATTATTTCTTACCTGCCTCTCCACTTGGATCGAGGCGGGGAACAACAATATAAAATACATAAACTGGTTAAAACCTATTATTAAAACATTCTTAAGAAACGTTTTAAAATATCCTAAAATTTCTAAGGTTCCACTGGGTAGGCCTGCCGGAAGAGATCAGTCTTTATGGCCTTTTTAAATGCCAAAAGATTATTCAATTGACGAGTCTCCTCCAGCAGGCAATTCCACAGTCTGGGAGCAGCAGAAGAGAAGGTCCTCTGGGTAGTACTCGCCAGCCTGGTCTTGGCTGACTGGAGTAAATTCCTTCCAGAGGACCTAAGTGTGCGGGGTGGATTGCATGGGAGAAGGCGATCCTGCAGGTAACCCGGACCCAAACCATGTAGGGCTTTAAAGGTAATAACCAACACTTTATACTTCGCCTGGAAACTAATTGGTAGCTAGTGTAATACTTTTAAAGCCGGTGTAATATGGGCACCTCTAGATGTACTGGTGACCTTGGCTGCCATATTTTGCACCAGTTGAAGTTTCCAAACTAGATACAAAGGTAGCCCTGTGTACAGCGCATTGCAGAAGTCAAGCCTCGAAGTTACCAGGACGTGAACTACCGTCTTTAGGTCTTCCAATTCTAGGAAGGAGCGCAGCTGGCGAATCAGCCGAAGCCGATAATAGGCACTCCTAGCTGTCACATCTATCTGATCTGTCATTTGGAGTGACGGATCCAGAAGCACCCCCAGGCTGCGAACACAGTCTTTCAGGGGGAGTGTAATCCCATCCAGAACTGGTTGACACACCTCCAGACCCAGGTTGTGGCCTTTTACAGCAAGCACCTCCATCTTGTCTGGATTCAGCTTCAGTTTAGCACCCCAGTCAGCTACATTCATTATGATGTAGATGCTGCCACCTAGCATCTTCTTAAAGCTTTTTCCAAGACAGGAAGCTTCGCATAGGATCATAGAGCTGGAAGGGGCCTACAAGGCCATCAAGTCCAACCCCCTGCTCAATGCAGTAAACTAGAGGAGGGGTCTCCCATCCAAGTAATAACCAGGCCTGACCCTGCTTAGCTTTCCACGCTCAGACAAGCTGAGTCAGCGTGAGCCACAGTATCAATGTAGTTAAAATGTAGTTTTAATTCAACATCTACCTAAAGCCGCTGGGAGCTATCATCAGGAGGTTTGGGGTGCGGTGTCATCAGTATGCGGATGACACGCAGCTCTACCTCTGTTTCAAGTCCTCACCGAGTTTGGCTGTTGAGACCCTGTCCAAGTGCCTGGAGTCAGTGGGTGGCTGGATGGGAAGGAACATGCTGAAGCTGAACCCCGACAAGACCGAGGTACTTCTGGTGGGAGACAAGGGGAGCTTAGGGGATGTTGACCTGGTGCTGAATGGGGCACATCTACCCCTGAAGGACCAGGTCCGCAGCTTGGGGGTCATTCTAGGCTCCCAGCTGTCCATGGAGGCTCAGGTGTCAGCTGTGAGCCGGGCGGCGCTGTATCAACTCCATCTGATACGGCAGCTGCTCCCCTACCTTCCTAATCATCTGCTCCCATCAGTGGTTCATGCCTTGGTCTCCTCTCGCCTAGACTACTGTAATGCGCTCTACGTGGGGTTACCCTTGAAGACGGTTCGGAAGCTACAGCTGGTACAGAATGTGGCGGCTCGCTTGGTTAAAGGCAAGCCGCCGGTGGGATCACATCACGCCAGTGCTCAAGGAGCTGCACTGGCTACCAGTTGCTTGCCGAACCGAATTCAAGGTGTTGTTTTTGACCTTTAAAACCCTATATGGCTCCGGTCCAGTCTATCTCAAGGAGCGTCTCCAGCAACATCAAGTAGGCCGCTCAACAAGATCTGCCACAGACGGTCTTCTCCTTGTCCCTTTAGCCAGAGCAGCTAGACTGGTGGGGACGAGGAAGAGGGCCTTTTCTGTGGCGGCCCCCGTACTGTGGAACTCTCTCCTGAGTGACCTCTGCCATGCCCCCTCTCTGCTGAGCTTCCGCCGCTCATTAAAAACCTGGCTGTTCAGGTGGGAATATGGGGTGGGTTAAGATTTTTTAAAAAATTATACTGTTTTAAATGTATTTTATCTTGTTTTTATCCTATGTACATTGCCCAGGGTGGCCAGTTGCCAGCCAGATGGGTGATTAATAAATGTAAATAAATAAAAATAAATAAATAAAGGCATCAGAAATGCCAAGTACCCACATGCTCTTCCATCATCCCAATGCCTTTGCAGTCATGCTGCAACAGGCTACACCCAAGCAGCTTTTCCACATGATGGAGGCTCGTCCACTTCTTATTTGTATAATGAAGCATAACTTAGTCGAGTCCTATGTTCTCCAATGTTGGGTCCCCAGATGTTTTTTGGCCTACAACTCCCAGCATCTGGGGACCTGATGTTGGAGAACACTGGCTAGTCACTTCACTTACCATCCAACATTCGCTCCGCTCTGGGGAATCTTCTTGGTTCACATTTCCTGCTCCATATTCCAGCAATTTCAGCAGCTCTTTCACTCCATGTCTTCACAAAGCAACAAAACAAAACAAAAAAAAAAGGAAGGAAAATACATTTTAGCTATATCATAACACCCCATTACAATGGAGCAGATATTTGACAGGAGTTTAGCTTTATAAAACAGGCTCCACAGGCACAACTTGAAGTGCTGAATCAGGAAACACACTTGCAGCACCCATTTGCATGTGTGGGTCCATATCCAGCTTAGGAATGCATATATGGATTTCCCCATGTGCATTTCCCCAAATTTAGTTGGTTTGATTCAGCCAAGACTAAGCACTTTACATTCACACCCATTTCAGTGGGAGGGATTTAGGCATGAGCATATACCACTTCTGTTGAAATAAACATCTCTAAATACTTAATTTTTCCTATAATCATAGCGGTGGAAGTGGTCTTGTAGGCCGTCCAATCCAACCCCCTGCTTGTTACAGAAAATCCAGAGCTATAGCATCCCCAACAGATGGCTGTCCTACTTCAGCGCAGTTGTCTCTCCTCCAGTGGAGAGACAACTGCGCCACTAGGTAATTAGTCCCATTGTTGAAGTGCACTGTTATCGACAATGTTTTCCTAATGTTCAACCAAAATCTACCTTCCTGTAACTTAAGCCCATGAGACCTAGTCCAGCAAATCTTTGCCCTCTTTTATGTGACAACCCTTCGGGTATTTGAAGTGTACTATCATGTCCTCACCCTTCTTCCAATCTTACCTTTTCCAGGCTAAACATACCTAGTTTCTTTCCTCATAATAACCCCCCCCCTTTTTTAAACTCCTATCCATCTTCATTGACCTCTTCAATCTGTTCCAACTTGTCTACATCTTTCTTAAAGTACTATGCCCAGAACTAGATATGATACTCCATATGAGGTCTGACTAAAGTGGAACTAATACTTGCAAAAGGTTTCAGCTTCCGCCAAATACACACACACACATACACGAAGAGTTACATACACACATACATGATGTCAATTGCAATAAAGACTATGAATACAATTGAAAAACCCAATTCTTAATTTATTTAGGTTGTAATTCTGTACCCACTTACCTGGGAATAATCCTCACTGAAATCGGTAGGATTAAAGATGTTTTTAAGATGTTTTAAGATGTTTTTAGGATGTTTTAAGATGTTTTAATAGTATGTATTGTGTTGTTGAGTTTATGTATTTTATATTTTCTGCTGTCCCCCGCCTCGATCTAGATGGATAGGCGGGTAATAAATAAATGTTTATTATTATTATTATTATTATTATTATTATTATTATTATTATTATTATTATTATTATTATCATAATCATCATCATCTATTATTATTAGGACACTAGACATGCCGGCCTGGAATCGGGGGTTGGCACCTTTGGGCATTTGTCGAGGGCCTGAGCCATTGAAAAGACCCATCAAATCACCGCCCAGTCTCCCCTTCTGTTTCCTTCCCTTCTCTTGACTCCTCTTACCTCGTTGAAGCGGACACCAGCAGCAACAAAAAAACTGGCCTCACTGGCAAGCGCTGTCCCTGTGCTGACCATTTTAATTTCTCCACAACCACAATGCCTCAGGGGGTCTCCTTAGAGTATCACTCCAGAGCAATGACCCCAAATGCATTGCAGGGGGAGGGGATTAAAATGTCAGGCGCAGCAGCAGGGCTTGACAGGAAGACCCGGCATTTTTGCTGCTGCTGCTACCCGCTTAAGTGAGGAAAGGGGAGACAATTGGAGGAGCTGCTGGTGGTCTTTGCCTTTGCTGCCCAGGCCCCAGGGTGTGTGTGGGCACCAGCTCTGGTGTCTCTGCAGCTCTTTCTGCTGCCTGGGCAGGGCGGGGGAAACTAGTGTTGGAGTTTCTGTATCTCCCTCTCCAATGCTGTGCTAATAACATTTTTGTTGCCAAACGATACACAATTACAGTTTCCATCTCCTGCACGTCTATCCCAGGGCAGCTGTTCCAGCCGTGCTCCCTGCCCTCAGCTTTGCATGCTGATCCCAATTTCCCTCCTCGCTGAGGCTTACAAGAACTACTTGATGGGAAAGCAGAAGATGGGGAGAAACGGGCAGGATCACTTCAGATGTCCCAGGAAAGGAGAGAATCTCATGGTTACCTGGACATGCCACCAAGGGCACTTTCCCCAGTGCGTGTAGGAAGGGGAAGGACACCTTGGTGACCTTTCTGAATTTCCCTCAGAGAGTGATGGAAGTAGGGTTGTCAGCTTTTGCTTTTAAAAAAAAGCAATAACAACAACCCTGCCCACTGGGCAGACGGGGTAGGAGCTGGGGCCAAGGCAGAACCTGGCAGGCCAGAAGAGGAACGTGACAGGGAAGGGATGTCATTTGGTGGGTCACGGACAGAGCCATTACTGGTTGGCAACCTTAGGCCTGAGGCCAATTAATCCTTATTGTAATGTACTAAGAGCTGTAGTGGTGCTGTCATTAATGACTGCAGTGGCAAAACTACAGGTGGAGGGAATCAAATCCTAGATCCCTAAGAGGGGCAAAGTGGGAAGAAGAGCCTACTAAGATGGATAACCCAAGCAGCAGGCTGAGAAAGGATTAGGTGGGGCAGGTTCAATCTTGGTGTCAATTTAGGGGGCATTTGCCAAGGCCCACTGCCTACCAGGGGCCCCACCACTGAGTGCTTCCTCTTCTGCCATGGCAGCAGTCTCCTCCTCCTCCTCCTCCTCCTCCTCCTCCTCCTCCATTTCCTTCTCAGCTCTGGCCAATGCTCAGTGGAAGAGCTGCTGCCTCTTCTTCCACACGCGTCATCTTTCTTAGCATCTGCCAGCAACACCTAGTAGGGAGTACAAAGGCTGCCACAGTCCAGGGTGCCCCCCGCTCTTATTTGCTCAGGTCAGAAGGGGCCCACAAGCGAATGGTGCTGAGAAGGGAAGGTTAAAAAGAGGGAGAAGGTAGCTAATGGGTGTGGAGCAGGAGTAGATGGGTGGCACCCCAGTTCTGTGTTCCTTGGGCACTCTCCCCACAAGGTATCTTGCCCAGGGACTATGGAAACGAGGAGTTAACAGTAGGCAGAGGCCTGAGAAAGCAGCGGGCCAAGGGATGTGGGGGCCGGCTAGGATAGGAGGGTAAGAATCGGCAGTGGTCCAGAATTATCAGGAGAAGAGGAGTAAGCCACACGAGGAAGTGGAGAACATGGAGAGAGAATGGGCAGATAAGTACAGTGCACATTTGGCAGGAAGTAACATCAGGGGTGAAGGCAGCTGAAGTTCACATACTGCAGGCCTCCATTTTGGACTTCATCAGTACAGGCCTGTGGCTCACGCTGGCTCAGCTTGTCTGAGCGTGGAAAGCTAAGCAGGGTCAAGCCTGGTTATTACTTGGATGGGAGACCTCTCCTCTAGTTTCCTGCAGTGAGCAGGGGGTTGGACTCGATAGCCTTGTAGGCTCCTTCCAACTCTATGATCTATGAAACTCTATGAAACTTTATGAATTGGGCCTGAGTTCTGCTCCCTGCTCCGCACAGCACAGCACAGCACACTTTGGCACACCTTCTCCAGCCAGTCACCAGTGAAAGCTAGTGCTGGTGCTGCTGGAGACAAGGAATACTCCAGGGCCCGAGAGTGAAGCTTCAGCTACCTCCTTCTGGGCAAAGCTCAAGAGACACCAGCACCACCAGCACACCTGGGGCTGGGCTCTGCTCCCCACCTAGCCAGTCCAGCCCACTTTGCAGCACCACTTTAACAAACAGGCATTCTGCAGGTGACGGCCTGAAAGAAGCACTGCTCCTTGGATGGCTTTTGGGATTGGTTATTTCTGGTATTATATGGTTTACTTTATTTTTTAAAAAAATAGATATTATATTTATCTATAATATCTAATTTAGATATTATAGCTCTAAATATATTTATTTTATTTTATTTATTTTATTTGGCCTCTTTTATCCCCCAAACCATTAGATTTCCTTATATTTTGAGCCTCTTGGGAATAGAACTATTAAGATGGGGGGGGGGGAGCGGTAAGCTGCTCTGAGCCCATAGAATTCAGCAGGATATAAATCAAACAAATAGACAAATTACAAAGCAATCAAACAAACCAAAGCATGTCCAAAGAGCCTTAAGTTCTGTATCATCTTGGAAGTTATGAAGGGGGAAGGTTTGCCTGAAGGGAAGCCTTTCAAAAATATTGAGCAAAATCAATGACTAGTCACTTACCATCTTCAGCATATTGCTGGCAGTGGGCTGCACCCCTCTCCTAACGGCATTAAATTTGTCAAGGATTTCTGTCTTTAGCTCATCAGACATATCGCTCACTTTGCCTGGGTATTCCTAAAATTAAAAAAAAAAGTTATACCAGAATTTATTTATTTCTTGATTTGCAGAATTCCACTTCTTTCTATTTGAACAGAAAGTGTTCATTATCCCATTAGGCGCTGTAAGATCCAAATGTGTGCACAATCACCACGTAACCCAACCTGAAATTAGATTCACCATATGAATTCCCTCACATACACAACCATTTTGCCCAACCTCAGAGACCAATCGTATATTACCCATATACTGAGAGACTGAGGGGAACTGACCTCTCTGTTGCCTTCATTGGGTGGCGAGGGCCTCGTAGCACTCAAGTCGTGTCCCACAGATGATTCCCCACTGCTCCTTCTCTAACCCAAGCAGGGCTGAGCAAGAGAGACAACCCTTTTCTACTAGGGATGAGCTAGACATGCTTAACTCATTTTATTTATTTATTTATTTATTGCATTTATATCCCACTCTTCAGCCAGAAAAGGCTCCCAGAGTGGCTTACAAAGATTAATAATAAGACTATTAATGTTGACTTTTGAGAGTGAAAGATAGTGCCTCTTGCTTTTGGTGATTTTCACACTTGTGAATACACTCACATTGTTTCAGTGCTGTTCTTCTGGCTCCATTTCCTCCTCCTCCTCCTCCTTTTTCTCCTCCTTCCTTCTTTGCCCTCATAGTCAAAACATGCCCACACTATCACTCTTGCCTATGGTGGCCCATGTGATTTTGTCAATGATGCCACAATGATGTCACATCTGGTGTAGTGGCATCACCGATGCTCACAAGCAACATCACACGTGTCACCATAGCCAATAGGGTGGAAAGGTGATGCAGGCTAAAGAGGCCAAAGACTGAGGTTAAAGATTAAGTTTGGCGCCAAGAAAAGGCTACCGAACAGTATCGGTACAACACATTCAGTCAGCTGAGTTCCCCTCCCCCCCCCCAAAACACATTAGCGTTTCCTTATATCTTTATTGTAAGCGAATGCTCATCTCTTTTCCTCACTCACCTCTCCCTCCCATCTCACACTGCCCTTCATGCTTCAGCCTTCTCTCCTCCTCCTCCTCCTCCTCCTCCTCCTCCTCCTCCTCCATCCCTCTCCCTGCATATATAGTAATACCTTGGATTGCAAGTAACTTGGTCTGAGAGTGTTTTGCAAGACAAGCAAAAAAATTTAATTTTTTTTGACTTGATAAACAAGCGACGTATTGCAATACAAGTAGTGTAGGGATGTGACTGCTCGCCTCGAGTGGGCATAGCAGGCCGAAATCGGCCCTGCTCACGCCCGCCAGAGACTCGCTTTGATATATGGGTGTTTTGGATTACAAGCTCGGTTCCGGAACGAATTATGCTTGCAATCCAAGGTATTCCTGTATGAAGGCAAGAGCCAGCAGCACATTCATTTGCCCTTCATGAATGGAGCTCGTGCTGTGAGTGGGCGCATTTTTCAGCCACTCACCTCAGCATTCACTCCCGTTCTTTCCTCCCTTCCCTTCATGAGCACATACATGTGCCATCTTTATTTTTTCCATTTTGGGTCTGTTTGAATGCCCCTTTGAGATTTCCCAAGCATGAAGGGGCCCCCTCTTCTGCTTGGCAACATAGGCAACAGCATCCTACCCTGCACAGCGTAAACAGAGGTAATGATTCAGGGAGGATAAGGCTATAACCAGTCATGATGACCTGCAGCAAGAAAATGTTGCAGTGTGGATTCCTTCTGTTCAGGATCTCTGATGCTCCAGTACACACACACACCAAAGAAGGGTGAGGGGAGAGCAGCCATCTCAGGGCACTGCATGTGGAAGTGATGGGTCCCAGAGGCTCTGCTTTCCCCTCGACTTTCCTGACAGGGGAGCTGATGGTTGGGCAAAGCTGACTCCATTGGGAGCGGCTACCTCAAGGCACCCGGAGCACCATGAAATGGCAGTTCTTGAAGGCTCTGCTTGTCCCTCAGGGTGTCTGGAGCACTTTGAAGTGACGGTTTCGGAAGGAGGAGCCAAGAGGGAACTGCTCTGGCAGGGTGTGCGTGAATGGTGCGGGGGGGAGTGGGGGGCGTCCCTGATAGGAAATGGCCAGCATGCAACCCCCAACGCACTTCCCAGGTGCCAACGTGGCCCGTGGTGCAAAATGAGCAGGCGTTCTGCCCACCGCTTGGACAGCGGAGGGGCTAATGGGGCTGGCAAGAGTAGGGGGGGGAGCTGGCAAGCACAGCCCTGCTCTACCCCTCCAGGTATTTGCTATTTCCATGGTCTGGATGCCTAAAAAGGGCCCGGTTAATTGGACGTTCTGTCTGAGAGATGTTCTATTTAAGTCAGGGGTCCTCAAACTAAGGCCTGCGGGACACATCCGGCCCGCCGGGTCGTTTCATCCGGCCCAGCAGCTGATCTAAAGGCTCCCTGCGTCGGTAAGGGGAGGAGGGGCGGCTGAACCGACGGCGGGGCGTGGGCCGCTTGCCCGCCCGCCGCCCTGTGTCTCCTGCAGGGGGGAGAAGGGGAGGAGGAGGGGCGGCTGAGCCGGTGGCGGGGCACGGGGCCCCTGCCCGCCCACTGCCCTGCGTCTCCTGTGGGGGTAAGGGGAGGAGGGGCGGCTGAACCGGCGGTAAATTAATTTATTTTTAATTTATTAATTCATTATTAATTTATTAATTTATAATAACTTTAGTCCGGCTCCCCAACTGTCTGAGGGACAATGAACTGGCCCCCTGTTTAAAATGTTTGAGGACCCCTGATTTAAGTCTTGAGGCTCGTACCGCTCCGAGAGATAGTTGTAGTACAGCAGCCAACGGCAGGAGGACTATTTTAAGAAGCATTTCTGGGGAAACAAAAGCAATGAGAACATGTGGTTAGAATCTTTACTTGTTTAAGTGGTTTGTGGCCATGATGCAGTGCAAGCCTACGCATGTTTGCTCAGAAGTAAAACCCACTAGTGCGCCTGCTTGTGACTGTGGCCTTAGAGTGGATCCAAACAATGTCCTCTCCCCGCCCCCCACTGTGGGGTGACTTGCTTGCCCTCACTTTGTGATAGAGACCTTGGTGCATATTGGCTCTGCTAGGGTTGGATGTTGGAGCACGTGCCCAGGGCCCCAGACCCTCCGGAGGAGCGAGTGCTGGCAGATGAGGAGGAGCAACAGCGGAAGGAAACAGCCACAGGTGCCAGGTCAGCCGCCGGCATGGGCAAGCCACAGACCAGGGCTGATGCCCGACATCAAACAGGCCTGTGGCTCACGCTGGCTCAGCTTGTCTGAGCGTGGAAAGCTAAGCAGGGTCAGGCCTGGGCTGGTTGTTACTTGGATGGGAGACCCCTCCTCTAGTTTCCTGCACTGAGCAGGGGGTTGGACTCGATGGCCTTGTAGGCTCCTTCCAACTCTATGATCTATGAAAGCACACGGCGTCCTTTTTTTATGTCTGTTTTTTAATACGTAGCCAGGCAGGCGCGCTACACTGCAAAATGCCAGCTGCCGAGGCTCCAGCCATCTCCGCCATCTTCGTTTCCCCAGAGGATGGCCCAAGAGGCATTGGGGGAGGGGGGATGGAGATGGCTGGAACCTCAGCAGCAGGCACTTGGCTGCATTGCACTCCCAGCTGTCCAGGTACTGAAAAAAGTGGGGGAAAGGGCCCACTTCCTGCCACTGCCTAGTAAGCTAAGGCGGGGAGGGGGGAGCAGGCCAACCAGGGTGCTGGTGGGAGGGAGAGGGGAGAGGACAGCAAAACACCAGGGACGGGAGAGCAGGGTGGCAGCTGGGGGGGGCGGCCAGGGTAGCACACAGGCAGCAGCGGGGCCGCCAGAGGGCTCCTCGCCCAGGGCCCTGTCAAAGCTGGCAGAACCGCTGTTGGTGCATTGGTCCACTGTATCCAGCGCACCTGCCAACCTAACCTGGACAGAACAGGGCTTGCATGAAAGAGATCTGTCTGAATGTGAGGCTGAAGCAGAAGTTATTTCAACGATTGTGGTTGCCAGTGAAGAAGGCAAGAAGGCCCTATTTGAAAACAGGCAAGAACAGGGGGGAAAACCCTATCTGAACAAAAATCCATCCATTTAAAGAAGAGTTTACCAACCGGCAGTGATGATAGCAACATTTGATATACTTATGAAAAGGCAAATATTTCATAGATTTCATAGATCATAGAGTTGGAAGGAGCCTACAAGGCTAATAGTTTTGTTAAACTGCATGTAATTTGAATTTGCAGTTATTAATGGGCAATTTCCTAGGCCACATCATTTTTAGACATACTCCAAAAGGGCACAATTCAGACAAAATTAGTCACTTTAAACTGTTTCAGTGGGAGTGAGTTAAGCACCTACTTAAATATCTCCAGCTGAAAGCAGTGGGATTTAAAAGCACTGGACGATGGCTGGATTGTACCTAAGATGTTTTAGGTGTGAGTGGAACAACTTTGATTGCAAGCATATATATCAGAGAGGGAATTATTGGCGAATCATGACTGTGGTCTAGCAAATTTGTAGGAGAATTTTACCCATTGTAGTGCAGGGTGCTTTTCAGCCATTTTTGTATACGTTCACCATCCTGTGGAGTGGATGCTGAGTGGCAAACCTGGGGTTGCCTCTTCATAAACTCTGAAATGGCCCTTAATGCTTCAATCTCATGAGTGCCAGCATTTTACCTGCAAATGTATTTGCACACTATTCTAATGGCAGTATTTGTCGTTTCCAGATTCACAGCCTGCATGGTTTGGATGCATTTACAGCTGCTTCAAGCAACAACATAGTTATCTGTAGCAGCAGAAACCACAGCCCCTGAGGGCTAAACTCACATTTTTCAGGTAGCAAAAGAATACAGGCAGTCCCCGGGTTACAAACGAGATCTGTTCGCAAGTCTGTCTTTAAGTCGAATGTGTATGTAAGTCAGAACAGAAGCCAGCGCAATGTTTCCAAAGTGTTGCAAAGTATAGTGCGTGTGTTTGTAAGTACGAACCATTGTATTTAACTCAGATTTTTACATATATGGCGGTCCGTTCTTAAATATGAGTTGTCTGTAAGTCGGGACGTTAGTAACCCGGGGACTGCCTGTACAAAACTTTTTTACATTGTTGCTGCAGCTGTTCAGCATGCTTTACATTGGAAATCCAGTTCTAAATACAATGACTTAGGGAATTATATCCCACCTTCTGCCTAAACCTCAAGGTTGCTAAGTAAAATCAGATAATAAAATTAAAACAATAGAAGTTGCAGTAACAGTAACAAATAAAGTAGCAGATTAAAAACACAATAGCAAGTTAGCAACTAATCTGCAGTTAATCCAATAAAAGGGAGAAGCACTTATCATAAAGCATTCAAACACCATTAAAAGCCTGAGATAACAGTAAAGAATTAGTAAAAATTAGTCATGAGGAAATTCCATAACTTAGAAGCCACCACAGGGAAGATCTTGTCTCCAGAAGCCACCCACCTAACTTCCAAAGGCAAGTAATATGGATGAGAGAAACTTCATTGCTTAAAGTTTATGAATATCACCTTTTAACAGTATATTCAAAGGTGGCTTCATATATGCTATAAGTGAATAATTTTAGCAGATGTCCACTGGGAATATGAACCATTGCTTTGGGAAGCCAATTTCCCACCCTCCAAAATAAAGGCTTTTACATTACCTTTTCCAGTGTGTTCTTTTCTGTCTCTTCTGAATAACAGGAGGAGTTGCGTCTAAATTGCACTTGAGATGTGTTTATATATAGCAGGAACACTTCCTGCTTTGTAAATGAGTGCTACCCAACTCATCATCTCATCAGGCGATCACTCGTGACCGAGTAAGATTGTCTTCCGGGATAAAAGGAGGAAATTCTAAAGAAGATTGTGTAGACTCTAGCGATGGGTCCGTAAGTGACTGTGGAGGCCAATTCTAGATCCACACAGCTTCCCACAGTGAGGACACAGGTTACCAGATAGAAGATGGTCCTGTAAAGGATTCATTTGACGTGCTTTTCGCTTAGCACGTTTCTCCCTTTCACCTTGCACTCGGGCTTCTTCAAAGTCCATAGAACCTTTGTGAAAGGCCAACCTCCAGTTAGATCGTTCATGGGCCAGAGCTTCCCAGTTTTCGATGTTTATATTGCATTTTTTTAGATTAGCCTTAAGAACATCTTTAAACCTCTTATATTGACCACCGATATTCCGCTTTCCATCCTTGAGTTGGGAGTAAAGTAACTGCTTTGGGAGACGGCAGTCAGGCATTCGAACAACATGACCGGTCCACTGAAGTTGGCGTTGAAGGATCATTTTTTCAATGCTAGTAGTCTTTGCTTCTTCCAGTACACTAGCTGATAACAAAGGAGAATCACGGAAATATGAGTATATCAAAGAAAGTGTGAAAACACCACCGTGATAGAACTTTATTTTATCTATTTTTAAATTGTTTTTTAACTTTTTAACAATACATGTTCAATCCTTATATTTAAACTTTCTTTTTCTATTTTTGGAATTTTTAACATTTTTTTACAACACATATTGATTTAATATTTATATAAACTTTAAAAACTTTTCAATACTCAAACTTTACAAACTGTTCACTAATCATGCTGTAACACAGAGTATACAGCATGTATAATTATATCCAATGGTAATCACCCCCTTATCTTTCAGGGGTTTAGCATCCACCAAACTTGCTGTATTTTTATAGAGTTAATGAAAACCTTCCTTTGTTTTTTCTTTGTCTTCATGGAGTTGCTGCAGCCTTTACTCTTATTTTTTGAGATGGCCTTCAAGTGAGCCTTCCTCTCCGTTTTTTCTTTTTGAGTGGCTTAAAGCATTATTTCTCCTTGGAATGGTTTCCAGAAGCCTGATATTCTCCGAATCCTCACTTGTTTTTTCCCCCAACAAGAAACCGGTTTGGACTTCTTGTTTCGTGCAATATTTGCCTTTCTCAAGGGTTTCAAGGATAGTCACGGGCTTATATCAGTTTCATTACCCTCTATAATACAAAAACATTTGTTGTGTTGCCAAACATATTTCCAAAACAGTCAACCACCATAAATCCCAACATTTTCACTTACGTTCTCTTTTTTATGGGTTGTTATTCCATTTACATCCTCTAGTGGCCATACTGTTGCATGCATGTATATACTCTATGGACAGCTGTAAATCATTCCAGCAGACCCAATAGATACTCCCTCTGGGTTATTACAATTAATTAAGTATTATTAGGAGTTACCCTGCACTATACTCAACGATATTCATGAGGATTTACCCACCCTTGATTTCTCATATATTTCTTGGTTACCCTAAATTTAACATGTACTGGGTGGTTTCAAGTCCTCAATCCTTCCACAATCACACAGCTTTTATATTGAATAAAGGGCAATGCATACAAACCCGTTAAACAGAAAAAAAACTACAATAAATATCCCCCTTAGTACAATCTGCATCTTGATATTTATAATTTACATTTTAATTTTCCAACTCTGGAGGTATATTTACTATTAAATCAAATGGTTTGTAAGTAGTGATGCATATAATCCTATGTGCCCATTAATACTGAGTGAGTGATAATGCATGTAACCCCATTATTCAAAAATTACAGTCCAAGCTCACAACATTAGGGAGTTGTCTGCTGATATCTTTTCCTGCTAAGTAAAAACTATAAACGACTCCACTCACTTTACTAGCTGATAACAAAGGAGAATCACGGAAATATGAGTATATCAAAGAAAGTGTGAAAACACCACCGTGATAGAACTTTCTTTTATCTATTTTTAAATTTTTTTTTAACTTTTTAACAATACATGTTCAATCATTATATTTAAACTTTCTTTTTCTATTTTTGGAATTTTTAACATTTTTTTACAACACATATTGATTTAATATTTATATAAACTTTAAAAACTTAAACTGCAGCAACTCCATGAAGACAAAGAAAAAACAAAGGAAGGTTTTCATTAACTCTATAAAAATACAGCAAGTTTGGTGGATGCTAAACCCCTGAAAGATAAGGGGGTGATTACCATTGGATATAATTATACATGCTGTATACTCTGTGTTACAGCATGATTAGTGAACAGTTTGTAAAGTTTGAGTATTGAAAAGTTTTTAAAGTTTATATAAATATTAAATCAATATGTGTTGTAAAAAAATGTTAAAATTCCAAAAATAGAAAAAGAAAGTTTAAATATAAGGATTGAACATGTATTGTTAAAAAGTTAAAAAAATTTTTAAAAATAGATAAAAGAAAGTTCTATCACGGTGGTGTCTTCACACTTTCTTTGATATACTCTTCCAGTACACTGACATTTGTTCGTCTATCTTCCCAAGTAATTCACAGGATTTTCTGGAGGCAACGTTGATGAAACCTTTCAAGGAGGTGGAAGTGACGTTTATAGATAGTCCATGTTTCGCAGGCATACAATAAAGTTGGTAATACAATGGCTTCATAAACCAGTGTTTTGGTCTTCTTACAAATATCCCGATCCCAACTAATAAATACTAGATTTGCACAAAGCGCTGTGTTTTCTAAAGCCTTGCAGTTTTGCAAGAACTCAGCTGTGATGTTCTAGAAGTGCTTTTATTAAACCATTTAACAATTTTCAAATAAGTGTCACCAGGAACAGGTTTCCAGACATAACATAATTACAAAATAATCTGAGAAATTAAGATAATTTAATATAAATTTTAAGAGAAAAGTGTAGCTGTGCTGTGAGTGAAGAAGCTTGGTAAATGTGTGTCTTCCCAAGAGAAAGACGAGCAGAGGTGTCTGCATTCTTCAACTTTGATGTAATGATGAAAGTCTTTGCAAGACAAGTTGTGGATGTTTTACTGGTATTTGTTATTTTATCTGTTTTGCTTCTTTTTATGTAAACTGCCTACACATTTGATTTAAGGGCAGTACATAAATGTCTGCAATAAATGAATGAGGGTGCAATCCTGTGCATTTCTAGGCAGAAAAAGGCCTACAATTCCCAGCATTCCCCATCCAGCATGGCTGGCTGGGGCATGCTGGGAGCTCCGGAGAAAACACCCTCCTCCATCGCCATCTTGGCTCGGGGCATGCTGGGAGTTGTAGGCCCTTTTTTTTTCTGTCTAAACATGCATAGGATTGCACCCTGAATTAACTTTTATTTCACTGGGATTATGCCTGGAAGGCAATAGGAAGCCAATGCAGACACCAAAGTAAAGTATTGATGTAATATTCCCCCAGCTATCTCTTTGGTTTAAGGATGAGTTCCCAATCCCATGAAGTATCTTCAGAAAACTATAACAAATAATGAGACTTGCAATTAATTGTGTGGAATGGTAAGCTTTCATCTTTAAGCTTTTAGCATTCTTGACTTGAACTAAGCTTGTCGTGTTGATAGGTTAGAAACTACACAGGGTGAAAGAAAGCCAAATACAAAACGGGATATTTCCAGTGGTGGGACAGAGGTGGTTCTGGATCTGCTGGATCCACTGCTCCTTTGTTCATCTGAGAGGCCCCAGGATCAGCCCCCATTTATGCCCACCTGCAGCTGGTGTAACTGATTTCTCACTATTGGAACGATTAAAAAAACAAAGATTTACACAGGAACGGGGGGGGGGGAGTAAGTCCACCCCCCACCCTCAGCTCAAGCTGGCAAGGCTTTGGAAGTAGCTGTCAATCTGCCACTTTGCCCCCAGCACACTTAGGACTGCGCTGTAAAACTTTAGTTGACTAATTATGGAACCCCATTCTAATAGGTGGGGCTATGGGTGCCGTTAAGGGCACATCTCTTACTTTTATTCTGGGTTGTGCAAGTAAAAGGGAATGGAAGGAAAATATCAAAGATGGACTTTTTTCCTAATTAGATTTCCTTCAATATGTCTGGGGTCTATGATGGACTGGATGAGGGCAAACAAGCTGAAGTTCAATCCAGAGAACAGGGCTGGTTCCAGGTTTGTAGGGGCCATTGGGAAAATGTTGTGCCAGTTGTAGTTGGGGGGTGTTTGTCCAAGGTTTGCCATTAGAATCTCCTGTGGAGGACAAAATTTGAACATGCCCATTGGCAGGGTTTAAATGTCAATGGGTGGCATGTGACTATTTCTGCCTTGTGGAACTAACACAACCATTTTAAATGCTGAGCTTTAGTTCAGTCTGTTACTAGCCTTGGGAAATGGCACTCTCCTTTTCCTAGGCACAGGGGTTAGAACACACAAAAACACATTCACTCTGGAACACTGTACTCTAGGCAGAAAGAACAAAAACCTGGGGGCAGTTATTCGTTCTTTTTAACAAACAAGACTACTTGTTTTTATGCTTGGGTTTACAAACATTTTCCTTTGGCCACAAGGATGGGGACAGAAGCTGGGCCTTTTTGAGCCATGACAAAAAAAAATTTCCCTGTGGCATGATCTGGGAAGAAGTTGTTTGCTTGTGTGGGTGTATGCGTACACAATGGGCCTTTTGGAGAAAACGGGCCTTGCAGATAAGCTGGCAGACTGTTTTCTTTTTCACCTTTGAACTATCAGTGTGGTCCATCTGGGAATGGTGGTCCACTTATCAATCAGTGGCGTGGAAGGAGGGCCACACCTTTTTCTTGTTATTTTCCTCATTCTTTGGCTGAGTTTGGAGATGCCTCTTGATCTGGGCTGTGTTTGAAACCAGGGGTTTCAAAACTTTCAAACCTGGGATTTATGTTTTGCCGAATCAGCACACAGGAAAGGTGGGTGCTTTTCTCTTCTTGAGGCTGCAGGCCATGTGAGTTTTGGCTTTTTATGCAGCTTCTGGCTGATGCTGGAAATGTTTAAGAATACTTTTCTAATTCTGTCTGAAGTTGACATGGCACTTTGGATTCCTGTTGGCTGGCTGTAGGGGCAGCCAGATTCCTCTTCTCCCTTGGCATTCCTCTTCTCCCTCCCCCCTTTGGAGCTCCTAGCGCTGGGGCAGTCACCCTTTCTCCGCTATAGGCTTGGGGGGGGGGTTGTTGTCTCAGGCGTGTAGATTTACACGTGGTGGCCCTGAGTTTGGTTCAAGACAGGGCCATCTGGTGATTTGTGTCTGGAGCTTGCGATTCTCTACTCCAGCTTCACTCTTACAAGATGCTACCTATCGGGGGAACATCTGTTCTGCAATGGTTTGCTGAATTACTCTAGGTAATCTTGGACAGGTCTCTGGCTGGGTTCAGACTGGGAACTCAGTGAAATGTGAGGCTTGGGTTTGACAGGAGGGTAGTTCCACATTTTGAGTGACCTGATGGAGTCAAAAGCCTGTTACTTTCACATCTCCATGCGTTCATTAGTGGTGCTTCCGCAGCTACAGCTCTGAGGCATGCTTGAGATCTTGGAAAGCTTTACTTTTAGCTCTTGGTCTACTGTCAGTTCAAAAACCCTAATTTTTGGTGAGGGACAGAGGCTTGGCTGCAGAAGTTCAGGTGGGGTCCAGGCGGCGCTTCTCTTTTGACACCCTGTGTCCAGGGATGGGGACTCGGACTCGAGGACTCGACTCGTGAGTCGGACTGAGTCCCCCCTCTGACTCGACTCGGACTCGAGTCCCAATATTTTTAATGGGACTCGAGACTCGACTCGGGACTCGAGACCAAGGACTCTTCAACATCCCTGGGCTGTGCCAGAAGGAGTGGAGAGGAGCGTGATTGCCGGCGAAGAGTGCAGGGAAGCAAGGTGTGCCGCTGCTCGGCCACTATGGACGGCTACCAGGAGTGCAGCCCCAACAGTGTGTCAAGATTTATTTTGTTTGATGTGTTGCATACTTGGGAGCGGCAGAAGAAGGACCTGAGATTACTCTGTGTGGCTGCTCTGAGTGTGTTTCTGGTTCCAGCAAGTTCATCACCAGTGGAGCGGGTGTTCAGTGAGGGTGGAATTGTGATGAGATCTCACTGTTCCAGAATGGGGGCCAAACATTTAGAAAAAATCATGTTCCTCAAATGCAACATGGATAAGTTTTAGGAAGTACAGCAAATTTATTTTTTAAAATCATTTTTCTAAAATGCAACCTTTCAGACATTTTGGGTTTGGCTGCCTCTGCCTGCCTGTCTGGGGTTCCCAGCCTCCTCTGCCTGCCTGGTCTCTTCTTGACCAGTTCAACAGTTGAATTGTCCAAGACAAAGGCCTCTGCCTGCCTGCTTTGGGGTTCCCTGCCTCCTCTGCCTGCCTGGTTATTTTGGGTTTCTCTGCCTGGTCTGTTCTTGCTAAAATCAGTTGCAGAGTTTTGAAATAAAAAGGCACACTTGTGCCTAGAATTTATTTAAACCACACATCTGAAGTAGCCTTATTTTGTTGGGAAAAAAACCCATTGATTTTAATAGGGACTCATGGAGTCAGCTTTGGGAGTGACTCGTGACTCGTGACTCGTGAGTCACCATTTTGGACCAAGGACTCGGACTCGCTCGAGACTCGGGTCCAAAGACTCGTGACTCGACTCATGACTCGAGACCAAGGACTCTTCAACATCCCTGCCTGTGTCTTAGAAAAGTCACTGCAGACATTCGGGTGGGGTCCAGGCAGCTTTGTGCCTCTTCGCCTCCCTTGGTGGGTGTGGTGAAGGGGGAGGTTTCCTTTTTCTGAGCCGGACGGGCTGGTTTTCATGACGGGTGTTGACTTCTCTGAGCCATCCATATCCCTTAAGCTGCGTAATCAGCTTCAAGGGGTATTTTGGTGGCTTGAATGGAGCAAGAGGGAAGCATCACAGATTGATTGATGCCCCAACCTGGTCTCCCCCCTCTCCTCACTTTCACAAGGAGGAGGGGCCGTGACAGGGACAGTCTTTGGATGCTCCCTCTATGCCTTCAACACATACTTTCTTCTCTTCTTTCTTCTGGGGGGTCAGTCTGGGCCTTAGTTTCCAATGGGGGGCCCATCCACCTTTGTCTGAACCATGGGGTCCGTGCCATTCAGGATCATTGGTTCTGGAGTGTGGTGGCCTAGGGACTCCCCTTGGTCTCTTTCAGTCTCTTGACTCATCTCGGGCGTGAAGGAAGTGGGTTGGGCTTCCACTATTCTCTTCCCGCCTGTTCTGCCTCTTTCAGTTCCTCTCTTCTTCTTAGGACTAGCATGGGACATGGGATCCTCGTATCCCTGTCCTTTCTTCTAGTCTTCCTTCCTGGCTTTGCCTTTTGCCTGGCCTGGCCTTTCTTTGCTTGCCCCCCTTTCTGGCTTGGGATGTCTTTGAAACCTCTGGTGACATCTCTTTGGTAAGGCGAGGGGGGGTTGTCCTCTCTTACTTTCTTCTACTTCTTCTCTCCCATCTTCATACACCTTCTGTGCCATCTTTACATGGGCTCTGTGGTAGCCACCTCATACTTACAGACACTCATTCATTCTGGCAAAGCTTTGTTCAGTCTTATGATCAGTCTACTGTTTTCCAGTTCTGCGTACAGAGGGCAGCCTTTCGCCGAAGGCATGAACGCTTCGTCTCCTTCTATTATCTGACTTTGTCCTCTCCACAGCCCACTTGCTATGGAGACCGGCTGTTGGATTTCTCCAGGTGCCAGAGCTCCGGGCGTCTTGACTGGGTTTGGACCAAAGACCTTGGACAATTCGGACTATAAAGCACATAGTCTTCAATGTCTCTATACTAATGCCCAGAGTATGGGCAATAAACAAGACGAACTTGAACTCTTGATACATGAGGGCAAGTACGACTTGATAGGGATAACTGAAACCTGGTGGGATGACTCCCATGACTGGAATACAGCAATTGAAGGGTATAACTTGTTCAAAAGGAACAGAAGCAACAGAAAGGGAGGTGGAGTTGCACTGTATGTTAAAAATACGTATCTCTGCACAGAGATACAGGAAGAGGGGCTTGGCAGCCCCATTGAGAGCATCTGGGTTAAAATAAAGGGGGCAAAGAATAAAACGAACATGGCGGTTGGAGTCTACTACCGACCACCCAATCAAGGAGAAGACGAGGATGGAACTTTTGAAAAGCAAATTGCCATTGTTTCAAGGAGGCACGATGTGGTAGTAATGGGAGACTTCAATTTCCCTGATATCTGTTGGGAGACTTATTCAGCCAAACATGGCTCCTCCAAGAAATTCCTGAGCTGTGCTGCTGATAACTTCCTCCTACAGAAAGTGGAGGAAGGAACTAGAGGATCGGCTATCCTTGACCTGATTCTAACCAACAGAGACGAGTTAGTGGATAAAGTGGCAGTTTCGGGAACTCTGGGGGAAAGTGACCATGTTATACTTGAGTTCTTGATTCTAACAGAAGCAAAAGCTGAGTGTAGCCAAACACGTACCCTGGATTTTAGGAAAGCCAATTTTAACAAACTCAGAACAATGATTAGTAAGATCCCATGGCAAGTGACTCTCACGAGAAAGGGAGCCCAGGAGGGGTGGGAGTTTTTAAAAAAGGAAATTTTAAAGGCACAATTGCAAACAATTCCCACAAGGAGAAAAGGCAGAGGGCAACAGAAGAAGCCAATGTGGCTTCACAATAAACTCAAAGATGACCTGAAAACAAAAAAGGACACGTATAGGAAGTGGAAGGAAGGACAGGCTACAAGTGAAGAGTACAGGCAGGTAGCACAGAACTGCAGGAATAGTGTCAGCAAGGCTAAAGCTGAGAATGAGCTAAGGTTAGCGAGGAATGCTAAAAGCAACAAAAAAGCTTTCTTCAGATACATGCACAGTAAAAGACAGAGGAAAGGAATGGTGGTTCAACTACGCAATGAGGATGGCAAATTGATAACAGAAGACAAAGAAAAGGCAGAAGTGTTCAATTCCTACTTCGGCTCGGTCTTCTCCCAAAAGAGGGTCTATGACCCCCCCGGCAAACCTGAAGTGCAGACTGAAGGGGCAGGATTGCAGCTTGAGATTGATAGGCAAATGGTCAAGGAGCACCTGATTACTCTGAACGAGTTTAAATCTCCAGGGCCTGATGAGCTGCATCCTAGAGTAATAAAGGAACTGGCAGAAGAACTCTCAGAACCACTGTCTATTATCTTTGAGAAATCATGGAGGACAGGTGAAGTGCCAGACGACTGGAGGAGGGCAAATGTTGTTCCCATCTTCAAAAAGGGCAAGAAGGAGGAACCTGGGAACTATAGGCCAGTCAGTCTGACATCAATCCCCGGGAAGATTTTGGAGCAGATTATAAAGAAGTCAGTCTGCAAGCACCTTGAAAACAATGCAGTGATTACTAGAAGCCAGCATGGATTTGTCAAGAACAAATCCTGTCAGACTAATCTGATCTCATTTTTTGATCGGGTAACCTCCCTTGTGGACTGTGGGAATGCTGTGGACATTATCTATCTGGACTTCAGCAAAGCATTCGACAAAGTGCCTCATGATATCCTGATTAGTAAGCTAGCTAAGAGTGGGCTAGATGGAACAACTATCAGGTGGATCCACAATTGGCTACAGAATCGGACTCAAAGAGTGCTTATCAATGGTTCCTTCTCAAACTGGGGAGAGGTAACGAGCGGGGTACCACAGGGCTCGCTCCTGGGTCCGGTGCTCTTCAACATTTTTATTAATGACTTGGATCAGGAGGTACAGGGAATGCTTATCAAATTTGCAGATGACACAAAGTTGGGTGGAACAGCTAATACTCTGGAAGACAGAAACAAAATTCAAAGTGACCTCGATAGGCTGGAGCGCTGGGCCGAAAACAACAGAATGAAATTTAATAGGGATAAATGCCAAGTGCTGCACCTAGGGAGAGGAAACCAAATGCAGAGTTACAGAATGGGGGACACTTGGCTCAACAATACTACAAGTGAGAAGGATCTTGGAATTGTGGTAGATCACAAACTGAATATGAGCCAGCAATGCGATGTGGCTGCAAAGAAGGCAAATGCTATTTTGGGCTGTATTAATAGAAGTATAGCTTCCAAATCGCGGGAAGTGATAATTCCCCTTTACTCGGCACTGGTTAGGCCTCATCTTGAGTACTGCGTCCAGTTCTGGGCACCTCACTTTAAGAAGGACATAGACAAACTGGAGAGGGTTCAGAGGAGGGCAACAAGGATGATAAAGGGACTGGAAACAAGGCCCTATGAGGAGAGACTGAAAGAACTGGGCATGTTTAGCCTTCAGAAGAGGAGACTGAGGGGAGATATGATCACACTCTTCCAGTATTTGAAGGGATGTCACACAGAGGAGGGCAAAGATCTCTTCTCGTTCATCCCAGTTTGCAGGACACGGAATAATGGGCTCAAGTTACAGGAACCTAGATTCCACCTAAACATCAGGAAAAATTTCCTGACTGTCAGAGCAATAAGACAATGGAATCAACTTCCTAGGGAGGTCGTGGGCTCTCCCACTCTGGAGGCATTCAAGGTGCAGCTGGACAGACATCTGTCAGAGATGCTTTGACCTAGATTCCTGCATTGAGCAGGGGGTTGGACTCGATGGCCTTGTAGGCCCCTTCCAACTCTACTTTTCTATGATTCTATGATTCTATGAATTCCCTGGGAAACAGTTTAAAAGCGTGCCCTGAACCTAGGAGATAGGTATACTCACCCTTTCTCAAGCAGCGTCCTGCTGTCCAGACTCACTCTGGGGGCTGGTTCTGGGTAGGGCATCCCTTCAGCTCTCCACGCTTTTCCAGCTCACTTCTTCAGGGCACACGTGGCGGACTTCAACTGGGTCCGGAGCACTCTTCACCTAGGCCCTGTTCCGATCTTGCCTTCTGAGAGTGGAAGAGGGGGAGGTCCCATCTGGTAGGGGTGCCAGATTTGTTGCAAAAATGCTCTGAGTCCTTTCCCTAAAGAACTCAATTGCTCAGAGAAAGGGAAGCAGCACAACCCAGCAGTGAGTTTTTCAAAGGTTTATTTCTGTACAGAGGGTCCAGTAGGGGCCCAAATCAGAGCTGGACAAGGATCAGTGGGTCAAGCAAGCATTTTAATACATTTTACAGCCATGGGTGGATCTTACTTTCGGCGAATCAGATACAATAATTAAACCGTGCCAACCAGTTAGATTCTGTGCCCCCTTTATGACGACAGCCAATCAGATGTGTTTCTCTGAACATGGCAAGTTTTAATCTCTAGTTAGATAGAGGGCCACCTGGCCATCTTCTTGGCTAAAGACGTGGTTTCTCATGACCTCTTAGGTCACCCAAGATATTGGGCCTTGCTGCTCTTGGTACATCTTATCACTCAAAGGGACTCTTCTCTCGCCTGTATTCTGGGATTTGGTACCCAGGAATAGGCTCTCGAGACTAGATAACAACTAAGGCGAAAACATGGCAGTCAAGCATACAATTCAGAACAAAGAATACAATACAATCAAAACAGACCTTCAAGGTTCTCTGTCTGGAACAACAAACAAAGCAGGTGCAGTGGCACATGGTATGCAGGCAGAATCTAGGTCAATTAATGGAGTGCAAAACAGAGTTCATGGGTCTTCTGGATCTTTTACCTTTAACGAATGCCTATGAACAGCAAGGTGGTCCTTCAGGGATGAGGACTGTTCTTTAATGTCACTCTGGCTAACCAGGGGATGCTGGGTCTTGCAGGACTTTTCTGTCTGTCTAAATATGCAGGGATTGGGCCTTCTGTGCAGCTTTGCAAAACAGAGTTCTGTCATGCTAGGTTACACTGGTCTTTTGGCATTTCAGACTTGAAACTGACTGGGACCCTTTCTTCTGTGAGGCAAGCGAATCTAGGAACCCTTGTGTGCAAGGCAGGTGCCTTGTTGCTGAGCTCCTGTGTAGCCTATGTGAATGCACAATGCCCTTCTCACCTGGGGTCCTAGGTGTTTTGGGCCTGACTGGGTCATTATTATTATCATCGATGATGATGATGATGATGATGATGATGATGATGATGATGATGATGATCATTCTGCCCCTCTGCCTGGAGACAGCTCTTATGCTTACATGAAATAGAGAAGCATTGTTCTCAAAGAGATGATACACAGAGGAGAAAGACCTTGGCATGAGGAACAACTGATAAGACAAAAGTAACTTATGCTGGAACATGTCTGGGACTGTTGCCAGCCGGTTGGCATCTGGCCGGAGTGTGTGTATGTGTGTCTTGCCTGGTTTTAAAATAAGGCTTGTGTTTTCATCTTGGGCCTGTTTACACGTGAAAGGCAGGAACTCTCTATACATGCCTTGGGCCTATTTTTCTAACATCCCCCCCCTTTAAAACTTTTCAAGGTCTCTAAGCATTCTGCAAAGCCCTTCGCAGCCCTTCTTCTAATACATCTCACAAAAATCTAACACAACACTGTACACAGATCTGTAGGTAATTTGAACAAGGCCTGAGTCTGCTCCATATTCTATCCATGAGGTCCAGCTATCCCAGTGGTGGTACACAGTCATAACAATCTCTACATTGGGATGTTCTTCACACGTGAAAGACAACTGTTCAAGCACTTCCATTGGGAAAATGTTGTGCCAGTTGTAGTTGGGGGGTGTTTGTCCAAGGTTTGCCATTGGAATCTCCTGTGGATGACAAAATTTGAACATGCCCATTGGCAGGGTTTAAATGTCAATGGGTGGCATGTGACTAGTTTCTGCCTTGTGGAACTAACACAACCATTTTAAATGCTGAGCTTTAGTTCAGTCTGTTACTAGCCTTGGGAAATGGCACTCTCCTTTTCTTTGGCACAGGGGTTAGAACACACAAAAACATTCACTCAGGTGTTTTAACTGAGTGGGGGGTGGTTTTCATGCTAAGTCAGGATTCTATTTAGCAAAAAGTATGCACTTAGGAAGAAGAACAGGATTACTTTAACACTTTGCCATGGTGCTGGCATGAATACAGAAAACAAACAACATTTTGCTATGTCCACTATTCAGATGCTAAACAATAGCTCCTCCATGCTGGTTTTTTTCTTCCTCCGTGAGTAAGCCCGCCTCCGGTGAGGTCACACCCAGGGAGTAGCGGGTTTCTTATGCTGAAAAGCCTTGCTTGCTTCTAGGGGTTCCTTTCTCTTTTACTGGGACTTGGTCATCAGGCTGGAACGAATGGACATGATCCAGACATCTAGGTCCAGGGGCATCTGGAACACTGTACTCTAGGCAAAAAGAACAAAAACCTGGGGGCAGTTATTCGTTCTTTTTAACAAACAAGACTACTTGTTTTTATGCTTGGGTTTACAAACATTTTCCTTTGGCCACAAGGATGGGGACAGAAGCTGGGCCTTTTTGAGCCATGACAAAAAAAAATTTCCCTGTGGCATGATCTGGGAAGAAGTTGTTTGCTTGTGTGGGTGTATGCGTACACAATGGGCCTTTTGGAGAAAACGGGCCTTGCAGATAAGCTGGCAGACTGTTTTCTTTTTCACCTTTGAACTATCAGTGTGGTCCATCTGGGAATGGTGGTCCACTTATCAATCAGTGGCGTGGAAGGAGGGCCACACCTTTTTCTTGTTATTTTCCTCATTCTTTGGCTGAGTTTGGAGATGCCTCTTGATCTGGGCTGTGTTTGAAACCAGGGGTTTCAAAACTTTCAAACCTGGGATTTATGTTTTGCCGAATCAGCACACAGGAAAGGTGGGTGCTTTTCTCTTCTTGAGGCTGCAGGCCATGTGAGTTTTGGCTTTTTATGCAGCTTCTGGCTGATGCTGGAAATGTTTAAGAATACTTTTCTAATTCTGTCTGAAGCTGACATGGCACTTTGGATTCCTGTTGGCTGGCTGTAGGGGCAGCCAGATTCCTCTTCTCCCTTGGCATTCCTCTTCTCCCCCTTTGGAGCTCCTAGTGCTGGGGTAGTCACCTTTTCTCCGCTATAGGCTTGGGGGGGGGGTTGTCTCAGGCGTGTAGATTTACACGTGGTGGCCCTGAGTTTGGTTCAAGACAGGGCCATCTGGTGATTTGTGTCTGGAGCTTGCGATTCTCTACTCCAGCTTCACTCTTACAAGATGCTACCTATCAGGGGAACATCTGTTCTGCAATGGTTTGCTGAATTACTCTAGATAATCTTGGACAGGTCTCTGGCTGGGTTCAGACTGGGAACTCAGTGAAATGTGAGGCTTGGGTTTGACAGGAGGGTAGTTCCACATTTTGAGTGACCTGATGGAGTCAAAAGCCTGTTACTTTCACATCTCCATGCGTTCATTAGCAGTGCTTCCGCAGCTACAGCTCTGAGGCATGCTTGAGATCTTGGAAAGCTTTACTTTTAGCTCTTGGTCTACTGTCAGTTCAAAACCCTAATTTTTGGTGAGGGACAGAGGCTTGGCTGCAGAAGTTCAGGTGGGGTCCAGGCGGCCGGCGGCGCTTCTCTTTTGACACCCTGTGTCTTAGAAAAGTCACTGCAGACATTCGGGTGGGGTCCAGGCAGCTTTGTGCCTCTTCGCCAGCCCAGGAGGAATCAGAATCAGAGGTGGAGGTGGTGCAGGTCCCGAGTCCCAGACAGAGGAGGAGGATGAGACGGCAGGAACAGATGCAGGCCCCTCGACGTAGCGTCCGGCTGCAAACCAGGACGTCGGCCTTCTGAGGCTTTTATAATCAGCCTGCTGCTAAGGAGCTCCAGCTGTGGGATGGGCGTGCCCGGCAGCAGGCAGTAGAAAAGCACGCACTCACTGAAGCCTGGGTATCGGGAAACAATGTCCTCCTTGACTCTTGTTCCTGATCCCCGACCCTGCTCCTGAACCTTGCCTTGAACCCTGGACTCTACTTCGGACTCACCCTGATGACGGCTTTGCTTGATCCTTGGACTTTTGTAAGAACTTTACTGGCTAAAATCCCTGGACTGGCTGACTATGCTTCCCTGCTACAGTCCTCTGAAAACTGCAGTACTGGTAATCTCATCCTAGCTGGACTTTTGGCAGCGCTCCCAGAAGCAAGGGCAGCTGCTGGCTGCCGGCCAGCCTTAAGCAGGACATTAGTGATCATAAACCCTGGATTACTGAGCTGGGCTCCTTTTTGTGGTCCAGCCTGGACATCAGTGCAAACACTTCCATTGAGGTCAGTTGAATGCTTAAATAGGAGATGCCTAAAATGGACCATGGAGCTGAATAAAAACATGTGTGAGGTGTTAAATGCTCTGGGGTCTAAGCTGAGCTCTTCCAGGGGAATAACAGAAAGAAGAGATCTATTGGCCTTGATAACATGCAGCGGAGAGCTGCAGCTGCCCACCCGCCCACCCGCCCTCTCCAGCCTTAACTGGTGTTGCACTCCATACCATGGAGGACACATTTTGGAGAGGTTTACTCCTGCTCCATGTTGTTCCACCTGCTATTAAATTAAGCTGTCACAGTCCTGATTGGCACTGGGATGGGAGACCACTGGGAGACCCACATAAATCACACTGAGCTTTCTAAAAGAACAGCGGGATATAAATCTAATAAATATACCTGGAAGGAATATGTCAGCCAACTGGGGGCAGCGGGAGGCCCTCTTCTCAAGTCATAACTGTGCAAGGTTGCAAATTCAAGTGTGTGCATGTGTGTGTCATAACTGATGCTGGAGAGTAACATTGGCGCTTTGAGCTGACCCCTCTCCTCCAGTGACCTAAATCTGACTCCTTTTCCGAGACCAGTCAGCTACACTGTTCAGAGCAAACAATGGGTGAGTTCACACAACATGACAACCCAACCTGCAAACAAGCTACACAGTGCGGGTTGTTCGTGGAACCCATGGTGCTCCTGACAGAAGATTGGGCTCACTGTGGCTTGTCCCCCCCATTCCCCCCAGCCCTCTTGCAGTTATCCCAGGGACCTGCACAGCAGAAGCCATCTTGTCTCCTCTCCCCGCTGCAATCATGTGCCCTTTTGAGGAGGCAGTGGTCAGGGCCGGTGCTTCCATTAGGTGAACTAGACGACTGCCTAGAGCGCCGGGCTCTAGGGGGCGCCAGAAATGCCTTGGGAAAAAAAAAATACAGCGCTGCTGTATTAAAATGCGTCCGCCCGCCCGCCCCTCTCCTCCACCTCAGGGCTCAAGCCTCGCCACGCCACCCTACCAGGAGCAGCAGCTGCTGCTGGCACCACTGCTGCGCCGCTGAAGCTTCAGGCAGGCTCCTCCTCACAACCAGCATCAAAAGAGGCAGAGAAGGCGACAGGTTGGAGGAGGCGGGAGGCAGGCAGGGGCCAATGATAGGATGCTGGTGGGTGGGTGGGGGGGGAAGGATGCACCTGCAAACACCTCCTTCGCCTTCCCTCCCTCCTGCTCACGCCTCAGGTTCCTCAGCTCAATGTCCCCTGAAAGCAGTTATTTCAGGCAACCAGGGAGGGAGGGAATGATATTTTAAGCTAGCTGGGGCTCCAATGTTTTAATTATTTACCATGCTGTTTCTGTGTTTTGGTTTTAAATGCTTTTAGGATGCAATCGTGCGCATGTTTGGGCATGTTTGGATGGGGGAGTCCTACAACTCCCAGCAACTCCCAGCATTCCAACAGCCAGCCATGCTGGCTGGGGAATGCTGGGAGTTGCGGGGCTTTTTTCTGCCTCAAAGTGCGTAGGATTGTGCCCTGAGCTGTTGATGTTTGCTTTACTGTACTTTGAATATTGTTGTCTGCCTTGAGCACTAGGCTGGTAAAGGGAAAGACAGGATAATATTCATTATTCTGATAAAGAAATATTGCAACAAAGTGATAGAGAGAGGAGGGGAAGCAGCAAGTTTTGTAAAGCCCCTCCTAAATTTGAACCAGATGATCCACGGGCTCTCTCTTTGCTATGTTTCTACTACATGCATCCCCCCCCCCCGCAACCCAGAAGGTGTACGAGTCAAACCGGTGTCTCTGCACCTCCACCCTGCGAGGTAGGACAGGCTGCAAGACGCCCTTTTGTCTCTATTTCTCACAGGTAGCGCCACCACACCTCTCTCACATCCTTTTTTCATATCCCTTGTGCTGCCCGCAGGAGGAGACAGGCTTTTACATATATATGGAGTAGGAGAAGGCCCTTGGGAGTTCCTGGCATAGCTGGGCTGATGTTGCCTCTTTGTTTTCCGCGTAAACACAAAGGAAAAGTCTCAAAGTCCACAAAGTTTTTCTATGGGGCTCGGCAGTTCCCAGGGAGGAAAATTTATTTCATAATGGGCATAGGAGGGAGGGCTCAAGTGGGAGGGGGGGCGCTAAATATCTGATCTTGCCTAGGGCACCAAACTGCCTTGCACCGGCCCTGGCAGTGGTTCCCCCCTCCCTTTTTAAGAGATCACATTTGTGATCTCCGAGGTGACAGCCACTGACAGACCTTCCAAAATGCCTAAGTCAGTGTTCTCCAAACTTGGGTCCCCACATGTTTTTGGTCTACAACTCCCAGCATGCCCCAGCCAGCTACGCTATGGTCTTTCTTTCTCAAACGTTAGAGAATTAGGAGCAATCATTAACTGGCAACAGTCAAGTTTCAGAATATATGTGTTTGGCAAGATTACTTCCATTTTTACAACCAGCAAAATCTTCTGAGGCAAAAGAAAGAAAGAAAGTTAACACTTAATGCCCAACAGATTTTTTTAAAGTTTATTTCAGCTCTTGCCTAATTTAAACAATAAAACAAAACAAGAAAATAATGGCAATGTCATTCTGGAGTTCCAAGCATATATCAGTTAATATCCAGCATTAATGACTAGTTCACTGAACAACATATAGCACAGAATATACTTCAATTACTGCTTTGCCAAGAACTGAAATCCTGAAGCTAGAAATTGGTGGGGGACATATTAGTGAACATTTAGCAGTATTCAAATGTTTAGCTTTGAAGGATTCAAAATATTTTCTAAAGCAGTGTAATAATCAAATAAACAAAAAGTGGAGTTGATAAAATTATCTTCTTTGCAAATGACTCTTGGAAATGCCCCCCCCCCCTTTTTACCCCAATAATTTAGAATGCCAAGTTTAGAAGGAAAAAAAAGTTTCCTTTTAATGCTGGATTTCTGTCTTCTTCAGTTAAAACCAGTTATATTAGAATCAATCGTGTGTTGCTCATGTGTAAGTTACATAGTTCCTGATGGGCATCTACAGGTGGCTTTGCACACATTTTGGATGAGTTGGTTTTCACAGGGGAACAAACTTATCACCTCCCTGCAGTTTAGTTTTTCATCAAAATACTTGCATGGCTTGGCTGTAAGTGATTAAATCAAACCCATTAGATGCAAAAGGGAGCACCAATTTTTAAAATCTTTATTACACTCCCCTGTTGTTTGCACAATGCATTGAATACGGTAAGCTTCCTACAAACTGATCTATATTTGTTGGCCTCATTGTAAAAGCATTCTGTCCTAAAGGAGAGGGCCCTGGCCATTGTCATGTATCTGCTCAAATGTATTTCTGTAACACACTTTTACTTGGAGCTGTCCTTGAAAATATTCAAAAGCTAGAGGTGGTGCAGAATACTGTGCCCAGTGTGTTAGAAACAGCAAATCAACGGAACAATATTACTCTGTCGGGGCTCAACTCCACTGGCTTCTGCTCTGTTTCTGGGTTAGACTGAACGTGTCAATTACTGTAATTCCTTCTAAGATCTTTCCAAGAGGTCTTCTTTTAGGGTTCTGCTCCCTTGGGAGGTCCATCCTGAAGTTGCTCAAAACATAGCTTTCTTTGACCTAGTTCACACAGTCGCCACTGTCCACCTGGCTTATTAGCCACCCATCGTGGTTTGCAGCGCCTGCAGGCACCAAGTTAGCAATTCAAGCTCCCACTGCGGTGGCTTCTTGTTACATGCAAGCCCAGCAAGTGTGAGTTGCTGGGGTGGTTGACAAGCCGCCCAGAATCCATGGGCTGTTTTAGGCTCGCAGGTGGCTTTTCAACCACCCCAACAACCCATCCTCACCGAGTTTGCATGTAACAAAAAGCTACAGCACACACACACCCAGGCCCCGAATATTCAAAATGGCGTCCACAACGAAAAGCCCAACAGGGCAATTCACCTACGGTGGCTTCTTGTTATGTGTGTGAACAGGCCTTTGTGTGCAACCCTAAACCCTAATACCCTCACAAATAAGGCTCATTGTTTTCAACGGAGCTTACTTCCAGAGAAGTGATATAGGATTGCAGCCTAAATGATAGAATTTACCCCCAGGGAAACTCCCAAGACTAGATCATGGTATAATGTTAGATACCTATAATGAATATGATTCTATGATTCTAATAACACAGATGACTGCCTCCCTCCCACCTGCAAAGGCCCTAGGTATGCAAGAGATTTTGAAGTTATTTACCACATTTATCACTGCTACTTTCAGGGCCAGCTCAAGATATTTTGCTGCCTGAGGCAATGGACAAGATGGCACCCCCTCCCATTCCATGTAGAAATGCTAACTGGTCTGGCAGTTTAATGTTTCTTCAACGGTGGCAATGGGACAACACCCTCAGTCACACCTGAAGGTAGCAGGCAACCTTAGGGGGTGCAGGGAAGGCTGTGTGGCTCACAGCTCTCTCCTTCGAAACCTTGCTGCTATCTCCCAGCTTCTGCCACCTGAGGCAACTGCCTCATTCTGCCTAGTGGTAGGACCAGCCCTGACTATTTTAGAAGAGGATTGATATTATCCAAAGGAGTTGTTTTATATCATATCACCAATAACTTACTGCAAAGTTTATCCTCACAGTTGTTAGGGCAATCTCCACATGATGGGCCTTCTTTGTAGGGTGTTACAAATGTATCTGCTAGGTTCCCTCTGAAATGGCAAAGCAATGCAATCCATTGATGATCCAAGTACATTTCTTAAATGATAAGGATACCATGCAGAATGACTTTGATAGCCCATGGCCAAACAATACCACAAGTGAGAAGGATCTAGGAATTGTGGTAGATCACAAACTGAATATGTGATGTGGCTGCAAAGAAGGCAAATGCTATTTTGGGCTGCATTAATAGAAGTATAGCTTCCAAATCGCGTGAAGTGATAATTCCCCTTTACTCTGCACTGGTTAGGCCTCATCTTGAGTACTGCGTCCAGTTCTGGGCACCACACTGTAAGAAGGACGTAGACAAACTGGAGAGGGTTGAGAGGAGGGCAACAAGGATGAAAAAGGGACTGGAAACAAGGCCCTATGAGGAGAGACTGAAAGAACTGGGCATGAAGAACTGAACTGAAGAACTGCCTTCAGAAGAGGAGACTGAGGGGAGATATGATCGCACTCTTCCAATACTTGAAGGGATGTCACACAGGGAAGGCCAGGATCTCTTCTCGATCATCCCAGTTTGCAGGACACGGAATAACGGGCTCAAGTTACAGGAACCTAGATTCCAACTAAACATCAGGAAAAATGTCCTGACTGTCAGAGCAATAAGACAATGGAATCAACTTCCTATGGAGGTGGTGAGCTCTCCCAATCTGGAGGCATTCAAGGTGCAGCTGGACAGCCATCTGTCAGGGATGCTTTGACCTGGATTCCTGCATTGAGCAGGGGGTTGGACTCGATGGCCTTGTAGGCCCCTTCCAACTCTACCTTTCTATGATTCTATGATTCTATGTTTTGGGTTGTTGTTTTTAAAAAAGTTTTAAAAAACCTTTTAAAGTTTTATAAGCAGCAGCCACATGGGGGACTGATTACGATTGCCAAATTGAAGGCTTAGAAATTATTTCCTGCCAGCAGTGTATTCCTTTCTGAAATAAATACTTTAAAAGTATTTTGAACTCTGTTTAACACCCAACCCCCCCAACCCAATTCTGAGAATCTGCCCCCCTGGGTTACTTATGTGTGGGGGGCGAATGGTCCTGCAAAAGGAGAGGGTATATTCAGCTCAGCTTTAGTTTTAACTATATTCACAAGCCTCACATCATATCAATTGTATCAGTATTACAATATCAATATTACAATCTGTCACTTGCAGTGGAGACATCAAAACTTGCCAAATTAAAGGGCTTGCCTCAGAAAGGATTTTGCAATAACTTTTTTATAAGTTCTGGAGATCCAGCATGAAATTTGAACTTCCCCTAACCCCTACCCACAAGAACTGCTCCACTTATCTGCCAGGTCAGCCGACTGGCAAGTGCACTCCTCTCCTTGTACACGGTTCCACTTCCTCCCTTGAAATGAATGGGGAAACCCCAGCACACAGGACCTCTGCGTGTGCATCACCAAGCGTGTTGGGCTCTTGAGCACAGTAAATTAAGAACAGCTTATGCAGAAGTGATCCTTACACAGGGCAGTAAACACATGCAAACAAGAAATTGTACTCATTACGTTCGCAGAAGGTAAGTGCACATCCAGTCTTATGTGAATTATACCAAATCATCTATGAACATAAAGAGAAAGAACACATTAACATTACATTTTAATGTAGAGTCCAAGTTTGTATAATCTTTGTAATAGAAGGTTAGGGTTTTTAGAGTAATATGAAGTATATCCAATCAGCTTCAAGGAGGAAGGATTCTTCTTTACCTATATCATGTAAATTTTGAATTACACTTTGGTCTTTCTCATACCCTAGACCAGGGCTCTCGAACCTTGGGTCCCCAGATGTTGCTGGCCTACAGCTCCCAGCATTCCCAGCCAGCATGGCCAATGGCAAGGGATTCTGGGAGCTGTAGTCCAGCAACATCTGGGGACCCAAGGTTCGAGAGCCCTGCCCTATACAGTGGCGATTCTAATTTCCTGGCAATCGTAATGTTTGCTACCGATGTTTCTCTTTTTAGGCTTACATGGGAAGCATCTTAGGCGCACATATAAAAAGGTAATGGGTCTCTGGATGAGTAACAATGGGAGTAACTGACTAGCCCTGAGAGGTAGCTTGATAGCTGTACAAATGGAATTGGAGGAGGGAGGCTCAAGAGCTGGATAAAGCCTACATTCATTCCTAATTGCAGATGCTTCCCCTGGTTTCATCCAGGTTAATGGAATGTTGCAATTTACTATAGTGCAGTGTTCTCCAACCTCGGGTCCCCAGATGTTTTTGGCCTACAACTCCCAGCATGCCCCAGCCAGCATAGGTTGGAGAACACTGCTAAAGTGTATTGCAAGTGGCTTCTAGTACAAACTATTTCAGTCCTGAGACACAAAGAGAAAGAAAATGAAATAAACTTTGAATAGCAGGACATTGCTGAGAACACTTATACAGTAATACCTTGGATTATGAGCATAATTCGTTCCAGAACCATGCTCGTGATCCAAAATACTCGTACATCAAAGCGAGTTTCCCCATTAGAAATAATGGGAACTCAGATGATTCGTTCCACAACCATTTAATCACTGCTTTGCCCCATGAAGGGAGCCGGCAAAGCAGTGATTAAATGGCTGTGGAATGAATCAGTGGAGTTCCCATTATTTCTAATGGGGAAGCTTGCTTTGATGCGCTGGCTCCCGGGGTCCTGGCCGCGCCTCGCCTGCCTCCACTCACTCTGCCAGGAGTTGACAGGAGACGGGGGCTTCCCTGGAGGCGCGGCGCGGCCCGGCTTGGCCGCCGCCTCGCGCTGCTGCGCCGGCCGGCCGAGAGTCCAGGAGGTGAAGGCTTCCCATGAGGTGAGGCGCAGCGCAGCCGGGCTCGCCCACCGCCTCGCGCTGCTGCGCCGGCCGGCCGAGTGCCCAGGAGGTGCATCTCCCTGCCAGGGAGCCAGCAAGTGCTTTGCCGGCTCCCAGGGAGATGCGTGGAGCCGCTCCCGCTGCTTCCTACCATTCTAAACAAGCGGCAGCTCGCCTCTCCACTGTGAGCTGCCCGCGCTGCTGGCGCCGGTCCCATCGCGTCACTTCCGGATGCGACGGGACCGGCGCTGGCAGCGCGGGGGCTCGCTGCGGAGAGGCGAGCCGCCGCTTGAAAACAAAAGGGAGCCACATACTGTACCTATAGTAGAAGAGAAAAGGGAGCCGCTTCAGGATGCGAGCCGGGTATGGCAGCGCGGGCGGCTCGCCGCAGAGAGGCGAGCCGCCGCTGGAAAAGAAAAGGTGGGGAGCGGTGGGAGCGCCTCCACGCATGGAGGTGGCAGTGCTTTTCCGGCTCCCTGGCAGGGAGCCGCGGAGGCCAGGCGTGGGGGCTCACTCTGCGCCGGCTCCCGGGCGGCTCCACGTAGCGTGGAGCCGCCCAGAGCCAGCAGCGAGTAACCCGGTGTGCTCATTTTTCAAGACCTCGCTCGTTCAGCGAGTCAAATTTTTAAAAATTTTTTTGCTCGTCTTTCAAAATGCTCGCACACCGGGTTACTCGTAATCCAAGGTATTACTGTACTGAATTATCTTTGGCAGCCTGGCTGCCATTTTCTTTTCTTCTTTTCTTCCTTTAAAAAAAATGTTTAGGTTTTACTGTAGTTTAAACCAAACAATACAACAGTAACTCTGTGTCTGTCTTTGCGTTTCTTTCAGATAGTTTGCTCACAGAAGGGATCACTACAGTGAAAGAAGATGTGGATATTTCCCACCTCAGCTCATTTGTCCAATTTGGCTTCTTTGTTATAGTGCTGACCAATATACTCTGTGTCCTTCCACAGACAGATGTGAGTCTGTGGATTTTCTGTTTTCCTCTTGATTTGTAAAAGAAATAAACTTTTGCCAAACTGAAAAGGAAGTGTCTGGCCTCGTTTGTCCTTTAGTTGTGCAAATTTGGTGGGTTAATTTTTTGCCATAGCAATGAACCAAACTTTTTGGTACTAGTAGTCTATAGATCTTTCCTCTTTATCCTTCCAGTGCTTTGCTAGAACTACTTTGCAGTCACTATCAAGAATAAAATTAACTCCTTACATGATATTTTCTCATTCTCCCCATCAAAAATATTAAGAAGAGCCATTGTAGGGTCCTTTGATATATGTTGCCCCATATCTGAGCCAATCTCTTGAAAAACTTTAACCCGGAACATTTCCACTATTGGGCACCATCAGCCACATATTGGGCAGAATCCAACGGAGTGCTTATGCCCCACAGATTCTCTTGCACCCCACAGATTATTTTGCACAAGTGGTCGATCCCACGAATTCTGTTGCACGAGTGGGACTCGCTGCTTGCACAACAGAGATTTAGTGCTTCTCAGAGGAAGCTCTGAAACCAGTGGAAACATGTGTTTCTTCACTGGGACAGGTCAGTGGATCTCCCTTATGTGAGCCGACCTGCCCCGTTCCAGAAACTAGTGTTTTCACTCACTTCTGGATGCCCCAGAAGAGCTAAATCTTTGTTCCTCAAGCAGTGGACACCACTTGCAGATGGAAATTGGTGGGGCACAAGAGAATTGGAGGAGACTTAAGTGCCCCATTGGATTCTGTCCATATATTTTTATTTATTATATTTTTAATTGGCTGAATAACTAACACTCTCAGGGCAGATTACAAACAGCTAAAAGACTAAAATGAATGACATACAGTGAAAATATAAAATACAATACAAATATTTAAAAGACTAAAATACAAAGCAAAACAAACAGCACAGGAATAGCCATAAAAATCTAGAACCAGAACTCTAAAATCTGGAACTAGATCTCTAAAATGCATTTATAAAGTTTGAAAAAAAACTAGCCTTTATGGATTTGTGAGTCTACTGGGTCGATTTATAAGTGTGGGTAGGAATACATTTAACAGATTTACACACATAATTGTTTTAACATTTTTAGTATGGGTATGCATGTCCCGTCCTGTGTGTGTGCCTATGTGTGTGCACGTGTGTGTATGAATATGAATAATCTTTCTTTTAATTTACAAACAAATATACTTTTTCACAACTGGAAATCACCTCCCTGCCCAAGTATACAGAAACCTCTGTCTTATGTTGGGGTGCCCCCATTTTGTTTCCAAACTGATAGGCCAGTGTTCTCCAACCTTGGGTCCCCAGATGTTTTTGGCCTACAACTCCCAGCATGCCCCAGCCAGCGTAGCTGGGGACCCAAGGTTGGAGAACACTGTGATAGGCGCAGAACCCTCCATGGTTGATATTAGAAAGAACAAATGGGGATTGTCGAGACAATGCTGTAGTGTCTCACCACCCCTTAACAGAAGTGCTCCTCTTCAGGGCTCTAGCAACTTGGAAAAAGAACCATGCAGTGCCATTTGGGGCTCATAGAGGACACCTTCCCCCCTTTCCTACTACACTATAGTATAGTGCTAAAATGTTCAGGATCAGGACTGTCTGCCAACCCTAACAGAGTGATTTATTGTTATATAGCTGGGGGTATGTCATGGGAAGGAGAGTGTTTTGACTTCATGACATGAGAGAGGTGTATAAACTTACAGATGGTGTAAAGAAGATGGCTAGGGAGATGTTTTTTCTCCCTCTTTCCTTATTCAAGAACCTGGAATCATCTAATGAAGCTGAATGGTGGGAGATTCAGAACAGACAAAAGGAAGTACTCTATGGAATTTGCCGGCACATGCTGCCATGATGGCCACCAACTTGGACTGCTTCAAAGGCCAAATATTCTGTACATACCTTGGATTGCAAGCATAATTCGTTCCGGAACCGTGCTTGTAATCCAAAACACTCTTATATCAAAGCGAGTCTCTGGCGGGCGTGAACGGGGCCAATTTCAGCCCGCTACGCCCGCTCGAGGCGAGCGGTTACATCCCTACGACTACTTGTCTTGCAAGACCTTGCTCGTTTATCAAGTCAACATTTTAATTTTTTTTTTTCTTGTCTTGCAAAACGCTCTCAGACCAAGTTACTTGCAATCCAAGGTATTACTGTATATTATTTGCACAGTTTTGCAGGTTTCATTCTGAAAATATCATAAGCCAGATACTTATGATTTCCCTGTTCATACCTGAGTATAAAAATAAATGTTTTTCCTTGGGTCAATTGCTCCAACTCCATACTCAAAGTTAGATGCTTTTTCTTTCCATGTGTCAATTACATCTGACCAGGAGCTGGCATAAGTTGCTTGCATCCTAGTCTCACCACATAAGATTCCTGCAATAAGAAGAAATTTGCTTGTACACACTAAAATGAATCAAAAATTTGCATCACTCTAGACATTTAGACCATAATCTTCCCCCCACCTGCAACCCCCCCCCCCCAAATAGCCTCATATGTTTAAATGATGGTTATGTTGTTGATTAAAGCCCTATTCAGGCATTCTGATTCTGAATCACGTGGCGAGCCTCCATGGATACATGAAGCTCTCCTCTTCAGAACGTCACCCTACACAGGTTCAGGGCAACAAAAGTGATAATGGAGGAGCCAGGCTAGCACACTTCTTCTCCTTGTGTGCTTTTTAACACAGAATCAGCATGCCTGAATAGGGCTTAAATAATAATAATAATAATAATAATAATAATAATAATAATAATAATAATAATATTATTATTATTATTATTTCTTACCTGCCTCTCCACTTGGATCGAGGCGGGAACAACAATATAAAATACATAAACTGGTTAAAACCTATTATTAAAACATTCTTAAGAAACGTTTTAAAATATCCTAAAATTTCTAAGGTTCCACTGGGTAGGCCTGCCGGAAGAGATCAGTCTTTATGGCCTTTTTAAATGCCAAAAGATTATTCAATTGACGAGTCTCCTCCAGCAGGCTATTCCACAGTCTGGGAGCAGCAGAAGAGAAGGTCCTCTGGGTAGTACTCGCCAGCCTGGTCTTGGCTGACTGGAGTAAATTCCTTCCAGAGGACCTAAGTGTGCGGGGTGGATTGCATGGGAGAAGGCGATCCTGCAGGTAACCCGGACCCAAACCATGTAGGGCTTTAAAGGTAATAACCAACACTTTATACTTCGCCTGGAAACTAATTGGTAGCTAGTGTAATACTTTTAAAGCCGGTGTAATATGGGCACCTCTAGATGTACTGGTGACCTTGGCTGCCATATTTTGCACCAGTTGAAGTTTCCAAACTAGATACAAAGGTAGCCCTATGTACAGCGCATTGCAGAAGTCAAGCCTCGAAGTTACCAGGACGTGAACTACCGTCTTTAGGTCTTCCAATTCTAGGAAGGAGCGCAGCTGGCGAATCAGCCGAAGCTGATAATAGGCACTCCTAGCTGTCACATCTATCTGATCTGTCATTTGGAGTGACGGATCCAGAAGCACCCCCAGGCTGCGAACACAGTCTTTCAGGGGGAGTGTAATCCCATCCAGAACTGGTTGACACACCTCCAGACCCAGGTTGTGGCCTTTTACAGCAAGCACCTCCATCTTGTCTGGATTCAGCTTCAGTTTAGCATCCCCAGTCAGCTACATTCATTATGATGTAGATGCTGCCACCTAGCATCTTCTTAAAGCTTTTTCCAAGACAGGAAGCTTCGCATAGGATCATAGAGCTGGAAGGGGCCTACAAGGCCATCAAGTCCAACCCCCTGCTCAATGCAGTAAACTAGAGGAGGGGTCTCCCATCCAAGTAATAACCAGGCCTGACCCTGCTTAGCTTTCCACGCTCAGACAAGCTGAGTCAGCGTGAGCCACAGTATCAATGTAGTTAAAATGTAGTTTTAATTCAACATCTACCTAAAGCTGCTGGGAGCTATCATCAGGAGGTTTGGGGTGCGGTGTCATCAGTATGCGGATGACACGCAGCTCTACCTCTGTTTCAAGTCCTCACCGAGTTTGGCTGTTGAGACCCTGTCCAAGTGCCTGGAGTCAGTGGGTGGCTGGATGGGAAGGAACATGCTGAAGCTGAACCCCGACAAGACCGAGGTACTTCTGGTGGGAGACAAGGGGAGCTTAGGGGATGTTGACCTGGTGCTGAATGGGGCACATCTACCCCTGAAGGACCAGGTCCGCAGCTTGGGGGTCATTCTAGACTCCCAGCTGTCCATGGAGGCTCAGGTGTCAGCTGTGAGCCGGGCGGCGCTGTATCAACTCCATCTGATACGGCAGCTGCGCCCCTACCTTCCTAATCATCTGCTCCCATCAGTGGTTCATGCCTTGGTCTCCTCTCGCCTAGACTACTGTAATGCGCTCTACGTGGGGTTACCCTTGAAGACGGTTCGGAAGCTACAGCTGGTACAGAACGTGGCGGCTCCCTTGGTTAAAGGCAAGCCGCCGGCGGGATCACATCACGCCAGTGCTCAAGGAGCTGCACTGGCTACCAGTTGCTTGCCGAGCCGAATTCAAGGTGTTGGTTTTGACCTTTAAAACCCTATATGGCTCCGGTCCAGTCTATCTCAAGGAGCGTCTCCAGCAACATCAAGTAGGCCGCTCAACAAGATCTGCCACAGACGGTCTTCTCCTTGTCCCTTCAGCCAGAGCAGCTAGACTGGTGGGGACGAGGAAGAGGGCCTTTTCTGTGGCGGCCCCCGTACTGTGGAACTCTCTTCCGAGTGACCTCTGCCATGCCCCCTCTCTGCTGAGCTTCCGCCGCTCATTAAAAACCTGGCTGTTCAGGTGGGAATATGGGGTGGGTTAAGATTTTTTAAAAAATTTATACTGTTTTAAATGTATTTTATCTTGTTTTTATCCTATGTACATTGCCCAGGGTGGCCAGTTGCCAGCCAGATGGGTGATTAATAAATGTAAATAAATAAAAATAAATAAATAAAGGCATCAGAAATGCCAAGTACCCACATGCTCTTCCATCATCCCAATGCCTTTGCAGTCATGCTGCAACAGGCTACACCCAAGCAGCTTTTCCACATGACGGAGGCTCGTCCACTTCTTATTTGTATAATGAAGCATAACTTAGTCGAGTCCTATGTTCTCCAATGTTGGGTCCCCAGATGTTTTTTGGCCTACAACTCCCAGCATCTGGGGACCTGATGTTGGAGAACACTGGCTAGTCACTTCACTTACCATCCAACATTCGCTCCGCTCTGGGGAATCTTCTTGGTTCACATTTCCTGCTCCATATTCCAGCAATTTCAGCAGCTCTTTCACTCCATGTCTTCACAAAGCAACAAACAAAACAAAACAAAAAAAGGAAGGAAAATACATTTTAGCTATATCATAACACCCCATTACAATGGAGCAGATATTTGACAGGAGTTTAGCTTTATAAAACAGGCTCCACAGGCACAACTTGAAGTGCTGAATCAGGAAACACACTTGCAGCACCCATTTGCATGTGTGGGTCCATATCCAGCTTAGGAATGCATATATGGATTTCCCCATGTGCATTTCCCCAAATTTAGTTGGTTTGATTCAGCCAAGACTAAGCACTTTACATTCACACCCATTTCAGTGGGAGGGATTTAGGCATGAGCATATACCACTTCTGTTGAAATAAACATCTCTAAATACTTAATTTTTCCTATAATCATAGCGGTGGAAGTGGTCTTGTAGGCCGTCCAATCCAACCCCCTGCTTGTTACAGAAAATCCAGAGCTATAGTATCCCCAACAGATGGCTGTCCTAGTTCTGCTTGAAGACCTCCAGTGGAGAGACAACTGCTCCACTAGCTAATTAGTCCCATTGTTGAATTGCACTGTTATTGACAATGTTTTCCTAATGTTCAACCAAAATCTACCTTCCTGTAACTTAAGCCCATGAGACCTAGTCCAGCAAATCTTTGTCCTCTTTTATGTGACAACCCTTTGGGTATTTGAAGTGTACTATCATGTCCTCCTCACCCTTCTTCCAGTCTTACCTTTTCCAGGCTAAACATACCTAGTTTCTTTCCTCATAATAACCCCGCCCCCCTTTAAAACTCCTATCCATCTTCATTGCTCTCTTCAATCTGTTCCAATTTGTCTACATCTTTCTTAAAGTACTATGCCCAGAACTGGATATGATACTCCATATGAGGTCTGACTAAAGTGGAACTAATACTTGCAAAAGGTTTCAGCTTCCGCCAAATACACACACACACACACACACACATACACATACATGAAGAGTTACATACACACATACATGATGTCAATTGCAATAAAGACTATGAATACAATTGAAAAACCCAATTCTTAATTTATTTAGGTTGTAATTCTGTACCCACTTACCTGGGAATAATCCTCACTGAAATCGGTAGGATTAAAGATGTTTTTAAGATGTTTTAAGATGTTTTTAGGATGTTTTAAGATGTTTTAATAGTATGTATTGTGTTGTTGAGTTTATGTATTTTATATTTTCTGCTGTCCCCCGCCTCAATCTAGATGGAGAGGCGGGTAATAAATAAATGTTTATTATTATTATCATCATCATCATCATCATCATCATCTATTATTATTAGGACACTAGACATGCCGGCCTGGAATCGGGGGTTGGCACCTTTGGGCATTTGTCAAGGGCCTGAGCCATTGAAAAGACCCATCAAATCACCGCCCAGTCTCCCCTTCTGTTTCCTTCCCTTCTCTTGACTCCTCTTACCTCGTTGAAGCGGACACCAGCAGCAACAAAAAAGCTGGCCTCACTGGCAAGCGCTGTCCCTGTGCTGACCATTTTAATTTCTCCACAACCACAATGCCTCAGGGGGTCTCCTTAGAGTATCACTCCAGAGCAATGACCCCAAATGCATTGCAGGGGGAGGGGATTAAAATGTCAGGCGCAGCAGCAGGGCTTGACAGGAAGACCCGGCATTTTTGCTGCTGCTGCTACCCGCTTAAGTGAGGAAAGGGGAGACAATTGGAGGAGCTGCTGGTGGTCTTTGCCTTTGCTGCCCAGGCCCCAGGGTGTGTGTGGGCACCAGCTCTGGTGTCTCTGCAGCTCTTTCTGCTGCCTGGGCAGGGCGGGGGAAACTAGTGTTGGAGTTTCTGTATCTCCCTCTCCAATGCTGTGCTAATAACATTTTTGTTGCCAAACGATACACAATTACAGTTTCCATCTTCTGCACGTCTATCCCAGGGCAGCTGTTCCAGCCGTGCTCCCTGCCCTCAGCTTTGCATGCTGATCCCAATTTCCCTCCTCGCTGAGGCTTACAAGAACTACTTGATGGGAAAGCAGAAGATGGGGAGAAACGGGCAGGATCACTTCAGATGTCCCAGGAAAGGAGAGAATCTCATGGTTACCTGGACATGCCACCAAGGGCACTTTCCCCAGTGCGTGTAGGAAGGGGAAGGACACCTTGGTGACCTTTCTGAATTTCCCTCAGAGAGTGATGGAAGTAGGGTTGTCAGCTTTTGCTTTTAAAAAAAAGCAATAACAACAACCCTGCCCACTGGGCAGACGGGGTAGGAGCTGGGGCCAAGGCAGAACCTGGCAGGCCAGAAGAGGAACGTGACAGGGAAGGGATGTCATTTGGTGGGTCACGGACAGAGCCATTACTGGTTGGCAACCTTAGGCCTGAGGCCAATTAATCCTTATTGTAATGTACTAAGAGCTGTAGTGGTGCTGTCATTAATGACTGCAGTGGCAAAACTACAGGTGGAGGGAATCAAATCCTAGATCCCTAAGAGGGGCAAAGTGGGAAGAAGAGCCTACTAAGATGGATAACCCAAGCAGCAGGCTGAGAAAGGATTAGGTGGGGCAGGTTCAATCTTGGTGTCAATTTAGGGGGCATTTGCCAAGGCCCACTGCCTACCAGGGGCCCCACCACTGAGTGCTTCCTCTTCTGCCATGGCAGCAGTCTCCTCCTCCTCCTCCTCCTCCTCCTCCACCATTTCCTCCTCAGCTCCGGCCAATGCTCAGTGGAAGAGTTGCTGCTTCTTCTTCCACATCCATCATCTTTCTTAGCATCTGCCAGCAACACCTAGTAGGGAGTACAAAGGCTGCCACGGTCCAGGGTGCCCCCCGCTCTTATTTGCTCAGGTCAGAAGGGGCCCACAAGCGAATGGTGCTGAGAAGGGAAGGTTAAAAAGAGGGAGAAGGTAGCTAATGGGTGTGGAGCAGGAGTAGATGGGTGGCACCCCAGTTCTGTGTTCCTTGGGCACTCTCCCCACAAGGTATCTTGCCCAGGGACTATGGAAACGAGGAGTTAACAGTAGGCAGAGGCCTGAGAAAGCAGCGGGCCAAGGGATGTGGGGGCCGGCTAGGATAGGAGGGTAAGAATCGGCAGTGGTCCAGAATTATCAGGAGAAGAGGAGTAAGCTACACGAGGAAGTGGAGAACACGGAGAGAGAATGGGCAGATAAGTACAGTGCACATTTGGCAGGAAGTAACATCAGGGGTGAAGGCAGCTAAAGTTCACATACTGCAGGCCTCCATTTTGGACTTCATCAGTACAGGCCTGTGGCTCACGCTGGCTCAGCTTGTCTGAGCGTGGAAAGCTAAGCAGGGTCAAGCCTGGTTATTACTTGGAAGGGAGACCTCTCCTCTAGTTTCCTGCATTGAGCAGGGGGTTGGACTCGATAGCCTTGTAGGCTCCTTCCAACTCTATGATCTATGAAACTCTATGAAACTTTATGAATTGGGCCTGAGTTCTGCTCCCTGCTCCGCACAGCACAGCACAGCACACTTTGGCACACCTTCTCCAGCCAGTCACCAGTGAAAGCTAGTGCTGGTGCTGCTGGAGACAAGGAATACTCCAGGGCCCGAGAGTGAAGCTTCAGCTACCTCCTTCTGGGCAAAGCTCAAGAGACACCAGCACCACCAGCACACCTGGGGCTGGGCTCTGCTCCCCACCTAGCCAGTCCAGCCCACTTTGCAGCACCACTTTAACAAACAGGCATTCTGCAGGTGACGGCCTGAAACAAGCACTGCTCCTTGGATGGCTTTTGGGATTGGTTATTTCTGGTATTATATGGTTTACTTTATTTTTTTAAAAAATAGATATTATATTTATCTATAATATCTAATTTAGATATTATAGCTCTAAATATATTTATTTTATTTTATTTATTTTATTTGGCCTCTTTTATCCCCCAAACCATTAGATTTCCTTATATTTTGAGCCTCTTGGGAATAGAACTATTAAGATGGGGGGGGGGAGCGGTAAGCTGCTCTGAGCCCATAGAATTCAGCAGGATATAAATCAAACAAATAGACAAATTACAAAGCAATCAAACAAACCAAAGCATGTCCAAAGAGCCTTAAGTTCTGTATCATCTTGGAAGTTATGAAGGGGGAAGGTTTGCCTGAAGGGAAGCCTTTCAAAAATATTGAGCAAAATCAATGACTAGTCACTTACCATCTTCAGCATATTGCTGGCAGTGGGCTGCACCCCTCTCCTAACGGCATTAAATTTGTCAAGGATTTCTGTCTTTAGCTCATCAGACATATCGCTCACTTTGCCTGGGTATTCCTAAAATTAAAAAAAAAAGTTATACCAGAATTTATTTATTTCTTGATTTGCAGAATTCCACTTCTTTCTATTTGAACAGAAAGTGTTCATTATCCCATTAGGCTACCACAGGACGCTGTAAGATCCAAATGTGTGCACAATCACCACGTAACCCAACCTGAAATTAGATTCACCATATGAATTCCCTCACATACACAACCATTTTGCCCAACCTCAGAGACCAATCGTATATTACCCATATACTGAGAGACTGAGGGGAACTGACCTCTCTGTTGCCTTCATTGGGTGGCGAGGGCCTCGTAGCACTCAAGTCGTGTCCCACAGATGATTCCCCACTGCTCCTTCTCTAACCCAAGCAGGGCTGAGCAAGAGAGACAACCCTTTTCTACTAGGGATGAGCTAGACATGCTTAACTCATTTTATTTATTTATTTATTTATTGCATTTATATCCCGCTCTTCAGCCAGAAAAGGCTCCCAGAGTGGCTTACAAAGATTAATAATAAGACTATTAATGTTGACTTTTGAGAGTGAAAGATAGTGCCTCTTGCTTTTGGTGATTTTCACACTTGTGAATACACTCACATTGTTTCAGTGCTGTTCTTCTGGCTCCATTTCCTCCTCCTCCTCCTCCTTTTTCTCCTCCTTCCTTCTTTGCCCTCATAGTCAAAACATGCCCACACTATCACTCTTGCCTATGGTGGCCCATGTGATTTTGTCAATGATGCCACAATGATGTCACATCTGGTGTAGTGGCATCACCGATGCTCACAAGCAACATCACACGTGTCACCATAGCCAATAGGGTGGAAAGGTGATGCAGGCTAAAGAGGCCAAAGACTGAGGTTAAAGATTAAGTTTGGCGCCAAGAAAAGGCTACCGAACAGTATCGGTACAACACATTCAGTCAGCTGAGTTCCCCTCCCCCCCCCCAAAACACATTAGCGTTTCCTTATATCTTTATTGTAAGCGAATGCTCATCTCTTTTCCTCACTCACCTCTCCCTCCCATCTCACACTGCCCTTCATGCTTCAGCCTTCTCTCCTCCTCCTCCTCCTCCTCCTCCATCCCTCTCCCTGCATATATAGTAATACCTTGGATTGCAAGTAACTTGGTCTGAGAGTGTTTTGCAAGACAAGCAAAAAATTTTAAATTTTTTTGACTTGATAAACAAGCGAAGTCTTGCAATACAAGTAGTGTAGGGATGTGACTGCTCGCCTCGAGTGGGCATAGCAGGCCGAAATCGGCCCTGCTCACGCCCGCCAGAGACTCGCTTTGATATAAGAGTGTTTTGGATTACAAGCACGGTTCCGGAACGAATTATGCTTGCAATCCAAGGTATTCCTGTATGAAGGCAAGAGCCAGCAGCACATTCATTTGCCCTTCATGAATGGAGCTCGTGCTGTGAGTGGGCGCATTTTTCAGCCACTCACCTCAGCATTCACTCCCGTTCTTTCCTCCCTTCCCTGCATGAGCACATACATGTGCCATCTTTATTTTTTCCATTTTGGGTCTGTTTGAATGCCCCTTTGAGATTTCCCAAGCATGAAGGGGCCCCCTCTTCTGCTTGGCAACATAGGCAACAGCATCCTACCCTGCACAGCGTAAACAGAGGTAATGATTCAGGGAGGATAAGGCTATCATCAGTCATGATGACCTGCTGCAAGAAAATGTTGCAGTGTGGATTCCTTCTGTTCAGGATCTCTGATGCTCCAGTACACACACACACCAAAGAAGGGTGAGGGGAGAGCAGCCATCTCAGGGCACTGCATGTGGAAGTGATGGGTCCCAGAGGCTCTGCTTTCCCCTCGACTTTCCTGACAGGGGAGCTGATGGTTGGGCAAAGCTGACTCCATTGGGAGCGGCTACCTCAAGGCACCCGGAGCACCATGAAATGGCAGTTCTTGAAGGCTCTGCTTGTCCCTCAGGGTGTCTGGAGCACTTTGAAGTGACGGTTTCGGAAGGAGGAGCCAAGAGGGAACTGCTCTGGCAGGGTGTGCGTGAATGGTGCGGGGGGGGGAGTGGGGGGCGTCCCTGATAGGAAATGGCCAGCATGCAACCCCCAACGCACTTCCCAGGTGCCAACGTGGCCCGTGGTGCAAAATGAGCAGGCGTTCTGCCCACCGCTTGGACAGCGGAGGGGCTAATGGGGCTGGCAAAAGTAGGGGGGGGGGGAGCTGGCAAGCACAGCCCTGCTCTACCCCTCCAGGTATTTGGTATTTCCATGGTCTGGATGCCTGAAAAGGGCCCGGTTAATTGGACGTTCTGTCTGAGAGATGTTCTATTTAAGTCCTGAGGCTCATACCACTCCGAGAGATAGTTGTAGTACAGCAGCCAATGGCAGGAGGACTATTTTAAGAAGCATTTCTGGGGAAACAAAAGCAATGAGAAAATGTGGTTAGAATCTTTACTTGTTTAAGTGGTTTGTGGCCATGATGCAGTGCAAGCCTACGCATGTTTGCTCAGAAGTAAAACCCACTAGTGCGCCTGCTTGTGACTGTGGCCTTAGAGTGGATCCAAACAATGTCCTCTCCCCGCCCCCCACTGTGGGGTGACTTGCTTGCCCTCACTTTGTGATAGAGACCTTGGTGCATATTGGCTCTGCTAGGGTTGGATGTTGGAGCACGTGCCCAGGGCCCCAGACCCTCCGGAGGAGCGAGTGCTGGCAGACGAGGAGGAGCAACAGCGGAAGGAAACAGCCACAGGTGCCAGGTCAGCCGCCCGACATCAAACAGGCCTGTGGCTCACGCTGGCTCAGCTTGTCTGAGCATGGAAAGCTAAACAGGGTCAGGCCTGGGCTGGTTGTTACTTGGATGGGAGACCCCTCCTCTAGTTTCCTGCACTGAGCAGGGGGTTGGACTCGATGGCCTTGTAGGCTCCTTCCAACTCTATGATCTATGAAATCACACGGCGTCCTTTCTTTCTGTCTGTTTTTTAATACGTAGCCAGGCAGGCGCGCTACACTGCAAAATGCCAGCTGCCGAGGCTCCAGCCATCTCCGCCATCTTCGTTTCCCCAGAGGATGGCCCAAGAGGCATTGGGGGAGGGGGGGATGGAGATGGCTGGAACCTCAGCAGCAGGCACTTGGCTGCATTGCACTCCCAGCTGTCCAGGTACTGAAAAAAGTGGGGGAAAGGGCCCACTTCCTGCCACTGCCTAGTAAGCTAAGGCGGGGAGGGGGGAGCAGGCCAACCAGGGTGCTGGTGGGAGGGAGAGGGGAGAGGACAGCAAAACACCAGGGACGGGAGAGCAGGGTGGCAGCTGGGGGGGGGGGCGGCCAGGGTAGCTCACAGGCAGCAGCGGGGCCGCCAGAGGGCTCCTCGCCCAGGGCCCTGTCAAAGCTGGCAGAACCGCTGTTGGTGCATTGGTCCACTGTATCCAGCGCACCTGCCAACCTAACCTGGACAGAACAGGGCTTGCATGAAAGAGATCTGTCTGAATGTGAGGCTGAAGCAGAAGTTATTTCAACGATTGTGGTTGCCAGTGAAGAAGGCAAGAAGGCCCTATTTGAAAACAGGAAAGAACAGGGGGAAAAATCCTATCTGAACAAAAATCCATCCATTTAAAGAAGAGTTTACCAACCGGCAGTGATGATAGCAACATTTGAGATATACTTATGAAAAGGCAAATATTTCATAGATTTCATAGATTTCATAGATCATAGAGTTGGAAGGAGCCTACAAGGCTAATAGTTTTGTTAAACTGCATGTAATTTGAATTTGCAGTTATTAATGGGCAATTTCCTAGGCCACATCATTTTTAGACATACTCCAAAAGGGCACAATTCAGACAAAATTAGTCACTTTAAACTGTTTCAGTGGGAGTGAGTTAAGCACCTACTTAAATATCTCCAGCTGAAAGCAGTGCAAGTGCTTTGCAAGTGGGATTTAAAAGCACTGGACGATGGCTGGATTGTACCTAAGACGTTTTAGGTGTGAGTGGAACAACTTTCATTGCAAGCATATATATCAGAGAGGGAATTATTGGCGAATCATGACTGTGGTCTAGCAAATTTGTAGGAGAATTTTACCCATTGTAGTGCAGGGTGCTTTTCAGCCATTTTTGTATACGTTCACCATCCTGTGGAGTGGATGCTGAGTGGCAAACCTGGGGTTGCCTCTTCATAAACTCTGAAATGGCCCTTAATGCTTCAATCTCATGAGTGCCAGCATTTTACCTGCAAATGTATTTGCACACTATTCTAATGGCAGAATTTGTCGTTTCCAGATTCACAGCCTGCATGGTTTGGATGCATTTACAGCTGCTTCAAGCAACAACATAGTTATCTGTAGCAGCAGAAACCACAGCCCCTGAGGGCTAAACTCACATTTTTCAGGTAGCAAAAGAATACAGGCAGTCCCCGGGTTACAAACGAGATCTGTTCGCAAGTCTGTCTTTAAGTCGAATGTGTATGTAAGTCAGAACAGAAGCCGCGCAATGTTTCCAAAGTGTTGCAAAGTATAGTGCGTGTGTTTGTAAGTACGAACCATTGTATTTAACTCAGATTTTTACATATATGGCGGTCCGTTCTTAAGTATGAGTTGTCTGTAAGTCGGGACGTTTGTAACCCGGGGACTGCCTGTACAAAACTTTTTTACATTGTTGCTGCAGCTGTTCAGCATGCTTTACATTGGAAATCCAGTTCTAAATACAATGACTTAGGGAATTATATCCCACCTTCTGCCTAAACCTCAAGGTTGCTAAGTAAAATCAGATAATAAAATTAAAACAATAGAAGTTGCAGTAACAGTAACAAATAAAGTAGCAGATTAAAAACACAATAGCAAGTTAGCAACTAATCTGCAGTTAATCCAATAAAAGGGAGAAGCACTTATCATAAAGCGTTCAAACACCATTAAAAGCCTGAGATAACAGTAAAGAATTAGTAAAAATTAGTCATGAGGAAATTCCATAACTTAGGAGCCACCACAGGGAAGATCTTGTCTCCAGAAGCCACCCACCTAACTTCCAAAGGCAAGTATATGGATGAGAGAAACTTCATTGCTTAAAGTTGATGAATATCACCTTTTAACGGTAAATTCAAAGGTGGCTTCATATATGCTATAAGTGAATAATTTTAGCAGATGTCCACTGGGAATATGAACCATTGCTTTGGGAAGCCAATTTCCCACCCTCCAAAATAAAGGCTTTTACATTACCTTTTCCAGTGTGTTCTTTTCTGTCTCTTCTGAATAACAGGAGGAGTTGCGTCTAAATTGCACTTGAGATGTGTTTATATATAGCAGGAACACTTCCTGCTTTGTAAATGAGTGCTACCCAACTAATAAATACTAGATTTGCACAAAGCGCTGTGTTTTCTAAAGCCTTGCAGTTTTGCAAGAACTCAGCTGTGATGTTCTAGAAGTGCTTTTATTAAACCATTTAACAATTTTCAAATAAGTGTCACCAGGAACAGGTTTCCAGACATAACATAATTACAAAATAATCTGAGAAATTAAGATAATTTAACATAAATTTTAAGAGAAAAGTGTAGCTGTGCTGTGAGTGAGGGAGCTTGGTAAATGTGTGTCTTCCTAAGAGAAAGACGAGCAGAGGTGTCTGCATTCTCCAACTTTGATGTAATGATGAAAGTCTTTGCAAGACAAGTTGTGGATGTTTTATTGGTATTTGTTATTTTATCTGTTTTGCTTCTTTTTATGTAAACTGCCTGCACATTTGATTTAAGGGCAGTACATAAATGTCTGCAATAAATGAATGAGGGTGCAATCCTGTGCATTTCTAGGCAGAAAAAGGCCTACAATTCCCAGCATTCCCCATCCAGCATGGCTGGCTGGGGCATGCTGGGAGCTCCGGAGAAAACACCCTCCTCCATCGCCATCTTGGCTCGGGGCATGCTGGGAGTTGTAGGCCCTTTTTTTTTCTGTCTAAACATGCATAGGATTGCACCCTGAATTAACTTTTATTTCACTGGGATTATGCCTGGAAGGCAATAGGAAGCCAATGCAGACACCAAAGTAAAGTATTGATGTAATATTCCCCCAGCTATCTCTTTGGTTTAAGGATGAGTTCCCAATCCCATGAAGTATCTTCAGAAAACTATAACAAATAATGAGACTTGCAATTAATTGTGTGGAATGGTAAGCTTTCATCTTTAAGCTTTTAGCATTCTTGACTTGAACTAAGCTTGTCGTGTTGATAGGTTAGAAACTACACAGGGTGAAAGAAAGCCAAATACAAAACGGGATATTTCCAGTGGTGGGACAGAGGTGGTTCTGGATCTGCTGGATCCACTGCTCCTTTGTTCATCTGAGAGGCCCCAGGATCAGCCCCCATTTATGCCCACCTGCAGCTGGTGTAACTGATTTCTCACTATTGGAACGATTAAAAAAACAAAGATTTACACAGGAACGGGGGGGGGGGAGTAAGTCCACCCCCCACCCTCAGCTCAAGCTGGCAAGGCTTTGGAAGTAGCTGTCAATCTGCCACTTTGCCCCCAGCACACTTAGGACTGCGCTGTAAAACTTTAGTTGACTAATTATGGAACCCCATTCTAATAGGTGGGGCTATGGGTGCCGTTAAGGGCACATCTCTTACTTTTATTCTGGGTTGTGCAAGTAAAAGGGAATGGAAGGAAAATATCAAAGATGGACTTTTTTCCTAATTAGATTTCCTTCAATATGTCTGGGGTCTATGATGGACTGGATGAGGGCAAACAAGCTCAAGTTCAATCCAGAGAACAGGGCTGGTTCCAGGTTTGTAGCGGCCTTAGCAAAGGGTTCTCTGGTGGGCCCCCTCCTATGTCAGTCAGCCCCTAGCTGTGGGTTGACTTGACCAGCAGCAGCAGCTAACATGTTAACTTTCCCCCATGCCCCCAATGTAGCTTTGCTCTGTGGCATTATGGGACAGTAAAATAGTGGCCTCCACTGATGGATGTGCCATCTTAATTTCTTAAAATGCCACGGAATGACACAACACCAGGAGCATAGTGGAAATAATGGTGGGTCACAGCTACAGCTACTCAGAGCTGCCTGTAAAGCCAATGGGCCCAGCTGGGGCCATCATAGTTATCAGTGGTGCTGAATGCTTATGCCGGGCCTGTCATAGGAAGGTGCCTTATGCCAGGCCAGACCACTGGTGCCACAGGACTGAGCAGAAATTGCTCTGCACCACTCTCTGGCACCAACCCTGCAAGTAGGAGCAGAACCAACTGGTGCCTCCAACTCCCAATTCACAAAGCCAGTCCAGAAGGATACCATATAGATCAGGGATAGGCAATCTGGCACCTATGGGCACTGGCGCACCTTCAGACACTTTCATGATGCCCACAAGGTGCCCTACTCCCCCTTTCTTTCTCTCTTTCTCTCTCTTTAATAACCAAATTTATTTCTGGCAGCTAGGATTGCTTCAAAGCAAAGTGAGGGCCTCCAGCTGCTTCCATCTTCTTTTCCCATGTATGCTTCTGAGCTACACGTAGGGCTCAGAGAGATTCTTACGAAATGGAGATGGCAGGTGACTGCAGGCCAGTGCTGTCATCTGCAGGGCACCCATTCTGTGGTGGTGCCCAGGACCGTTTTCAAATTGCCAAATGTGCCCAGAGACCCAAAAAGGTTGACTCCCCCTGATATAGTTATGTATTTATATTCAATCAATCCATTAATTGGTTTCTCATGTAAAAGTCAGGTTATTAGTTCGTTATCAGAGCTCTCTGAAGGAGTGCTCCAAAAATTCAATGCTCTGCTGGCCTGGCAGGTGCCCAGTGGAGCAGAAGGAACAATAGAGGAGATTTTCACCTCTCCAACCTCCTTCCTGTTCCTTTTTTTACTAGACAAGCTCCTGAGTGAGTCTAGTGGCGTCGCGTGGGCAGGGGCAGGAGCAGGGAGGCTTCCAGATGTTGCCTGCCATCAGTGCCTGCCCTCCCCTCCTCCCTCCCTTCCCCCTCATTTGCATCCTCAGCTCTGCTCAGAGCTCTGACCTTGGGTGAGGAAGCCATCTTTCCTCGGTGCTGCAACAAACCCCATTTGGATTTCCCCTTCCGAGGTTGTAGCAGTGTCTATGGCCTCGGAGGGGGAACTCCAAAATAGCCTATGGTCCCTGGGATGCTTTCCCGGGGACCATAGGTTTACTCCCTAAAACAGCTCTAATCACTTGGCAGCCCTAATCGTCTTTAGTCAAGTAGTAGAAGACAATTTCAAGGGTACTTTAGCTCATGATGGCAACTGGACCTTGGTGACCTGACTTTACTCCAGGTTAGCTAGATCATGTTGCCTATTGGCTCTCCTGAACGGAACTTGGGTCAGCTGGTGTGCTATAGGCTTCAAGGAAGGAAACCAAGGCGTAAAATGAACATCCACGCCCTTCAAGATCCTATTAAGCAAACTCGTCTTCAATCACTTCTTAAGGAACATCTACCTACGGAACCTCCTGACAACATTGAGGACCATTGGTCTAAGCTGAAAACCTCCATTACTGCAGCTTGTGAACAAACTATTGGATATGAAACTAAGAAACATCAGGATTGGTTTGATGAAAATGATAATGAGATTAAATATATAATTGACCAAAAAAGGAAAGCCTTCCAAACATGGCAAAATGATATTAACTGCGCTGCCAAGAAAAAAATCTACGCTAGCGCAAAGGCTGAGGTCCAAAGAAGAACAAGAAAACTTAAGAACGCTTGGTGGAAAAAGAAAGCTGATGAAATTCAACAACTTGCAGAATCTCATGATGCACGGGGCTTTTTTAAGGCCACAAGGGCCATTTATGGACCAAAAACCTATGGTACAAACCCTTTACAATCAAAAGATGGCACCAAACTCTTAAAAGACAAAGAGTCTATTGCACTGCGTTGGAAAGAGATTATTATGATCAGGGCTTTTTTTCTCAGAGAAAAGATGGTGGAACTCACCCCCCTCCCCTGGCCACGCCCCTACCCACCCCTAGGACCGCCCCCTAAAACCGCCCCACCGCCGCCGAAGCCCCGCCGCCGCCAAAGCCCCCCCAGGACCCCCCACCACCCTCAGACACCCCCTGCCACCCCCAGACACCGTACCTAAGGACCAGCTCTCAGAGAATTGAGTTCACAGTATATACACATGTTATTATTCATTAAAATTATGTTTTTTCCAACCTTTACTGTCCCACGGTCAGACAGGGGTGAAAGTGCTGGACTAGGGCCCAAGAGACCTGGGTTCGAAGAATCATAGAATCATAGAATCATAGAAAAGTAGAGTTGGAAGGGGCCTACAAGGCCATCGAGTCCAACCCCCTGCTCAATGCAGGAATCTAGGTCAAAGCATCCCTGACAGATGGCTGTCCAGCTGCACCTTGAATGCCTCCAGAGTGGGAGAGCCCACAACCTCCCTAGGTAGTTGATTCCATTGTCTTATTGCTCTGACAGTCAGGAAATTTTTCCTGATGTTTAGGTGGAATCTAGGTTCCTGTAACTTGAGCCCATTATTCCGTGTCCTGCAAACTGGGATGATCGAGAAGAGATCTTTGCCCTCCTCTGTGTGACATCCCTTCAAATACTGGAAGAGTGCGATCATATCTCCCCTCAGTCTCCTCTTCTGAAGGCTAAACATGCCCAGTTCTTTCAGTCTCTCCTCATAGGGCCTTGTTTCCAGTCCCTTTATCATCTTTGTTGCCCTCCTCTGAACCCTCTCCAGTTTGTCTACATCCTTCTGAAAGTGTGGTGCCCAGAACTGGACGCAGTACTCAAGATGAGGCCTAACCAGTGCCGAGTAAAGGGGAATTATCACTTCCCGCGATTTGGAAGCTATACTTCTATTAATACAGCCCAAAATTGCATTTGCCTTCTTTGCAGCCACATCGCATTGCTGGCTCATATTCAGTTTGTGATCTACCACAATTCCAAGATCCTTCTCACTTGTAGTATTGTTGAGCCAAGTGTCCCCCATTCTGTAACTCTGCATTTGGTTTCCTCTCCCTAGGTGCAGCACTTGGCATTTATCCCTATTAAATTTCATTCTGTTGTTTTCGGCCCAGCGCTCCAGCCTATCGAGGTCACTTTGAATTTTGTTTCTGTCTTCCAGAGTATTAGCTGTTCCACCCAACTTTGTGTCATCTGCAAATTTGATAAGCATTCCCCGTACCTCCTGATCCAAGTCATTAATAAAAATGTTGAAGAGCACCGGGCCCAGGACCGAGCCCTGTGGTACCCCGCTCGTTACCTCTCCCCAGTTTGAGAAGGAACCATTGATAAGCACTCTTTGAGTCCGATTCTGTAGCCAATTGTGGATCCACCTGATAGTTGTTCCATCTAGCCCACTCTTAGCTAGCTTACTAATCAGGATATCATGAGGCACTTTGTCGAAAGCTTTGCTGAAGTCCAGAAGAATCCCCTCCCAGGCTGTGGAGCTCACTGGGTGACATGGGGCCCAGTTGTCAGTTGCTTTCAGCCTAGCCTAGCTCACACGGTTGTTGCGAAGACAAACTGGAGGGAAGCGTGCTCCCTGAGCTACTCGGAGGAAGGGTGGGATAAAAATGTAATGTAATTAATAATAACTGGGAGTAAGCTGGCCTAGGTGAAAGTCCCAAGTGGTTTGCGGACCACATAGAAGGGAAGTGCCACTTCCCTTTAGCTCTTACTGGGAAAGCTGGACGGCACCAGATGCTGAGAAACAGGGAATGCTGCTAAGGGGACTCACTAGAGACCCCGCCCCTGTACTTTGCCCACAGCAAGGAGCCAAAAAGGGGAGGGCCATCCTGCTTCCCCCCACACCTATTTTAATTTTCCAACCCCAGGGAAGAACCTGCTTCACTCACCCCATGTTAGTTAGTGTTTAAGGGCACCATCCAATGCATGTTTGGGCAGAAAAAAGTCCTAAGCATGCATAGGATTGCGCCCTAAATCTGCTCAGTTTTCACGATGACCGACAGTGGCTCCCCAGGATTTCAAATGGGGGGGAGGTCTTTCCCAGAACTACCTGGAGATGGAAGGAGATGGAAGGATTTTCCTTGCAGGAAAAAAGGCGCGGTATAAATATAATAAATAAATAAATGAATGAATAAAATAAACTGGGGGCCGCCTGCGCGCGCGCGGCCGCGGCCTTCTTCTCAGGGCGCCCCCCTCAGGCGGGAGGCGGGAGACACTTCCCCGGCTCGTCACGGGGCCGCCCGAGGCGCGCGGAGCTTTGTGAGGCAGCCGGGAGCACGAGCCGCGCCTTCCCTCCTCCGGCCGATGCGGCGCCGGCCTCCTGGCGGCAGGCAGGCAGGGCGGGCCGAGGGGGCCGGGCCTGCGCTGAGGGAGGGTCGCCGCCGCCTGAGCGAGAGCGAGAGCGGCGGACTACGAGTCCCAGCAGGCGCCAGGAAAGGCTGCCGAGGGAGCGCTGCGGCGGGGCCGCCCAGCCACAGCCAGACAGGCAGCCAACCGGGCTGCGGCGAGGAGGACGGAAAGTGATGACGGGACCGACTGAAAATAGGTGGCGGAACGCCGTTCCGGTGCGTTCCGCCAGAAAAAAAGCCCTGATTATGATCTTTTAAATCGTAAATCTAAGGTGGATAATGAGATTTGTTCACAAATCCTGCAAAAACAAATTAGAGAGGAACTTGCAATACTCCCCACTTTGGATGAAGTTATAAAAGCCATTAATCAAATGAAGAATAATAAAGCTAGTGGACCAGATGGGATTCCTGCTGAAATCTTTAAAGAAGGGGCCCCCGAACTTGTACAACATCTTCATAAACTCATCGAAAAAATCTGGATAAGAAAGAGATCCCAGAAGACTTCAGGGATGCCATAATTATCACCCTCTTTAAGAAAGGTGATAGAACAGACTGTGGAAACTATCAGGGCATTTCTGTCTTAGCTACCGCAGGTAAAATATTTGCTAGGATTCTCACAAACCGTCTTCTATCTATTTCAGAAGAGATCCTCCCTGAAACTCAATATGGTTTCCTCCCCTCTAGAGGGACAGTAGACATGATTTTTACTGCATGTCATCTCCAAGAAAAATGCCGGGAGCAAAATCAACCCCTTTATATGGCATTTATCGATTTGGCTAAGGCCTTTGATACTGTAGACCGTACAGCTATCTGGACTATCCTTATGAAAATTGGATGCCCCAATAAATTTGTGAATATCTTGCGACTTCTCCATGACAACATGACGGCAATGGTTTTGGACAACAACGGCTCTCATGGTGCTCCATTTAAAGTGGGAACAGGTGTTAAACAGGGATGTGTTATCGGCCTAACGTTATTTGCTATTTTCATCGCCATGATTTTACATCTTGTCGAGGGGAAACTTCCCACTGGTGTGGGAATTATATATCGAACAGATGGAAAGCTTTTTAATCTCAGCAGGCTGAAAGCAAAAAGTAAGGTAATTACAACCTCCGTTGTGGAACTTCAGTATGCTGATGATAATGTGGTCTCCACACATTCAGAGGATGATCTCCAAACTATCCTAAATGCTTTTGCAGAAGCATACGAAAAACTTGGTCTCTCACTTAACATCAAAAAAACCAAAGTGCTTCATCAACAAGTGCAAGCTAACCCTTTGGTGATGCCATCTATCCAGCTTGGCAGGACAATACTGGAAAATGTCGATCATTTTCTCTATCTTGGCAGCTATCTTTCTGTTACAGCTAACATTGACAGTGAAATCCAGCATCGTTTGAGCTCCGCAAGTGCCGCGTTTTCTCGAATGAAACATAGAGTGTTCGCGAGGATCGGGATATTTGTAAGAAGACCAAAACACTGGTTTATGAAGCCATTGTATTACCAACTTTATTGTATGCCTGCGAAACATGGACTATCTATAAACAGTCACTTCCACCTCCTTGAAAGATTTCATCAATGTTGCCTCCGGAAAATCCTGCAAATTACTTGGGAAGATAGGCGAACAAATGTCAGTGTACTGGAAGAAGCAAAGACTACTAGCGTTGAAAAAATGATCCTTCAACGCCTTCAGTGGACCGGTCATGTTGTTCGAATGCCTGACTGCTGTCTCCCAAAGCAGTTACTTTATTCCCAACTCAAGGATGGAAAGCGGAATATCGGTGGTCAATATAAGAGGTTTAAAGATGTTCATAAGGCTAATCTAAAAAAATGCAATATAAACATCGAAGACTGGGAAGCTCTGGCCCATGAACGATCTAAATGGAGGTTGGCCTTTCACAAAGGCTCCATGGACTTTGAAGAAGCCCGAGTGCAAGGTGAAAGGGAGAAACGTGCTAGGCGGAAAGCACGTCAAACGAATCCTTTACAGGACCATCTTCCATCTGGTAACCTGTGTCCTCATTGTGGGAAGCTGTGTGGATCTAGAATTGGCCTCCACAGTCACTTACGGATCCATCGCTAGAGTCTACACAATCTTCTTTAGAATTTCCTCCTTTTATCCTGGAAGACAATCTTACTCGGTAACGAGTGATCGCCTGATGATATAGGAGTCACCATCCAAGAAATGAAAATACAAGCATTTGTCAAGTTGGCAAAGTCCAAAAGGCCCCTGCCAAGTCCAAATCACCAGCCATTTATTAATCCACCTACAGAGCAATGTTATGTCTCAGCATGGGTCATTTAGCTTTGCCTGACATGCTATATGTATGGAATGCATGCCTTGGACGGTTTTGTAATGTCCATTTTTAAAGTAAAAATTAACAAAGATGGATGCCAAATTGGACATTCAATTTCCAATGTTGGAGGACTTATTATTAGACACGTGGTGTACACAAAGGATGTCTTGATGAGTCATAAAATGCTTGCTGACAAACCCTGACAACATCATATGCTATTTTATGATACCAAAGCTTTCTGTCTTTTAAGACACCACATTTGTTATGCAGAGATGAAGAAGGCTATCAATTGGGTACATGGTAGTAAGGTACGGTAAAACATGCTGAAAAGTACATAATGTTAAATAGAAAGTTAACAGTGCTTTGTTCAACCTAACCTCCCTTATTTGTTCCAGTGAATGGTTACACTAATAGGTTACAAGTGCAATCTTAGAAATTTGTAACTAGATCTGTTTAATGGTAATCTTTCTTTGTGTATAAATAAAACCTTCTCATGACCCCACCTACCATGCTTTAGTTCATATCATCCTTTCTAATAGTCTACTTAGTGGCCCCATGTACTGCAAACCCACATAGCCATCCACAGATAAAGTGGTGCATTCTGTACAGCAGTGTTCTCCAACCTTGGGTCCCCAGATATTTTTGGTCTACAACTCCCGGCATGCCCCAGCCAGCGCTGGCTGGGGCATGCCGGGAGTTGTAGGCCAAAAATATCTGGGGACCCAAGGTTGGAGAACACTGCTGTACACAGAATGGGGCTACAGAAAAACATTACTTCATAAATTAAAAGGAAAAGCAAAGGGGGGGATCCCAAAAATGGCCCAGCAAGATTTGAGAAAGCTCCATCGTTTCTAGTGCCTATGAATGTTTACAATGTCGACTGAAAATAATAACATAAAGTACCGGTAGTGGCAGGTGGGCTCAGAGGGAGGGATATTTTTCATGGCTGCTTTGTAGTTGAGCCTCTCGAAATTTTCCACCCTATTTGTAGGCAGACAATTTCACTGAATTTCTCCAGGAGGAGGAGAAATTCTTAGTGGTTTCTCACTGGCAGGGCTCACCATTGGCAGGGGTTCTGGCACAGCTTCTTTCTTTTTCATAAGGATTTTCGGGTTGTTGGGGTTTTTTGTTTGTTTTTATTTTGGGGTGTTTTTTGTGTGTGTGCTGTCACTGCAAGTGGAAACAGCATCAACTTTGTATCAGATGGAGCCAGTGCTGTGCCAAAGTCTGTCCTCCAATTTCCTGAAAGTTTTCTCCCCCCATGAAAGAGGCTTCAATTTCTCTGCCTCATTCTCAGGGTGTTTTATCATTTCTTTTGAATTCCTTTTGGTGGTGTTTTTGAGCATACCTCACCACTGCAAGGTGGCTGTGTTTTTTCTTTCTTTCTAGTACACACCTCTATATTGCTGTGCAGCCTCCAGGGATGTTGAAGAGGCCTTGGTTTCGAGTCGAGTCACGAGTCCTTGGACCCAAGTCTAGAGTCTGAGTCCAAGTCCTTGGTCCAAAATGGTGACTCACGAGTCACGAGTCCCTCCCAAAGCTGACTCCACGAGTCCCTATTAAAATCAATGGGGTTTTCCCCCAACAAAATAAGGCTACTTCAGATGTGTGGCTTAAATAAATTCTAGGTACAAGTGTGCCTTTTTATTTCAAAACTCTGCAACTGATTTTGGCAAGAACAGACCAGGCAGACAAACCCAAAATAACCAGGCAGGCAGAGGAGGCAGGGAACCTCAAAGCAGGCAGGCAGGCAGAGAGGCGTTTGTCTTGGACAATTCAAACTGTGGAACTGGTTAAGAGACCAGGCAGGCAGAAGAGGCAGGGAACCCCAAACAGGCAGGCAGAGGCAGCCAAACCCAAAATGTCTGAAAGGTTGCATTTTAGGGAAATGATTTTAAAAAATAAACTTGCTGTACTTCCTAAAACCTATCCATGTTGCATTTGAGGAACATGATTTTTTCTAAATGTTTGCCCCCCATTCTGGAACGGTGAGGTCTCATCACAATGTCACCCTTACTCTTCGCTGGCGATCACACTCCTCTCCACTCCTTCTGGCACAGCCCAGGGATGTTGAAGAGTCCTTGGTCTCGAGTCCTGAGTCGAGTCAGAGGGGGGACTCAGTCCGACTCACGAGTCGAGTCCCCGAGTCCGAGTCCCCATCCCTGGCAGCCTCCCTGGCTACTGGGGTTTTCTGATCTGAAAAATCCCTCTGGAGGGAATTGCCTAATGACGCCTTCCCCTGGGCTCTGATTGAGCTGTGGGAAGCCAAGGGGGCTACTTCCGGAGAGATGATTGTACAATGAAAAACAGGAAACTTGTGCACACTCCTTGGCCACCTCCTAAGCAAGATAAGCACAAGAAACCCATACCCAACCCATGAGAATTTCTCCAACATTTTCTTCATCACTGAGGTTCTTCTTGAAAGCCATTTCTTTTCTATCAAATTGAATGAGAATGGTTGAAAAAAATGTGGGAGTAATTTTTGGCACAGCACTAGCATAAAGCAGGGGCGGATAACCTTTTAAAGATGGCAGGCTGAATTGCCACCACCAGGCCCTCTATGGGCCGGATGTCAGTGGGCATGGCCATTTAAGTCTTCTAAAAAACAATTTCACAAGGCACTGGGGGGGGGGAATTAATGTGTGCAAAGTGACAACTATTTCTAATCCTAAGTCTACATAATAGAAGGCTGAGAGTATCAGATCTGGACATTCTTAATGATTTGGTAACTAAGTACCAAATCAGAGGCGAGGAACCTCAGGCTCGGGTGCCAAAGCTGGCCCTCCAAGGTTCCCCAAATGGCCACACCCCTTTCCCCTCATCACCCCTCATTTGATGGTTTCCCAGCTTTGGGACATTTTCCCCCATTCAAAGAGGTCAGGTGCCTCTCCTAAGGTTTAGCTACTGGCAGGAAGAGCTTTGAACTACAATATGCTGGTATTTGGGCCCCCACCCCTTTTGCCTTCAGCCCCGCCCACCACTGGAATGTGGTCCCTCAGAGCTGCTCTGAGATGGAACTCAGCCAGCCCTCTGCCTGAAAGAGGTTCCCACCCCTGCTTTAGAAGTATAATTCACTCTTGCCTAAAGTGCCTGGTTTTGATAATTTGCAGGATACGGGCCAATACACTGAAGCTGATCCTGACAAGAAGGCACTGTAGGTAGATGGTTCTCAGGTCTGGGAAATGATGTTCAAGCTGATTTGGACAGGGTTGCGCTCTCCTTGAAAGAGCAGGTTCACAACTTGGGGCTGCTCCTAGACCTAGCTTTGTCACTGGAGGCCCAGGTGGCCTCAATATAGCACAATATGTTTTACCAGCTTTGGCTGGTCCACCAACTGTGATCATTTCTGGCCATGGTGGTTTGTGGTCTGGTAACCTCCCCCTTGGATTACTGTAATGCATTATATTTATATGAAGGCAACTTGGAAACTGCAATTGGTGCAGAATTTGGTTGCCAGAATTTTAACTGGTTACTGCCAGGTTGGTCCACACCACTCCAATCATAAAAGAACCACACTGGTTGCCTAACTATGTCCGGGCCCAACTGAAGTTGCTGGTGATTACCTTTAAAGCTCTAAACAGATTGGGACTCAAATACTTGGAAAACAGCTTCTTCCCATATCAACCCAGCCATGTCTTAAGATCTTTTGCCATGGCCTTTCACCACATGCCTTTCTTGTTGGAAGTGTGTCATGTCACTACAAAGGAGAGGGTTCTGTGTGTGGTGGTGTTCCAGCTTTGGAATGCCCTCACTGAAGTGGTGTGCCTGGCACCGCATTTACAATCTTTTTGGTGCCAGATTAAGATGTAACATTTTACCTGGACATTTTAATTGATATAACCTCTGGGTCTGTCTTTGAAATTGAAATTGTAACTGAAATTTTATTGCTTTTTTTAAAAGCATGGGTGTTGAATATTAATTTTATTGTATTGTATTAGGTTTTTAATACTGTACACTGCCCTGGAATCTCATGTGATTATTATTATTAATAATAATAATTTTATTTCTATACTGCCCAATAGCTGAAGCTCTCTTGTGATGAAGGATGGTATAGATTCATAGATTTTAGAGTTGGAAGGAGCCTACAAGGCTATCGAGTCCAACCCCCCGCTCAATGCAGGAAACTAGAGGACGGGTCTCCCATCCAAGTAACAACCAGGCTTGACTCTGCTTAGCTTTCCACACTCAGACAAGCTGAGCCAGCGTAAGCCACAGGCCCGTATAGAAATGTTTTACATAAATAAATAAATTAGTATCTTGAGCAGTGTTCTCCAACCTTGGGTCCCCAGATGTTTTTGGCCTACAACTCCCAGCATGCCCCAGCCGAGTACGCTGGCTGGGGCATGCTGGGAGTTGTAGGCCAAAAACATCTGGGTACCCCAAGGTTGGAGAACACTGATTTTGAGGAACTGACCCAGTCTCAAGAAGGAGACTGTAGACTGAATACATTAGTCACCAGGTGCTCCAGGTGTCAGATTCCACCTAGGATTCTGGAACAAAGAAGCAATGGCAGAGCCCTATTTCTGAAAACATAAAGACCAGCTGTAACCAAGATCTGTCTCTTTCCTTGGGCAAAACACAGGTCCTGAGTAGGCAGAGAACAGAAGGGAAGAGAAACATGACAGTCTGCATATGATTAAGCTGGAGATTAAATTTAGGTGGTGCGTTATGGGGGGGGAGGCAATTGAAGCCAAATTGTGTAGCATTTCCCACTGGTTGGAGGGAATGCAACCCACAAAATGCAAAGTCCTTCAAGTAGTAGAAAATCATCTTCCTCTGGTGATAGATTCCACCCTGAATGGCTAAATATGGTATTATCCAAGGCACCAAAAAAAGCAAAGTTAGGTGTGTTGGTGCATGAGGGCGGGGGGGGAATCCAAAATTCAAATACAGTAGTATCTTTAAAAGTTTCTTGTAACTCTTCTAATCAAAAATAATCAATGAGAATTCTGTGCTAGGAAAATACCAGAACTACCTATGTACAACCTGAAGCAGTTATAAAATGTCTAGCTTACTGAACAACATATAGCATATAAGACACTTTCATTATTGTTTTGCTCAGAAATGAAATGTAAGGTGAAGTTAGGAGACAGGAAGGGGGGAAGGGAAGAGACTGGGTTAGAGATGAACACTACATAATATTTAAATGTGTATCTTGGAAGTGTTCAAAGCATTTTCTAAAGAAAAACAATAAATAAAGGACAAAATGGACACAGGTTGATAAATTTCACTCTCCACAAGTGGTTTATGGAATACTGTATTTCTACGTTTCAAATGGTAAATTTCGATCAGTTTTGAAGAAAAATATTGGAGGTTTTTTAAATGCTTAACTTCCATTCTTTTTGAGCTACAAAGAGTTATCTCTAGATGAATCTTGTAAAGCTCATGTATAGTTTATACAACTTCTTTTGCGCATTTGCAGGAGGCTGGACATTTTTGTTGCACAAACTTCATTTTACACTTGAAACCCTTCAGTAGTGTCTCACAGTAATCATCATCAACATATCTGCATGTGTAGTCTGAAAGGAATGAAAACAATGTGAAATTAGATACAAGAGAGTGGGGGGGGAATCACCCATTGTTTAAAACCTTTACTCTCCCCTCTGGTTTGCATAGTGTTGTGCACGACTTTAGACTCCTACACTGAAGCTAATTTACCCTAGCGATCCAAAGTAGGCCAAAAACTCTTCAGCTAGGCCAATTTGTTGATGATTAAAATGGCTACTTGCCACCACCTCCCCACCTCAGGGGATGACCAGTTAATCCTATAAGGAATAGAACAGTGTTCTCTGACCTTGAGTCCCCAGATGTTTTTGGCCTACAACTCCCAGCATGCCCCAGCCAGCTATGCTGGCTGGGGCATGCTGGGAGTTGTAGGCCAAAAACATCTGGGGACCCAAGGTTGGAGAACACTGGAATAGAAGGTGGGTGGGAGAGGTGATCCTCACTGTCAAGAGGCAGCAACCAAGGACAGAGCCACCTAAGATGAAGCATGACTCTGCCCCCTCCAGGCCTCATCTCTCTCTCCAACCGAGTCTGCAAAGCTCATCCCCGGCCAGACCTTTCGGATTGACCTGGAGAACGGGAATCTCTGGTTACTGAGACTGGGATGTCACGAGCATTCAAGGAGAGACAATTGCAAAAGCAAGTACCCCTTGTTCCAATGCTTGTGACAAGTCTCAAGGTGACAGGCCTCATAACTTACGTTGGTGAATGCGGCGGGGGCAGGGGTAGCAGAGGAGGAAGAGGCAGGTGCTTCATGAATGACACTCAGCCTTTAGTAAGCACTTGAACTGGGAGCTGGCAAAAAGTCTGAGCTTCAGGGAGTGTACAAACTGGGCTCTTGCAAAAGCTTGACCCTTTTCAGGTTGAACTTTGGGGTGCCTGTGTGTGGACACCTAATTCAGGCTCTCCCAAGAACCTTGCTCAGAGCTCTGCTCCCACAGAGGTTCATTTGGCAGATGCTCAAAATATCGGCTTTTTGTGGCAGCATCTGGATGCGAGAATTCACTGCCCGGGGCTGCGGTCTATAAGAAATGGCACAGAGATGATCAATGATGGGGACTCACTTTACAAGAGATTCTGGAATTATTTACTACATCTGTCACTGCAGGTTGATAAGAGGATTATTATTATCCAGAGAAGTTGCTTTATATCATCAGTAACTTACTGCAGAGTTTATCCTCACAGTTGTTAGGGCAGTCTCCACACGATGTGCCTTCTTTGTAGGGTGTGCTCACTTTTCCTTGTAGGTTTCCTCTGAAATCACAGAGCAGGGCAATATGTTTCTCGTTCAAAGAGAGGTAATAAAAGACAGGTAAGGAATCATACTGAATGCAGGCCCTTTTAAGTGGGCGGGGCGGGGGGGTTGCCCCAGGCTTCTCATATGGAGGGAGCCACATCAACACCAGTATATAGGCAATGCTGCATTGTTGCTAGTGAAGGGCAAACATACCCCAGCTGAAATCCTCAGAAAGTGACAAATTCATCTAACTTAGCTCAGGCAAGAGTTCTGCTTTAATATGGACTCTCCTTCCATATATATAAGTTTTTGCACATGCACAGTATCAAAGTGCATCTTGGGAGCTGTAGTTTAGAAATGTGTTTTGTGGCATGATGTCATGTGTCCTCATGTTATGTACCCCCTTCCTGATTGGTTGTTTTCACGTGGCCTTTCTACGTAATTTATTTTATTTATTATTTACATTTATTTGTCGCCCATCTGGCCGGCAACCGGCCACCCTGGGCGATGTACATAAGATAAAAACAGGATAAAATATGATATCCCACTCCTAATCCGATCGATTTTATCTGCGAAGTGCTTCGCTAAAGCCTCACAGGCGGCTTTAGACTGTTCCATTGGATCCGGAGCGACTGGACTGACCAGACTCCGGCCCACTTGGAATAGCCTCCTGGGGCAGCACTCTGCAGACGCAATGGAGGCAGCATAGAAATTCTTTTTTGCTGCCTCCACCGCCACCCGGTAGGCTGAAGATGCAGCTCTGACCCGTGTTCGATCGTCTTTGTTTACTTTCCATCTGTCACCAATCATGGAGGAGATGGAGAGAGGAATGGCACCACCAAGTCCTCCTCCTTGTGGAGCCAAAGCAGCAGCAGCAGTGAGGAAGTGGCACCGGATCGTTTCAGGGGTATCCCTCACTTGAGGACCGAGGCTAAGGAGGACCCAGGCACGCACAGAAATGGCAGTGTATAGATGCAGACTGCACATGCTTTGAAGCTCACCATCAATTCCAAACTTAATAGTGAATTCATAGATCACCAATCTCGCTACACAGGTGAGCTTTACAAATGGACAAGTTTTGACCAACAAGTCAACTGATTATAAAATGGAGCAGCGTCACTAGTTGTTGCCAACTCCCCCCCCCCCCCCAGAATCCCACTAACTTAAGCTTCATAAACCTAATGGGGAAAATCACAAAACAAACTCCACTATGGAGTTTCATCCTTTTGCCATGAATTAACGGGGGGGGGGGGGGGGGCTGAACAGTTAAAAAAAAAAGTGTCCCTCTGCCTTTGGATCTTCCCCCACCTACCAGTGGGAATAAAAACTGAGACAAGAACTACAAGGACAAGTAGACTTAAAGACGAGCAGGAGGAAAAATGGATACTGATAAGCAAAGTTAAAGAAACATTTTCAACCAAATTTAAATAATCTCAGGAGAGTATATATTTTAAAAATTGGATAATTTGGGGAAGAAAATGGACAAGAGATTTGATATGACTTAGAGCAGTGTTCTCCAACCTTGGGTCCCCAGATGTTTTTGGCCTACAACTCCCAGCATGCCCCAGCCATGAGGAAGAATTAATGGCAATAAGAATTAGGAATAGACATGTCTTTCCATGTCTTGATAGGGGATAAGTTGTATAATAACGAAGTGTATTGAGGAATTGTCTTTTGAGGAAATTATTGTTTTAGAATCAGAAGTGTATGTCTTTACGTATTGACAGAATAATTCTGTGTATTGAGGAACTATGTAAAACAAGAAGAAGACGACGAAGAAGATTTCAGCTCTACCAATTTAAAAAAGCTCAAGTTTCGTGTTCCAACTATTCTTCCACAACATCCACAAGCCTGTACATGACATTATTGTATAAATATTAGAACCTGTGCTTTGTATTGAAGATATCATGGCTAGCTGAGTCACAGGGCTTTCTTCAAAAAGGACTTTGTAATAAACAGTCACAATGTGCCAACTTTGTGTGGGTTCTGGAGATCCAGTATGAAAGTGGAACTCCCCCATGCACAAGAGCTGCTACATTTATCTGCCGGGTCGGCAGCTTAGCAAGTGCATTCCTCTCCTTGCACACCAATCCATTTCCTGCCTTGCAATGAATGGAGAAGCCTAAACCCACAGGAGCTCTGCATGTGCAACACCGAGCATGTTGGGCTCTTGAACATGGTAAATTAAGAACATTTTATTTAGGCATGATACTTACCCAGGGCAGTAATGGCACACATAATGGAAATTGTGGATACTATTTAGGCAGTAGGCATGTGCACATCCAAGCTGGTTTGAATGATGCCAAATAATCTATGAACATAAGCAGAGGCAGGGACACACACATTAGACTGGGGTTCATTAAAAAAAAAAATTGAAGTACAAGTTGAGGTCTGGATAGAAATTATTGTAATAATACAACCACATACAATCCTGAGGAGAAGACTGATAATGTGCTGGGGACCAAGAGCCCCTGCTGCCTTTCCCTTCAACTGCCTGAAGGTAAGTCTATTTTGGCTTTCATGCTGGGGCAGGTGGAGGCAGCAGAAGCAATTTGCAAGATTGGGGAAAACACAGCCCTGCTCGTTCAACTCAATCCTGGTCTCTCGCATTAAATCAGGGGTGCTTGTGCTTGTGCTTGCAAGCACCCTTGAGCAAACGCTTGATATATCCCTCCACCTAACCAGCCTGTTAGGCCCCAACTTATTTGCCTTACAGAGCTTCGGACAGCTAGGTTATCAGCAGGTTTGCTTCAATGGAATTAAAACAACAAATTGCATGTACATTATTTTGACAGTTTTAGCTCCAAAATATCTTATTAGCAGTAATGGTGTTTCTGTTCATACCTGAGTATAGCTCAGGATGTCTTTTGCTGAGTCAGTTGCCCCAACGCCATACTTGAAATAAGGCTGTGAACTTGCAAAAACTTCAATTGTATCTAGCCAGGTGCTGGGATAATTTGCTCTCAATATAGACTCGCCACACACCCTTCCTGTAAGAGAAGAAATATGTTTGTATCCAAGGCTGAATACTCAAAACTCACTGAACAAATCCGCACTAAAAATTTAGCCACTAAACGATTCAAGAATGTGCGTCAGTATGGAGCGGGTGGGCAGACGGGAGGCTTGTGCTACAGGCTGTCAGTCGGTGGGTTCAGGGGACACAAGGTGTGGTCCAAAGCAAGCAAGGGGAATTCCAGAGGCGGCTCACTGGGATTTGAGGGGTCAGAGGCAGGTGTGTCGCCAGATGCAGATGCAAGGGTGAGTTCCTGAGCAAGGAAACAGAGAAGAGAGGGGCCAGCAGCACGGGAGCATAGTCAAAGTGAGGTGGGCATCAGGATTCGAGGCAGCAGTACTGGACTAGAAGGGCAAGAGGCATGCGCAAAGTCAAATGTTAGCCAGGGGTCACAGTCTGACCGAGGCAGCAGAGTCCTCACACTCACGACATGCTGCTCAGACTGAAGAGCAAGCTCTGTGGCCGGGATCTGACAAGGCTTGATGGGCAAGCTGTCCACGAAGAGGCAGGCTGGAATTTCAGCCCAGATGGTGTCCTTGGACCACAGAGGCTTCTTGTTGTTGAGCTAGAGTGCTGGTGGTGCCAAAACAAAAAACCCCAGCCCACAGTGTCACAAGGATTTAAAAATACAAAACTCTATGAACTGCAGAAAGAGAACCAATTAATATGCATCTTTGGTGGTTAAGGAACACAGAGAGATCAAGAAGAGAACAAGGCAAGCCATGGCGGAAAATTGTTTTCTGTGTGTTTTTTTTAATAACAGCAACAGTACCAATAGAGGTTCTCTTCCCCCTGTTCTTTAGCACACATGGGGGACAGATAATTGAGGGGAAGCAGCTAGGAGGAAGGTTTAAACCTCCCTACCCACGCATGGCTGTCCCGATCTAGATACTATACATTTAAGGCATCCTCTAGTGCAGTGTTCCCCAACCTGGGGTCCTCCAGCTCTGTTGGACCACAACTCCCAGAATTCCCCTTTTAAAAATTATTTTATATATTTTTCTATGACTAAATTTGCGTAAAATTATGTTAAAAAAATCTTTTTAATGGTCTGCACGTCCACAGAATCCACTCAACTCGGGAAAAGCTGGTCCACTGCAGAATTTGTGGGTCAGATTCTTAGAAATTTGATCTCATCGATTCATAGAGTTGGAAAGGGCCTATAAGGCCATTGAGTCCAACCCCCTGCTCAATGCAGGAAACTAGAGGAGGGGTCTCCCATCCAAGTAATAACCAGGCCTGACCCTGCTTAGCTTTCCACATCCGGACAAGCTGAGCCAGCATGAGCCACACCCCTGCTTACCATCCACAGTTCGTGCCTCGTTAGGACTGGCTTCTCCTGAACATTTAACGACCCATTTTCCAGCAGTCTTGGCAGCTTCCTCACTCCATCTCTTAGTAAATCAAACAAGGTCATAATTACATTTTAGCTAGACCATGACAATACAGCAGTGTTCTCCAACCTTGGGTCCCCAGATGTTTTTTGCCTACAGATGTTGTAGGCCAAAAACATCTGGGGATCCAAGGTTGGAGAACACTGCAATACAGCATATACAGGTCACAGCATTCAGCAACAGGGATGGGGAGGCAAGAGACTAAATTCAGACCCCCAACACCCCCACCCAAACAGCCAATCATCTGGTGTTTAGCTTTTAAAAAAGAGATTCACAAGCTTGGCTCCAGCTGCTGGATTAGAGAGGGGAACCCAAACTGCAGAACCTATTTTCACACGTGGTTCCTTACCAAGTTATGTGTACACCCCATGCACATAATGACCCTAGCTGAGTTGGGATCAGAAAATTTAGTACTGAATGCAGATTTAAATGAGCATCCTTGTTTCACAATGGTGAGATGGCAAACTTTGCTTTCTAAGCCAACTTTAAGTTTTATTTCAGCAAATGTTTTACAGTCCTCCCAGTTGGTTGTCTTCCTCTTTTCTGGCAAGAAAATGGATACTTCTTGATTTCTCTGAGCTCAAAATACTCAGATTGCATCTAGTGGTTCTTTCATATTGATATCATTTCCCTTAAATTGCTTAATCCCAATGATTGTATAAACTTACTAGTTATGATCCAGTGAAGGCCAAACACTTTACATTCACAATCGTTTTAGTGAGAGAGATTTAAGCATGTATTGTATCAGGGATGTTGAAGAGTCCTTGGTCTCGAGTCACGAGTCGAGTCACGAGTCTTTGGACCCGAGTCTCGAGTCCGAGTCCGAGTCCTTGGTCCAAAATGGTGACTCACGAGTCACGAGTCACGAGTCACTCCCAAAGCTGACTCCACGAGTCCCTATTAAAATCAATGGGGTTTTTCCCCAACAAAATAAGGCTACTTCAGATGTGTGGTTTAAATAAATTCTAGGCACAAGTGTGCCTTTTTATTTCAAAACTCTGCAGCTGATTTTGGCAAGAACAGATCAGGCAGACAAACCCAAAATAACCAGGCAGGCAGAGAACCCCAAAGCAGGCAGGCAGAGGCCTTTGTCTTGGACAATTCAAACTGTGGAACTGGTTAAGAAGAGACCAGGCAGGCAGAGGAGGCTGGGAACCCCAAACAGGCAGGCAGAGGCAGCCAAACCCAAAATGTCTGAAAGGTTGCATTTTAGAAAAATTATTTTAAAAAATAAACTTGCTGTACTTCCTAAAACTTATCCATGTTGCATTTGAGGAACATGATTTTTTCTAAATGTTTGGCCCCCATTGTGGAACGGTGAGATCTCATCACAATTCCACCCTCACTGAACACCCGCTCCGCTGGTGATGAACTTGCTGGAACCAGAAACACACTCAGAGCAGCCACACAGAGTAATCTCAGGTCTTTCTTCTGCCTCTCCCAAGTACGCAACACATCAATCAAAATAAATCTTGACACACTGTTGGGGCTGCAGCTGCACTCCTGGTAGCTGTCCATAGTGGGCGAGCAGCAGCACACCTCGCTCTTCGCCGGCAATCACGCTCCTCTCCACTCCTTCTGGCACAGCCCAGGGATGTTGAAGAGTCCTTGGTCTCGAGTCCCGAGTCCCGAGTCTCGAGTCTCGAGTCCCATTAAAAATATTGGGACTCAAGTCCGAGTCGAGTCAGAGGGGGACTCAGTCCGACTCACGAGTCGAGTCCTCGAGTCCGAGTCCCCATCCCTGTATTGTATACAGTAAAAAATAAAATAAAATGGGGGGGAGTAGGATGGAGCAGGGTTGATAATGACTGGAAGTGAGTGGCTCAGCATCCTGACTATCACAGAGAGGCTAGGAATGAAGAAAGGTGTCTCGGTGCCCTTGGTTGAGGAGCTCCATTACTCATATTGGAGACAAAAGCAGGGATGCTTGTGCTGGCCAAGTAGTTTTGTGGAATGAGGAGCACTGCACAATGCCAGGAACTCAACCAGCACTGGGAGGAGCAGCTGCTCTTCCCAGTGCCAGCCAAGGGGCTTTGGATGGTGTCAAAGGACAGGCCTGTGGCTCACGCTGGCTCAGCTTGGCTGAGCATGGAAAGCTAAGCAGGGTCAGGCCTGGTTGTTACTTGGATGGGAGACCCCTCCTCTAGTTTCCTGCACTGAGCAGGGGGTTGGACTCGATGGCCTTGCAGGCCCCTTCCAACTCTATGATCCTATGATGCACACGGCATGAAAGCAGGGTTTGGCCTGGCGGCGCTGCTGGCAGAGTCCCTTTCTCTGTACAGAACTCCATGCCACTCTCAGCACAGAGAAAGGCAAAATGCACAGGGTGATTATATTATAACCATGCCCATTGACATCCTCTGGCCCACAGAGGGCCTGGTGGGGGGCAATCTGGCTACCTACCACAATTTGATTCTACATCCCTGTAGAATCAGCTTCAGAAGCTCTGCTCATTGGCCTGCTATTAGATAAGTTGGATTGGCAGGCACTAGAGACCTTTTCAGTGGTGGCCCCTGGTGTATAGAACTATCTCCCAAGGAACATGAGACTAGCCCCATCAGTAGCCTTGAAGCCTAATCTGGTTGTAGAATATAGGTTTCAGAAAGCCGGTTATTGGATCTTGTGGTAATTTTTACACGGGGCTGCATGAAGTTTTAAAGGGTTGGTTAATTTGTAGTTACAGTTCACTGGCCTTTCCACATTTTATTGGTTGTAAATTGGACTTTATAGATTACATATTTTACATATTATAGGAACTGTGCTTTTATTTCTTAAAGTTTGTAAGGTGCCTAGAAAGAACACTGTCCCGTAAGGTGACCTAAAAATTGTTTAAATACATAAATATGTCCCAACTACATATCACCTTAGAAGTTATGAGAGGAGAGATTATGCCACAGTGAAGCCTTTCAACAATATCTAGCAATATTGGTGAACTTTATCTTACCATTTTCAGCATATTGCTGGCAGTTGGCTGCACTGCTTTCCTGATCATGTTGTGTTTCTCAACAATATCCGTCTTCTCCTCTTCAGAGATGTCACCCAGTACACTTGAAGCTTGCTAAAAAAATAAGAGAAATTATGCCAGAGATTCTTTTGATTTGAAAAATTCCTCTTCTTTCCATCTATTATGGGCCTAATGTACGTTTATATTTATATCACATTACTATACCTAATATACGGTATTTCTGATCCTCCCAATTACAGATGTTCTCTAGCTGGATTACGAACAGCTAGAAGAGCAAAATACAATATGTTAGCTTTGTTGCTTTGTTATACAGGAATACCTTGGATTGCGAGCATAATTCGTTCCGAAACCGTGCTTGTAATCCAAAACACTCTTATATCAAAGCGAGTCTCTGGCGGGCATGAGCGGGGCCGGTTTCGGCCCGCTACGCCTGCTCGAGGCGAGCGGTTACATCCCAACGTGACTAGTATTGCAAGACCTTGCTTGTTTATCAAGTCAAAATTTATTTTAAAAATTTGCTTGTCTTGCAAAACGCTCTCAGACCAAGTTACTTGCAATCCAAGGTATTACTGTATTACAAACAGGCATCTAACCCAAGCTGAAATTCACCTTCATCATGTTTGCCCAATCTTTGTACATATATTATATATGTAATGAGAGTCTGATTGAAAGTCCTCTGTTGCCTTCATTGTGTGGTGAGGGCCTCATTGCACTCAAGCGTCCCACAACTGATTCTCCATTGCTCTTTCTCAAACCCAAGCAGGGCTGAGCAGGAGAGACAACCGTTTTCTAGCTAGGGATGAGCTAGACATGCTTAACTCACTTAAGGAGCAATCCTATGCATGTTTAGACAGAAAAAGTCCTACAACCCCCAGGATGCCCCAGCTGGCTGGGGATGCTGGGAGTTGTAGGACTTTTTTCTGTCTAAATATACAAAGGATTGCATGCTTAGTGATGTTCTTTGAGAGTGTTAAGAGTGTCTGTCATTTTTTGTGATTTTCACACCTGTTATAGTATTCACCTTGTTTCAGTGCTGATCATCTGATACTATTTTCCTTCTTCTTCACTCTCACAGTCCTCAGCCTCATTGCCTGCATTTTCACTTATGGTGCCCCACATGATTTTGTTGATGCTATGATAGTAAATCTGGTATAGTGACATCACTGATGCTCATAAGCAATTTCATATGCTACTACAGCCAATAGGATGAAAAGGTGGTGTGGGCTGAAGAGGCCAAAGATGATGACGTAAAACAGTGTTCTCCAACCTTGGGTCCCCAGATGTTTTTGGCCTACAACCGCCAGCATGCCCCAGCCAGCATAGCCAAAAACATCTGGGGACCCAAGGTTGGAGAACACTGATGTAAAAGATTATGGTAAGTCTGGCACCAAGAAAAGACCACTGAACAGTATCTATGCAACACAAACATTCAGTGAGTTGAGCATTTCCCCCCACATTCATTAGTGTGGCCATATGACCTTTTCTGCGGAGGGTGGGGGGGTTGTTCTAACCTTCATAAAATTGGAAACTATATTTTTATTTCCATTTTTATTTTTAAACTAAGCTTTTCAACAAGTAATGAAAGTCAGAGGGACTCACCATCAGCCCCTGCAGACTCAGAAGCCCCCTCGGCACCCAGCAGCTGTTGGTTCAGAATGCTGTGAGGGAAGGAGGGGAAACCTACAGCTTTCTAGACCTTGTCTTAATTGTGGTGGCCATTTTGTTTTCCCCATCATTCCATGTTTTCTAGTGTTTTATGGGGGCTCAAGATAGCACCACCATTTAAAAAAATATATATGACTGCTTCATTTGCCAGGGATATCTGCTTGGAAAATTGTTTGCTGGGAAGTTTAGTGGGTGTGTACTGAGCAAGCAAAGGACAGAAAAGTAGACTAGGATGTTTTAAATTAAGTAAGGGTGCAATCCTATGCATGTTTAGACAGAAAAAGGTCCTACTGCCCCCAGAATTCCCCAGCCAGCCATGCTGGCTAGAGAATTCTGGGAACTATAGGACGTTTTTCTATCTAAAAATGCATAATGCTTTAAAGAAATGCTGGTATGGATCTTTTAGTGTGTGTGTGTGTGTGTGCTTCTTCCTGCCTGTATAGTTCTATGTATTGCAAGACAAATTCAGGCAGCCACACAAAGCAATACTGCACACATTTCTTCTTCACACAACAACACACATGGAATGTCTGGAATTCACTGCTACAAGGTGTGGTGATGGACATTAGTTTAGTTTGCTCTAACAGGGATTACACAAATTTGTGGATGATTCATCAGCTGGCAGCCATGATAGCTGAATGGAGCTTCTAGGCCAGCCTCCCCCAAAATGGCACCTTCCAGATGTTTCGGACTACAACTCCCTGGATTCCTGACCATTGGCCATACTGGCTTGGACAGATGGGACTTCAAGTCGAGAACATTCTGAAGGGTACCATGTTGAAGAAGGCTGCTCTAGTTTTAGAGTCAGTGTATCTCTGAGAACCAGATATTAGAAAACCGCAGAGGATGGCAGTCACCTTCTAGCACTGATTGTGAGCTTCTACATCTGGCTGGCTGCTGTGGGAATGTCCCTCAGTTTCACTTCCCTTCCACAATCCTTTCCCCTTTTAATTTACTTTCCCCCCCAAATTTCCTATCAGATCTCTCCCTGCCTCCAGATGGGGCTTTTATCCTAATCACCCTGCCTCATTCACAGAATTTCATGTGGGGTCCAGATGACAATGTCTACCACTCGTAGCCCTCCCATGTCTCCCCACCACTTCTTCTGTCTTTTTTCTTACCACAGAAAATCTATTAAGAAAAGGATGGAGCAGCTGCACAACAATGCCTTTTGATTGTTGGCACCAGGAGCCCTCCTTCCTTAACTATACGGGCTTTCCATGACTGTACACTACAGCCTAGCAGCAACCTTACTGAAAATGCCTGATTTTGTGAATATAGCTTGGATATATTTCCAGGTCCTCCTTTAATTCATGCCTTGTATCTTTCCTGCCTATGCATTCTTGCCTCTTTGAAAATGGTGAGGAAAACATCTTAAGATGTATTCTCCTCTGGAATCAACAGTAATAAATGAAACCTATTTCCAGGGATTGTAGGTTCCTGATCAAGCCAGGTCTGACAGATGTTCTATGCAAACCTTAAGGCTCATACCTGGCCAAGAGATTGCTGCAGCACAGCAGCCAATAGCAGGAGGACAAACTGAAGAAGCATGTCTGGGGAGACAAAAACAGCGAGCAACTCTGATTAGAATCTTCACTTGCTTAAGCTGTGTTTGGAGATTCAGTGCAATCACTTTGGCATAAACATGCTTATTGTTATTATTATTATTATTATTATTAGTAGTAGTAGTAGTAGTAGTAATAGTATTAGTATTATATTTATTTGTATCTGGGACCCAAGGCGGCTCACAACCTTTAAAATTCATACAATTAAAACAGAGATAGAAAAATACAAAAGTTAAAAATTGATTTAAACCATCAATAATATTTAAAAAATTATATATATATATATATATATATATATATATATATCACATTAAAAATAATGCAATATACGGTACATAATATAAAATACAGCATTCCATTGCATCACAGGCTAGTTCCAAATGCCTTCCGGAACAGGAAGGTCTTTGCCTGCCTCCGGAAGCTTACCAGGGAGGGCGCCACCCTAGCCTCCCTGGGGAGGGAATTCCAGAGCGCTGGGGCAGCCACTGAGAAGGCCCTCTCTCGTGTTCTCACCAGGCGTGCCTGTGATGGTGGGGGAACCGAGAGAAGGGCCTCCCCTGAGGATCTCAAAGTACGGGCAGGCTCGTAGGGGAGAATACAGTCTTTCAGATAACCTGGACCCGAGCCATACTATAGAGCTTTATAGGTCATAACCAGCACTTTGAATTGTGCCCGGAAACAGACTGGGAGCCAGTGAAGCTGCTGTAACAGAGGAGTTGTGTGCTCCCTGTAACAGCCCCAGTCAGCAGTCTGGCAGCAGCTCTTTGAACCAGCTGAAGTTTCCGAACATTCTTCAGAGGCAGCCCCACGTAGAGCGCATTACAGTAATCCAAACGGGATGTAACTAAGGCATGTGTCACTGTGGCCAAATCAGACATCTCCACGCTTAGAAAGTCGCACCAAGTTCAGTGGGACTACTTCCCGAAAAAGTGTGCTTTGGATAGCAGCTTTAGACTGGATTGACACAGGGCCAACCATTGTAAGTTGCCTTGGAGGCCCTACTCAGACTGAAAGGCAACTCAGATTTATAAATAAATAAATAACTCACTCCATGGTAAAGTGAACAATTTGCTTGCATAAAGCCCCATATTTCATCCCTGGCATCTCCAGTTAAGAGGATCAGGTAGTAGGTGTTGAGAAAGACCCCAAAGAGCTGTTTCCAGACAGTACTGGGCCAAGAGTCTGGCGTGGAGTAAGGCAGTTTTCTATATTCATCATTTTCTTTCACTCTGAGGCATGTTTCTGATGTGACTTTCCGGTGGAAATCTTGCTGATCTTGTACATGATTTAGTTTGGCATGTGTCGTGTTAGCCAACCTAAATCATGAACAAATCATGAGGTCTGTCTGAAAATGTGGGGCTCAAGCAGAGGTGATTTCAGTCCTGGCTGCTAAGGAACAAGGCAAGAGGGCCCTCTCTGAGAAATGGGGCAAGCACATCACAATCTACTTTAACTTTTGCCATCTGATTTGTTAAAATAGAGGATTTTATCCATTGGCAATGACTGCAATACAGTTGGAGATAATATAATTATGAAAATGAAAATTATGCTGCTGGCTGACTGGCAACTATATTTTTGTTGTTAAGATTGCTGGTTAATAGCCCAGAATTTTCAGCTGATGGTTCCGAATGGTTACAGGTTTTCTGCCTTACGAAACTGCATTCTTTCTTTGGATATGTCCAGAGCAGCAGCATGCTTTTCCCTCCCCCGAGTTATTGGCTGTTGTTGTTTTGTGCTGTACGTGAGAGCGCGGGGTGGTGGTGGTGGACAGGGGCAGCCGGTGGTGGTCAGCAGGCCGCTCGCTGCATCACTTTCTGGAGAGAGGCAGCAATCGTAATATGAATTTCTGCCCATTATTCCACGGAGCATGGGGGCTCTTCCTATTATTTGTTTCGGTCCACTGATAACGTGTTAGAATGTGTTCACGTTTCCCATAAGGTTTGCTGCTTTTTTCTTACACAGAGTTTCAGAGTGCTTCTGTGCCAGTGATTTTGCGTGTGAAATTGATCTGGTTCACGCAACACGACAGCCCACCATGGGTTAATTTACCTGCAGGGGCTGTTGCGTTGTGCCGGGCACCTGTGGGCACCATTTTTGCATGGCACGCACAGGCGCCTGGCTTGCTGTGGCTTGTCATGTCGTGCAAACCCAGGCGACAGGGGTTGTTTGAGGGTTAGACAACCCTCAAATAACCCATGGCTTGTTTTGGGGGTTATTTGAAGGTTGTCTGACTCTCAAACAACCCCTGCCACCTGACAGCCCACAAGCCATGGGCATCCGGCGTGACATAATAGCCCCGCAGGTAAATTAACCCATAGTGGGCTGTCATGTCATTCGACTCAGCCTAGTGTGTGATCATTCCATCCTCCCCTTGCAGCATTACATTCTCAGTAGCAGAGACAGACTTAACTCTGGATTGTTGCAGGCTAGAAGATGGGAGGAGGCAGCCAACAGTACCAAAGAAAGAATGATTGGGAGAAGCCATGAAGGCCTCACCATCTTGGACATGCCCATGGTTTTCATGTCCATGACCACACTTGGGGACTTTAAGATACAGGAAAGCTCTGTGTTGCAACCTGGCAGCCCTAGTTTCTATACCTTGGCACAACTATGCAAACGATGCACCTATCTCCCACTGCCCCCAGGCAATCCTCCAGTAAACAGCCTCCTTTGAAATTGGCATTAGAGAGCTAAATGAAGACTTTCTGGAAGCTCAGGTTGTTAACTCCTTTGGAACTTTTTCCAAATCAGAACATTACAGGATGATCTTGTTGCCAAGCTCGAGCGCCTCAAGGAAATGCTTACTTCTGCAAGAACCTCTGCTGAACCACTACACACATTGTTATCATCACCAAAAGAAAATCACCAGAAGGAGGAAAGAGCAATGGACCTTGAAATTGCTCCAGAGGGGGCAGGGAGTCCAGCACGCACCTGCTCAAGTGACAAGGTTATGCCACTTCTTGAAAACCATCCCCCCTTAAAGAGGACTGCTACACTGAATCGCTACACTGAACATTCTCAAGACGAGATGCCACCAGTTGAGGAGACCCCGCCATCTCAAAGCCCAGAGCCTATGGACGATCATTTGACTGTCCCTCTTATTCCTAGCAATTTATTAATAGAAGGATGTAATTATTATGAAATTGACTTACGATCAGTATGTAATGATGTTCCCAATACTGACTTAGGACATTCAATCTCTCTGGCCCAAGAACTACAAGAAGCACTCCCTAAGGAAAGCCCCCTACAGGCTGGCTCTACACAGCAAACCCAGCTGCAACCAAGGCTGCATTTGCCTCAAGGGAACTGTGTTGGGAACCATTTTGATTCTGTGAATAGCCCTGGTTCCCCAAACTTAGTCTATTCTAATAACATGCTTAACGACAGTGCTGTTTTGGACATTGCAGGTCGCTTAGATCAGGCAGATTAGTAGGAAAGCAAGCTGGGCATTTATTGCGTATTTTGTCATGGAATATGGCAGGGTGGCTGAATAGGTTTATTGACCCGGAATTTACCACCTATATGCAATCATTCAATTTGCTGTTTCTACAAGAAACTTGGCTCACAGATGTCACTGGTATCCGATTACTATGCAACTTAAATATTTGTAAACCAACTCAATCATTATGAATAACTGCCATAAAAGAAAAGAAAGAAGAAAAGAAAATAGTAGCCAATCCCTTAAGCTATGTTTACAAAAAGTGTGTGTGTGTGTGTGTGTAATCTGCATGGTCTGCAATGGTCAAATAACTGCCTCCAGAGTATTTCTAGTAACGTAAGGCTGTCAAGCTTTTAAGGCTTAAGCCTTTATTCCCAATAATGCTATTCATAGATTCATAGATCATAGAGTTGGAAGGGGCCTACAAGGCCATCGAGTCCAACCCCCTGCCCTGCTCAATGCAGGAAACTAGAGGAGGGGTCTCCCATCCAAGTAATTTTCCTTCAAATTCCACAATAAACAGTCTAATACATTAATAACAAGTTATTTGCAAATAAGCCCATGTCTTAATGTGGTATGGATATTATTAATTTTGCCACTTTTAGAACAAAACAACCCCCATTTTTCAGTGCAAACCCCATTGTGTTCTGTAGAACACGCTCCCATTGCAGCATTTGTCAAGGTATTAATCATCTTTCCGGGAAAACAAATGTTGTGGGCTAATATTTATTTTAGAAATCTACGGTATATTCTATCTTCTGCATAAACCTTAAGGTGGCTAAACCAATAACACATAATAAAATAAAAAGAGCAAAACAATAACAGTAAAAAAAAACAATTAAAAAAACATAGCAGTTGTTGCAAAAAAGCAATTGTAAGTCAGCCACTAAAAACCCATAAAATAGTAACCAGCAATATTAAAAGAGTGGAACACTAAGCACACTCAGTGTCATTAAAAGCCTGAAATAACAAATGGACTCGCCTGGCATTGAAAAGCTAGTAAAGAAGGAGCTAGGTGAACACGATGAGGAAGCAGTTCCCAAACAAATGGCTTTCTCTCCAGGAGCCAGCTGCCTACCCTCTGTCTGAAGTCTAGTATGGATGCGATCAACCACATTGCCAGTATTTAATGAACTTTCCCTTAGGGAGCACATTCAAAACTGGCTTCATATGTGCAAAATGTTTATTATTGTATTCAGAGATAAGTGAATGATTTTGGGAGCCATTAACAGCCATCAACTTGGAATGTGAACGATTGCTTTGGGAAGCAGCATTTTTGCCAAAATAAATTGCCTTTCTACATTACCTTTCCCAGTGTGTCCTTTTCTATGTCTTCTGAAGGGCTGCAGGTGTTGCAGCTAAACTGCTCTGAAGTGGTGCTTATATAGCAGGAACACCTCCTACTCTGTGAATGGGCACATCTAAGCAGCCGGTTCTTTCCATGGTGGCTGTGGGAAGGCAGGGGAGGGGGGGAACGGATTCTGGAGTCCCCCTTCCTAGGGCATAGCAGTGTCCATTGCCTTGGAGAGGGGACTCCGAAGAATGCGATGCTCCCTGGAATGCTCTCCGAGTCCCTAGGATTGCTCTCTTAATCTGTTCTAAAATATAATGTCCTTTGCATGAACAACACAGATTCAGATTTGTTTATTTGTATCTAGTCATCAGACCATCATAAAGCAAGAGTTTAACAAAGGGAATTACATATCTGTATCAAAGTAATACAAGCTTGAAAAAGGCATTGTAAACATCTATGGAAATACCTTTTATTTGAAAAAGGTATTGTAAACATCTATGGAAATTAGATGGGAGGGAAATTGAGCACAACTTCAGTACAGGGCCCAGGTGTGACCCTGTACTAGTTGGAGATATCTTGGAGATAATCCAAAACATTTTTTTACCATCAGTGGTAGTGCTCCCTGCCCTGCTTTGTTCCCCTCTGGTGGATGCAGAGTCGAACCAGCTACAGCATCTGTACAAATGATGTTAACATTAAATTATGTAAACTATTGGTTAAAAATTATCTTTAGTGAGCCTTGGTGTCCTCTTCAGATAGCCTTTGAAGAAGTGAACAGTCATGCTTGGAAGTCATTTGTCTCATCTCTGGTGTTGAAATTAGGCTTTTCAAGAACCATAGTAGGCTTCTAGAGGAAACAGCATTACAAAATAATGTAGGAAGTTAAGAGTATCAACTGGAAGTAATATCCTGAGTTAGGGAAAAGATGGAGCTGTATTGTGATGGAGCTGGAGCAGGTTTGAGAGCTCAGGGAGCTTGGTAAATGTTTGTATTCCTTAGACAATCTTGAGGAGAAGTGTGGAAAGTCTTTGACTTTCTTGGAACAAAGGGTATTTCAAGCAAATTTTTGAATGGAAAAACTGCACAATGGACAAGCCCCATTTTTCATACTAACTAATTTTATTTCCCTTAATAGGGAGCCTATATAGCCACCAGAGCAGTAGTGTAATGTGATCCCAGCAGCCCCTTGGTTTGGAGATGAGCATCCATGTTTGTTTAGTTAGTTTATTTTAAAATGTCTTTCTAACTACTTGACTCAGTGTTCTGCAGTACCTGAAGTTGGCAGCATTTCAAATTGCTCACATGCTGTACAACTTGTATGCTCTGATTGGTTCAGTTCAATCTATAGATGTGTCCTGATACTTGTCTAGTCTAATATCAAATGGATTACGTTGTTGAACAGGATGTTTCAACAAGTATGGCCTACCACTTGTGTGCTCAACCCTTGCCCCTCTTGGTTGATTACTTCAAGCAGGGAAGGTTTGACTGGCTGGATCAAGGAGTTCGTGAACACTTCTCCAGAGGAAGCAGTCCTAAAAGCTTTAAAGGAAGTGGTAGAGGAACCACTTCGGAAGAAATCTGCCTTGGACCCAGAAGATTATAACAACTGTTGGCTGGTTACTAACCTTTTCTTCGTGAGCAAGGTGCATGAGTGTGTGGTTGCCATGTAATTCCAAGTGCTCTTCGATTATACTGATTTTCTAGATCTATTTCTGTTGGGCTTCAAGACTGGTTTTGGCACTGAAATAGGGAAATCTGGCTGTCATCCATATATCAATGCCCCACCTCAAACCTCCAGATGACCTCACCCAGCAGTTTATGTAGCTGTTAAAAAGCACAGGGGCCAGGATAGACCCCTATGGAACTCCATAGCATAAATGCCACGGTGTCAAGTGCTAGTCTCCTCTCATTATTTTCTGGAATTGGCCATCCGGGTAGCAACAGAATCACCACCACCACCACCACACAATGCCTCCAATTCCCAACTGAGACACCCTATCAAGAAAGATACCATGGTTGATGATATTGGAGCCAGTGTGGCGTAGTGGTTAGAGTGTTGGACTGGGACTCGGGAGATCCGGGTTCTAGTCCCCGCTCGGCCATGAAACTCACTGGGTGACTTTGGGCCAGTCACTGACTCTCAGCCTAACCTACCTCACAAGGTTGTGAGGATAAAATGGAGAGGAGGAGGAGGATTATGTAAGCCACCTTGGGTTCCTTGCAGGGAAAAAGGCGGGGTATAAATATAATAAATAAATTGAGACTTCTGAGATATCCAGGATAATTAACAGTGTCACATATTCCCACTCCCTGGCATAGGTCATCCATCAGAGCAACCAAGGCAATTTCAATGCCAAAGCCAGGGTAGAAGCCCAATAGAAATGGTTCAAGAAATCAGTATAATTTTTAACAGCTACATAAACTGCTGGGTGAGGTATTGATATGTGGATGCAGGGATGGGGACTCGGACTCGGGGACTCGACTCGTGAGTCCGACTGAGTCCCCCCTCTGACTCGAGTCCCACTCGAGTCCCAATAATTTATGTGGGACTCGAGACTCGACTCGGGACTCGAGCCCAAGGACTCCTCCGCCTCCGCCTCCGCCCTCGCCTCTGCCGCCGCCGCCCTCGCCGCCGCCCTCACCTCCTCCTCCTCCTCCGCCGCCGCCGCCATCGCCGTCGCCATCGCACGCCGCATCACGCCGCCAGCGCCGTCGCTCTGTTTTTGGCGGGGTTGCTGTGGTTCAAAAACAGAGTGCCGTCACTAGCGGCGTGACGCGGCATGCCACGTCACGCCGCCAGCACCGTCGCTCTGTTTTTGAACCACAGCAACCCCGCCAAAAACAGAGCGACGGCGCTGGCGGCGTGACGCGGCGTGCTGTGTGCTATGGCGATGGCGACGAGGTCGGCGGCGGCAGCGGCAGCGGAGGAGGAGGAGGAGGAGGTGAGGGCAGCGGCAGCGGTGAGGTGAGGGCGGCGGAGGTGGAGGTGAGGGCGGCAGCGGCAGCGGCCCATGGAGGGAGCAGGAGGGTCTCCGTGGGAGGAAGGGCAGCTCTTCTTCCTCTCGCAGAGACCCTCCTGCTCCCTCCATGGGCCGCCGCTTTGGGAGGGACTCGGGACTCGACTCAAGTCACCATTTTGGACCTCGGACTCTAGACTCGACTCTAGACTCGGGTCCAAAGACTCGGGACTCGACTCGGGACTCGGGACCAAGGACTCTTCAACATCCCTGTGTGGATGACAGACAAATTTCCCCTTTTCATATAATTCCGGTGAGTCAGTAAAAGTGCTAAATGTTTGCTTGGGCATGATAATGCACTGTGGGCTAATAAACTGAGAAGCCGTCCAGAGAAGACGCAGATACTCTTGGCAGGGTAGTTCACCTGACTGTTTTAGCAAT